>LR738714.1:317710686-317848315 GCA_902687465.1 Secale cereale
ATCGTATTCGAATCCTAGCTTAGCCCCTTGCTGTCTGGTTTATATGATCGTATTCGAATCATAAGCTCCTTGGATCGTATTCGAATCCATTGCTTGGCTAAAATTTCACGATCCCAAGGGGGCTACGGATCGTATTCGAATCCTAGCTTAGCCCCTTGCGGTCCGGTTTATATGATCGTATTCAAATCATAAGCTCCTTGGATCGTATTCGAATCCATTGCTTGGCTAAAATTTCACAATCCCAAGGGGGCTACGGATCGTATTCGAATCCTAGCTTAGCCCCTTGCGGTCCGGTTTATATGATTGTATTCGAATCATAAGCTCGATTTGGAGCCTGGCAGCTCGCAAAAAGCCTCGACTACATGATTTTATTTGCAAACCTGTGTTTTTTTTGTATTTCTGTTCTCATGTGTTTCTATGGTTCTTTGATCTGGAGTGGTACAACTTCAAGGTTGACCACATATCTTCAAAAGTCTGGACACAGAGCTCAAGCATTATTTAAACTGGTAGTTCTTGAAAACCCGGAATAATTGGGTACGCCCCAATGGAGCCAAGAGCTTCCTCGGAAATAACAATGTTCGCCGTATTAAGGATATCAAGCATACTTAATCACAGGCATGAAGTTATTTCTGGTATAAACAGACACTTGTTTGATATATTTTGTGAGCAATTTAATCGGTCCGGCGATAAACCGCTAGGACATCTTTTAAGTGTTATCTATGCAGAAACAGATAGTACGCAAGATAAACCATATCAGACTAGATTCAAATTGGCAAACGACAAAGCAAAGTTGGGACATCCGGATCAAGACGGACAATATTTTAAGCTATCCTATTACAAGGCACACCAAGCCTGAACGGATTAAAGTTTTTCGGCAAAATAATACTGCAGCTACAAAGATAAATTGTGTGGCTTATGCTTCCTCCTGCTGCGATGGCTGAGGATCGACCTGTTCTGGAGCTTCTTCGTCTTCTTGAAGCGGCTGAAAGTCAGGGACGCACCAATCGATTTTTGTTAAAGCACGGAAGTACATCTCCTCCGTAATAAGATCAGACGGATCAACATCTGGGGCGAAAGTGTGGGGGCGCACTGGTGGGATTAGATTTACGGTATCATAAACCGGTCGATCCACCCGCTCATGCTGTAAATCATACGCCGGATGATACCTGGTCAAGTCTGATTCAACAGCAAGTTTGCTGGCAAGAGGACGCATCTCCTTCGTCAAAGCATGAAGGTCTTTACCAGTGAAGGCCGACCCATCTTCTTTAGTGCTGGGATACCCGTTCAGAGCTTCTTCCGGATCGAAGTCTGGAACCCACGCTTTCGCTCTGGTGAGCGCTAAAAGAGAACCGGCTCGGGCAGTAGACTTCTTCACTTCCTCCAAGCGTGCTGGCAAGATAGAAAGCTTCTCCAGAGTGCCTTGGATAGTGGTGGGGGCCGGTTTATTGAAAGACATTGCACTTATAATCCTCTGAGCACCAGAATACAGCTGCTCAACCAGAGTATAAGAGGCCTTGAGTTTCTTCCGGAGATCATCCCCAAGATGGGTGACGCGCCGTCCTGCATATGGTTATCACAATTAAACCGGAACGGATTAAAGGTTGCAGAAATGAAAGCATGTGCAGGTTAAGTATTTACCGAAGACAGCAGAAGTCATAAGTTCTATTTGCTGCTTTAAACCGGTCAACTCTTCTGTCACCGGATTAAGAGCTTCCTCAGCGTCCTTTGCTCTCTTTTCAAGAGCATTTTTCTGCACTTCCCAGGTTGCCCGTTCGGATTCAAAATATTTCTTCAACTGTTCAGCAGTGGTTAATCTCAGCGCCAGATCTTTTTTGGCCTTGGCAGCAGCAGATTCAGTTTCAGCAAGTCTATTCCGGAGTTCAATTATTTCTTCAGCCCTCCGGTTCAAATCAGCCTGCAAGGGAAATCAAGTGGAATAAATGACATAAGTTCAGACAAGTCTCAAGCACATAACCAAGTTATCCACTTGACACTTGGGGGCTAATGGGCGATTGAAGTATCAAAGAGTGACAATTAAAGACAAGTCTCAAGCACACAAACAAGTTGTCTACTTGACACTTGGGGGCTAATGGGCAGTTGAAACATCAAAAGAAAGATTCAGACAAGTCCCAGGCACATAAACCGAGTTATGCCCCTGGCACTTGGGGGCTAATGTAAGATTATTTGCTCACATTTGAAAGTACCGGTTCACCTTCTAACATAGCTAAACCGGAACTTGGGGGCTACCATGATATAGACAGAAATACAACAAAGGCAAAAGCAAAAGACAAGTAAGATACCTCGTACTTGTCCTTCATCATGTTGACCAAGCCCGCTTCATAGTCCCGACTGGTATGCAGCCGGTTCAAATACCCGGAATAAAGCTCCTGGGCACTCAGCTCAGCATAACTAGACAAATCTGTACTCCACTTGCCCTTCTCTTGCTGGAGTTTCTCTGCTTTAGCGGTATGCTTGGCTAAAACAACGGGCTCAGCAGGAGCGGTATAACCTGTACCGATTATTTGAATATATGGAGAAGAGGCAGTGGCCGGTTGTGGAGTGGCAGTATGAACCAGACTAGCAGGGGCCGGGCTTGTCCGAGGAGGGTTGGCCCGGGCAGGACTTGCTGGTTCATGAACATCTTCAGTGTTGGGATTCTCAGGAGGAGTGGCATAATTATGATCCATGGGAGCGGGATCTTCAAGCTGAACTGTAGGCTCATTTTCCGGAGGGATGACTGTATCCGGATCAGCCGCCGGATCATCAGTGGCGGTTTCAGCGGTCGTTTTACTGGCCTTTGCCTTTTTGCTAGGCTTAGGCTTGCTGAAAAGAATTGGAAAAGAAATCAGAGTCACAAAAGCAAATACAAAGGTAAACCGGATGAAATAAAGGACTTACCCAGGGACAGTCTTCAGAGTTGGGACCTGTGTGGCAGTGGATTCGCCAGAAGAGGATAAAGGAGTCTCCTGATAATTAGGGTCAGACGGTTTAAGTGGTTTGCGTATAAGTCCAGCCTTGGGATGAAGAAGAGTTGGAGAAAGTAAAACCTCAGAGCGGCGCCTCCGAGCCGGAGTAAGAGATATTCCGGAAGACTCGACTACATGGCCACTATGGCGTGTAGTCCGGCGGGCTTCGTGTTGCTGTTTCTTCAAAAGAAAATTGGGGTCCAGTTGAGCTTAAGGATGAGAAAACTGATATTTCCGGACTACCCGACAAATTTTTGGTGGAGGCGGTTCTGAATCTGAAGAAAGAGTGATTACCTCAGTTTCTGCCGCTTTATCCCCTTCAGCCAAATCCTTTGAAAAGACACCGTTAACACCAGAATGGATAAAAGTGAACAAATCATATCCGGATTAACTCATACCTCAGAATCCGGATCATCTTCTTCAGCATGTGAACCGGAGCCGGCAGCCGCCTTTTTCTTCTTAACAGTGTATGTTTTTCGGCGCGGCTGTTTGCCTGACTTATCCTGACGTTTCCTTTCCCAGAAAGGATCATCGGCCTGTGTAGAAGATGAGAGATAAATAGAAGATAACTTAAATAAATGGATTAGAAACAAATAGAAGAGATTAAAGGCTTACCGCTGGCAGTTTGTTCTTCCTATAATATGGAGCCAATCCGGTTTTGCTACATTCCTCCAAAGAGATGTTGAGCATTTTCTTGGCAGATTCAATGACTTCCGATTCAGAAAGCGTTACCTTGGAAAACCGCTGAGGATCATCCGGCTTTCCGGTATACTGATACATCAAAACGGAGCGCCGGCTCAGAGGGACGATACTCCAGGCAAGCCAGCAACACATAAAATCAACTCCAGTTAATCCGTTGGCCATAAAGGCTTTGAGCTTGGCAAGTTGAGAGGCGAACCGGGGCCGTTCTAAAGAGCCGAGACGCTGCGGCAGTGGATGATCTTCATGAAGACGATGTTCGCGATAACCCGGCAGTGGGTTCTCACCTTCAGGTGAGGTGTCGTGGCAATAGAACCAAGACTTGTTCCACTCCTTGGGGTGTGTATGGATAGCAGCGTGAGTAAAGACTGCGTCTCTTCTCTTTTGAATGCTAACCCCACCCAGTTCTTGATGAGGTCCGCCAGTAAACTCAGTTCGCCGGTTCAAGTGAACAAAATCCCGAAACAAGCAACTGATGGCTCGTCTTGAAGATACACTTCGGAGAAAACTTTGAAGTCGCAGATGTTTGATATGGAATTTGGACCTATGTCCTGAGGATGAAGTTGAAAGGCGGCAAGCACGTCCCGGAAAAACTTTGAACCGGGAGGACTAAAGCCCCGGGCTATGTGATCAAAGAAAACAATAACTTCTCCTTCTTGAGGAGTAGGGGGGCATTCATTTCCTGGGGCCCGCCATTTCAGAACTGCTTGAGGGCCCAGAGTGCCGAGTGCAACAGTATTAGCTAAGTCTTCTTCCGTAATGACGGAAGGAACCCAGTCGCAAGAAACAAACTGCTTGGCAGACATATTAGCAGAAGGAAAGTACTGAAAAGGTGAAGTATAAAATCCGGATTATTCAAGTACAGAGGCATAAACCGGATCACATATGTAAAATCACAACGACAGTTTAGACAAGGGACTAATGGCATTGATAATCCGGAAGCAAGCGAGAAACGAGCTGCTACCGGTTTATGACAACAAAAAAGAAAGAGGCTAAACCGTCGGGTTCATGGTTGATGCATTGCAGAAACAATGCATGGTTGACTAAACCGGCGGGTATCTTACAGATCTACAAGAAGAAACAGGTTTCTACAGAAAGCTAAGGTAAAAAAGATCTAAGCGATAAGGAAAAGAGGAAATTTATGCAGGTCTATTACAGAAGAACTGCGGGAGTCTTATACAGAGCAAATGGATCTAAGGGTGAACTGAGAAGTATAGATCTAAGCATAAAATTACGGAGCAAGAGCAAGTTTCAAAGTTAAACCTAAGGTCAAAACTACTACGAGCATAATGTATAGGATGAACAGCCGAAGCTTTTGAGGTCTAATGGCGGAGACATGGAAGAACCCTAGATTACGGATCTATGGCGAGAGAAGGGGAGTACCTGAGGCAGAAGGAAGCGGCGGCGGAGTTATCTGGTCGCGTTCAGGTTGATGCAGCGGCCGGACTTGCTGGCGACGGCGAGCTCGACGGACGACGGCGGAAGCTCGGGTGCGGAGACGGAGAAAGAAGAAGCAGAAGGGGAAAGAGATGGGCTTCAGCAGTATTTATAGGCCGAGGAGAGATGAAACGGTAAGCGCGGGATTTGAGGAAGAAAGAGATTCGATAAAGATTCCCTGTCGCCTCGATTCTCGGGATGGCCTTTAAAGCAAAGATAATAAACAACTGTGTGCGATAAATGTGGAAGTGATGTCACGGTCGAATCAAACAATTTTCAAGGATGACGTCACAGCCGGTTTACAAAAACTGAGAAGATACAAGAAAGAAGATTATGCAAAACTGAGAAGACTGATATGAACAAGTTCAAATCATTTTGGGGCCTAATGTCAGGGATATTATTAGCAGGTGTAAACCGGCTAGAATAAACCGGATTGTGATGATATAGTTGTATAATTGTAAAGCTCAGTAGAGGTTACGACCCATGAAGGCTTAGGGCCCATGTGTAGAGTTACGGTTTGTAAACCGTCTTATCATGTAACTTGAGAGACAAGGAAGAAAGAGCAGAGACCGAGGCGGACACAAATATGAGCCGGCCTCGGGACTCTGTAAACCGGACCGGGCGTCGCCTCTATATAAAGGGACGACCCGGCGACGGTTCAGGGACAAGAAACAACCCGACGAGACACAGGCAAGCAATCCGCTCCCTGTTCGTCGACGCCCAAGCAATACCAAACCAAACTAGACGTAGGCTTTTACCTTCATCGAAGGGGCCGAACTAGTATAAACCCTCTGTGTCCTTTGCGTGCTTTTAACCCCTTCAAGCTAACCCGTGCGATGGTTCCTCAACTAAGTCCGTTAAACCGGACATCTGCCGTGCTAATTCCACGACAAATCGTATCTCTATACGAATCCTGTCAGTCGAGTAGGTATATCATAGCCCGGCCCCCGACCTCCTTTGCCACAAGGCCCAAAACCGTTTTGATAGCCTTGTCAAGTTAACCTGATGCAATGCATGTCCGTGTCCGACACGAACCCTTCAGTTCAAGGACACCTAGCAGCACCCCAATTTTATGAGCCCACTACTAGACGTACTTGACGCACGAAGGTGCAACATCAGGGATGGCAATTTACTTGATATTCATGTGCCATCGCTGGTATGCCAGGTCGCTATGTCATGGTCAAGACTAGGAGGTAAGCAGCCCGAGCTGCCTGGTTTCAATGCACATCCTCCATGTCCCATCCTTCTTCTTCACTAACAGCAGGTCCGGTAAGAACTCCTGAGGCGCGATGCTCAAGAGGTCCCCCTTGGCATGCAAGCGGCTCCCGGAGGTTAGAAAAGCGAGGCGGCATTGCTGACGCGCGACTGCCGAACCCCGTCCTGTGGGGCATCAAGGAGCTAACGACTTATCTTGATGAGCATGAGGTGGTTCTCCAAACGACGTGTCTGGTTTGTTTCCTGATGTCGCGAGGCTGAGATTTCGCGCTTTCCTCCCCGTTGGTCTCAGAGTTCTGCATCGGCAGGGCCCGGCCCAACGCGTTCCTCAGCCGCCGCTAGCCTTGACTGGAAACCAGGACAAGACCAGGGAGTGAGGGGCTACGGAACCAGTTAGGACCTTGAGTCGCGATGCCCAAGGGTCCCCCTTGACGTGCGAATGGACCTGGAGGAAGGGAATGCTAGACTCGGGCCTTGATGTTCTACGTCGGCAGGACCCGGCCCCGCGCGCACATCAGCCTTTGCTGGCCTTGACTAGAAACCAGGACAAGACCATGGATTGAGGGGCTACGGGACCAGTTAGGCCCTTCGGTCGTGATGCCCAAGGGTCCCCCTTGACGTACGAACAGACCTGAGCTCTCTGAGCCGGCCTCCCCTTCTCCCATCCTTCTTGATGCTCTGCGTCCTCGGGTCCCGACCCTCGAGCGATGCTCAGCCGCCGTTGGTATGCCAGGTCGCGATGCCGTGGTCAAGGCCAAGGGGTCAGGGATGGAGGGTCGGTAAGAGCCCCTGAGACGCGATACTCAGGGACCCCCCCTTTAACGTGCAAGCGAATTACGTGAGGAGGGGAGACCGGCGGGACTGCCTGCCGCTATGCTCCTGAAACTCCGGTGGGTTAGCCTGCAGCAGAACGACTTAGGGCTGCGCCTACACCGGGCTTCTGATAATTCCACAGGAAGATGAAGGCACCGAGGGCCTGGTGAGGTGACGCTTGCGGAGCAGGCCGTGGGGTCAGAGCTCGGTCCCTCGGGTTTGTCAGTGTCGCAGGGACAGACCCGAGCACAAGCGTCATGCCAACGTATGCAGCCCCCATTGCAAAATAAGCGGAAGTCCATTAGGTAGCGAAGGAGGCCCGAAGGAGTGATGGTCAAATAGATGAGTGATCCAAAATGCAGCTGACAGAGGTAGTAACGCTAGCTCAGGTAAAACGCAAGGGAGATACATGCCACAAGGACGAACATGTGCGACCTAGGGATAATGCAGCCCGAGGGGCGCCCCCAACAAGGCGAGTTGAGATGAAGAAGGATAGACGTCGCAGGGACAGGCCCGTGCGTCCTGGGAATGATGCTGCCCGAGGGGCGCTCCCAGTTGAATAGAAACCAGAAAATGTCACCTGGCACAGTTGCTGAAGTAGTGTTGGTGTAGCTGAAGATACTCGACGTATATGCTGCTCCTCACGCGCCGCCTAGCTGCGGCGCCTCGCGAGGCTCTGGGGTTCGCCAGATCTCTTGGAGGGCCAAGTCCAACTCCACCTAGATCTCCTTATGCCTGGCCTCGCTAGCAGCCAGGACTTCCCGCATGTGGCGCTGGTGCAGGTTCGCTTGGTTCGGCAGGCCGAAGGGCATGCGCACATAGCTGTGAGGGGGACCTTGGCACCGGCCCACCTGGGAAGGCCAGTGGAGCTCCTGAGATGCGATTCTATTTAGTGCGGGGACGTTGACATAGACGCATAGGCTGTCGCCTGAGCCTGGGTCGATAGCCGTACTCAGAGGAGCTGGGCGACGCTCGCCCCACATCGCTCTTGGCTCCTGTTGGTCTTCGATGGTTTGGCTGATGAACTCCTGAGCGCTTTGTGCCTCACGCCGTGAGGCCTCCGGAGGGAAGTGTGCAACTAAGCACTCCTCCACATGGTGCCCGAGTGCCTCCCTCGTGACATTGGCTAAGTCAGAGGCCCTCCAGAGGAGAGCCCCCAAACCCAGCCTGAGGGGGGTGCCGAGCGTGCCTTCCTATGCGAGAGAGGGAGGCAGCCCCTCCCTTGTTGTAGGTCCCAAGGTGCTGCGGCCATGTGTTACATCCCCATGGGGCTCCAGGGCGAGTAGCTGCTTCTTCTTCTTGGGGACGACCTCAGGTGGATAGATGACGCTATCACTGTCTAGATCCTCAACTGCTGCCGCCTGGTAAGCGCGCTCGAGTGAGCACACTACGTCCTTCTCCTCACAGGCGATGGTAATGACGCCGCCGCTTCCCGACATCTTGAGGACGTTCTAGCCATGGTGAGTCACCGCCATAAACTTGGCCAGGGCTGGGTACCCGAGGATGGCATTGTAAGGGAGATGGATGTGGGCGACATCGAAGTCGATGAGCTCAGTGTGGTAGTTGTCGTGCTTGCCGAAGGTGACAGGTAGGCGGACCTGCCCTATGGGGGTGGTGGAGCCGCGAGTCATTCCGGAGAAGGGCTTGGTAGGCAGCAGTTGATCGTAGGGTACTTGGAGGCTGTCGAATATCTTGATGGATAGGACGTTGAGCCCTGCGCCACCGTCGATGAGGGTCTTGGTAACTTGGACGTTGCTGATGAAGGGTGAGCAAAGCATCGGGAGGGCGCCAGCCATAGCCGCGCACTTGAGCTGGTCTGCTGAACAGAAGGTGATGGGGCATTTGGACCACCTGAATGGGCGAGTAGCCTCGAGCTTGGGGAGATCCGCGTTTACGGGCGGACTGCTTGAAGAGGAGCTGAGAACCTGGGGCTTGTGCTCCGCCCAAGATGCAGGCGATGGCACGTGGCTCCTGGAAGCCCCAAGCCCCCTCGTCCTGGTCGTCGTTTCTCCTTGGCGGTGGCAGAGGTGTTAGGCCGGCCCTTCCCTGACGATGGTCCTCCTGAGGCTGGTCCCTCCAAGCGTCCTGGCGGGGCTGGCCGCATCAACGGTCCTCCTGAAGCTGATCACGCCACTCCTGGCGGGGGCCGCGGTCGTCCCAGCGTCCCCTGGTCCGACTTCCCCCGCGGCCGTAGCCACGCTTTCTGCGCTCGGGGCATTGGATGACGCCTCCTTTGCGGAGGGCCCTAAGCTCTTGATAGTCGTGAGTGTTGTGGCTGTGCACGTTATGGAAGGCGCAAAACGCCCGGTCGTTCATGGGTGTCTCTTGGTAGTCACGTCCATGCTTCATTTCTGGTTTCGCTGCAAGCATTGTCGCTCCCTCTCTCTTTACGTCCTTGCTCTTGGCCTTCATGTGTTTGGGTTCAGCAGCGGGGAGCTCGACGTTGGAGAGGCGCCCCTCCTTAGCTCTAGTGCACTTGGTCGCAAGGTTGAACAGCTCCAGGGATGTGCACAAATCTTTGGGGATGGCGAGCTTCTCCTTCATCTTGACGTCACAAACACCGTCTGAGAACGCCGAAATGATGGCCTCGTCCGTGACCTTGGGGATCTTGACGCGGTCACTGTTGAAGCGTTGGATGAACTTCGGTAGGGTTTCTCCTGGTTGTTGCTTGATACGCCGCAGGTCACCTGCGCCCGGGGGACGGTCTCGGGTACCCTGGAAGTTGGCGATGAACCGTTCGCGCATCTCACTCCATGTGGAGATTGATCCCGCAGGCAGGTTCAAGAGCCACGAGCACGCGCCGTCTTTGAGGGCCATGTGGAACCAGTTTGCCATGATCTTCTCATTACCGCTGGACGCTTCGATGCGCAACTCGTAGAGATGCAAGAACTCCGTAGGGTCGGGGGTGCCGTTGTAGCGTGGAGGCAGGTCGGGCTTGAATTTCCTAGGCCAATTGACATTGCCAGCTCGAGGGCGAGGGCTTTGCAGCCTGCTGTCGACACAGGTGCTTGTTGGGGAGGTGGAACTTGATCTTGGTCCTCGCGTGCCACCACGGCGGGGGGGCGCGCGGTCTCGGCGCAAGTGTGGAGGGAGTACGGGCGCTCCCCCGCGGGGCCACTAGATCTCTTGGCAGCTTCCTTCTTCGTGCACTGGCGCCGCGCGGGGCGGTCATGCCGCGGGACCACATGCCTTGGGTCTTGGACGACACCTTGATGCATGGGTAGCAGTGGAGCTTCATGGGCCTCGTCATCCGCATGGGGAGGCGGACGAGGCAGGGAGAGGCACGGCGCTAGAGAGCCCCCATCAGCGCTGACGAGCTCGGCGATGCAGTCAAGCCATTCTTCGTAGAAGTCGTCGACGGGGCGGTAGCGCATGAGCTCGTGTGCCATGAGCAATGTAGCTTGCGCGTCCGCTGGTCCGCGGCGAGCATGGGATGAAGAGACCACTGGAGTCATTGACGGGGTAGAGATGCGTCCATCACGCCGCACGGAGGGGTGTAGGGACAATGCCTGCTGTTCATGCCACGCCAGGCTGGTGGCGGCGTTGGCAGCATGTGATGGAGAACGGCGGGGTGGTCCGCCGGCAGGAGCAGTCTGAGGGACGCGGGAAGCAAGGATAGCCCGCCGCTTAGCACGGGCTCTGCGACCGTCGGCCGTGGAACTGCTGGGAGGACGGAGCGCTGATCGGCGGAAGGGAAGTTTCGGCACACCCCTTTCTGGCGCGCCAAATGTCGGATCTCCGGTTCCGGCAAAACCCTTAAGGTTCGAACTCTATGGTGCGCATGAAGATCTCTCCTTCCGCCCTAGCTCGTCTACCCAGCAACCCTAGGCCTAACTCGTCAGATCCAAGTAACAAGGGACACAAAGTTTGTACTGGTTCGGGCCACCGTTGTGGTGTAATACCGTATTCCAGTGTGGTGTGGTGGATTGCCTTGTAGGCTGATGGAGAACTAGTACATGGATGAACTGCCTCTTGAGGAGAGGGGTTCTCGTGCTCGGGCGAGCTTGTGGTGTGTGGCCTTCTATCTGATCAACTCAAGGTGAGATGATCCCAATGATGGTGGCTTGTCCTATTTATATTGGCCCGGGTTCTCTTCCCAAATATTGAGCGGGAAGGGATCCCACAACGGCCAAATTTGAAGGGGGACAACAAGTACAAGCTATCCTGACAAAAGGTGGTCTTCGCCTGCCAAAGGCTCTAGTGGTGACACCGATTTGGGCTCCGCGATGACCTCCGTTCTGCTGTCCTGCCGGTCTTGGTCTTGTTGCACCGATATGGAAACCTTTGCCTGATGCCTCGGGACTCTTCGCGTGCACCTACTCCTTTAGCACCAAAGAGGACACTGGCACTCTGTGCCTGCTGGCACCCGCCTGGCCTTGGTCATCACTGCTCACGTCACGAGGACCTCGCGAGTTGTCCCTCGCCTCGATATCTCCAATCCTCACGAGCCGGCCTAGTGAGGCCGCCCCAGGGGATGCCTTGTGTTGTCCGCCTCGCGAGGCTTGGCCCCTTGTGAGGGTCTTGAGTGGTCGCTGAAGATGCCGGGCCATACCAGGCCGCCTGGTGAGTCACGCCCTGGGCCGCAGGCAGGCAAGTCTGGGTGCCCCCGTTCCCGGAACGCCGACAACATCATAACCATTTTAAAAGCATGTTGGCACGCAAGGTATACCATTATAAACTCCTAGCTGACTAAGCATGGCATGAGTAACTATAATCTCTAATTGTCATTGTAAACATGTTTCATTCATGATGTGCTGAATTAGGAATGACAAGCTAATCATATTTACAAAAACAAGATGGGTCGAGTTCATACCATCTTTTCTCCATCTCAATCATTTCATCATATATCGTCATTATTGCCTTTCACTTGCACGACCAAACGGTGTGAATAATAGTAATAAGAGTGCACATGCATCGGACTAAGCTGGAATCTACAGCATTTATTCAAAGGAGAAGACAAGGTAATATGGGCTCATTGTTAGTTCAACAATAATGCATATGAGAGCCACTCATCATTTTCATCGTGGTCTTCTCCTCTCGACCGCCAAAGAAAAGAATGGAATTTCAAAGAAACTTACTGAAATATTTTTGGAGTTTTTGTTTTTCTGAAGAGAGCAAAACAAGAACGATAAAAAATATTTACACGGGAAAGCTCCCAACAAATAGAAGAAGAACGAGAAATCTTTTTGGATTTTCTTTTAACACTACAAATTACTAAGAAACTAACTAGACAGAAAAGACAAAAAGAAGCAGGAAATATTTTTGTGCTTCTGAAGTTTTTCGAACACACAAGAAGAAAGCAAAAAAAACTAATATGGATAGTACAATGAGAAAAAGTATGAGCACCGACAATTGGAATGAATGTGTGAACATGAATATAATGTCGGTGAGAACTATGTACTCCCCCAAGCTTAGGCTTTTTCCTAAGTTGGTCTAGGGCCACCACTGGCCTGGATGATATCTGAAATCATAGTTGGGGTTGTACTGTGCTGCGGCAGCTACTGCTAGGCGAGCTTCTTCATGAAGGCAAGCGGTCTCCTCCTCTCTCTCATATGCATTTGCCTCCTCTCTGCTAATAAAATATCTCCCTTTTACGTGAAAGTCAATGAAAGCAGGAGCAGGAAGAGTAATATGGACGACACACCGTCTGTCAAAGATTAGTCGTACTGAAGCTGCTACTCATTCCTCTCGAGAAACTAATAACGTATCATGGCTTCATAGTCTAGAAAAGCACGTGGCAACTCATCATCATAACCTCTTATGGGTACACCTAAATAGTTAGCTAAACGAGTTGCATATATCCCTCCAAATAAATCTCCATCTTTAGCATTAAGGTGTAACCTCCTTGCAATAATTGCCCCCAAATCATAACTCTTATCACCTAACACCTCACATATAAGGATACTGAGATCTGGAGCACAAAGATGGTTGTGATCATGTTTACCGTTAATGCATCTACCTATGAAGAGAGCAAAATAATGTATAGCAGGAAAGTGAATGGTCCCTATGGTGGCTTGTGTAATGTTTCTAGTTTCCCCCGCGGTGATGCTATCAAGGAAATCACGGTTTTCAGATTTGTCAGGATCATTCAGACTACCCCATTGTGGAATTTTTCATGCAACACAAAAATATTCTAGGTCCATGGTATAAGATTCATCATAGATATCAAACATGACAGTATGAGTATTGCGCTTGGATGAAAATTCAAACCTCCGCACAAAGGAATCGTTGAGGTAATAATGTTGTCGACACTTATCTAATACGAAGTCCTCAAGGTCGGCATTTTGTACATATGCATCAAACTCATCCTTGAATCCTGCGCGAATCAAAAATTCATCTGACGCCCATTCACAAGGCCGTACTTGAGCATCTCTTGGTGGTTTGAGGTCTAGTTCACGTATCGCGAGCCTCGGTGGTTGCTTTGTTGAAGGGCCACCTTGATATATTCTCCTAGACATTTTCTTTTTTGCAAAATTCTGAAACTTTTAGTGACTCAAAGTAAAAGTGAACCAAACTCAACAAAATTGATAGGAACTACTCCTACAAGTGTCTAGAGGCTATATCATGCATCAAAACTACTTTGGACCATATAAATTTGACATGCAAGCTCAAGAACAAGGTCACTACAGTAGCAAAAATTTGCAATAAATAAAGCACCTAGAACAAAAACTAATTGGACCATTGGAGGAGTCACATACCGAAGAACAATCCCCCGAAACAGTTTTGCAAATGATGGATTGAGCAAGGAGATTGAAAATGGCAGCAAGATGAGCTAGAATATGGGTTTGAGCTGGTGGATGATTTTTTCTGGAGGAAGGAGGATAGGATGGGTGCTAGAATAAGTGGAGGGGTGCACGTGGGCCCCACAAGGACAGGGGCACGCCCAAGGGGTAGGGCGAGCCCTCCACCCTTGTGGCCCCCTGGTGCAGCCCCCTAGTGCATTCTAAGTGCCAAAAATCTTAAAATATTCTAGAAAAAAATCATACTAAATTTTCAGGGCATTTGGAGAACTTTTATTTTTGGAACATTTTTTATTGCACGGATAATTCAGAAAACAGACAGATAATACTATTTTTGCTTTATTTAACATAAATAATAGAAACTAAAAGTTGGGTACAGAAGGTGGTGTTCTCTAAATTCATCCATCTCATGCTCATCAAAAGCAATCCGTCAATGATGTTGATCAAGTCTCAATAGCAAACTTCTTTCGAATAACATAAAACATGAGAATTTTCAATAACACTAGGTTACCTCAATGGGGATATGCATGTCCCCAACAATAAGAATATCATATTTCTTTCTGACAATAGGAATAAGGAATTCAAATCCTCCAGTAGTGATAGTTGAAATTTTTCCAATAGAATCAATGCTATTAACTTGAGGTTGTTTCTTCGGAAAGTGTACCGTATGCTCATTACCATTTACATGAAAAGTGACACTGCCTGCAATCAATAACAGCCCCTGGAGTATTCAAAAAGGGTCTACCAAGGATAATCGACATACTGTCATCCTCCGGAATATCAAGAATAACAAAGTCCGTTAAGATAGTAACATTTGCAACAACAACATGCACATCCTCACAAATACCGATAGGTATCGTAGTTGATTTATCAACCATTTGCAAAAAGATTTATGTAGGTGTCAACTTATTCAAATCAATTCTACGATAGAAAAAGAAAGGCATAACACTAACACCGGCTCCAAGATCACCTAAAGCAGTTTTGACATAGTTTCCTTTAATGGAGCATGGTATAGTGGGTATTCCTGGATCTCCAAGTTTCTTTGGTATGCCACCCTTAAAAGTATAATTAGCAAGCATGCTGGACATTTCAGCTTCCGGTATCTTTCTTTTATTAGTAACAATTTCTTTCATATACTTAGCATAAGGAGGCATTTTAAGCATATAAGTCAAACACATATGCAAAATAATCGATCTAATCATCTCACAAAAGTGTTCAAAATCTTCATCATCCTTTTTCTTGGATGATTTAGGAGGAAAGGGAATGGGTTTCTGAACCCATGATTCCCTTTGTTTACCATGTTTCCTAGCAATGATGTCTCTCTTATCATAACGTTGATTCTTTGATTGTGGGTTATCAAGATCAACAGCAGGTTCAATCTCTACTTCATTGTCATAACTAGGTTGAGCACCTATATGAACATCATCATTAACATTATCACTAGGTTCATGTTCGTTACCAGATTGTGTCTCGGCATTAGAAATAGAAATATTACTGGGATTCTCAGGTGTGTCTACAACAGGTTCCCTAGAAGCAGGCAAAATCCCATCAGTTTTCTTTATCTTTCAATTACCAGGACAAGGTTTATCAATATTAATTCTCTAAGAATCTTGCTCAATTCCCTTAGGATGGCCCACAGGATACAAAGGGACCTGTGTTACTTTACCACCTCTAGTATCAACCATAACAACTTTATCATTATTCTTACTATTCAACTCATTAAACAAATCATTTTGTGCCTTAAGTACTTGTTCTACTTGAGTGTTAACCATGGAAGCATGTTTAAGATCATTGGAAGTTCTAGTCACAAGATCACCCAAGCAGTTAAGCATATAAGCATTACATTTCAATTGTCTACTAACATAAGCATTGAAGTCTTCTTGTTTAACAATAAAATTATCAAACTCATCTAAGCATTGGCTAGCAGACTTATTATGAGGAATATCACCTTCATCAAATCTATACAGAGAATTTACCTCTACTACCTGTGTCGGGTTATCAAGACCATGTATTTCTTCAACATGTGGTAAATTCTTAACATCTTCAGCTTTAATACCTTTTTCCTTCATAGATTTCTTTGCCTCTTGCATATCTTTGGGACTGAGAAATATAATGCCTCTTTTCTTTGGAGTTGGCTTCGGAATTGGTTCGGGAACAGTCCAATCATTATCATCACTCATTATATTATTGAAAAAAAATTCAGCATGTTCAACAGTTCGTTCCCTGAAAACACAACGAACACTACTATCTAGGTGGTCCATTATAAAAGATATCAAGTATTTTATTCTTCTTGAGAGTGTAACACCCCCCAAAAAAATTTAGCAATATTTTACTAAATATTTTTTTCGAGTGAATTAAATTTTTTGCCTTTTACTATGTTCATTGGTTTCAGAACCTTTCCTATTGTGTTATGTTGGTATTTTTACCCCTAGTGAAAACCTTCCAGTTAACATTAGAGTCTCTCATGCACCCCTTTTTAAAACTTTGCTTATGTCAGCCGGTTTAATTTTATATTGGTCTCCATAATTTACTTCTCTACCAAAATGATTAAACCTAGCTTTAAGGCCTCTTTTGAACTGCAACCTCTTGATAAAATTATTTATAATTTCAACCAAAAATTGGAGATGTCAAATGATGCTATTAGATCGCTTTTATGCAGTAATATAATTATTTCATTTAATATTTTGGGCTCCACAACATGTTTGCCAATCTGGTCCAGTAGGCCATATTGCACTACAACCCCTTTAAATTTTCCTTTGATGCTTCCACCAAAATTATGGGAGGTTCATAGCAGTATGATATCCATCTTTATGCAAAAACCCACCTTGGTCCTCTGGAAGTTTAGAGTGAAACAGCCTCTTTTCCATTTTGGTTCAGTTTGGTGTTTTGCACTGCAACCCTAGTCTATTTTGCTCTAGAGCCATTGAGCTTCCTCATGCTTGTAGTCCATCTTGCAAGACCCTTAAGTCCAGAAGAGTGGACCTATTGGGATAATTTTGGTTCATGGAACAGTGCACTGCAGTTTCTGTCCAGAACTGAAATCTTGCAAAACTTGCTCTAACAAGTTCTTGCTTTTGTTGAACTAACCTCACTATCTTCCTACTCTTCTAAGGAGACATCCATCTGGTAAATTTGGCCACCCCAAAAGCTGGCTAGATGCCCCTGGCATTTTGTCAAACACCCTGAGTGCATGACCATATTTAGCTTAGCGTCTGGTTCATACTATGAACTTGACTCCCTGACTAATCCAGCATGTCTCACAGCTTTGTTATTGCCTGTAACCCCAACCTGCGGACCCCCTTGCAGTTTGGAGCTTGTCAGCATGTCGTGGCATAACGCCGAGCACGTTGCGTGCGTGCTCTGGGCGTGCCCAGAGTGCGAGTTTTGCACGTGCGTGCGCTCCGGCCGCCGCGTCGCGCCCCTGGCCCCTACTCACTCCCAGAGCCACGCCCAGCCTTATCCGCACTCGAGGAAACGCCAAACCGCACCAGGGACTCCACAGCACCGCCGTTAGAGCACTCCAGGCGACACGCCGGCGAGCACAGCGGCTTTCTGCCATGGTCGGCGCCGCCCAAGCCACCCGCGCTCGCCAGCTGCCCCCTGGAGCAGTGTGAGACCATCCGCTGGCTTGTCCGCTAGCTCCCGTCGCCGCCACGTCCACCTACTGCAACAGAACGACGGTCGCCGGCGAGCTTATCCACTGCCCCCGCTGAACCGCCATGGCTCGCCTATTTAAAGGCGCCCGAGCCTCTCCGCAGCATCATACCACTACTAGGCACCCAGCAGAGCAGCCCCGAGGCAGCCAATCGACCCCGAGGAGCCCCCTCCTCCGTCTCCAGCGAACACAGTCGCCGCCTCTGCCTCGAACAATCCGGCGCCACCAGAGCCTCTCCCGCTCGTCCAACACCACCGTCGTCTCCCCCTCGACCTTGCGGAGCTGCCCAACCTCTCCAACATGATCAAAACTCACCACAGCCCGAATCCCCATTTACGCCCGAAGCTCCCTCCGCCGTGGAGCTCGCCACCGGCGTCTCCCTTCGCCCCCTCCGACCAAACGACTACTGGAAGGACCGCACCAACCCCGCGGATCCATTCCCGCACTCAGTGACCCTCGAGGAACCCTGGTTCGCCGGCGACGATCGCCGGAGCCCCGCTTCTGTTCGGGCCGGAGGAAGGAGAGGGGGAAAAGACTAGTCAAACCTGACTAGTGGACCCTCTGGGCCCACTGTCAGTGACCCAACCCCGCACCCATGCGCACATAAGTGGAGGCGCATTCTCCGAAGTACGTATCCCCTAGCTCGAAAGCGTATTCTCAGTCGAATCGTTTTCTTCTCTGTTTTAGTTTAAAAATCAGTTTTTGACCAAAACTTTGACTGGCTTTAACTTTTTAACCACAACTCAAAATGATTTGTTTCTTTTTCTGTTGTTTCCCAAATATTGTCTAGTTTATTTTCATATATATATATATGAAAAAAATCCAGACAACTTTTTGGGGGTGTTCTAAGTCTATGTATTGATTTCCTTTTAATTCTCTTAGGTTTTTGAAGAGGGAGAAAGCTTCCAAAATTCTTGGAATGCTTTTCTCCTCCCCTCTACTTGAAGGCAAGCATCTTGAACCCTGTGATGATACCATTTGTGTGTTGTTTGCTTTAATCTCAAGAACTCCATTGATATGCCAAAATTTGAACATCATTATTTCATGTGGAAAACATACTCTTGCATATCATCATGAGGTGAATATTTCCTTTCAAGTTTTGTATGTGATACTAATGAAAGCCACCACTCCTCATGCCACATCTGCCTGGTAATAGTTCGGATGGAGTCCGAAAAGAAGGTTGTGTTTCGATGAACCAACCGCGTGACTGACATCTCGTTGTGACAAGGATGTGCAGTAAGGCAGCTAGTAGCATGAGGAGAGTGACCCTGTCAGGGAACTGTGACATCACTGTGGCACTAACCGTGCAGAGAGTGTATAACCTCCTGAGTCGACCATAGATCGAGCCTTACTCCGGTAACCCCCATACTTGTTTCGTGCTACCACGTGTCCTTGCTACAGGTAGGGTACGGTTTAGTAAATTTGTCGACCCCTGTTCTATCACACACCGTACAGAGAGGCCACGGTGGAAGATACCGGCTGCATCCGGTAGGCAGACCACCTGGTCCGGGGGCATGGGTGTTTCGGTTGTAGCCGAAGGGGATAGCGTCCCCAGTTTCTCGCGCGCGTTATAAATTGCGGTGATCCCATGCTAGTCGAGGTTGTAGCCTCCCCACTTAGAGTTTGGCTTAAATAGTGTCGTGGGTGATTCCAGACACCGGTAAGTTAAGCTGGTGTGTGCAGTCAGGTGTGTCTTTAATTTAAAAGGCCGTGGACGGAATTATTCTGGGAGGGCTATAGAAAATCCGTTATCCGTGGGTAAAGAGTGCACCCTCTGCAGAGATATAAAACCTATTCGAATAGCCGTGTCCATGGTTAAGGACTACAGTCTGGGATGGGTTGAGTGTCGGTCTTAGTGTCGGTCTTCGAAGGAGAAATCTATTAATTAAGAACATTATTTATGATCTGTGACAGGTAGTGATTGTGATTTATCCTTATTATGGACTAACCATTCATATTACTTGAAACAATGAGTATCCGCAGGACGGTTCTACCTCCCGGATATTCCCTGTTATTTCCTTTCTTTTTACAAGCCCTTTCTGTGATGTCGCTCAGACGTCCGACTGTGGCATTCTTTTTATTTACAAGCCCTTTCTGTGATGTCGCTCAGGCGTCCGACTGTGGCATTCTTTTTATTTACAAGCCCTTTCTGTGATGTCGCTCAGACGTCCGACTGTGGCATTCTTTTTATTTACATGCCCTTTCTGTGATGTCGCTCAGACGTCCGACTGTGGCATTCTTTTTATTTATTAGCCCTTTATGTGATGTCGCTCAGACGTTCGACTATGGTATTCTTTTTATTTATAAGCCCTTTATGTGATGTCGCTCAGACGTCCGACTGTGGCATTCTTGTCCTTTATTTTCCTTTTCTTATGAGCCCTTTCTGTGGTGTTACTCAGATGCCCGACTGTGGCATGCCTGTTATTTGTTTCATTACTACTTTCTGATTGCATATACACTTTTCTCGAGTGTCCTACTTAAAGTTATATCCTATCGCATCATTATTATCATAGTGATCATAAATCATCTTTGCGCATGTTTATGTCTCACCCATGTTCTTAATGTTTGCGAGTACATTCAAAGTACTCACTGGCTTGTCCCTGGCTATTGCCTTGGCTAGATTCCTTGCATGGGAAGGAACGACATGAAGCTACCCCAGAGCCTACACTATTGGGATAGCAGCCCCGCGAAGATAGGAGTTATCCTGGTCAGCTGTTCCCATGGGAAATAGAGTCCCACGAGCGCCGACGTGCCTCAACCGTTTCCGCCATCATCTACCAGAAAACCCGTGTTGTACTTATAGGCCAGAATGGTCTTGTACTACATATCTGTACCTTTGCTTGGAATTTTCTGTATCAAGAGGTGCCTCATCAGCTAACAGTAATCCTGGGGTTGATGAGCACAAGGTCCAAATTTTGGAATTTTAATACCCCGAAATCCCGGTCCTGACAACCTTGGTATCAGAGCCAGGCTGACAGTTGGCTAATCTTCTCTTAGCCAGGTCCAAAAACCCAGATTTACCACCCCACCAGACCATATTTCAGCCCCAGCCAAGCTTCTCGTGTAAGATACCCATACAGTGGACCGACGCCCTTGGTAGTCGGTGCCCAACCTACCAGCCTAGCTTTCAATCACGCGCCAGTAACCAACACCTGAACAGTTCCTCTCCGCAAGCGTGCAGAGGAAGACTCCGCAAGCATGCAGCGGAAGACTCCGCAAGCGTGCAGAAGACTCCGCAAGCGTGCAGCGGAAGACTCCGCAAGCGTGCAGAGGAAGACTCCGCAAGCGTGTAAAGGAAGACTCCGTCCTTTCCTATATATAGGGCACGCTAGCCCCCCAAACCCAACACCACACCGCCTCTACCCCATACTGAGCTAGAATGCCAGGACCCATCATCCACAATGAAACCACAGAAACTAACCTTGGAGGTTTTGTGACCGTGCTCGCAAACCTCACCCGTCGTGCCTTTGCGATGGAAGAACCCCTAGAATATGTTGTGTACCAAGACACCATGGGCGGTGAAAGCCGTCAATTCTGGGCCACTGTGCACATTTACGGTAGAGGTCTGACGCCAGAGCGCCCCTACAGGTTCACCGGAAGGACAACTTCCTTTGAGCCGCAAGCTATCCAACTCGCCGCTCGGGAGGCTATTGTTCAACTCAGGCACCTGTCGCCCAGAGTTAACTGTCGCTCATTTTACTACTACCCCAGTCGTAATGGGTATGGTAGGCCTCCCCGAGTTGCAAGCGGAGACCACGAGACGGATCCTGCATTATTGCATCTGGTACGCTATGTCAGCGTACTCGAGGAACTGTTCGATCAAATCACCCTGGATCTGATCGCAGCCCGTGGAGAACTGCTTCGCCGAGCCCCAGCTAGAGGACGAGGCGAGTCCGGCACCGACAACCCAGTCGTGCTGTTCGGACAAGCAATTGAGTCCCCAAGGCCTGCCACAGTCATTGACCAGAATGCCTTGGTAACCCCAGAAGTGATGCGTCGCCTGTTTAACGCACGCTCCAACTGGATTGTAGCCAACAATCCCCGCGAGGGTCATCATCCCTGCCCCGACCCTGCACCTCCTCAACCACCGCCAGCCAACCCCAATGATGAAGCTCCCGGAGAAGCTTCAGCACCCACAAGGCAAGGCCGCTTGGATATAAACGAGGTTGATTAAATCACCCGAGTATTACCAAGCCTTACCTTGCCATCGCCGAGGCCGTGTAACCTGTATGCCTATATGTATGTACAGTTTATTTATCTTTATAGCGGCTAGTGTACGAGTGCCTATTTTTGTTAGGTATGACTTCCAGAGCACCTCACCGACAACCCCTAAAGCGAACACGCCTTTTTACGAGACGTGAGTATCTGTAGCCTTGACCCCGACCCAGTAAAGCGCAACCGACAATATGGATGCCCTCACCATAACCCTATAAACCAGCCAGGCCGCTATATATAGGCCATGCCATGAACTTGCCGAGCATCCCTCACCGGTGCTCTCCCCTCGCAGCCACTACCTTCGCCATGCCGATCCATAGTATTTACCTGAGAACCCCCGAGGCATCCCCGGGTAGTTTCGTGAAGATATTGTGGGATTTTACCTACAGTACCATGAGTGCTACCCGTCCACCCCAGTATGAACTGCTCAAAGCAAGGATCACACCATCCACCTCGAAATATTGGGCAGTGGTACACATCCCACCCACCAACCCAAAACAAGACCCCAAAGAGGTTTCCTTCATTGGGAAATCCATGCCGACTCCACAGATGGCCATAGAGGCTGCCGCCTGCGAAGCAATTGCTCGCCTTCGATTCGCGGTGCCCTATGCCTGTGAGCAAGGATATTAATACTTTCCAGGCCGCGCAGCACCCGGAGAAGCAGCATCTTTTCCTGGTGGGCGTATTGAGAGAGACCCGATGCTAGCCAACCTTTCGCAGTATGTGATCGCACAAGAGCGTCTGAACCAGCGGATAATGGGTTATCTCCAGAGCCTCGCCGATTTAAATCCTCGGATCGCCATCGGCAGACCTTTGAGGCCCGCGCAGGAGAAGCACATTCACCGACTGGTCAACCCACTTCCACCGATAGAAGAAGAGTGTCCCCCGGCACCAGAGACCTTTTCTCAGGACCCTGTCTATTTACCGTTTATATTTTAGATGCTTCTGCCACGTGAGTGTAGCCGTATCTTTTTATGAAGAACTGTGTGTTGCATCGTGTGTTAAATAAGATTTTTTTCCTGGGTTGTTGCATCTTGTCCATCTGCTTAACATAGATTTTTCTTTCATCGCACAGCATAACGACAACGTTAATACGACTCCGGCCACTCCACACAGTACACTAAGTTGCTAATTCGCCTACACCTGCTCCATCAAACACCTCCTTGCACACCACAGTTTCTTGAAAAGAAACTCGTGGGGATTTTATTCGAGCACTAAGTGCCTACCGCACGCTAACAACAGTCAGCACCTGACACTCTCACCTAATCCCCGTGATCGCCGCCGCCGCAGAGAGCTAGCAGTCGAGCCGCCGTATCACGACGATCATCGAGGATCATCGCGCCCAAGAGCACCGACACCCCCAACAATGCCACCAACCCCACGCTCATGAGAACCAGGCACCAGTCCGGCATCACCTCCGCCATTCAAGCCTCGACCGGAGCTCCTGCAACCACAAACGGAGGAGAAGGAAGAAAGGAGGAGAAGAGAGGCCAGGTGCAAGGAAGGAGAAGTAGCTCCTCGGCCGTTTTATAGCTCGAGATCGGTGTACGGTGGGCAAAGTCCACCAGCGCCGCTCGTCGCTCGACCGCCGGTGTTCGGAGGCGAATCTGTGAGCAGTGCCGACAGCGCACTGGCACGCAAGGTGATTGCACGCTGCACCGGCAGCTAGCACGCCGCGCACTACGGCAGTACGGCCTAGATGCCCTACGAGCTAGCCGTCGTCGGTGGAGAAAGTGCGGTAAAGCGCACATGAGAGAGGAGAAGAGAGAACCGGAGGAAGAAGAAGAGGCTGACAATGGGCCCAGGTCCCACCTGTCAGCCAAGGAGAGCACTGTGCTCTCGGGTGCAACCAGCCGCTGAACCAGCGTATTTGTAAATTTAGAAAAAAATACCGTTTCTAAATTTACTATATCCCAAAGTGGAAATATATCATTTTCCACGACAGTAGATTTTCTCTTCCCCGTGCCACGCCAGTGTTTAACACTACAATTTACACCATTGTTTGCTCTTGCACTGTAGTAGCGGTTAATTTCATTAATACAGCAGTAAATTTTTGATAGAATCTTTTGAAGCAGTAGTAGCTTTTATAGCAACCCTTAACAAATCTCGAGGACGAGATTTTTCTTAAGGGGGGTAGTGTTGTAACACCCCAAAAAAAATTAGCAATATTTTACTAAATAATTTTTTTTCCAGTGAATTAATTTTTTTTCCTTTTACTATGTTCATTGGTTTCAGAACCTTTCCTATTGTGTGATGTTGGTATTTTTACCCCTAGTGAAAACCTTCCAGTTAACATTAGAGTCTCTCATTGTCGGGGAAACTGATCCACGAACACCTATGGGACCGGCGGACGCAGCCCCTTTCCGGTTCGGCGGGGGCGGAGATCGCACGAAGAGCAGATCGAGGCGAAGCACACGAGCAGTTTACCCAGGTTCGGGCCGCACGGATGCGTAAAACCCTACTCCTGCTTTGTGGTTAGTATTGAGTTCTTGCTCGGGAGCGCTGAGTGCTACAGTACACTCTAGCAGCTAACGAGACCGAGCGTGAGAGTTCTCTGACTTCGAACCCCCCTCTACATTGCGCATGGGCCTCCTTTTATATGCTCAAGGTATCACCGACAGGTGGCAACGTAGACAAGGGCAAAAATGGAAAGGTGTTGTAGTTGGTACAATGTGGGGACCCCGACTTAGAAGTCGAGATCACTGAATGCACGTGTACAGTGATCCCAGAGATCAATGCTCACTGAACATACAGAAGCTGAATAACAAGAGTCTTACATCCATACATACCGTCTTACACAAATTATAGCCATTATGGCCAAGTCTTACATAGATAAAGCCTCAAGGGCTGAATAGCAAATAACTCAAATAGCGGAAGTCTTCGATGATAGGTAGAACCCATGCCATCTGCCTTAACCCTACATGCATTCTGACTGGGATAGCGTCCTAGTTCGCATGATCGTCTCCAAAGAAATCTTCTTCATATTCCTATTCCTCCATGC
Source organism: Secale cereale (assembly GCA_902687465.1). NCBI lineage: Eukaryota > Viridiplantae > Streptophyta > Magnoliopsida > Poales > Poaceae > Secale > Secale cereale. Next base: position 317,735,428 of record LR738714.1, read on the forward strand.
CTGGCCAATTAAATAACCAGTGGCAAGCCAATGAGTACTTTGAATGTACTCGCAAGCAACCCATGATGTGGTTCAAGGTAACAATGCAATTGAACAATAATGAGCAATCTAGCAATGGGCTAGAATAAATTCTACCATCAAGTGTATGCATCAACGAGTTCACGTAACCTCGAAAACAGGTTACCGACATCAACATGAATATGATTCAACTCCTCGAGTCAAGTCACCACCTTGACTCATCATACACATACTTTCACCGATGAAGTAAAATTCTGGACATAGTTTAAGTAGCACCACCCAACTGTCCATGACCGTGGACATGGCTATTCGAATAGTTTTACACTCTGCAGAGGTTGCGCACTTTACCCACAAGATCCGGGAAGCTTTCGTGTCACCCACGATCCTGCAGTACCTCAAGTACTCGGGGGAAGCACCCGGTCATTATCTTTCCTTAGACGGCACTAACATAGAGTCCACTCGTTGGTACACGGCCCTCGAGTACAAACAATAAATCACGGGACTTGCCCTTATTTCAATGTCACGCGTACCCGAAGGGACCAACAGTGTGTCTGGTGCCCTGTAAAAACAGTCATGGTCGTCTATCTAAGCACGACCCCGTCCCGGAAAAGACCTCAAGTCTTCCCGTCACTAGTAATGCGGGCACCATGCTAGTATCGACCTAAGTAATCAATAAAGCCCCGTCCCATATGGGCTAGAGTGGTTGCACATGTTTGGTTGGGACGGTAGTCACACATAAATCTAATCCATTATTTCACCCATGCACAAGATTTTACCGGCACATCACTTCTTCCTCAAGTGATGACCAAACTCAACATCACCCTCGGGCATTAGGGGCACCCGATGGGATTTATGCAAAGATTTCAGCCACGAAGGTTCATATCACACATGCATCACTAAGCATCACTACTAACTATTTGCATGTCATCTAGCACATAGCAAGATCAAGAGCAAGGCATGAATCATGTTGTGGTTCAACTAGGTCACCACCATAACTCTATCATCATGCTTCGGAAACAAACGGGTTCCGGAGAACAAGTGTATCATGGTCAAAGGGCTGCTTGCCTGGATTGGCTTGGTCTTCAAAGTCTTCAAATCCTTCTCCTTCTCCTTCTTCACCAACTTCGTCAAATACGGGATCTAATCGTCGCAAAATAACAACGGGAAAATAAGAACACAATGAAAACAGAAAAATCAAAGTGCTCAGAAAAATGTAACTTATTATTGTTAAATACTAGAGGGAAAACTAAGATCGAGAAAATTCTTAGTTGGAGTTTTGGAGTTGCAGAATGGAATCTAAGGATTTTAGAACAGGAGTTTTATTGCTCAAATTTGAATTTAAATTTGAACAGAACATAAAAGTTTCATGGATATGTGTGAAAGTGACACCATTAAATAGGTTGGAATATTACAAGAATTTAGGAGTTGGAATTATTTCATTTGGACTAATATTCATTTCTGTAAAATTAATTGAATTAATCACAGAAACAATAAAAAGAAATGGCCCTGTGCCACTGGGCCAGAGCGGCCACAGTGCACGGCTCAGGGCATCTAGCCCAGCCGCTCGGGCGCCAGCGCGCGCATGTCAGGGTTTTAAACCTGACGGGCGGGGCCCAGCGGTCAGCGGCAGCGAGGGGAGAGAGGGAGCGGTGAGGATGACAGGAGGGGCCCGCCTGTCATCTTCAACCTCTCGGCCACGGCGACGGCGAGCTCACCGGCGACGATTCCGGGCACGGCGAGGCAGACGGAGGGCAGGGATGGACTCAGCAGCGAGTCGCGGATGCAGGGGAGGTGGTGCGACTCGCCGGGGAGGCCTGGTTCGCCGGCGGCGAGGTGGGACGGCGGAGGGTCGTCGGGAGGTTGCTGGCTAGCTCAAATCCTGCAGCTGCAGAAGGGGAAAAGGGAGGGGAATGCATCAGTGAGGTGTGGTGGTTCCAAATGTAGCGAGAGAAAGGGCGGAGGAGGCATGTACCTCGAGATCCCCGGCTGCCCAACGCGGCGGAGCTCCGGTCGATCCCGAGCACAGGGGCCTTCTGGAGACGAGCGAGGGGTGTTGGCGTGTTGATGTGAGTGTGTGGAGGCTGTTGCTGCCGTTGGAGAGGCTCGGGGTGCTTATATAGCCGAGCCCACGGTCCACCGTGGACTCGTGCGCCGGCGAGGTTGCAGGCGAGGCCAGAGGCCGTTCTGGTGCTTGTGTGAGAGTCGGGGAGGCTCATGGACGAGTCCTACGCCTAGTCGACGGAAGAGGAGGAGCGGGGAAGCTTCTAGTCAGCGCGCGCGTGTGAGGCCGAGGAGTGGAGGCTGCGGGCGGCCAGCGCGCGTGTGACGACGGCCACTGGAGGGCGGAGGAGGAGGGGGGACAGCGCCGGGGTGGTCGCGGATGTTGAGGGGCATCGACTGGCGTGAGGGGAGAGCACGAGGCTGTCGGGGGCAGGCGATTGGGCGAAGCTACAGTGCGGGGGCGCACTGTAGCGCGCTCTGGAGCGGCCTTATCGCATGCCATGGCATGCCATTGGCCCTCTGGGCGCGTCCACCGTGTCTGGGGGGTCCAAGGTGATGCAAGCAACACGGGTGAGGCTTTGGATGCTCTGGAGATGCTGTGTGAGAGAAGAGAAGCTGGTAACTTGGTAGAAAATGGTTGTCTAGCAAGGTGAACTAGGGTTTTCACCCCTCAATCATGGAGCTAGAGACATGGGAGAATTACTGGAGGTAGATAGTAACTTAATGAACCTGTGGTAGAAAGTTGAGGCCAAGGTAAATAGTAAAAGTGATCAAGATGGTAGTTTTGGTAAAACAGCAGAAGGTGTTTGATCATGTTTTGATCAAGCAAATGATCTCCCCTTGCCATGACACTTAACAGGATTGAATGTTACATGGAAATAGGGTGTTTCACCGAATTTGGGCTCATTTGAAGAAACTAGCCAATGTAACTTTGGTGAACCCTAGAAATCAACAGAAATGGCTTCATCTTGTTTGAGTCAAGCTAATCATCTCCCCTTGATGCACCACTTGGTGTAGTTTCATCATTAGGGGTATTGATCATGCCCACAAAGTTTGAAGCTCCAGGTAAAAAGTTGGTAATGTAAAGTTGTTCAAATTTACATTTGAACAGAAAGGGTTTTGGGGTATTCTGATCAAGTTGCTCTACTCCAAATCTTGTGACATTTGGTCTAGATGCCTTATTAGGCCATTCTAGCATGTGCACCAAGTTTGAGAGCATTTGGACAAGTCTGGCAATGTAAAGTTGCTCAAACTTCAAATATGGACAAAATGGTTATGAAGGGTTTTGAGGATGTTATCTTGCTTCCCAAGGCATGGGACTTGGCAAGATCATAAAATATCTCATATATGACATGATAGAATTTCCCTGGAATTTTTGGAGAACACTTCCTTTGTAAATATTTCAAAAGCTTGAAATATCCAGAAAGGGTTTTAGAGGGATTAGCCCATTACTTTGAACATGACCAAGTGTTGAAACTCTTATATATGGACAATATATGTCCTATGAGTCTCCCTGAATTTTGGAAAATATTTTTAAAATACTTAAATAATTTTTCCCTATTAAAGACCATTTCTGGCCTCAAGAAAAGCTTTTAAAATAAAATAGGAAAATAACTTTTAAAATTATACTTTTGTGGTTTCTGGGAGTCCTATGACTACTAGGTCTCAAATACACCTTTTGAAATAATTTTCTCACCCTAAATCAAGCACTTGCAGTGCAAACCTCAATTCAGGGGTTTTAGGAATACTAAATTTATAAAATACATTTTGGCCAAATTAATTTTGTAAGAAAATACTATACTGTTATATAACACTTGGTATGATCATTGGGCAGAAGTTTTGGGTATGGAGATGAATTCTACAAGAGGTAATAGTTGACTTTAATGAGCACATGAAAAGCATATGAAGAAAAACTCAATTCCAAATAAAAGCCAAATGATGCCAACAAAATTGTTGGTCCAAATTTTCATGCTTCATTGATGCAAATAACATGTTACAAAATGCAGGGTGTGACAGACCTACCCCCCTTACAAGAATCTCGTCCCCGAGATTCCTAAACTAGGTCTTAAAAGAGATCGGGAAACTCGGATCTAAGATAGTCTTCACGTTCCCAGGTTGCTTCTGCTTCGGTATGGTTGCTCCATTGGACCTTGAAGTACTTGATGGTACGGCTTCGCGTCCGTCGTTCTGCTTCATCCAGAATGCGAATAGGCCTCTCGCGGTAGGTCAGATCTGGCTGCAGATCAATGGCTTGGTGATCAACATCCTTGTAGAGATCAGGCTTGTTCGGAACTTGGAGAAATTTCCGGAGTTGTGACACGTGGAATACGTTGCGCACATCGGATAGCTCAGGTGGTAGTTCCAATTGGTAAGCCACTTCTCCTCGTCTTACAGTGATCTCAAAGGGTCCAATGAACCTTGGTGCGAGCTTCCTCTTGACGTGGAAACGCTTGGTTCCCTTCAGAGGAGTCACCCGCAGGTACACATGGTCCCCGACATGGAAACTCATGTCCCGACGGTGAGTGTCAGCATAGCTCTTCTGCCTTGACTTGGCTGCCTTCAAACGTTCTCTGACTAGTTGGACTTGCTCTTCTGCTGCGCGGAGGATATCCGGTCCAAAGACTAGCCCTTCTCCAGTCTCTGACCAGTTGAGGGGTGTGCGACATCTGCGTCCGTACAACACCTCAAATGGTTCCATCTGAAGGCTCGACTGATAACTGTTGTTATAGGAGAACTCGGCAAAAGGGAGACAATCTTCCCACTTGGCTCCATAGGCCAAGACACAGGCCTGGAGCATGTCTTCGAGAATTTGATTTACTCGTTCTGTCTGACCTCCGGTCTGTGGGTGGAAAGCCGTGCTAAAAGATAACTTGGTTCCCAAGGCTTCTTGGAACTTCTTCCAGAACCTTGAGGTGAACTGGGTTCCTCGATCTGACACAATCTCCTTGGGAACGCCGTGAAGGCTTACGATTATGTCGATGTAGAGAGCTGCCAGCCGGTTGCCATCATATGTGGTCTTGACAGGAATGAAATGGGCCACCTTGGTCAAATGATCGACTATGACCCAGATGGAGTCATGTCCCCTATTCGACCTTGGTAATCCAGTGATGAAATCCATTCCGACTTTATACCACTTCCACTCAGGAACCTTGAGTGGTTGAAGCAATCCAGCGGGTCGCTGATATTCAGCCTAGACCCTTTGGCACACATCACACTTTGCAACATAGGTTGCAATCTCTCTTTTCATCACGTGACACCAGAATCGTGCCTTCAAGTCTTGATACACCTTGGTTCCTCCGGGGTGGATGGAATACGGAGTGTCGTGGGCTTCTTGCAGGATCAGGTTCTTCAGCTCCGTCTTGTTTGGTACGCAGATGCGGCCCTTGTACCAAACAATCCCGTGCTCGTCTTCAGAGAATCCGGGGGCCTTGCCTAGCTTCATCTTATTCTTGATGCCTTCGATGCTTGTATGTCCATCTTGTGCCTTCTTGACTTCGTCCATCAGGGTCGGTCTGACTTCCAAATGATCCAGAAATCCAGGGGTGACCAATTCCAAACTGAATTGTTCGAGTTCCTTAAACAAGGCTGGCTGCCTTTCTTGAATAATGGCATTCAAAGAGCAAGCCTTCCTGCTTAAGGCATCGGCCACCACGTTAGCCTTCCCGGGGTGATATTGAACACTGAGGTCATAGTCTTTGATGAGTTCCAACCATCTTCGCTGCCTCATGTTCAATTCCTTTTGGGTGAAAATGTACTTCAGACTTTTGTGGTCTGTGTATATCTCACACCGCTTCCCTAGGAGGTAATGCCGCCATGTCTTCAAGGCATGAACCACTGCTGCTAACTCAAGATCGTGAGTAGCGTAGTTCTCCTCATGAGGTCATAGCTGCCTGGAGAGGTATGCTATAACTCGGCCTTCTTGCATCAGAACGCTTCCCAATCCGGTTCGAGAGGCATCACAATATATCACGAACTCCTTGTGAATATCCGGTGTTGCCAGAACTGGGGCGGTGGTCAACCTCTTCTTGAGTTCTTGGAAGCTCTCTTCGCATTTTGGTGTCCACTCGAACTTCTTGTCCATCTTGAGGAGCTGAGTCATTGGTCGTGCAATGCTAGAGAATCCTTCCGCGAATTTGCGGTAATAGCCCGCAAGTCCGAGGAAGCTTCTCACTTCCTTGACGGTAGTTGGAGATTGCCATTGGGTCACGGCTTCGATCTTTGCGGGATCAACTGATAATCCTTCTTCGGTCAGGACATGACCTAAGAATCCAACTTTATGCAGCCAGAACTCACACTTGCTGAATTTGGCATATAGTTGGTGCTCTCGAAGCTTGTCTAGGACCATCCTCAAATGTTGCTCGTGTTCTTCCTCCGTCCTCGAGAAGACAAGAATGTCATCGATGAAGACAACAACGAACATGTCCAAATATTCCATGAAGACTTTATTCATGAGATACATGAAGTAAGCTGGGGCATTTGTTAACCCAAAGGACATGACCGTGCACTCGTACAGGCCATATCTGGTTACGAATGCCGTCTTCGGAATATCTTGGGGTCTGATCTTCAACTGGTAGTACCCGGATCTGAGGTCGATCTTGGAGAACACCTTGGCTCCGCTGAGCTGATCAAGCAAATCTTCGATCTTGGGAAGTGGATATTTGTTCTTGATTGTAACTTCATTGAGGGAATGATAGTCAATGCATAAGCAGATGGTACCGTCCCTCTTTGCCACAAACAGAACGGGAGATCCCCAAGGGGAGGCACTTGGGCGGATAAATCCCTTCCTCAGATGCTCTTCCAGCTGCTTCTTCAACTCGGCTAATTCTTCCGTCCCCATTCTATAAGGCTTCTTATAGATGGGTCCTGCTCCGGGCACGAGCTCGATGATGAACTCAATGTCACGGTCAGGGGGCATTCCCGGTAGTTCATCCGGAAAGACATCAGGATACTCATATACCACTAGTACTTGCTCTAGCCCGACTTCAGACAGACAGTTGACTTGAGCGGCTTGAGCGGAAGAGGAGTTGGAAGCAAACTTGACTTCGACTCCTTGGTCATTGGTCACAGTGACTATCCGATTGGCATAGTCTAACAAGCCTTGGTGCTTGCTGAGCCAATTCATGCCTAGGATCACATCCAAGCCTTGTGATCTCTGGACGATAAGGTCTGCTAGGAAGTCTACACCGTTAATGGCAATACTGACTCCTTTACAGCCTATCTTGGCTCTCATCTCTGCTCTGGGGGTTTGTACCACCATAGGGTTATTCAGGGGTGTAGGGGTCATGCCACTTTTTAATGCAAATCTTTGAGTGACAAATGAATGCGTTGCTCCAGAATCAAACAAGACAGTTGCAGGTGTTGGGTTGAAAAGGAACGTACCCAGCACGACGTCCGGGTCTTCCTGGGCTTCTTCAGCAGTGACGTGATTCACACGCCCCTTCCCATGGTTAGGCGGGTTGCGAGGAGCTAGGTTCCTTGGTGGCATCCCGCGGCCTTGTCCTGGGTTCTGCGCATTGGGGCGCGGGGCATCAGGCTTCTTGTTGGGGCACACCCTTGAGATGTGTCCTGACTGACCACATCCAAAGCAAGTGACTTGGTTTGGATTGTTGATCTTGTTGCCACCACTGGTGTTGGGGTTGAAAGCTGGCCTTGGGTTGGCATACTGCTGAGGCTGAAAGTTGGTGCGAGGTGCAGGAGCTCTTGGTTGCTGATAGGTTGGCTTGGCCGGGTCTGACTGCCACGGACGAGGCTTCTGGTTGCTGGAACTTCCCTTGCTGACCATCTTGCGCTTGCGAGTGTCTTCCAAAGCACGCCGCTTGTCTTCAAGCATAAGTGCCTTGTTCACCAGGTCAAGGAAGGTTGGGCAGTCGCACACGACAAGCGAGTATTGCAGAGTCTGATTGAGGCCTTCCATGAAGCGCTCCCTTTTTGCAGCATCAGTGCTGACATCTTCATGGGCATACCTTGACAGAACACTGAACTTCTGCATGTACTCTTTGACAGTGCCACTTCCTTGCTTCAGGGCTCGGAACTCACGCTTTTTGATAGCCATGATCCCGGAAGGAATGTGGGCCTTGCGGAATTCTGCCTTGAAGTTAACCCAAGTGATGTCTTGTTCAGCATGCATGACCTTGAATCTATCCCACCAAGCTCTAGCAGTCCCCCCGAGGCAGTGGGCTGCATAAGCCACCTTCTCGCGGTCTTCGATGCATCCGACTAGTTCCAGAATGTCCTCAATGGTGCGGACCCAGTCGTCTGCATCCAGGGGTTCAGTAGTCTCGATGAAAGTTGGCGGTGCATGCTTCTTGAACTCTGCCAACGTGGAACGTCCATTGCCATTCCCCGCCGGCTGGCGGTTGTTGGTGCAGCTTGAGCAATCAACTGAAGGGCTGCAGTGTTGGCTTGGCGTTCCTCTCGGAAAGCTTGGAGAAGCTGAGCCATGTCCATGTTCGGAGGAGGTGGTGGTGGTGGAGCTTGGTCGTTGGTTTGGTCGTGGCCTGCCTCTGACTGAGCGGATGCTCCGGCTTCAGGCTGCTGGGTAGAGGTACCAGTACGAGTTACAACAGACATCTTGTTGGAGCGGTAAAAGGTCTCATGACTTGGAAGAGGGAAAGCAAGATAGATGGGTGCCTAGTAAGGGGGTGGGTGTGACACTAATCAAATCATGCAAGGGCCGAAAGGCCAAAACACATTCATTAAAATCCAAACGGGTGATGCAGTCGCTTACACATTCCCGAAGGAAGAATACGACATACATCCAAACACAACAAAAGCAAACACTAGATGGTTTCATATGAACCATACAAGGACTCGACTGCTCATAGGGGTTACATGACCTATCCTACCGTAGAGGTCACAACTGGCATATCCGAGTAGCGAATAATGCCTAAGCGGCGGAATGCTCGGTCGCGTATTCCGGCTCTTCTGGGTCTTCCTCCTTGTCTTCATCTGTCTGGGCCCCCTTGTCACTTGAGGGTGTGGGGAGTGGAGGAGTTGGATACGACGGTGCTTCGTCGGTGGTGCAGGGAAAAGCTTGCGATATTCCCTTGCCGTCATCCGGCGTCGCCGAGGTGGTTCTTCATTCTTGGAAGATACGTCTTCGGAGGGCTTTCCGCCTCGGTATGCGACAGCGGACTGTCCGGAAGGTGCTCCTTCTTTCTTGACTATTTGTCTTCTCTCGAGCTCGACGAAGAAGTGACTTGGTCTTGTGAAGTTCTTCTCGGAGCTTCATTGATTCCGAGGCCAAGTCTTGTGCCAAGCTGTCGGCACATAGACTGAAGTAGGTCTGGAACCGAAGCGAGAGTCCTTCCTTCAGTGGAGGGGCTAGTGCGCTGCTTTCATCTTCACCTTCCTTCCGGTAAGGTAAGAAGCGGGTTGTCATCTTGGCTGCCATCTCCGGAAGAAGCTCGCGGAGACGGGTTAGTGCCTTGAGTGTAGCAGCCTCGACAACGAGAGGTAGTGTTGCCATCTGGGGTCCCTCGAAGAACCAACTTGTGGGAGGATCGTTTGCCTTCACGATCACTTCCACATGGTATTCCACCTCAGTGTCGCTAACCCAATGCTCAAGGTATGTGAGGATGGGCGCTCGGTGGAACTAGCACTCCTGGAGGCTATCCTCGAGAAGCAAGGGAAACCCAGTGGTCAGGTGCTCTTCGGGTACAGCGGCCATCTACAAAGGTGAAATAGGAGGGGTTAATAAGCTGATGAAATCTCAGGTTTTAGAAAAGAAGAGAGGTTCAGAAGGTTTTTTGAAAAAGGGTCTCATCTAACTAACGCCCATGCTAACTAAGGCTTCCTACAGTCAGGATGGCTCTTATACCAGCTCTGTGGGGACACCGACTTAGAAGTCGAGATCACTGAATGCACGTGTACAGTGATCCCAGAGATCAATGCTCACTGAACACACAGAAGCTGAATAACAAGAGTCTTACATCCATACATACCGTCTTACACAAATTATAGCCATTATGGCCAATTCTTACATAGATAAAGCCTCAAGGGCTGAATAGCAAATAACTCAAATAGCGGACGTCTTCGATGATAGGTAGAACCCATGCCATCTGCCTTAACCCTACATGCATTCTGACTGGGATAGTGTCCTAGTTCGCATGATCGTCTCCAAAGAACTCTTCTTCATATTCCTGTTCCTCCATGCCTGGCCAATTAAATAACCAGTGGCAAGCCAATGAGTACTTTGAATGTACTCGCAAGCAACCCATGATGTGGTTCAAGGTAACAATGCAATTGAACAATAATGAGCAATCTAGCAATGGGCTAGAATAAATATTCTACCATCAAGTGTATGCAACGAGTTCACGTAACCTCGAAAACAGGTTACCGACATCAACATGAATATGATTCAACTCCTCGAGTCAAGTCACCACCTTGACTCATCATACACATACTTTCACCGATGAAGTAAAATTCTGGACATAGTTTAAGTAGCACCACCCAACTGTCCATGACCGTGGACACGGCTATTCGAATAGTTTTACACTCTGCAGAGGTTGCGCACTTTACCCACAAGATCCGGGAAGCTTTCGTGTCACCCACGATCCCGCAGTACCTCAAGTACTCGGGGGAAGCACCTGGTCATTATCTTTCCTTAGACGGCACTAACATAGAGTCCACTCGTTGGTACACGGCCCTCGAGTACAAACAATAGATCACTGGACTTGCCCTTATTTCAATGTCACGCGTACCCGAAGGGACCAACGGTGTGTCCGGTGCCCTGTAAAAACAGTCATGGTCGTCTATCCAAGCACGACCCCGTCTCGGGAAAGACCTCAAGTCTTCCCGTCACTAGTAATGCGAGCACCATGCTAGTATCGACCTAAGTAATCAATAAAGCCCCGTCCCATAAGGGGTAGAGTAGTTGCACATGTTTGGTTGGGACGGTAGTCACACATAAATCTAATCCATTATTTCACCCATGCACAAGATTTTACCGGCACATCACTTCTTCCTCAAGTGATGACCAAACTCAACATCACCCTCGGGCATTAGGGGCACCCGATGGGATTTATGCAAAGATTTCAGCCACGAAGGTTCATATCACACATGCATCACTAAGCATCACTACTAACTATTTGCATGTCATCTAGCAGATAGCAAGATCAAGAGCAAGGCATGCATCATGTGGTGGTTCAACTAGGTCACCACCATAACTCTATCATCATGCATCGGAAACAAACGGGTTCCCGAGAACAAGTGTATCATGGTCAAAGGGCTGCTTGCCTGGATTGGCTTGGTCTTCAAAGTCTTCAAATCCTTCTCCTTCTCCTTCTTCAGCAACTTCGTCAAATACGGGATCTAATCATCGCAAAATTACAACGGGAAAATAAGACCATAATAAAAATAGAAAAATCAAAGTGCTCAGAAAAATGTCAACTTATTTTTTTTTAATACTAGAGGGAAAACTAAGATGGAGAAAATTCTTAGTTGGAGTTTTGGAGTTGCAGAATGGAATCTAAGGATTTTAGAACAGGAGTTTTATTGCTCAAATTTGAATTTAAATTTGAACATAACAGAAAAGTTTAATGGATATGTGTGAAAGTGACACCATTAAATAGGTTGGAATATTACAAGAATTTAGGAGTTGGAATTATTTCATTTGGACTAATATTCATTTCTGTAAAATTAATTGAATTAATCACAGAAAGAATAAAAAGAAATGGCCATGTGCCACTGGGCCAGAGCGGCCACAGTGCACGGCCCAGGGCATCTAGCCCAGCCGCTCGGGCGCCAGCGCGCGCACGTCAGGGTTTTAAACCTGACGGGCGGGGCCCAGCGGTCAGCGGCAGCGAGGGGAGAGAGGGAGCGGTGAGGATGACAGGAGGGGCCCGCCTGTCATCTTCAACCTCTCGGCCACGGCGACGGCGAGCTCACCGGCGATGATTCCGGGCACGGCGAGGCAGACGGAGGGCAGGGATGGACTCAGCAGCGAGTCGCGGATGCAGGGGTGGTGGTGCGACTCGCCGGGGAGGCCTGGTTCGCCGGCGGCGAGGTGGGACGGCGGAGGGTCGTCGGGAGGTTGCTGGCTAGCTCAAATCCGGCAGCTGCAGAAGGGGAAAAGGGAGGGGAATGCATCAGTGAGGTGTGGTGGTTCCAAATGTAGCGAGAGAAAGGGCGGAGGAGGCCTGTACCTCGAGATCCCCGGTTGCCCGACGCGGCGGAGCTCCGGTCGATCCCGAGCACAGGGGCCTTCTGGAGACGAGCGAGTGGTGCTGGCGTGTTGATGTGAGTGTGTGGAGGCTGTTGCTGCCGTTGGAGAGGCTCGGGGGTGCTTATATAGCCGAGCCCACGGTCCACCGTGGACTCGTGCGACGGCGAGGTTGCAGGCAAGGCCAGAGGCCGTTCTAGTGCTTGTGTGAGAGTCGGGGAGGCTCATGGACGAGTCCTACGCCTAGTCGAGGGAAGAGGAGGAGCGGGGAAGCTTCCAGTCAGCGCGCGCGTGCGAGGCCGAGGAGTGGAGGCTGCGGGCGGCCAGCGCGCGTGTGACGACGGCCACTGGAGGGCGGAGGAGGAGGGGGGACAGCGCCGGGGTGGTCGCGGACGTCGAGGGGCATCGACTGGCGCGAGGGGAGAGCTCGAGGCTGTCGGGTGCACGCGATTGGGCGAAGCTACAGTGCGGGGGTGCACTGTAGCGCGCTCTGGAGCGGCCTTATCGCATGCCATGGCATGCCATTGGCCCTCTGGGCGCGTCCACCGTGTCTGGGGGGGTCCAAGGTGATGCAAGCAACACGGGTGAGGCTTTGGATGCTCTGGAGATGCTGTGAGAGAGACGAGAAGCTGGTAACTTGGTAGAAAATGGCTGTCCAGCAAGGTGAACTAGGGTTTTCACCCCTCAATCATGGAGCTGGAGACATGGGAGAATTACTGGAGGTAGATAGTAACTTAATGAACCTGTGGTAGAAAGTTGAGGCCAAGGTAAATAGTACAAGTGATCAAGATGGTAGTTTTGGTAAAATAGCAGAAGGTGTTTGATCATGTTTTGATCAAGCAAATGATCTCCACTTGCCATGACACTTAACAGGATTGAATGTTACATGGAAATAGGGTGTTTCACCGAATTTGGGCTCATTTGAAGAAACTAGCCAATGTAACTTTGGTGAACCCTAGAAATCAACAAAAATGGCTTCATCTTGTTTGAGTCAATCTAATCATCTCCCCTTGATGCACCACTTGGTGTAGTTTCATCATTAGGGGTATTGATCATGCCCACAAAGTTTGAAGCTCCAGGTAAAAAGTTGGTAATGTAAAGTTGTTCAAATTTACATTTGAACAGAAAGGGTTTTAGGGTATTCTGAGCAAGTTGCTCTACTCCAAATCTTGTGACATTTGGTCTAGATGCCTTATTAGGCCATTCTAGCATGTGCACCAAGTTTGAGAGCATTTGGACAAGTTTGGCAATGTAAAGTTGCTCAAACTTCAAATATGGACAGAATGGTTATGAAGGGTTTTGAGGATGTTATCTTGCTTCCCAAGGCATGGGACTTGGCAAGATCATCAAATATGTAATATATGACATGATAGAATTTCCCTGGAATTTTTGGAGAACACTTCCTTTGTAAATATTTCAAAAGCTTGAAATATCCAGAAAGGGTTTTAGAGGGATTAGCCCATTATTTTGAACATGACCAAGTGTTGAAACTCTTATATATGGACAATATATGTCCTATGAGTCTCCCTGAATTTTGGCAAATATTTTTGAAATACTTAAATAATTTTTCCCTATTAAAGACCATTTCTGGCCTCAAGAAAAGCTTTTAAAATAAAATAGGAAAATAACTTTTAAAATTATACTTTTGTGGTTTCTGGGAGTCCTATGACTACTAGGTCTCAAATACACCTTTTGAAATAATTTTCTCACCCTAAATCAAGCACTTGCAGTGCAAACCTCAATTCAGGGGTTTTAGGAATACTAAATTTATAAAATACATTTTGGCCAAATTAATTTTGTAAGAAAATACTATACTGTTATATAACACTTGGTATGATCATTGGGCAGAAGTTTTGGGTATGGAGATGAATTCTACAAGAGGTAATAGTTGACTTTAATGAGCACATGAAAGCATATGAAGAAAAACTCAATTCCAAATAAAAGCCAAATGATGCCAAAAAAAATGTTGGTCCAAATTTTCATGCTTCATTGATGCAAATAACATGTTACAAAATGCAGGGTGTGACATACAACTACCTATACAGTGCACCATACCTAACCCTGACGGCAGGGTAGAAGAGCATTAAATGCCCATCAGCGTCGCCCAAACAGTGCAAAAAGGGACCGTCAGGGGCGCCACCGTTCGCCACGACGGCAACCTTGTCATCGCCGCTTGCCACCGCGCACCGCTGGCTGCACAGCCTCCCGCCACGTACGCCTGGAAGGGTCCCAGAGCGACACCTTGGTGGATGCGCTGGAGCGCGGGTTCGGAGCGGTAGCTTGCCGCGGCAAGCGCCTTGCCGCGGTCGTTGTATTGTCGCGTCCGGGAGCTTACCGCTCACCGGGCCTTGCCGGGACGCGTGGCGCGTCGCGGCAAGTTCCTTGAGATGCCTTGGTTGGCCTTCCCGGCAAGCTCCTCTCGCCGTGGTCTTGTGCCTTGAGTGGCCTTCCCGGCAAGCTCCTCTTGCCGGGGCCTTGTCTTCTTGGCTCGAATACTTTGTTCTTGAATGGCTCCAAAGGAACCACGGAGGACCTTGGCGGTCACCCGGCAAGCCTTGCCGCGGGGTGCTGCGACTGCCCGTGCACAATTTCGGGATACTAGGGCACCCCTAATCTAGTACACCGACACTCATGCACCCCTTTTTTAAACTTTGCTTATGTCAGCAGGTTTAATTTTATATTGGTCTCCATAATTTACTTCTCGACCAAAATGATTAAACCTAGCTTTAAGGCCTCTTTTGAACTGCAACCTCTTGATAAAATTATTTATATTTTCAACCAAAAATTGGAGATGTCAAATGATGCTATTAGATCACTTTTATGCAGTAATATAATTATTTAATTTAATATTTTGGGCTCCACAGCATATTTGCCAATCTGGTCCAGTAGGCCATATTGCACTACAACCCCTTTAAATTTTCCTTTGATGCTTCCACCAAAATTATGGGAGGTTCATAGCAGTATGATATCCATCTTTATGCAAAAACCCACCTTGGTCCTTTGCAAGTTTTGAGTGAAACAGCCTCTTTTCCATTCTGGTTCAATTTGGTGTTTTGCACTGCAACCCTAGTCTATTTTGCTCTAGAGCTTTTGAGCTTCCTCATGCTTGTAGTCCATCTTGCAAGACCCTTAAGTCCAGAAGAGTGGACCTATTGGGATAATTTTGGTTCATGGAACAGTGCACTGCAGTTTCTGTCTAGAACTGAAATCTTGCAAAACTTGCTCTAACAAGTTCTTGCTTTTGTTGAACTAACCTCACTATCTTCCTACTCTTCTAAGGAGACATCCATCTGGTAAATTTGGCCACCCCAAGAGCTGGCTAGATGCCCCTAGCATTTTGTCAAACACCCTGAGTGCATGACCATATTTGGCTTAGCGTCTGGTTCATATTATGAACTTGACTCCCTGACTAATCCAGCATGTCTCACAACTTTGTTATTGCCTGTAACCCCACCCTGCGGACCCCCTTGCAGTTTGGAGCTCGTCAGCATGCCGTGGCATAACGCCGAGCACGTTGCGTGCGTGCTCTGGGCGCGCCCAGAGCGCGCGTTTTGCACGTGCGTGCGCTCGGGCCGCCGCGTCGCGCCCCTGGCCCCTACACACTCCCAGAGCCACGCCCAGCCTTATCCGCACTCGAGGAAACGCCAAAGCGCACCAGGGACTCCACAACGCCGCCGACAGAGCACTCCAGGCGACACGCCTGCGAGCACAGCGGCTTTCTGCCACGGTCGGCGCCGCCCAAGCCACCCGTGCTTGCCAGCTGCCCCCCTGGAGCAGTGTGAGACCATCCGCTGGCTTGTCCGCTAGCTCCCGTCGCCGCCACTTCCACCTGCTGCAACAGAACAACGGTCGCCGGCGAGCTTATCCACTGCCGCCGCTGAACCGCCATGGCTCGCCTATTTAAAGGCGCCCGAGCCTCTCCGCATCATCATACCACTACTAGGCACCCCGCAGAGCAGCCCCGAGGCAGCCAATCGACCCCGAGGAGCCCCCTTCTCCGTCTCCGGCGAACACAGCCGGCGCCTCGGCCTCGAACAATCCGGCGCCACCAGAGCCTCTCCCGCTCGTCCAACACCACCGTCGTCTCCCCCTCGACCTTGCGGAGCTGCCCAACCTCTCCAACATGATCAAAACTCACCACAGCCCGAATCCCCATTTACGCCCGAAGCTCCCTCCACCGCGGAGCTCGCCGCCGGCGACTCCCTTCTCCCCCTCCGACCAAACGACTACTGGAAGGACCGCACCAACCCCGCGGATCCATTCCCGCACTCAGTGACCCTCGCGGAACCCTGGTTCGCCGGCGACGGTCGTCGGAGCCCCGCTTCTGTTCGGGCAGGAGGAAAGAGAGGGGGAAAAGACTAGTCAAACCTGACTAGTGGACCCCCTGGGCCCACTGTCAGTGACCCAACCCCGCATCCATGCGCGCATAAGTGGAGGCGCATTCTCCGAAGTACGTATCCCCTAGCTCGAAAGCGTATTCTCAGCCGAATCGTTTTCTTCTCTGTTTTAGTTTAACAATCAGTTTTTGACCAAAACTTTGACTGGCTTTAACTTTTTAACCACAACTCAAAATGATTTGTATCTTTTTCTGTTGTTTCCCAAATATTGTCTAGTTTATTTTCATATTTATATGAAAAAAATTCAGACAACTTTTTGGGGGTGTTCTAAGTCTATGTATTGATTTCCTTTTAATTCTCTTAGGTTTTTGAAGAGGGAGAAAGCTTCCAAAATTCTTGGAATGCTTTTCTCCTCCCCTCTACTTGAAAGCAAGCATCTTGAACCCTGTGATGATACCATTTGTGTTGTTTGCTTTAATCTCAAGAACTCCATTGATATGCCAAAATTTGAACATCATTATTTCATGTGGAAAACATACTCTTGCATATCAGCATGAGGTGAATATTTCCTTTCAAGTTTTGTATGTGATACTGATGACAGCCACCACTCCTCATGCCACATCTGCCTGGTAATAGTTTGGATGGAGTCCGAAAAGAAGGTTGTGTTTCGATGAACCAACCGCGTGACTGACATCTCATTTTGACAAGGATGTGCAGTAAGGCAGCTGGTAGCATGAGGAGAGTGACCCTGTCAGGGAACTATGAAATCACTGTGGCACTAACCGTGTAGAGACTGTATAACCTCCTGAGTCGACCATAGATCGAGTCTTGCTTCGGTAACCCCCATACTTGTTTCGTGCTACCACGTGTCCCTGCTACAGGTAGGGTACGGTTTAGTAAATTTGTTGACCCCTGTTCTATCACACACCGTACAGAGAGGCCACGGTGGAAGATACCGGCTGCATCCGGTAGGCAGGCCACCTGGTCCGGGGGCATGGGTGTTTCGGTTGTAGCCGAAGGGGATAGCGTCCCCAGTTTCTCGCGCACGTTATAAATTGTGGTGATCCCATGCTAGTCGAGGTTGTAGCCTCCCCACTTAGAGTTTGGCTTAACTACTGTCGTGGGTGATTCCAGACACCGGTAAGTTTAGCTGGTGTGTGCAGTCAGGTGTGTCTTCAATTTAAAAGGTCGTGGACAGAATTAGTCCGGGAGGGCTATAGAAAATCCGTTATCCATGGGTAAAGAGTGCACCCTCTGCAGATATATAAAACCTATTCGAATAGCCGTGTCCATGGTTAAGGACTAGAGTCTGGGATGGGTCGAGTGTCGGTCTTAGTGTCAGTCTTCGGAGGAGAAATCTATCAACGAAGAACATTATTTATGATCTGTGACAGGTAGTGATTGTGATTTATCCTTATTATGGACTAACCATTCATATTACTTGAAACAGCGAGTATCCGCAGGACGGTTCTACCTCCCAGATATTCCTTGTTATTTCTTTTCTTTTTACAAGCCCTTTCTGTGATGTCGCTCAGACGTCCGACTGTGGCATTCTTTTTATTTACAAGCCCTTTCTGTGATGTCGCTCAGACGTCCGACTGTGGCATTCTTTTTATTTATAAGCCCTTTCTGTGATGTCGCTCAGACGTCCGACTGTGGCATTCTTTTTATTTATAAGCCCTTTATGTGATGTCGCTCAGACGTCCGACTGTGGCATTCTTGTCCTTTATTTTCCTTTTCTTATGAGCCCTTTCTGTGGTGTCGCTCAGACGCCCGACTGTGGCATGCCTGTTATTTGTTTCATTACTACTTTCTGATTGCATATACCCTTTTCTCGAACGTCCTACTTAAAGTTATATCCTATCGCATCATTATTATCATAGTGATCATAAATCATCTTTGCGCATGTTTATGTCTCACCCATGTTCTTAATGTTTGCGAGTACATTCAAAGTACTCACTGGCTTGTCCCTGGCTATTGTCTTTGCCAGATTCCTTGCATGGGAAGGAACGACATGAAGCTACCCCAGAGCCTACACTATTGGGATAGCAGCCCCGCGAAGATAGGAGTTATCCCGGTCAGCTGTTCCCATGGGAAATGGAGTCCCACAAGCGCCGACGTGCCTCAACCGCTTCCGCCATCATCTACCAGAAAACCCGTGTTGTACTTATAGGCCAGAATGGTCTTGTACTACATATCTGTACCTTTGCTTGGAATTTTCTGTATCAAGAGGTGCCTCATCAGCTAACAGTAATCCTGGGATTAATGAGCACAAGGTCCAAATTTTGGGAATTTTAATACCCCGAAATCCCGGTCCTGACAGAGAGGATGATCAAGCAACACATTAAGTAATTGGAGAAGCCTCCCCCAAGCTTGTGGGAGACTCTCTTCTTCAATTTGCACAAAATTAAATATTTCCTGTAAGGCAGCTTGTTTCTTATGAGCAGGAAAATATTTTGCAGAGAAGTAGTAAATCATATCCTGGGGACTACGCACACAACCAGGATCTAGAGAATTAAACCATGACTTAGCATCACCCTTTAATGATAAAGGAAATAATTTAAGAATATAGTAATAACGATTTTTTTTCTCATGAGCAAATAGGGTGGCTATATCATTTAATTTAGTAAGATGAGACACAACAGTTTCATATTCATAACCATGAAAAGGATCAGATTCAACTAAAGTAATTAACTCAGGATCAACAGAGAATTCATAATCCTTATCAGTAACACGGATAGGTGAAGTAGAAAATTCAGGATCATATTGCATTCTAGCATTCGGAGATTGTTCTTTCCACTTAAGTACTAATTTCTTAAGATCATTCCTATCCTTACAAGCAAGAAAGTCTCTAGCTACTTCTCCTTCCATAACATATCCCTCAGGACCAATAGGCAATTCATATCTAGGGAAAGTAGGTCTAACATGTGTTTCAAAGTTCTCAGTATCAATAATTTCATCAGTTCCAGAAATATCATCATCTTCAGCATAATCTATAGTATTGGCTCTAGCAAGATGTTTATCAAGTAATTCACCCAATGGCACAGTTTCATCATAAGTGTCATTCATAACAGAAGTGACATCATCAATATCATGCGACATATCAGATTCAATAGTAGGTGTAGGTGTCTCAAGTTTACTCAAAACATATGGTGAATCAAGTGCAGAGCTAGATGGTAGTTCCTTACCTCCCCTTGTTCTAGAGGGAACAATCTTGGTTCTATCATCCTTTAGTGGCCTCATAGTGATCAACAGATATAAAGCCCAAGTAACTCAGAGAATAGAGCTATGCTCCCCGGCAACGGCGCCAGAAAAAGGTCTTGATAACCCACAAGTATAGGGGATCACAATGGTTTTCGAGGGTAGAGTGTTCAACCCTAATTTATTGATTCGACACAAGGGGAGCCAAAGAATACTCAAGTATTAGCAACTGAGTTGTCAGTTCAACCACACCTAGAAAACATAATATCTGTAGCAAAGTATTCAGCAGCAAAGTAGTATGGAAGTAACAGTAATAGTGGCAAACATAATAGTAGCAGTTTTGTCGTGATGGTGACAGCAGCAATAACGAAAGTAACAAAGCAAGTATCAATATGGAACGAAATCGTAGGCAATGGATCAGCAAAGATAATTGTCGGATAATATTCATCATGTAGTAGTTATAACCTAGGGTGACACAGAACTAGTTCCAATTCATCAATGTAATGTAGGCATGTATTCCGAATATAGTCATACGTGCTTATGGAGAAGAACTTACATGCCATCTTTTGTCCTACCCTCTCGTGGCAGCTGGGTCCTAGTGGAAACTAAGGGATATTAAGGCCTCCTTTTAATAGAGTACCGAAAAAAGCATTAGCACTTAGTGAATATATGAACTCCTCAAACTATGGTCATCACCGGGAAGTGTCCCGGTTATTGTCACTCCGGGTTTGCCGGATCATAACTTATAGTAGGTGACTACGGACTTGCAAGATAGGATGAAGAACGCAAATATATTCATGAAAACATAATAGGTTCAGATCAGAAGTCATGGCACTCTGGGCCTAGTGACAAGAATTAAGCATAGGAAAGTCATAGCAACATCATTCTCAGAACTTAGTGGATACTATGGATCAAGCCCTCACAAAACTAACTCGATTACATGATAAATCTCATCCAACCCATCACCGTCCAGCAAGCCTATGAAGGAATTAGTCATGCACGGCGGTGAGCATCATGAAATCGGTGATGGTGTATGGTTGATGATGATGACGATGATGATCTCCTCTCTCCGGAACCCCGAACGGACTCCAGATCAGGTCTCCCGATGAAGAACACGAGGTGGCGGCGGCCCCGTATCGTAAAACGCGATGGGATCTTCTCTCTGATTTTTTCTCCCCGAAAGAGATTATATGGAGTTACATTTGACGTCGATGGAGCTCCAGGGGGCCCACAACATAGGGGGCGTGCCCTAGGGGGCGCCCCCACCCTTGTGGCCAGGGTGTGGGCCCCCTCCGATGATTCTTTTTGTCAATAGTTTTTATATATTCTGAAAATATTCTCTGTGAAGTTTCAGGTCACCCCGAAAACTTTTATTTCTCCACATAAGTAACACCAAAGAATTCTGCTGAAAACAGCGTCTGTCCGGGTTAGTCCCATTCAAATCATGGAAATTAGAGTCCAAAACAAGGGGAAAAGAGTTTGGAAAAGTAGATACGATGGAGGTGTATCTGGGACCATTTAGGATGTATCATACAACACAAGATCTAACAGACAAGTCACATACTTGCCAGCAAGTATCATTGATTACATCCAAGGACTATATTTATTCATAAACACATAGGAAATATCATCATACATGATTGCCTCTAGGGCATATCTCCCACATGTACATCACAAAGGGATCATCATGTACATGATTGTGATGCATATACTTACCTTGTGGTCTTGAATTGGCTTTCGAAGGTGTGCACTTGAGAAAACAAGGTAGATAACACAAGAGCACTTTAATGCAAATCTATTTCAGGGAACCACAAGAGTACCAAGATTGGGGGACATGTAATGGGTGAGTACTCAGTACTTCATTTGGATATATACATGTCCCCATAGATTGTAAAGATGTGCAATGAATTCCAATGATTTTCTTCCCTGGAAATGAGCTCTTTCTCCCCTAGAATCTAATATTGAATAAAGGGAGAAGATAGGGAAACAGAAAATCAGAGCAAAGATAAACATATCAGAGCAATAAATGAATTAGATCATATGCATAGGTTATCAGAGCAAGAAATGAATCACAGCATAAGACAATACTCAGACAACCATATAAAAACATGTCTTTCCATTATTAAAGACATGTGGCTTCTCTCCTCTTGATAAGTGTACATCCTTGTAAAATAGACTTTGATGTTCTCTCTCTGATAGCCCTTGATTGAGCTTTGATGTTCTCTCTCTCCCCCTTTGACATCAATTTCCATGAAGGGTTTCTTCCAAGTAGGTTTGGTCCTTGAGAGATACTCCAAAGCAGCATGTAGCTCAAAATGCTGGTAGATGATAAGAATCATTGAGTGGAGTTGGAGAAGAAATCAAATATACAATGGCAAAACAATTTCTCAGTAGTGAAATCGGTAACTGATACGTCTCCAACGTATCTATAATTTATGATTGTTCCATGCTATTATTTATGAAGTCTTGGATGTTTAATGGGCTTTAACTTACACTTTTATATCATTTTTGGGACTAACCTACTAACCCAAAGGCTCAGTCCAGATTGTTGTTTTTTGCCTATTTCAGGGTTTTGCAGAAAAATAATATCAAACGGAGTCCAAACGGAAAGAAACCTTCGCGAGAGATATTTTTGGAGAATATCACACACAGAGAACTTGAGAACCACGTCAGGGAGCATCGAGGCGCCCACGAGGGTGGGGCGCGCGCCCCCTTCCCAGGGCGCGCCCCTGCCTCGTGGGCCCCTCGAGCACCCATCGGTGTCCTCCTTCCTCCTATATAAGTCTACATACCCCGAAACCTTCGACAACAGAGAAAAAACCCTAATTCCACCGCCGTACCTTCTGTTCCCGTGGAGATCCCATCTTGGAGCCTGTTCCGGAGCTCCACCGAAGGGGGATCCATCACGGAGGCCTTCATCATCATCATCATCGCCCTCACCATGAGTTGTGAGTAGGCTTCTTCTCTCTTTATGGATCTCAATACAAAGTTCTCCTCGGTCTTCGAGGAGATCTATTCGATGTAATCTCTTTTTGCGGTGTGTTTATCGAGATCCCATGAACTGTGAGTTTATGATCAAGGTTATCTATGAAAGATATTTGGTTCTTCTCTGAACTTTTTATGTGTGCTCATAATATCCTTGCAAGTCTCTTCGAATTATTAGTTTGGTTTGGCCTACTAGATATATAGTTCTTGCAATGGGAGAAGTGCTTGGCTTTGGGTTCAATCTTGCGGTGTCCATTCCCAGTGACAGTAGGGGTAGCAAGACACGTATTGTATTGTTGCCATCGAGGATAAAAAGATGGGGTTTATATCATATTGCTTGAGTTTATCCCTCTACATCATGTCATCTCGCTTAAGGCGTTACTCTGTTCTTATGAACTTAATACACTAGATGCATGCTGGATAGCGGTAGATGTGTGGAGTAATAGTAGTAGATGCAGGCAGGAGTCGGTCTACTTGTCTCGGATGTGATTCCTATATACGATGATCATGCCTAGATAGTCTAATAATTATTCGCTTTTCTATCAATTGATCGACAGTAATTTGTTTACCTGCCGTAGAATATCTCTATCATGAGAGAAGCCACTAGAGAAAACTATGGCCCCCGGGTCTATTCTCAACGTATCAATGTACATCTACTTTACTTTTGCTACTTTTATTTGCTGTTCTCATAAACTAAAAATACCGAAAATATAAACTATCATCTCTATCAGATCTCACTTTCGTAAGTGACCATAAAGGGATTGACAACCCCTTATCGCGTTGGCTGCGAAATTCTTATTTGTTTGTGCAGGTGCGAGGGACTCATGCGTGGTCTCCTACTGGGTTGATACCTTGGTTCTCAAAAACTGAGGGAAATACTTACGCTACTGTGCTGCATCACCCTTTCCTCTTCGAGGGAATACAACGCAAGCTCGAGAAGTAGCAAGAAGAATTTCTGGCGCCGTTGCCGCGGAGGCTTATGCAAAAGTCATATACCAAGTACCTATTACAAACCCTTATCCTTCACATTACATTTTTTTGCCTCTCGTTTTCCTCTCCCCCACTTCACCCTTGCCATTTTATTTGCCCTTCTTCTGCCGTGTGTTTTCCGTTCGCTTGCTTCGTGCTTGCTTGTGTATGTTGCTTGCTTGCTTGACCTCATGTCTGAGATGGGGGACTATCCTATCGAGAAGGGTAGTAATATCGAGGGCAACGTCTATGTTGATCCCCCGGATGAAGCTACCACTTTACATATTAAGAAGTTCCGAGTTGGTAGTGGTAATATATTTGGAAAAGGAGTTTTCAAGACTTCTTTACTTGTGCCGGTGATTTGCCCACTATGGGTGGCTCCATTCTTCACAGAACTAGTAGCCTTGCGGATGCTGTATCCATGCTTATAGTAGAAATTGAAAGGCAATTTATCCATATGCATCCCTGTATTTAGAGATTTTTTTTGGAGTTTTCCAACATCGAGCATTCTTCTGTTAAGCGTGCAGCTACTATCTTTTTGGCTCATGAATTTAGATATATCATGAAATAGGCCTATGAAATCTTTGCTCATTAAGTGGTAGATGCCGGTCGACCTCCCATAGAGGCAATCTTGTTCAATCAAGAAGACATAATGCGGCTACGATCGCCTGAACATGTTGCTTTTAATGAAAACCTTAGAAAAAAGGTTCCTACTTAGGTCTTGATTGATACAATTTCTGAGATGAATGATGACTTTGTTGTTCAAAACAATGGGTTAGGCTTCTCCCTTGAGCGAAGACTTATGACCTTTTGCCAAAAGAATGCCTACAATGATGAATTGGTTGTTCACTACAAAGGGCCAAAAGAGGAACCTATTCCTCCTGAGATTTATGTAGGGGACTTTCGTCCCATTAAATTTAGCCCTTTTGATTACTTTTGATTGCCACAAAGGAAGCTTTCTGCTGAACGTAGGGAATATGAGATGAGCTTTCGCGACATATCGTATCACTATGGTATTCCCTAGATCTATCTTGTATCGTGCCTAGCTAGGGGCGTAAAACGATAGCGCTTGTTGGGAGGCAACCCAATTTTATGTTTTTTGTTTTTGTTGCTGTTAGGGAATAAATATTGCATCTAGCCTCTGATTATATGTGGTTTCATGTCTTGTTTAGTGTTTGTGCCAAGTAGAACATTTGGGAAGACTTGTGTGAAGTTTATGTGATCTTGCTGTGAAAAACAGAATCATTAGTGCTCGCTAAAGTAGTCTTCAGATTTTACAGGAGCGTGATTTTTAGTTGATTATTTTTGCAGACGATTGGTAGACAAATTCCTAAAATTTACCAATTTAGTTTGATTTTTTTAGAGTTCCAGAAGTAGGCGAAACCTGCAGATTACTACAGACTGTTCTGTTTTTGACAGATTCTGTTTTTCGTGTGTTGTTTGCTTATTCCGATGCATCTATGAGTAGTATTGGAGGATATGAACCATAGAGAAGTTGGAATACAATGGTTTTAACACCAATATAAACAAATAATGAATTCATTGCAGTACCTTTGAGTACTGATTTGTTTTCTTATACTAACGGAGCTCACGAGAATTTTTGTCTAAGTTTTGTGTTGTGAAGTTTTCAAGTTTCGAGTATTGCTTTGATGGACTATGGAACAAGGAGTAGCAAAAGCCTAAGCTTGGGGATGCCCATGGCACCACAAGTAAATTCAAGATAATCAAAATCCTAAGCTTGGGGATGCCCCGGGAAAGCATCCCCTCTTTCGTCTTCATCCATCGGTAACTATACTTGGAGCTATATTTTTATTCGCAACATGATATGTGTTTTGCTTGGAGCGTCTTGTATAATTTGAGTATTTGCTTGTTAGTTTTCCACAATCATCCTTGCTGGACACACCTATTTGAGAGAGTTAAATATGGCCTAGAAATTATTAGAACACTCTATATGCTTCACTTTTATCTTTTGAGTTGAATAGTTTTTGCTCTAGTGCTTCACTTATATCTTTTAGAGCACGGTGGTGGTAATATTTTGTAGAAATTATTGAACTCTCATGCTTCACTTATATTCTTTCGAGAGTCTATTAAAACAGCATGGTAATGTGTTTAGGCTAAAGAAACTAGTCTTCACATGATAGACATCCAATGTCAATGTAGTACAAAAATCACACTAAGTGCATTGAATAGAATGATATGTTGGATGCTTGATAATTGTTTTGAGACATGAGGATAGTGATATTAGAGTCATGCTAGTGGAGTTATTATGAAATTAAGGAATACTTGTGTTAAGGTTAGTGATTCCTGTATCATGCACGTATGGTGAAACGCTATGTGACGAAGTTAGAGCATGAGGTATTTGTAGAGGGCCAATCTTTGTGTGGAGGTCGGCGGCGCGCGATGGTTAGCTCCTACCACCCCCCCCTAGGAGCATGCGTTGATTGCTTTGTTTTGATGACTCGTAGATTTTTGCAATAAGTATATGAGTGCTTATGACTAATGTTGAGTCCATGGATTATACGCACTCTCACCCTTCCACCATTGCTAGCCTCTCTTGTACCGCGCAACTTGCGTCGGTGCCATAAACCCACTATATATCCTTCCTCAAAACAACCACCATATTATTGCTCAAAACAGCCACCATACCTACCTATCATGGCATTTCCATAGCCATTCCGAGATTGTAACATCCCAAATTTTCAATTTGAAATGTTATACACTAGATCATCATGCATATCATAATTTTTTGCTTTTGGTGGATCCAAGAAAATCCTAAGCAACTCAAGGACCCTCGGAGAGAGTTGGGGATTTCAATATTTTCATATTTGAGGTTTCTCAAATTTTGAAAAAATAGGATCATTTGATTTTATTTATTTTATCTTCAAGTATTTCTATTATGAAAATATGAGAGAGGGAGTAAAATGACTCTCCCAAAAACAAAGAAATACGGAAGATTTAATAATAAAATCAAATAAGTTTTCTTTGGAGTTTTATTTGAATTAGGGAAAAACTGCATGTTTTCAAAAAATGCATTTTAGTGCCAAGAAAATGTTCATCTTGTTATAAATATTCCATTTAGACGGTGAAAATTTGTTTTGGCAATTTTAGATTTTATTTCTTTTTTCTAGAGTTTTTTCGTAGCGCCGGCATAATTAGAAAAAAAAAAGATAGGGGGACCCGACCCGACTGGACCGAAGCCCAGCCGAGCCAGGCCCAGTGCCCCGCACCGCCTTCCCCGCCGAGCCCCGCCGTGGCCGGGTCGGACTCCGCCGCTGACGCCGCCGCGGTTTTCTTGCCCCTTCCCCAAGCTTCCAAGCCCCCTCCCCCTATATATATATAGCCCCCTGCCTCTGCCGCACACCGCCGCCGTCGCCGCAGCTCAAGCCGCCGCCGCCGCCGCTGCACGCCGCCGCCGTTGCCGCACGCCACCATCGCCGCAACGCCGCCGCCGCTGCTGCCCACCACCACCACCACCGCAGCCCCGCCGCAGCCCCGCCGCCCGCCGTCCCCAATGCCGCCGCCCCCCAGTCGTTCGACGAGGTAGCCGCACGCCGGCCGGTTTTCGGTAGAAAACCGTCGGTTTTTCTTTTAGAACCCTAGTTCGTTTTTTTTACTAGATCGGTTTTCTGTTTTTTTCGATTTAGTTAATTAGTGAACGTTCACCCGTTCGTTCGTTCTAACGAACGAGTTCGTCGTTTAGTCTCAGCTGACGAACGTCCGTTCGTTAAGCTGTGCTAGTTTTCTTTTCCTAGTTTATTTTCAGATCGCGATTTCTCATCCGATCTTCGTTTTAGTTTATCTTTTCGCTCGTTTATCGGAATCAGGTGATTCAAGCGCCTGGAGTTTCATCTCGAAATTCTCTTTCCGTTTAACCCAGTCACTCAAGCGTTTTCCTTTGTTAAATTTGGACTTGGATCCAGATTGGTTCGGTAGTTGTTTTCTCTTTCGCTGTTTGTCTTCGTTGCTTCTTTTGTAAACCGGAGTTCTTAAGTTGAACCTTCTGGTTAGATCTCTTATTTGAGTTTTACCCGTGCATTAGTTAAGTACTTATTGTGTGCTTGTTTGTTTGCGATAGAGTACCCGGAGTGCGCCGCTTGCTACTTTGAATCTCTAGGTTTCGTGGATCATCAGCAAGGCAAGTAACACTTTGATCATATTTCCCAATTACCCAGTTTTCATTGCATTAGTCAAACCCTCACACATTGCATGAATAGGAGCTATTAACTTGTGGGTCTGGGAAGTAGATTGAGGTAGTACCTATTACCTGCATTTCATTCAAACCTTTGGGAGTTACTTCTACGATTGCAAATAGGTTATGTTATGCTCGTAGACGTGGATTGGGTGAGTGTATTCCATGACAGATGTGAGATGGTTAATTAATGGTTCAACTTAAGGTGGCAACTTTAACACACATCTGGGTGGACTGAGGCACCTGGGTATTCCAGCGATTGCCTGTTTTCTTTTGGACCGCCACCCAGGCTCAAAGGGATCATGAGATTATTCATACTAGAAACTTCCGTGTGCAGCCACATGCCAATATGGGCTCTGTCATAGTTGAGTAAGTTGTGGGAAACCTTTCCGTGATGGGCTAGCAGATGTAGAGGGATTGTAGGTGTACCGGCCTATCTATCCGGTTAAGGGGACCTCTTCGGAAAGACTGTGTCTCGGTCATCCGTTTCTCAAACACCATGCTGTGCGAGAAACTAAACGGAGGCGATCGAGTCTTGTGGGGAAAAGTGTACAAACCTCTGCAGAGTGTAGAAACTGATCATGATTAGCCGTGTCCCCGGTTACGGACGTCTTGAGTATCTAGTACTTGGATATCATGTGAATCTCATCATGTTACTCTAATTAATATTGTTGGGTTTAATGATGATTATTAATTGGGGTTGAGAGGATGTCTATCTTCTCAACAATGTTTCAACTACCATGATAGTTAATTAAAATCTATTCCTTTGCAGTAGGGAAAAATTGGCTTTACGCAAAAATTGTAACCATAGAGCTTTCCACCAGCCATATTGCATATAGTATAGCTTTACTTTTGTTACTCTCTATGTGTTACCTAGCCAGCATATTCCATGTGCTGACCCGTTTTCGGGCTGCAACGTTCATGTTGCAGACTTTTCAGACGACGAGTAAGGTGCCTTATAGGTCGTGGTTCTATACTCAGTGGTGCCGTTGGAGTTGATGGATTCACTTATCTTCCAAGCCTTCCGCTGTTATCGTGTTAGATGGCCTTAAGCAATTTTTATTATAATAAGTTCATCGTTGGAACTATCGATGTAATAAGTGTGTGATTGCTACTATGTTTTAAATCCTTCAAGTACTTTGTGTCAGCATTACTGATCCAGGGATGACACCGATGCACAGAGATCGGACTGTTTGAGGTCTGGTCACTAGAAGATGGTATCAGAGCACACGCTGACTGTAGGACACGACCACTAAGCTAAAACCCTAGAGCACTATTCACTCTTCTCTTTTCTGAGTAATCATCTTTTCTACTCTTTTAGGATGGTGGATGCAAAGAACAAGTTCACGCAACCTGATAAAGATACACCATTTGGACGACACCTGAAGGAAGTCACCAGATATCTAAACATCGGACTACCAAGTTTCACCGGAACCTACAACGCCACTTTACCTGAAGAAGAGCGCTGGTTGATTCAAGCTCAAGTTCCAGGAAGGACGTTCAAGCCCGTCACCGCCCCCATAGAATTTTCCTTTAATGCGCCTACATGGAGCCTAGGCAGGAGCATGGCAGCCCACATCGCTATGGGAAGGATTGGAGAAATCTACAAGCAGGAGCTAAAGGACACCATCTACCAGATTTGTCGACGTAGAGATGAGCGGTGGGACATGATCAACACCCGGAAGGACAGGTCTATTGCCTCGTTCATTCAAGAGTTAAACCAGCACATTCGTCGCCAGGAGCACCAGATGTGTGCAGGGATGATAGATTTGAAGAAAGCACTAACCAGAAACTTGGAGTTAGAAGAAGAACTCAAGTCTACACGCGAAGGATATGAAGAGGAGATGTTAATACTTGTGGAGAAGAATGATGATTTGACACGGAAGTTAGGAATACTCATGGGAGAAGAGGAAGAAGAACCAAAGGAGATTCCACCTGAAGACTACATCATCATTGACGACATGGACTCAGACCCCGATGATAGTGATGATGAGGACTATGAAGATGAAGCTGGAGCGGACATCATGGAATCCTCTGCCGATCAAAATTTCTAGAAGACCTCCCTATGACCAGTAGTTTTACCATTTAGTAGATTGAGAGCACTTTTGTAACGATTAGATCCGTGTAAGCCCTTGATTGAAATTGATATTGGTGTGATAATATGTGTGTTTGCCTCATGTGCATTTGGGTAGTGATTTTCCCTTAGACCTCTTTTCTATTCTAATCTCTTCCCTCTACACCCATCAGATGCCTCCAAGACGTGAGCCCGGATTTGAGTTTCCCCCTGAGCTCACTCAGTTGATCCAATAGCAGAACACCCTGATGCAACTTCTTGTCCAGAACACTCAGAACAACCAGAACAACAACAACAACCCTCCACCACCACCCGTGGATAACCTGACCCGTTTCTTAAGGTTACAACCACCGGTGTTTGCTAGCAGCATTGAACCAATAGTCACTGATGACTGGCTGCGCAAGATTGGAAGGGATTTGACCACTGCTAACTGCTCAGATGCTGAGAAGGTGCGTTTTGCCGCACATCAGTTGTCTGGAACAGCAGCAGCATGGTGGGAGAATTACACAGCCACTTTTCCCATAGCCAATGTGATTTGGGATCAGTTTCAGCAAGCTTTTCGTGCCGCCCATGTCTCAACTGGAGCTATGAGTATGAAGAAGCAGGAGTTTCACAATTTGCGCCAAGGCAACCGTACTATGGCTCAGTACGTGGATGAGTTTAGTACCCTATCTCGTTATGCCCTAGATGATGTGGCCCCAGATGCCGCTAAGCAGGAGAGATTCATGGAAGGGCTGAATGATGAGATGAGTGTACAGTTGATGGTGGCAACTTTCAATAACTACCAGGAGCTAGTTGATCGCGCTCTAATGATTGAAAGAAAGCACCAACAGATTGAAAGTCGCAAGAGGAAGTATGGACAAGGAAAGTATAATTCTGGAGCCCAGCAGAAACCTCGTTTTACCCCTAAAACGGTAGGACAATTCCAACATACCCATGGAGGAGGTAGCTCACACAATCATAATGGCCCTAAGAATGGAAATGGGAATGGAGCAAGTAGTAACCAGAGCCGCCCTACCCCGTCCACACCCACCAAGAAGGATTTCAGCCATGTCACCTATTACAAGTGCGGGAAGAATGGACATTATGCCAATGACTGCCCAGAAGCTAAGAATGGGAACGGCAATGGAAGCGCCACGAAGAAGCCCAACCCGTTCAACAAAAGACAAGTGAACCACGTGACTGTGGAGGAGGTAGAAGAGCAACCAGATGCTGTTGTCGATAAGTTTTTGGTACTGGTGCATCGCATTCATACATTTCAAGGGGATTCGTAAATAGACATAGGATGTCCACCCGAGTTCTTAAGACCCCCATGTTAGTAAGTTCACCTGGAGCAGAGTATATGGAACACCAAGGATGTTTTCAGACACCAGTGACCATAGGACGCCACACTTTTCCCTCTGACCTAATAGTCCTGGAGTCACAAGGATTGGATGTGATATTAGGTATGGATTGGCTATCGAAGTATGGAGGTAACATTGATTGTGCCAGTAAGTCTATTTTTCTCACCACCCCGGAGGGAAAATTGATTAAGTATGTATCTAGGCATTCGCATATAAGGACTCAAGTACATTCTCTCACGGGAGTTGTTCAGGAGGAAGTGCCAGTAGTGAAGGATTATTCGAATGTGTTCCCAGAGGAGTTACCTGGCATGCCACCAGATAGAGATATAGAGTTTTTGATTGAGCTTTTGCCAGGCACAGGGCCAATTTCTAAGAGACCATATAGGATGCCCGCAAAGGATTTGGCAGAAATTAAGAAACAGATTAAGGAGTTACTGGATAAAGGATACATTCGCCCAAGTTCTTCGCCTTGGGGTTCGCCAGTACTTCTAGTGGAGAAGAAGGACGGATCGTTAAGAATGGTTGTTGATTACCGAGGACTGAATGAAGTAACGATCAAGAACAAGTACCCACTGTCGATGATCAATGATCTGTTCGATAGATTGCAAGGAGCTAAGGTATTTTCCAAGATCGATCTGCGATCAGGGTACCATCAATTGAAGATTCGAGAGCAGGATATACCTAAGACGGCCTTTACCACCAGGTATGGGTTGTACGAGTATACCGTTATGTCTTTTGGTCTGACTAACGCACCAGCATACTTTATGAACCTGATGAACAAAGTATTTATGGAGTATTTGGATAAGTTCGTCGTGGTGCTCATAGATGATATATTGATCTTCTCAAAAGATGAAGAGGAACATGCAGAGCATTTGCGTTTGGTATTGGAGAAGCTCAGAGAACATCAGTTGTATGCCAAGTTTAGCAAATGCGAGTTTTGGATGAAGGAAGTTGGATTTCTCGGACACGTTGTATCCGAAGAAGGAATAGCAGTAGATCCCGCCAAGGTGGACACTGTGACACATTGGGAAGCACCAACAACAGTTGGAGAGATCCGGAGTTTTCTTGGACTGGCAGGATACTACCGAAGATTCATTGAGAATTTCTCGAGGATTGCGAAACCAATGACAGAGTTGTTAAAGAAGGACACCAAGTTCAATTGGACCAAAGAATGTGAGGCCAGTTTCCAGGAATTAAAGAAACGGTTGGTCTCATCACTTGTGTTGATTTTGCCAGATCAACATAAGGATTATGAGGTATACTGCGATGCTTCACGTCGAGGACTTGGAGCAGTTCTTATGCAGGAAGGAAGAGTTGTTTCGTATGCTTCACGACAGCTGAAACCTCATGAGTTGAACTATGCCACTCATGATTTGGAGTTAGCAGCCGTAGTTCATGCTTTGAAGACTTGGAGACAATTTCTCATCGGAAATCATTGTGAAGTATATACGGATCACAAGAGTTTGAAGTATATATTCACTCAGAAGGAGCTGAATCTCAGGCAAAGGAGATGGCTGGAACTCATTAAGGATTACGACATGAGATTGCATTATCATTCCGGTAAGGCTAAAGTAATAGCCGATGCACTAAGCCGTAAAGGCCATGTCAATACCCTAATGATGGAGGAATTACCAAAGGAGTTAGCCGAGGACTTACGAGAACTATGTTTGGAGATAGTTCCGAGAGGCTATGTAGCAACACTAGAGATCCAGTCTACCCTGATGGATAAAATCAGAGAAGCACAGAAAACTGACAAGGAGGTTGCCTCTATAAAGGAGAGGATGAATGAAGGAAAGCCTAAAGGATTTCGTGAGGATGAGCACGATACCTTATGGTTTGAAGACCGCATTTATGTGCCTAATGACGCGGGGATCAGGAAGTTGATTCTACAGGAGGAATATCAGAAGCCGGCAGGATTGTTACAACCATTGCCAATACCCGAATGGAAGTGGGATAAGCTAGGTATGGATTTTATTACAGGATTACCCAGAACTCGTTCTGGCTATGACTCGATTTGGGTAGTAGTCGATCGTTTGACGAAGGTAGCTCATTTCATCCTTGTAAAGACTACTTATACCAGTGCAAAGTTGGCAAAGATATACATGACCAGAATCGTATGTCTACATGGAGTTCCGAGGAGCATCGTATCACACAGAGGAACCCAGTTTACCTCAAAGTTCTGGAATCAGTTACACGAAACTTTGGGTACCAGGCAAGAGTTTAGCACATCTTTTCATCCGCAGACAGATGGACAGACTGAGAGAGTCAATCAGATTTTGGAGGATATGCTGAGAGCCTGTGCGCTAGATTAGGGATCTAGTTGGGACGACAATTTGCCGTATGCCGAATTTTCTTACAACAACAGTTATCAATCCAGTTTGAAGATGGCCCCTTTCGAAGCGTTATACGGAAGGAGGTGTAGGATTCCGTTGTCTTGGGACGAAGTTGGAGACCGCCAGTTGTTTGGGCCAGATCTGATCAAGGAATCAGAACAGAAGGTGAAGTTGATTCGCGATAGGCTCAAGATAGCTCAGTCCAGGCCGAAGAGCTACGCGGATTCAAAACACAAGGAGATCGTTTACGAAGTCAGAGACAGAGTTTACCTTCGAGTATCTCCACTTCGAGGAGTTAAGCGCTTTGGAGTTAAGGGAAAACTAGCGCCACGTTTTGAGGGACCATATAAGGTTATGGAACGTATGGGAGAAGTAGCCTACAGGTTGGAACTGCCCGAAGGATTGTCAGGAGTTCACGACGTATTCCACGTTTCCCAGTTGAAGAAATGCCACGCAGAGATGGCTGAGATACTGCTGAGGGATACTGTGCCATTGGAAGCTATTCAGCTGGATAGCGATTTGACCTATGAAGAGAAACCAGTCAAGATTCTTGAGTATGCCAGCCGAGTCACCCGCAGCAAAGTTATCAAGTTTTGCAAGGTTCAGTGGAGTCACCACACCGAGGATGAAGCCACCTGGGAAAGAGAGGAAGACCTGCAGAAGGACCACCCTCACCTATTTTCTAGCCAACCCGAATCTCGAGGGCGAGATTCATCTTAAGGGGGGGTAGGTTTGTAACATCCCAAATTTTCAATTTGGAATGTTATACACTAGATCATCATGCATATCATAATTTCTTGCTTTTGGTGGATCCAAGAAAATCCTAAGCAACTCAAGGACCCTCGGAGAGAGTTGGGGATTTCAATATTTTCATATTTGAGGTTTCTCAAATTTTGAAAAAATAGGATCCTTTGATTTTATTTATTTTATCTTCAGGTATTTCTACTATGAAAATATGAGAGAGGGAGTAAAATGACTCTCCCAAAAACAAAGAAATACGGAAGATTTAATAATAAAATCAAACAAGTTTTTCTTTGGAGTTTTATTTGAATTAGGGAAAAATTGCATGTTTTCAAAAAATGCATTTTAGTGCCAAGAAAATGTTCATCTTGTTCTAAATATTCCATTTAGACGGTGAAAATTACCGCCTTCCCCGCCGAACCCCGCCGTGGCAGGGTCGGACTCCGCCGCCACCGCCGTCGCGGTTTACTTGCCCCTTCCCCAAGCTTCCAAGCCCCCCTCCCTATATATATATATATATATATATATAGCCCCCTGCCTCTGCCGCACACCGCTGCCATCGCCGTAGCTCAAGCCGCCGCCGCTGCTGTTAGCCGCCGCTGTTCGCCGCCGCCGCCGCCGCTGCACGCCGCCGCCGTTGCCGAACGCTGCCGCCGCCGCAACGCCGCCGCCGCTGCTGCCCACCACCACCACCGCAGCCCCGCCGCATCCCCGTCGCCAACGCCGCCACCCGCCGGTCGTTCGACGAGGTAGCCGCCCGGCGGCCGGTTTTCGGTAGAAAACCGTCAGTTTTTCTTTTAGAACCCTAGTTCGTTTTTTTACTAGATCGGTTTTCTGTTTTTTTCGGTTTAGTTAATTAGTGAACGTTCACCCGTTCGTTCGTTCTAACGAACGAGTTCGTCATTTAGTCTCAGCTGACGAACGTCCGTTAGTTAAGCTGTGCTAGTTTTCTTTTCCTAGTTTATTTTCAGATCGCGATTTCTGATCCGATCTTCGTTTTAGTTTATCTTTTCGCTCGTTTATCGGAATCAGGTGATTCAAGCGCCTGGAGTTTCATCTCGAAATTCTCTTTCCGTTTAACCTAGTCACTCAAGTGTTTGCCTTTGTTAAATTTGGAATTGGATCCAGATTGGTTCGGTAGTTGTTTTCTCTTTCGCCGTTTGTCTTCGTTGCTTCTTTTGTTGGTTCTTTTGTAAACCGGAGTTCTTAAGTTGAACCTTCTGGTTAGATCTCATATTTGAGTTTTACCCATGCATTAGTTAAGTACTTATTGTGTGCTTGTTTGTTTGCGATAGAGTACCGGGAGTGCGCCGCTTGCTACTTTGAATCTCTAGGTTTCGCGGATCATCAGCAAGGCAAGTAACACTTTGATCATATTTCCCAATTACCCAGTTTTCATTGCATTAGTCAAACCCTCACACATTGCATGAATATGAGCTATTAACTTGTGGGTCTGGGAAGTAGATTGAGGTAGTACCTATTACCTGCATTTCATTCAAACCTTTGGGAGTTACTTCTACGATTGCAAATAGGTTATGCTATGCTCGTAGACGTGGATTGGGTGAGTGTATTCCATGACAGATGTGAGATGGTTAATTAATGGTTCAACTTGAGGTGGCAACTTTAACACACATCTGGGTGGATTGAGGCACCTGGGTATTCCAGCGATTGCCTGTTTTCTTTTGGACCGCCGCCCAGGCTCAAAGGGATCATGAGATTATTCATACTAGAAACTTCTGTGTGCAGCCACATGCCAATATGGGCTCTGGCATAGTTGAGTAAGTTGTGGGAAACCTTTCCGTGATGGGCTAGCAGATGTAGAGGGATTGTAGGTGTACCGGCCTATCTATCCGGTTAAGGGGACCTCTTCGGAAAGACTGTGTCTCGGTCATCCGTTTCTCAAACACCATGCAGTGCGAGAAACTGAACGGAGGCGATCGAGTCTTGTGGGGAAAAGTGCACAAACCTCTGCAGAGTGTACAAACTGATCATGATTAGCCGTGTCCCCGGTTACGGACGTCTTGAGTATCTAGTACTTGGATATCATGTGAATCTCATCATGTTACTCTAATTAATATTGTTGGGTTTAATGATGATTATTAATTGGGGTTGAGAGGATGTCTATCTTCTCAACGATGTTTCAACTACCATGATAGTTAATTAAAATCTATTCCTTTGCAGTAGGGAAAAATTGGTTTTACGCAAAAACTTTAACCATAGAGCTTTCCACCAGCCATATTGCATATAGTATAGCTTTACTTTTGTTACTCTCTATGTGTTACCTTTCCAGCATATTCCATGTGCTGACCCGTTCTCGGGCTGCAACGTTCATGTTGCAGACTTTTCAAACGACGAGTAAGGTGCCTGATAGGTCATGGTTCTATACTCAGTGATGCCGTTGGAGTTGATGGACTCACTTATCTTCCAAGCCTTCCGCTGTTATCGTGTTAGATGGCCTTAAGCCATTTTTATTGTAATAAGTTCATCGTTGGAACTATTGATGTAATAAGTGTGTGATTGCTACTCTGTTATAAATCCTTAAGTACTGTGCGTGTCAGCATTACTGATCCAGGATGACACTGATGCACATAGATTGGACTGTTTGAGGTCTGGTCGCTACAAAGATATATTTCCATGCAACTTTCCACCGTTCCGTTCATATGACACGCATCATATTGTCATATTGCCATTTGCATGATCATGTAGTTGACAACATATTTGTGGCAAAGCCACCATGCATAATTGTTTATACATGTCACTCTTGTTTCATTGCACATACCGGTACACCGCCGGAGGCATTCATATAGAGTCATACTTTGTTGTTGTAGTATCGAGTTGTAATATCGTGTTGTAATGGAACTGTGATGATCATCATTATTAGAGCATTGTCCCATGGGAGGAAAGGCTAAATCTATAAAGCCCCTCCACAAAAAAAAGAAAAAAAAAAGAAAAAAAAGGCCAAAGAAAAAAAAAAGAAAAGAAAAAGAAAAAGGGACAATTGCTACTATCTTGTTTTCCACACTTGTGCTTCAAAGTAGCTACATGTTCTTCATTGTAGAGAGTCTCATCCTTAGTCATTTTCTTATACTAGTGGGAATTTTTCATTATAGAACTTGGCTTGTATATTCCAACGATGGGCTTCCTCAAATGCCCTAGGTCTTCGTGAGCAAGCAAGTTGGATGCACACCCACTAGTTTCTTTTGTTGAGCTTTCATTCTTATTTAGCTCTAGTGCATCCGTTGCATGGCAATCCCTACTCACTCACATCGATATCTATTGATGGGCATCTCCATAGCCCGTTGATACGCCTAGTCGATGTGAGACTATCTTCCTCTCTTTTTGTCTTCTCCACAACCACCACTATTCCACCCATAGTGATATATCCATGGCTCACGCTCATGTATTGCGTGAAAGTTGAAAGTTTTGGAAAGATAGAGTATGAAAACAAGTGCTTGGCTGAAATTGGGGTTGTGCATGATATGAATATTTTGTGTGATGAAGAGGGAGCATAGCTAGACTATATGATTTTGTAGGGATAACTTTCTTTAGCCATAGTATTTTGAGAAGATATGATTGCTTTGTTAGTATGCTTGAAGTATTGTTATTTCTTATGTCAATATAGACTTTTGTCTTGAAACTTTCAGATCTAAACATTTATGCCACAATTAAGAAAATTACATTGAAAAACTATATTTGTTAGCATTCCACATCAAAAAATCTTTCTTTATCATTTACCTACTCGAGGACGAGCATGAATTAAGCTTGGGGATGCTTGATACGTCTCCAACGTATCTATAATTTTTTATTGTTCCATGCTATTATTTATGAAGTCTTGGATGTTTAATGGGCTTTATCTTACACTTTTATATCATTTTTGGGACTAACCTACTAACCCAAAGGCCCAGTCCAGATTGTTGTTTTTTGCCTGTTTCAGAGTTTTGCAGAAAAAGAATATCAAATGGAGTCCAAACGGAATGAAACCTTCGCAAGAGATATTTTTGGAGAAAATCACACACCGGGAACTTGAGAACCACGTCAGGGGAGCATCGAGGCGCCCACGAGGGTGGGGGGCACGCTCCCCTTCCCAGGGCGCGCCCCCTGCCTCATGGGCCCCTCGAGCACCCCCCGCTGTTCTCCTACCTCCTATATAAGTCTATGTACCCCAAAACCTTCGACAACAGATAAAAACACTAATTCCACCGCCGTACCTTCTGTTCCCGTGGATATCCCATCTTGGAGCCTGTTCCGGACCTCCACCGGAGGGGGATCCATCACGGAGGCCTTCATCATCATCATCATCACCCTCACCATGAGTTGTGAGTAGTTTACCACAGACCTTCGGGTCCATAGCTAGTATCTAGATGGCTTCTTCTCTCCCTCTCTCTCTCTAGATCTCAATACAAAGTTCTCCTCGGTCTTCGAGGAGATCTATTCGATGTAATCTCTTTTTGCGGTGTGTTTGTCGAGATCTGATGAATTGTGAGTATATGATCAAGGTTATCTATGAAAGATATTTGGTTCTTCTCTGAACTTTTTATGTGTGCTCATAATATCCTTGCAAGTCTGTTCGAACTATTGGTTTGGTTTGGCCTACTAGATCTATAGTTCTTGCAATGGGAGAAGTGCTTGGCTTTGGGTTCAATCTTGCGGTGTCTTTTCCCAGTAACAGTAGGGGCAGCAAAGCACGTATTGTATTGTTGCCATCGAGGATAAAAAGATGGGGTTTATACCATATTGCTTGAGTTTATCCCTCTACATCATGTCATCTTGCTTAAGGCGTTACCCTATTCTTATGAACTTAATACACTAGATGCATGCTGGATACCGGTCGATGTGTGGAGTAATAGTAGTAGATGCAGGCAGGAGTCGGTCTACTTGTCTCGGACGTGATGCCTATATACAATGATCATGCCTAGATAGTCTCATAATTATTCGCTTTTCTATCAATTGCTCGACAGTAATTTATTTACTCGCCGTAGAATATCGCTATCATGAGAGAAGCCACTAGAGAAAACTATGGCCCCCGGGTCTATTCTCAACATATCAGTTTACATCTACTTTACTTTTACCGCTTTTATTTGCTGTTCTCATAAACTAAAAATACCAAAAATATAAACTATCATCTCTATCACATCTCACTTTCGTAAGTGACCGTAAAGGGATTGACAACCCCTTAGCGCGTTGGCTGCGAAGTTCTTATTTGTTTGTGCAGGTGCGAAGGACTCGCGCATGGTCTCCTACTGGATTGATACCTTGGGTCTCAAAAACTGAGGGAAATACTTACGCTACTGTGCTGCATCACCCTTTCCTCTTCGAGGGAATACAACGGAAGCTCGAGAAGTAGCAGTAACTTTGATTTGTTTTCATCCGTGACACCGACTAAGTACTATCATGGATGATGCATATCGGTCAGACCGGGTTAGTCCTTTTTGGTTGAACCGATGAACTATGCGCAATGAGTCCTTGTGCTTCGGTCTACCGATAGGATGCAATCGATGTGTCCAAGTTCAATGCAGAGAGAAAATTTTGGCAACTTAGCTCACTTGGCAGATAAAATTTCTCAAAGATTTACAAAGAATTTGTTGAAAATAGATATACAAAAAATATATTCTAGATGATTTTTTTATAAGGGGAACAAGATAGCAAAATACAAAGTAAAAGCAAGAAACACTAGATGTCGCAGGAAAAACACGACCACCTATGGGACAAAGGTCCCTTTTTGGTTCGGCGAGGGGATAGGCACATTGTACAAAGAGCGGAGAGCGTGGCACATGACAGAGATCACACAGGTAGTTTTTACCCAGGTTTGGGCCGCCGCAAGGCATAAAACCCTACTCCAGCTTTGGTGGATTGATGGTGGAATGGTGGAAAATGAGCACGTCGCTCTTGCCCAGCAAGGTGGCCTCGGGGCGAGAGCGGTCGCGCATGTATGAGTGGTGTGGGTTCGAACAGCCGAATCCCTTCTACGGTTGCCACGAGCCTCCTGTTATAGATTAAGGGGTCACCACAATGGAAAATCAGTCTTCCTAGGCTGATTAGATAGCAAACAGTGCTATCATTCCTAACTTTGCAGGCCGGCTGGGCACATTAAATGCGCCGCTTAGGGTCACATCACAGCTCGCCCGGAAAGCCTTGCCGGGCTTTTTCGCTAGCTTCGCGCCTGCTTGCTTGACACGTCGCATGACGGGTGTCATTTGCAGGTTCTTTCCATAGGAAGTGGCCACCATGTGGCAAGGGCTGCCACTGAGGAGCTTGACACTGCACTGATTGATGATGAGCGTCAATGTGATGTGGTGGTTTGCCTCCGTGAGCCCTAGGCAGGCCTGCCGAGGTGATGTTGGAGGCTCATTTCCAGGGCGATCCTACCCCGCCATGCTCGCATGGCCGGCAAGGAGGCCTCTTCTTCTTGTGGTATCTTGCCTCGTCAGCTAGTCTTAGTTGTCTTGATATCTTCGACCAGCTTTCTGGTTCTTCGAAGAACAGATTCCTTTGAGTCTTGATCTATTGCTGGCGTGGCAAACTTGCTCCTGGGCCCGTTAGCTTGCCGGCTGGGCACTAGTCAGGGGAAAACATACACCCATGTGTGTGTATCCCGACATAAGCCCCCGGGCCTGAGCCATACATGCCGCTCGGCATGTTGGGTTAGGCCCCAACGGTGCGCGGACACGTGGCGGAAGGGAGGTCGTGCGCTCAGCGGTTCGTTATGATGACTTCACCCAACGTCCACTTCGCATAATTACTCCAAGTTGTGGGGGGCGTGGGACTGTGACAGTTAATGTAAAAATGGTAACTTTTCCGAAGGGCCGCACCGCTCCTCCGTCGCATCCCATAAGAGGGGAAAACGTGGAACGACGCTCCAAGCCAAGCAACCGCCCACTTCCTTTCTCTCCACATTCACCGCCGGCCTCCTCTTTGATCTTCTCCCGCGCCATTTTTGCAACTTGGGGGCATGAAGAAGACCATGTCCAAGGGTAATCCGGCGATTGCCTCAAAGGATACGACCAATGAGGGAAGCAAGAGGGCGGCGGAGATGGATAGGAAGCGGAGAAGAGATGCCGTCTTCTCCCCGTCGAACCTCGACCGCAACACCCTGCAGGCGAGGTATGGCTATTTGTGCGGGAGGGTCGTCCCGGAGGGGCATGGCGCTGCCAAGGTTCTGGCGGATGGGGGAGAAGAGCCGCTAGATTCATACAAATTTTTCTGCGCATATTTCATCTACGGCCTCTGTCCCCCTTTATTGGATTTCTTTGAAGTGCTGATGGTAGTCTACTGATTCCATCTCTTGGACTTCACGCCAAATGTGATGGCGTGCATGGAGATTTTCTCCCATCTGTGCGAGAACTTTGTTGGAGTAGCCCCCAATGTTTATCTGTTCTCGCATTATTTTGTCCCGCGGGTGGAGAACAAAAACCACAGCTATGGTAACATAAGCTGGATGCCGTGGGCGCTATTAAGGGATAATTGGGATTATATCACTCGCAATCAGCGCGGTAGATGGGAGGAATGGAGGGGTGATTGGTGTTGGATCCAGGATGAGAAGGCCCCTGTTTTTTTCCAGGCAAGGATAGAATGCCTCAAGCGTGACAGTGTATGGAGGGCACTTGGTCTCACCAAAGACAGGCTGCGCCCGACAATAAATAGGATAACCCATTTGAAGGCTGTCGGGCTGACTATTGAGCATGTAGGGGCAGATTTTCTGCTCCGCCGGATTGCTCTTCTGCAAAAGAGGGACATATTCGCCTGGGAGTATGGGGATGCTGAAGACAGGATGGGACTACTCCCAGGCCTGGCTAACAACCTAACAGTGTATGGCCATGCCTGGTTATGTGATCAATTGTTTGGTCGCTTTGGACTATTTCCATTGCCGGCAAACATCATCCCGTTCAACACCCACTCTGCCAAGAGCCAGATTCTGCAG
Organism: Secale cereale; assembly: GCA_902687465.1. Lineage (NCBI taxonomy): Eukaryota > Viridiplantae > Streptophyta > Magnoliopsida > Poales > Poaceae > Secale > Secale cereale. The sequence continues at coordinate 317,777,699 of LR738714.1, forward strand.
TGGATGCCCCAGTGTAATGCTGATGGCGTCTCAGGTGATTGGAAGCTGCCCACCCTTGATGAAGAGTTGTCATTTTCTTCCACCTTAGTAGAGAGGGTTACTAGGGTGGAGACCAGGATGTATAAACACACCTCTGAGGTGGAGGTGGCGTATATCAAGAAGCGCCTTGAGGAGGATAAGGTAGCCCGAGCTACGGTGCGGCAAAGGCTGCAAAAGCAACAAAGGGAAGGGGAAAGGCTGGAAGCCGGGGCCTGTCTCATGGCAAAGATGGGACGCAAGCCCCGGAAGGGGTTGCCGGGGAAAAGTCAGTCGAGGAAGCCCCTTTCGGAATCGAGGCTCTGTACACGACGGCAATAAAGTCCTTGGAGGAAGAAGGGGCTGGGGAAGTGGAGGTACCTGGAGAGGCATGGCTGGCGGAAGGTCACTAGGATCCTGAGCCGATCTTGGACTCGCGTCTCCGCAAGCGGGCAACCAACCGAGGGGCGGCAGCCCCTGAATCTGCGCCAGCTATGAGGAGGACAAAGGAGACCGTCTCCAAGGTGAGTGTTTCTGAGACCATGCGTCAGCACTCTCCTGGGCTTTTCAGGGTTGGGGCACGCTCCCCCAAGCAATTGGTAATCTTGGAGGGAGACACTGGCACCCAGTCGAGTTCGAGTTCTTCTCAGAGCTCGTCTTCATCAAAACCTCCAGTCCCCCAGCAGGGCTCAAAGCTATCGGGAAGCTTCGTTCCCCCGCCCCAGAGGAGGAGCAAGGCCTCCACAACGCCCATGGAGTCCATGTTGTACTCCATGCTAAATGATGAAGAGTAAGAAAACAATGCTTTCTTCACCTCCTCTTCCCTTGCGTCTTCCTGAGTATGATTGCATTCGTTTACTGACAGACTTGTCTTGCTGGCTGCCCTTAGGGAGGTGGAGGAGGAGGAGGAAACGCTCATCCACCAGTCCAAACGACTCAGGCATGCCAAGTCGTCGGCAAGGGTGGAGGAGACATGCTCGGCAGGGAGCAAAACAAGCACCCGGACGTCAAGCCCCAACCTCAGCCCCCGGCCTGCGAGCGTGAAGGAGATCCCAGCAGCCAGTGGTGGTGGCGAAGCGCTTTCTTGTGCAGGAAGAGAGGTGGTCGCTCAAGATGAACCCCTCCAAGAGGGCCCATCATGCCGGTCGTTGGAGCTGAAGGATCCTTGCCAAGGATTCCCATGGAAGAATCCCCTCAGGGTTCCCAAGGGAGGGGACGACAATTCCGGCCCGGCAACTGACGTTGCTGGGGAAACCAAACCCTCTGCCCGGCAGCCCTCTCTGGGTAATCCCTTGGCTTTTCTTTTCGAACCTTTTCTAGTTGTCTTGCTTCTTGCCCCCTGATTCTGTATCTTTGCCAATGGTTGTTTATTTTTCCTACAGCCCCTTTAAGCGAAGAACCAGACTTGTCGGAGGTGATGGTTGACATAGGAAAAGATGCCGCCGGGATTGCTTGCACCGAGGAGCGGGAGCGGGCTACTGGGAGCTCCTTGGGTCTTTTGAAGGAGCTAGAGGGAACCCCCGGAAGTGTGTCTGGGGCAGGGGTTGTGGTCGAGGAGAAGATACCCCTCCAGACCATGAGTCCCTCCCCTCGGTTGGTGCCTCAATGGGAGCCTTGCCACCATCCTCGAACAACTTGGCGTTGGTGCTGGCGTGGCCCAGTCTTGGAGCCCCGGCTCGTCGATGGCAACGAGCAAGCCATTTGATGAATAGCTTCAGCGCATACTGACGTCGGCGCGCCAGGAAGTTGGGGAGGTGGACGACTCTTCCGCTGTAGCCATGGACATGTACTTTATGGAAGCCATGGCCACGGGCTTCAAGGATATGCAGGAGCAGCACAACCAGAAGTGGAAGGAGCTCAAAGAGCAGTGCCAATCTGCCAGCAAGGTGGACCAGAGGCTGAAGGATAAAGGGGCGGAACTGTGTGACTGGCACATCAGGTAGTTCCAGTCTCTCTTGAGGCAGCATGAGATGATCTCGATGGCGAGGGATGATGTCATCACTCGAGAGGTGCGCCTGGAAGGCCGCAAGGAACTCCTGGATGCCATGGAGCGGGAAATTTCCCACCAGGAAGAGAGGCTAGTGACCACTCTTTGTGCCAGGGATGATGATCTGGAGGCCCTGGTGCAGCAGGGCACTAGGGAGCTGTGCGATGAGCAGGAATCTGCCTCGGATGCCCTTACTGCTGACTATGCTGCCCAACTGAAGAAGTTGGCTGATGACCTCTCTGTCGTATCCTCTCCCAAGTCTACCCTCAGTGGACAGGTAGCCAAGCTGACCAAAGATCTCACTCATGGCGCCAAAGAGGCCGATACTCTCAAGGAGGAGGAGGGTAAAGCAGAGGGCCTCCTGGAAGACACACGCTCGTAGCTCTCCTCCAAAGGTCAAGAACTCGAGGCTGCCATTGGCACCATTGAGGGTTTGAAGACCAGAGTTGGCACCTTGGAAAGCTTGGCTGAATCCACCGAGGCCCGCATGCAACAGTTGGTGAAGGATCTGGACACTTCCAAACGCCTGCGACAGGACACCGAGGACAAGCTAGCAAATCATTCCGACCAGGTCGACCTCTGGATCAAGAGCTTGATCGAGGTCACTGGACGTCTTGGCACCCAGGCCACACACATGGGCATGGAGGGGCCAGTCTTCTCGTCTAGCAAGCAGGAGGCCCCCAGCATCAAGCTAAGGATCTTCTTCGATGAGCTGGCCGGCAAGCTGATGGTGCACGAAGAGGGGAGAGCCGGTCGCTTCGCAACCGAGTCCCAGAAGCTTTCCCATGACGCCCTGTTCATGGTCCTGAACAATCTGGCTTGCCGCCACCCAGACCTCGACCTGCGTGATGGCTTCAGGAAACCGCCACCAAACGCAGATGTTTCTTCCGCCAGGGAGAAAGCCACCCCTCTAGCTAATAAGGTTATTGACGTCCTCGCCTCTTCGCGAGACCACCAGGCCCAACGCTGAATTATTCTTGCCACCGTGTTATCCTGTAATCAAAACAATGGCATGTGTCGAGCGCTTAGGTGTCACTCTTTTTTCTCTTTTTTATGTAGAGCTCGAAAAATTTGCTTAATCTGGATCGCATGTTTATCCCTTCTGAGCCTTATCTATATAGTGTTCGTATGAATGGCCTCAGTGTACTTTTCATGTTGCCTACCGGTATCATATTGCCGCAAATGTCGTAAGGGGCTATCCCTTATCAATTATTTTGGCGTGGATGCGTCCCGGCAGGTGTTTCCTCTTTTGTTTCCATTGCAACCTCTCGCTCCGCGAGTAGGGCTCCGACTGGAGTGAGGGTGCAGGCAAGAAATCAGCAGAGTTACCTTTACGTAATAGATTCCCCCATACAAACACTTAGATACTCGAGGGACAAACAAGCGTGCAGATCCTAAGATTCACAATGATATAAAAAGTAGCATGTACTTAACTTTCATCTGTGTCTCCATATAACCTTTCTCCGAAAACGACCGCTCGTGTGGTTCACATGTCCCGGCAAGGGCTGCATTGCTTGCACATCAACCCCCAGCCCTCGGCACAGGTCAGTTGGGAGCGTAGGTATCTTGCGAAGGCAAGACACGATGCCTAGTATGACTCATTTTCCCCCTTTCCGTTTATCCACAAGCCTTGTTTAATCCAACGGCATAGGTCACATAGAGCCATGCAAACGCGGGCAACCCTGCCGGTGCAAACTTACCGGGGCGTCGATCGACGGACTTGCGCTAGCGATTTACTCAGGATCTCCCTAAATAGGGTAAATACTATAACGCGCACCGCACGTGCTTCGTCAACGTAGACGATGCTTAAACCTAGAGTAGCAGGATTATCAAGGAGCGGGAGCGGTGAGGGGAGAAAACTTGGTACCTTTGCACATCGTTCTCTTCCCGCGAGCAGAATTCGCAGGACGCCGTTGTCATCCGGCCCGCTCGGGGTGAGACCATTGTTCTTGCCGTTAATCTCCGTCGTCTTCATGACCACGGCATGCGGAGAGTGAAGAGATAGGATAAAACCGGCATGGGTGAGATATCGTCTCCCTGCCCAGCCTCCACTCGGGTGTCGCAAAGGGTGGCGCCTTTTGGTGAATCGTGACGTGCTGCTCACGCCTTGGATTCGTGCAAGTAATTCCCCTACCCGGTGCGCCAAAGATGTTCCGAGAAAACCTTGTCCACCCATGGGACATAGATCCCTTTTTGGTTTGGTGGGGGGGGGATAGGCACGTTGCACAAAGAGCGGAGAGCGTGGCACAACACGACAAAGATCACACGGGCAGTTTTACCCAGGTTCGGGCCACCGCGAGGCGTAAAACCCTACTCCTGCTTTGGTGGATTGATGGTGGAATGGTGGAAAATGAGCACGACGCTCTTACCTGGCAAGGTGGCCTCAGGGCGAGAGCGATCGTGCACGTATGAGTGTGTGGGTTCAAAATCCCTTCTACAGTTGCCATGGGCCTCCTTTTATAGATTAAGGGGTCACCACAGTGGCAAACCAGTCTTTCTAGGTGGATTAGATAGCAAACAATGCTATCATACCAAACTATGGAAAATGGCAGCGCGCATTAAATGCGTAGCTCAGTGTCACATCACAGCTCGCCCGGCAGGCCTTGCCGGGCTATTTCACTAGCTTCGGGCCAGCTTGCTTGACACATCGTAGGACGGGTGTCATTTTCAGGTTCTTTTCGGTGGAAGTGGCGGCCATGTGGCAGGGGGCTGCCACTGAGCCATTTTGAGCTTGACACCACACTGATTGACAACGGGCATCAATGTGAGGTGGTGGTTTGCCTTCATGAGCCCTCGACAGGCCTGCCGGGGTGATGTTGGAGGCTCATTTGCGGGGCGATCCCACCCCACCAGGCTCGCATGCCTGACAAGGAGGGCTCCCCTTCTGGTGGTATCTTGCCTCATCAGCTAGACTTTGTTTTCTTGATCACTTCGACCAGCTTTCTGGTTCTTCGAAGAACTGATTCCTTCGGGTCTTCATCTTTTGTTGGCATGGCAAACTTGCTCCTAGGCCCATTGTCTCATCGTCCGGGCACTAGTCATGGGAAAACGTACACCCCTGTTTGTGTACCCCGACACTAGAGAACTTCGTCTAGAGGAGGGTCGACGACAAAGTCACCTATGTTAGAGTATATTGACTTAGGAGTCAAGTGAAGTCACCTGATCATAGGTCATACTCATCGTTTAAGCTCAAAATGGGGTTACCATTTTTCGTTTAAGCGTTTTGATGTGTTCACATCTTGTTGAGTTGCTTTGACACATGACTTTGAGTAAAGCTTCTTAAGATGGAAAATTCTTGGTTTTGGATTTGGACCAAGGGAATAGAGTAATGGATTTTCAAAAAGGGATTTAGTTGCTCAAATTTGAATTTGAATTTGAATTTGAATAGTAAAGAAAAGTTTGATGGATATTAATGAAAGTTATACCATTAAATAGGTGCGGTTTTTAGAAGAATTTAGGAGTTAGAATTATTTCATTTGGACAAATATTTTATCCCATGGAATTTTTCGAAATTGCACAGAAAAAGAAAATGAAAACTGGCGATGTGCTACTGGGCCAGCCACAGTGCAATAGGCACAAAAGAGAATTGGCATGGGCGAGCCAGAGCGACGCGTGCGCTAGGTATAAACCTAACGGGCGGGGCCCGGGCATCAGTGAGAGATAGAGGGGTGAGGGAGAGGAGAGGATGACAGGCGGGGCCCACCTGTCATCTCCTACCTCGTGACCAGAGGGCCGACAAGCTCACTAGTGGTGATGCAAGGCACGGCGAGGTGAGCTGAAGGCACCATTGGACTCAGCGTGGAGTCGTCGTTCGGGTGGTGGTGGTCGCCGTCGCCGGAGTGGCCTGGTTCGCCAGTGACGAGGTCACGCGTGGAGGAGCATCGAGCATCGATGGTTCCGGCCATTTTCGGCTGCAACAGAAGCGGGGAGGTGAGGGGCAATGGTAAGTGGGATGTGGCGGTTTTAGATTGAGGCAGAGGAGCAACATGGAAGGCTTGTACCGTGTGGACGACGGCGAGCCGAAGCGGCGGAGCTCGAGCTTGATCTCAAGCTCGGGCCCTTCTGGAGATGAACTGGAGGTGCAAGGGGTATATTGGGTGCGGGAGAGAGAGCGATTGGTGAGGAGAGGAGGGCACGGGGCAACCTTTAAATAAGCGGGAGACAGTCCACCGAGGACTCGTGCGCCGGCGAGCTAGTTGCCGTCGCCATGGGTCATAGGGGCTAGCTGCAATGTGTTTGGGGCGCTCGTGAGGTTGGTCTAGTGCTGGGTGAAGGAAGAGAGAGAGTAGGGAGAGGTCAGAGATGCTGCACGTGTGAGCTCGCTTACTGGTGCTCTCGGGCGGCCGGTGCGCGTGCGAGCAAGGGTAGGAGGAGGGGGACAGGCGTGTGGCGTGGCGCGGATGCTAAGGGGCCTCGGTAGGCACGCGGGGGATTCCCGAGGTGGCCAGAGGTGCTTGGTTGTGGGCGGCTGCAGTGCCTGACCGCACTGTAGCACGCTTTGGAGCGTGCAAATGGCCGGCATGGCATTGTTTAAGAAGGCACAGACGTGCCCACTCGTGTCTGGTGAAGGTAGGGAGTAGTAAAGAATGTGGGAGGGGCATTGGATGCCCTAGAGAGCCACTGGAGTGAGGAGGGGGTGAGAAAGGAGAAGAATGTTGTTTTCGAGAAGGGTAAATGGGGGTGTTTTACCCCTTAATCATTGAGCAATGGCCAGGGGAGAGTTACTAGAGCTAGAAGAAGAGTAGGAGGGGTTGTGGTAAAAAGTTTAGCCCATGGAGATTAGTGGAAGAGGTCCAAGTGATGCTTTTGGAAAATTTGCAGAAGGTGTTTTATGTTGGTTTGGGCTATCAAATGGATTCCATTTAGCATGAGACTTAACATGATAAAATGGAACATATAAATAGAGTGTTCCACCAAGTTTGAGCTCATTTGGACAAAGTTGGCAATGTAACTTTTGTAAACCTGAGAAATCAACAAAATTGGGTTTTCCAAGATCTAGTCATACAAAACAACTCCCCTTGATGAACCACTTGGTGTAGTGTGAACATTTGGGGTTGTGAGCATGTCCACAAAATTTGGGGTCAACTGGAAAAAGTTGGCAATGCAAAGTTGTTCAAACTTGAATCTGGACAGGGAGGGTTTTGGGGCACTTTTGTGATCCAAAACTATCTTGATTGAGTTGAATCTTTGCAAGGTCATCATATTATGCATATATGACTTGCTAGAATTTTCTTGGAATTGTTAGAGAATATTTCCTTTGTAAAGATTTCAAAAGCTTGAAATATCTAGAAAGGGTTTCTGAGGGATTTGACCATATTTTGAACATGACCATATGTTGAAACTCTTATATATGGACAATATATGTCCTCTGAGTTTCCATAAATTTTCTGAAATATTTTTGAAACAGTTCAATAAGTATAACCTATTAAAGACCATTTCTGGCCTAAAGAAAAAGCCATTAAATAAAATAGGAAAATAAGTTTTGAAATTATATTTGTGTGGTTTATGGGCGTCATATACCAAATAGGAGTCAAATATACACTTTGAAATATTTTAATACCCCAAATCAAGTACTTGTCGTGCAAACCTCAATTCAGGTTTTTTTTGGAAAACCAAATTTATAAAATACTTTTAGGCACTATATTGCACTATACACATGGCATGATCATTGGGTAGAAGTTTGGAGCAAGGAGATGAAGTATGGAAGGTGGAGTTGTGTTGACTTAACAGAGCACTTGAAATCAACAGAGAAATCCAACTTAAATAAAAACCAAATAATGCAAAAGTTTTTGTTGGTCCAAATTTTTGTGCTCTATTAATGCAAATGACATGTTACAAAATGTTGGGTGTGACACAATCAGCGTCCGGTTCTTCCTCTCAACAACTCCATTTTTTAGAGGTGTGTACGTAGCTGAGAACTCATGTGAAATCCCTTCCGCATCAAGAATGGTATCCACATTCGCATTCTTGAAGTCTGTTCCGCTGTTGCTCCGAACTTTCTAGATCTTCACTTCAAATTGATTTTGAGACTTTCTAGCAAAGTTCTTGAAGATCTTTTGGACCTGCGATTAATCATCAAGAAAGAACACCCACGCAAATTTGGAAAGATCATCAACAATGACGAATCCGAAGGAATTACCATCGAGACTCTTGTAAGCGTTGCGACCAAAAAGATCCATGTGAAGTAGCTCAAGTGGTCTTCTTATGGTCATGACATTCTTTACGGGGTGACTTCCTCCAACTTGTTTTCCTGCTTGGAAAGCACTACAAAGTCTACCCTTGTCAAATATAACATCTTTAACACCAATGATATGATCACCTCTAACAAGTTTATCAAGATTTCTCATGCCAACGTGACCAAACCTTCTATGCCACAACCAACCTTTAGAAGATTTAGCAATTAAACAAGTGCGAGGTTGGGCTTTCTTAGTGAAATCAACAATGTATAGGTCACCTCTACGAATGCCGGTAAAGATCATATCATGATTATCTCTACGAAAAACTTGGCAATCAACATGAGTAAATAGCACATTCAAGCCAAAATCAGCTAATCTAGATACGAAAAGAAGATTGTAACCAAGAGATTCAACAAGCATGGCATTTTTGATTGAGCTATCATTAGATATGGCCACCTTACCAAGGCCAACAACTTTACCCTTAGAGTTTTCACCAAATGTAACATACTTTCGTGGACCATTGCTTCTTGCAAGGTCATCAAACATGTACTTATCTCCAGTCATATGATCTGTGCATCCGGGATCCAGAACCCATTCGTTTACTCCGGCCGTGTAACCAAGAAAATTGGCCATAAGACCAAAGTGTATCATTGACTCATCAAGATCAAAGTCACTATCTTCACTTTCGTCATAATATCCATGCTCAACATCATCATCATCCGTGTGATCATCATCTAGGGCAAGTGATTCATTAGAATTTCGATAATGACAATGCTCAAATTTGTGAGTTAGAATAGCTTCTGGGATAATGTGACTAATGATTCCAACGTCACCCTTAGCACACATAAGATCACGTAGCTCAAATAAGCATTCATCAAACTTGGGATCGATAGGCTTCATCCTTCGAAGAGCAATGGATTTTTGAAGAATATTATCTAGAATTTTCAACGAATAGTTAGGAAAGTGTTCTTCAAGAAATTTCCATATAATGTAAGCACATTCTAAGTTAGGCAATTCTCTAAGAAAATTGTTTTGTAAAGCTCTAACTATAAGATTGACAGTTCTAGTATTCTGAACCATGTCAAGATACTCATCTGGGGTAAGATGCATAGGAGCTATAGGTGGCACATAGGGGCTAAGAATATACTTGTTCAAATGATATTTATTGAAGATCAAAAGCATGTCAAGTGGTGGGTAGCGCGACATAGCGATAACATCGAGACAACTAGCATAGCAAAGATAGTAGTGACATCCAAGGGAACAATCATCTTGCCTGAGATCCCTCTAGGAAGATGGCTGAGTCCGTGAAGTAGATGAAGCCATGTAGACGAACCAAGCGTGGTTGAACGAATCCTCACAATCGCAATGAAACGCGAACTATCGAGAAGAAGCATAATTGGAAAGAAGCAAACAATATGGTAAACACACAAAAAATAAACATGACATGATGCTCAACCAAATATGAAGTAGGGCAAGGCTACATGATGCTACACATGGCAAGAGATGATGCAAACAAGAACATCACGTCAAAGCAAGTTCAAATGAGTTCGGAAACAACATATAACAATTCCGGTAAGTCATCGTATGCAAAATTTGAAAATGGTCCAGATTTGAATAACACATTATGTCAATGTTGTTAAACAGCAAGTTAACATGCACCATGATGATCTTCACGTCTTTCTAGTTAAGTTACATATAAAGTTCATTTAATTCTGAGCTATGACCTAGAAGATATGAGAAAAACAAGTTAAACATGGCATTGATGAAAAATTTATTCAAACATCAAGCACACATACTGAAAACATTGATGCAACAAGATAATATGAAACTACATGCAAAACTAAGCAAGTTTCACATAGAACATGCTCCAAACGGAGCCACGGTCCAACGCATACACATGAAACAAGTTTAAGCATCCTGCCCAAAACAGCAACTAGACATCTTGTAAGCATCATAACAACATGCTAAAAGAGCAAGATTGGCACAAAGATGATATTCAGTTGAAGTACAGATTACATGCTTCAAATATATTCAGGCTTCAGGTTCATAGGCATCAATATTAATCCAATAATATCCATGCAAATACCTTCAAGGTTCAGGTTCATAGGCATACATGTGAGCAGAGTTAACATGATGACATGTTGCAGGCATGAAACAAGGATGCTAAAGTGCACAATTATGGCAAACAAAAGCATTGCATTCTAGTACATATCATGGAGCTCAAATAATACAACCTGACATATACATAGGAGTAATAGGTTCATGGGAATCATCAAGACAATATGCAACCATAAGACTCAAAATCTGGGAACACAAACATTAACATCATGATGCTGACTTGGGATGCACATAACAGCAAGCATATCAATTTTAACATTTATGAAATTGACATGAGCATAAATTAGACATGTCACTCTACAAAGTACTTCATGGGAACAAAACCATATGATGTATAGATTAATTGCTAATATTTTTACAAAATGGAACATGTTGATAACACATTGAGAGATTTATCATGATGGAAACTTGAGAGCAAGAAAGATACATTCTACAACAATTTTACATATCAACCAAGGGCATGGCTTCAAAGTACACATCACATAGAGCAAATCACACGAAGGAATGACATGCATATGACTTATGGATTAGTGGCAAAGATCCTCACAAGACTGAATGTTCTAATAGTTTTTCAACAAGTGTAAACAACAACATTATCATAGCATGTTTGTAAGATTGAGTCAGTCACCACAAGGCAATTCATGGCATGAAATAAATAGTAGCATCAAGTAGACATAAAAGTGCACCAAACACATGTTGACAAGATGCTCATATAGCACATGCATTAAATCACACAAAAAACAAAAGGGCAAGTTATAACAGTTTTCAGTAGATAACATTACGTAGCACTTTTGCAACAGAGATTATCACATCAAGATGCATAAAAATATGCATGCAAATGCCACCATGTTGAATTGCATAGTGAGTACAACATTTCCACATAAAGATCGTCATCATCGGGAAACGTGCACAAAGTTACATGCGTCATAAAAATGCAGCATGATGATGTTTACAGAAAAGACTTGGTTGTTTATAGACAGAGTGAGCACATGATAGAAAACTAAGCACGGGGCGAAGGATAACAGGGGGTGCTCACTTTGGGCCTGTGGGACGGCTGGACACTGGGAAGCGGGATGGTGTGGTGCAGCGAACGGGGAGGCCCATGTGGATGGATTGTTGACGCTGATCCGGGACGACGTGGTGCATGTGGACGAGGCCGACCGGGATAGCGCGATGGTGGAGAGGGCTGGGTGGCGACGTGGTGGCCTCCGGTTGGCTGCGGGTGGCGGCACGGATCGTGGCTTGCTGTCGGCGTTCTAGAAACCAGGTGATACGTCTCCAACGTATCTACTTTTCCAAACACTTTTGCCCTTGTTTTGGACTCTAACTTGCATGATTTGAATGGAACTAACCCGGACTGATGCTGTTTTCAGCAGAGTTGCCATGGTGTTGTTTTTGTGCAGAAATAAAAAAGTTCTCGGAATGACCTGAAAATCTACGGAGAATTGTTTTGGAAAATATAAAAAATATCTGCGGAAAGATCTACGTCAGGGGCCCCACACCCTGTCCACGAGGGTGGGGGGCACGCCCCCCTGCCTCGTGGGCCCCCTGATGCTCCACCGACGTACCCCCAGACTCCATATATTCACTTTCGGGGAGAAAAAAATCAGAGAGGAAGAATTATCGCGTTTTACGATACGGAGCCGCCGCCAAGACCTAATATATCTAGGAAGGGCTGATCTGGAGTTTGTTCGGGGCTCCGGATAGTGGAGATCGTCGCCATCGTCATCATCAACCTTCCTCCATTACCAATCCATGATGCTCACCGCCGTGCGTGAGTAATTCCATCGTAGGCTTGCTGGACGTTGATGGGTTGGATGAGATTTACCATGTAATCGAGTTAGTTTTGTTAGGGTTTGATCCCTAGTATGCACTATGTTCTAAGATTGATGTTGCTATGACTTTGCTATGCTTAATGCTTTTCACTAGGGCCCGAGTGCCATGATGTCAGATCTTAACCTATTATGTTTTCAAGAATATATGACTGTTCTTGATCCTATCTTGCAAGTCTATAGTCACCTACTATGTGTTATGATCCAGCAACCCCGAAGTGACAACAATCGGGACCACTCCCGGTGATGACCGTAGTTTGAGGAGTTCATGTATTCACTATGTGTTAATGCTTTGGTCTGGTACTCTATTAAAAGGAGGCCTTAATATCCTTTAGTTTCCACTAGGACCCCGCTGCCACGGGAGGGTAGGACAAAAGATGTCATGCAAGTTCTTTTCCATAAGCACGTATGACTACATTCGGAATACATGCCTACATTACATTGATGAACTGGAGCTAGTTCTGTGTCACCCTAGGTTATAACTTTTACATCATGAATTGCATCTGACATAATTCCCTATCACCAATCCAATGCATATGAGCTTTTCCCATATTGCTTGTTGCTTATTTACTTTTCCACTGCTACTATTACAAAAACTACAAAAACACTACCGTTACTTTTATTGTTGTTACCTCTATCTCCATATTACTTTGCTACAAAACTACCTTGCTACAGATACTAAGTTTCCAGGTGTGGTTGAATTGACAACTCAGCTGCTAATACTTAAGAGTATTCTTTGGCTCCCCTTGTGTCAAATCAATAAATTTGGATTGAATACTTTACCCTCGAAAATTGTTGCGATCCCCTACACTTGTGGGGTATCAAGACTATTTTCTGGCGCCGTTGCCGGGGAGCATATATATATTCTTTAAGTCACTTGGGATTTATATATGTTGATCACTATGAAGAATTTGAAGGACTCAAAAACCAAGATTTATCCATCAACTACGAGGGGGGGTAAGGAACTTCCATCTAGCTCTGCACGTGATTCACCCTCTGTTATGAGTAAATTAGTGACACATACTCCTGCTATTGAATGTGATACGTCGCATGTTCTTGATGATGCCACTTCTGCTATGTATGATGAAACTACTTCCATGCTTGATAATAATGTGCCACTAGGTGAATTATTAGATGAACAAATTGCTAAGGTTAGGGAGAATGCAAATATTGAAACTGATAATGTTTATGAAAGTGATGATGAAGCTTCTCCCCCTAGATATGAATTGCCTGTTGTTCCTGAGGGTTATGTTATGGATGAAGAAACTACTAGAGACTTTCTTGCTTGCAACGATAGATATGATCTTAAGAAATTATTAGCTAAGCTGAAAGAAAAGTGTTTGAATGCTAGAATGAAACATGACCCTGCTTTTGCTACTTCACCTATCTTTGTTACTGATAAGGATTATGATTTCTCTTTTGATCCTGAGTTAATTACTTTGGTCGAATCTGATCCTTTCCATGGCTATGAGTCTGAAACTGTTGTGGCACATCTTACTAAGCTGAATGATATAGCCACCATGTTTACCAATGATGAAAAGATTCGTTACTACTATATCCTTAAGTTGTTTCCATTCTCGTTAAAGGGTGATGCTAAGACTTGGTCTAATTCTCTTGATCCTGGTTGTGTGCGTAGTCCCCAGGATATGATGCATTACTTCTTTGCTAAATATTTTTCTGCTCATAAGAAACAAGCTACCTTACGGGAAATATATAACTTTGTGCAAATTGAAGAAGAGAGTCTCCCACAAGCTTGAGGGAGGCTTCTCCAATTACTTAATGCTTTGCCTGATCATCCTCTTCAGAGGAAAGATATACTTGATGTCTTTATAATGGCCTAACCGATGCTTCCAAAGACCACCTAGATAGTTGTGCTGGTTGTGTTTTCAGGGAAAGAACAGTTGATCAAGCTGAATTACTATTGAATAATATGCTGGCCAATGAAAATAATTGGACACTTCCTGAACCAGCCCCTAAGCCAACTCCGAAGAAAAGGGGTGTTATATTTACAATCCTGAAGATATGCAAGAGGCAAAGAAATCTATGAAAGAAAAAGGTATTAAATCTGAAGATGTTAAGAATTTACCGCCTATTGAAGAAGTACATGGTCTTGATAACCCGACACAGGTATTAAAGGTAAATTCTCTTTATAGATTTGATGAAGGTGATATTTCTCGTTATAAGTCTGCTAGCCAATGCTTAGATGAGTTTGACAATTTTGTTGTGAAACAAGAAAACTTCAATGCTTATGTTGGTAGACAATTGCAATGTACTGCCTATATGATTGAACGCTTGAGTGATTATATGTCTAGAGTTAAAGGTGAATTGAAACTCATTAGTAAACATGCTTCTATGGTTACCACTCAAGTAGAACAAGTACTTCAAGCTCAGAATGATTTTCTCAATGAATTAAATAGTAAAAATAATAAATATGCTGTTAGAGTTGCAACTAGAGGTGGTAAAATGACTCAGGAACCTTTGTATCCCGAGGGCCACCCAAAGAGAATTGAGCAAGATTCTCAGCGAGCCAATTTAGAGGCACCTGGTTCTTCTAAAAAGAAGAAAAAGAAAAATGATAGAACTTTGCATGCTTCTAGTGAACCTATAGCTGACACACCTGAGAATCCCAATGATATATCTGTTTCTGATTCTGAGACACAATCTGGTAATGAACATGAACCTAGTGATAATGTTAATGATGCTGTTCATGATGATGCTCAACCTAGCAATGATAATGATGTAGAGATTGAACCTGCTATTGATCTTGATAACCCACAATCAAAGAATCAACATTATGATAAGTGAGACTTTGTTACTAGGAAGCACGGTACGGAAATGTCGGGGGAAACTGTCCGCCTCGAACACCTATGGGACCGGAGCCCCTTGTCTGTGCGGTACGAGGGCGGAGGGAGCACGAAGAGCAGATCGTAGCGAGCACGCGGGCAGTTTTACCCAGGTTCGGGCCGCGGTAGACGCGTAAAACCCTACTCCTGCTTAGTTGTGTATTGAGTTTGAGTGCTCGGGAGCTTGAAGAAGCAGCTACACCGAGCGTGAGAGTGATCTAGGTTCCGAACCCCCTCCACGTTGTGCATGGGCCTCCTTTTATAGTGTAAGGGGTCACCGACAGGTGTCAACGTAGGAGAAAGGGGTAAAAGCGTAAAAGAGGTGGTAGTTGTAACAGTGCGGGAACAGTGGAGCTACAGTACAGAACAGTGGTCTATACCTACTTTAACAGTGGGGGACAAGGGCATTCAATGCCCGTCGCCGTCGACCCCAAAAGCTCCCGCCCTTGCATCTCCGTCCGCCACGGCGATGGATCCACCACCGTGGAGTGCCACCGTGTCCCCCTAGGCTGCACAGCCATCCGCCACGCGTCCCTGGATAGGCCCCAGGGCGACGCGTGGGCCGATGAGCTGGAGCGCGGGCACACAGCGCAGCCTTCCCGGCAAGCACCTTGCCGGGGCCTTGATCTTGCCAGGCCCGGGAGCTTGCCGCTCCCCGGGCCCTTGCCGGGTCTTCTATGATGGAATCTTCTAGGCTTCCTGGCAAGCTCCTCCTGCCAGGGCCTTGTGTTAGTGCGGTAATCTTGAGCCTGGTACGGCCTTCCCGGCAAGCTCCTCTTGCCGGGGTCTCGATCTTCTTTCTCGTATACTTTGTTTTTGAATGGTTAAATAAGGAGCAGGAAGGTCTCCGGCGAGCACGCGGTAAACCTTGCCGCGGGAAGCTGCGACTGCCCGTGCACAAGTTGGGGTACTGAGGTACCCCTACCTTAGTACACCGACAGGAGCCCCCGGGCCTGGGCCACACACGGTGCCGAGCGCTGTTGGGCCAGGCCCAAAACAGTGCACGGGCACCCGCGGCCCGCGGCGCGCCGAATCCACTTCCGTATCCGCCGCACCCCACCGTAACGGCACGCGTCGATCGCGGCGTCGTGGGATGGGACGTGCCCACGATCTCTTAATGGAAAGGGCGAAACGCTCCCCCCACTCCCCCATAAAAGCAGAGGAAGCGGGCGCGGTTCCCCTCCTTGCGCTTTCATTGCATCGTCTCCTTCCTCCAGAGATCTCTCTTGCGCTCTGCCTCCACACCTCCGCCGCCGCCGAGCTCTTCGCCCCCCTCCTTCCGCCGCGTCCGCCATGGCCCCAAAGACCGACAAGGCGAAGGCGGAGAAGGCCAAGAGGGAGAAGTCGGAGCAAGCGGCGAAGCTCGCCGCGTACCGGAAGCAGCATCTCGTCTTTCCGCCGAAGCTCGGCGTGCGGGAGCTCTGGAACAAGTACTACTTGTTCTGGGCCAAGGAAACCAAGGCGCACCCCCGCACCCTAGCGTATCCGGCCGCCGCCAAGGACAGCTATCCCGGCGGGTATTACTTCTTCGCAGCCTTCTTTCATTGTGGTCTCTGCCCTCCTTTCTCAAATTTCTTCTGCGACATTATGAACACATACGGCCTCCATCTGCTTGACTTCACCCCCAACGCCATCCTCACCATGGCGGTTTTCGCACACATGTGCGAAAACTTCATAGGAGTACACCCAAACGTAGCGCTTTTTAGGCACTTCTTCACTCCTAGAGCAGAGGCCGACGCCCCCCTCTCCGGAGGAATTTCTTGGGTTTTCCGTCTGAATAAGAAGGGATCCTACTTGCCGGGGGAGCTCCGCGGCAAGTGGGAGGAGTGGCGCGCGGAGTGGTGCTGGATCGTCGAAGACCAGCCGCAAGCTTTCACCGCGCCGCGCACAACGCCCATCGTGCGCGGCAGGGACTGGAGTGAGCTGGACTCGGACGACATCAAGCTCGACATCGCCCTCATCCGGATTCTTCGTCTTCGGATGGCCAAGCTGTCAGTTGCAGAGGTGGGCGCAGACTTCCTCCGCCGGCGCATCGCCCCTTTCCAAGACCGGAAGAGGCCGGCCTGCGAGTACGGCGGCCCGGCAGACATAATGAGGCTGCGCCCCGGGCTCAACTTCAACTTCACCACGCTGGAGCTGAAGGGGATGGTCCGGGAACTCTTCAAGTACGACCCGGCACACCCTGAGTGGTTCAGGCCTCCCCGGGAAGTGGTGCCGCTCTGCAACAACATCGTCCGGGACCGTATCCTCGCCATGATGCCCATGTGTGACTCGCACGGCGTAGACCGCACGTGGATCGCGCCCAAGCCCATCGACGTCCTCAACTTCTACGACAACCTCGCGGAGGTGGCGAAGAACAAGAACGACCTCAAGGAGCATACGCGGGACACCACCGACCAGGAGATTGCCTACATGGCTTCTCGGACTGAAGAGGCCGCCGCAGCCGCGGCGGCAGGAATTTTCGGATACACGCCTGAAGAGGCGGAGGTTGCGGATGCGACCAGCCAGGCTGAGGAGGCGGAGATCCGCAGATTGCTGCAGCTCCCTCCCGACGCGCTCGCCGGAGTCCCCTCTCTGAGGCACTCCGGGATCCACGGAATCGTGGCCGAGGCCGCGGCAATGGAGGGTGCCGCCGGAGGGAGCAGAGGCACCGCGAGGGGCGGAGGCGCCAAGGGAAAGGGGGCCGCAGCGCAGGACGCTGGGCCCAGTGAGCCGGCCGGGGAAGAGGAGGAGGAGGAGGAGGCCGAGGACTCCGGCGGATCCACGGAGCTCTACGCCGACGACCTCTCCTCGTCGGAGAGCTCCCCGCCCCCGGCAAGCCCAAGGCAGTCCCCACCGAAGCGTCTCCGCAAGACGGCGACGGGGGAGAGGGCGCAGGCGCCCCGGCAACAGCCAGCTCGCCGGGCAGCTCCCCGGGGGAGCCAGGCCGACCGGCGCACCAGCCACAGCAGAGGCGGCCCGCGCGCGGACCACGACGGAGGCGCCTCGCAGGCCGGCGCCGAGCCGGCAGGGGTCCTCTCGGAGCGGAGCAGCGGCTCCGCCCGCTCCCCGGGCCTCGGCTACCACAGGGGCTGGGGCTTCGCAGCCCCCAGCCCCCGGGATCGCCAAGCGCCCGAGGGAATCTTCATCTTCCGCTCCTCGCGCCGACGCGCCGACGGTGGAGTACGACTTCTCCGCCCTGAGCGAGGACGACGAGGAGGACCAGGAGTAAGGATCCAAAACCTTACGCCTTCTCGAGTTTTGTCTTGATTTCTGTTGGTGCTGACTCTGTTTATTGCTTTGATTTCAGGACCTTGACTCAGCGCGCGGCGAAGAAGGCCAAGGCGCCTGTGGTCGAGGCCGCGGAATACTCAGCCGCCGCGGCAACGGGAGGTGTGCCGGAGCCGAGCCTGCCGGACCCGAGCGCTGCTCCGAGGAGCAGCCCCCAGCGCAGCCCCCAGCGCAGCCCCCAGCGTAAGTCTGGGTTTATTCCTTCGCTTGTCGGGGTACGCCTGAGGATTTTGTCTTCTTTCATTATCTTGACGTTTCTTATCTTGATTTGTGCAGAGGTGGAGCCACAGCGGGAAGAGCGCCCGGAGACCGTTGTCGAGGAGCCGCAGGCCCAGCCGTCCCCGCCAAGGCAGAACTCTCCGGCGAGGGAGAGTGCTCCGCCAAGGCAGAGTACCCCGCCAAGGGCGAGCAGCCCGGCGAGGGCGGCCACTCCGCCAAGGCCGAGCTCCCCGGCGAGGGAGCCCGCCGCTGAGGAGGTCCGCCAAGGTATGTTCTGTAGCTTGTCTTCTTGGCCTTGCCTCTTTTTGGATATTTGCTTGAATCTTGAACTTCTTTTTCTTCTTCTTCTTTTTAGATCTTCCTCCTCCTGAGCCCATGGAGACGGAGGTTATCAACCTCGAGGAGGAGGGCGCGCAGGGCGGCGGCGGTGACGTCCCTGCCACCGAGGAGATGGCTGAGGCCGTCGAGCCGGCCGCGCAGGAGACTGCTCCGGCTGCGGACGCAGCGGCCGGGGAGGGGGACGGCGACCGCACCGCCGACCCGGAGGCGGCGGGAGCATCGGATGCTGCACCGGCCGCCGACCCCTCCGCCAGCAAGGAGCAGGGGTATTACCTTGAGGCCCCCAACGGCGTCTTCATCCAGATGCCTTGGGGGTCTTCATCGCGAGCTCCCGCGGAGGGCGAGGCGTTTGACGGAGAAGTCCTCGCCTCCGCGGGCCTGAAGATCGTCGAGGCGCCCGGCGGGAGTGAGGGGCCGAGGAGGAGAAGCTGCTCCACCAGCTCCTGGCCCTTTACCGGGCAAGGCAGGCGAAGCTCGCCTCCCGGGAAGCCCTTGCCGCCAAGGCCGCCGCGGAAATGGAGAAGCGCGCGGCGGAGCTCAGCGCCGCCAACCAGGCGGCCCTCCGCGAGGTGGCGGAGGAGCGCGAGCGTCTCGCCGGCGAGTACCAGGAGTGGGTGCTCGAGAAGGCTGAAGCTGAGGAACAGCAGCGGCTCGCCGGGGTGGAGCTGTCCCGGCGAGAGGGAGAGCTTGCGCAGCGGAAGGTCGAGCTCGACTCCCATGAGGAGGACCTTGCCGCTCGCGAGACGGCCCTTGGCGGGGAGTTGAAGGAGGCGAAAGCCGCCGCGGTTGCCGCGGAAGACGCCAAGAAGGAGCTCGCCGCCAAGGTTGTTCAGCTGGAGAAGGCGCTGAAGGTGAGCGCGGAGAAGGTTGCCGCGCTCATCACGGAGCGCGAGAAGGACGCCCACACAAACTCAGAGCTCCAGGTGAGTCTCTCCAAGAGGGGCGACGAGTTGAAGGCCGCCAAGGACTCCATCGAGGACTTGGAGCTGAAGGTCACCACTCTGAAGGATTCGCTCGACGCTGCCCGGGCTCAGGAGAACAAGCTGAAGGAGGAGCTCCGCAAGGAGCGGACCTTGGTGGACAGCGTCAACAAAGCATCCGAGCTCTTCCGCCAGACCATTGAGGTATGGACCGAAGACTTGGTATCTTCTGCGTCCAACATTGACCAGGAGCTGCTGGCGCTGAAGGTTGAACATCTCATCTACTCGCCGGATCCGGACCTCCCGCACAGCGCCAAGCTCAGCCTCTTCTTCAGAGGGATCGCGCCGGCCCTGGCAGGTCTCCGGAACCAAATCCCCGCGCAGCTGGCCGAGGAGTCTCGCCTGCTCTGCGCGGGAACTCTGGAGCGGGTGCTGACGAAGATCGTGTATCGTAACCCGGGGATCAATCTTACCAACGTTCTTCGCAGCTTGCCGGCTGATGCAGACACGGAGGCCCTGAAGGAGCAGGTCGCCCACATCATCGCCAAGGTGGCTAAGCTCGGCAGGAAGGAGGGCGACCGCGTAGATTAGGGCTCCATTATCTTTATCTTTTTGTTGCTGCATATTATGTCATGAACTCATTAGTCCATCGCGACAAGTTATCCTTTGTAAGATATTTATCTTATTTTGATCAATCAGTGCAATGTTATCTTCCTTGTCTTAATCCTTGACTTTGTATGTTTTTCACCCTACGCTCCCGGGGAGCTTGCCGGCAAGGGGCCTTTGCCGCGAGCGCTGAGTGCTGGACTCTGAGCAGCCTGCTGGCCAAGGTCTTCGCCGGCAAGCAACCTTGCCGCAGCTAGTCGCAACGCACTTAGCTTGCTGAGCATACTCGGAAACGAAGCAAGGGCGCGACACTTGTCGCAGCTCACTTAAATCGTTGAGCGAACTCGAAAACAAGATAAGGGTGCGGCAAGCTACGGGTAGGTTCCTCCGCGCACAGGTTTTCCATACAAAGTGTGATTGTTCAAGGAAGACGACTAAAATTTAAAATTTGAACTGGTCAAATTCTAACAACTTATCTTTCATATGTTGCTTGCTTATATTGCTTGCTTTCCGGTAAGGCTTCTCTTTCTTGAACAGCACTTGGTTCCTCCTCCACCTCCTTCCCCCCCGGCAAACTTGTGCGCGAGGAATGTTCCTTCGGTAAGCCTTCTTCGGTCTCGAGGCGGACAGCGCCGGGCCTCGTAACTTGTCTCACCCGATAAGGGCCTTCCCACTTCGGCGTCAACTTGTTGGAATTCTTGGCGGACTGAACACGCCGAAGAACAAGGTCTCCTTCCTCGAGGCTCCTGGCCTTGACTTTGCGGCTATGGTAGCGGCGCAAAGCTTGCTGGTATCGAGCAGCTCGTACAGCAGCCTGGAGACGTCCCTCCTCGAGGAGCAATGCGTCATCTTGCCGCAGCTGCTCTTGCCCGAGCTCATCATAAGCGAGCACTCGAGGAGATCCGTATACGAGTTCCGTGGGGAGAACTGCCTCTGCTCCATAGACTAGAGCAAAGGGTGTCTGTCCGGTGGCTCGACTTGGTGTCGTTCTGATTGACCAAAGAGCCGCCGGTAGCTCCTCTATCCAATTTCTTCCGCACTTGCGCAGCCTGTCAAAGGTCCTTGTCTTGAGTCCGCACAGCACTTCAGCATTTGCCCTCTCCGCTTGACCGTTGCTCCTCGGGTGAGCAACAGAAGCGAAACAGACCTTGGCGCCAAGGTCTTGGACGTACTGCATGAAGGTGCGACTAGTGAATTGTGTACCGTTGTCGGTGATGATCCTGTTAGGGATCCCGAAACGGCAAACAATCGACCTGAAGAACCTGACTGCTGACTGTGCTGTCACCTTCCTCACCGGCTCCACTTCTGGCCACTTTGTGAACTTGTCGATTGCAACGTACAAGTACTCAAAGCCCCCGACAGCACGAGGGAAAGGGCCGAGGATATCGAGCCCCCAGACCGAGAAGGGCCATGACAAAGGGATTGTTTGGAGAGCTTGAGCTGGCTGATGAATCTGCTTCGCATGGAACTGGCACGCTTCACACTTGGTTACTAGTGCAGTTGCATCTTGGAGGGCTTCTTGCCAAAAGAACCCTTGCCGGAAAGCTTTCCCGGCAAGCGCCCTAGCAACAATGTGGTGGCCGCATATGCCTCCGTGTATTTCCGCCAACAGCTTCTGCCCATCTTCCCTGGAGATGCATTTCAACCTGACACCATTGAGTCTTCTTCTGTACAGCTCGTTATCCACGAACTGGTACATACTTGACTGCCTGGTTATCTTCTCTATTTCTTCTGGGTCGTCGGGAAGTTCTCCAGTTTGCAGAAAACGGACGATCTGCTGCGCCCATGCCGGAGCCCGAGGCTCAACGGCAAGGACTAAAGGCATGAGGGCCGCTGCGGGGACCTCAGCTTCTATGGCAAGAACCTCTGGTTCCGCCGGAGCTGATGATCCCCCGGCAAGCTCGCCGGGGCGAGGCTTGTCGGTAACACTTGCTTCAACTGTACAAGCCCGAGGACTTGCAGGAGCAAACTGTTCCTCAGCGTTCTGGTTGTTGATCTTGGGGACCTTGGCGGCGGTTTCAGGAAGATCCGCCGGCAAGTAGTCGCCGGAGACCAACTTTCTCTTCTTGGATTGTCCAATTGATGGTGTAACGGATGGTTGAGTCAGCTTGAGCAAGAAGGTCCCTGGTTCCACAGGTAACTTCATCGAAGCGCACTTTGAAAGGCCGTCTGCAATTTCATTTTGAGCTCTCGGGACGTGCTCCATCTGCAGACCTTCAAAGTGCTCCTCAAGCTTCCTCACTTCATCGACATAAGCTTCCATCAAAGGGCTCTGATAGCTCTTGTTGACTTGCCGGACCACCAACTGAGAATCTCCCCGCACAATCAGCTTTCTGATCCCAAGTTCGGCCGCAATCCTGAGGCCGGCGAGCAAACCTTCATATTCTGCGGTGTTGTTTGTCGCTTGCTCCCTGGGAAAGTGCATCTGAATAACGTATTTGAGGTGCTCTCCGGTGGGCGCAATGAGTACCACGCCAGCATCGGCGCCTTGCAGCGAGAAGGCACCGTCAAAATACATTACCCATTCACTTGTCGCTTCTTGCACAGGTGCACTTGTTTCTTGGACTTCTTCTTCGGGCGTTGGGGTCCACTCAGCTATGAATTCTGCCAAAGCTCGGCTCTGTATGGTTGAAGTACTTTCAAATTTGAGTCCAAAGCTTGACAGCTCCAGTGCCCACTCAACGATCCTGCCTGTTGCTTCCGGATTGTGCAATATCCTCTTCAGCGGAAAGCGAGTGACCACTGTTATCTCATGGGCTTGGAAGTAATGGCGCAGTTTTCTCGAGGACATGAGGAGGCCGAAAAGCAATTTTTGCACACCAGAGTACCTTGATCTAGCCCCCTGGAGAAGGGAGCTTACAAAATACACTGGGCGCTGTACCATCTTCTTCCGCACCTCATCCTGTTCCTGCGCAGAGTCTTCCTTGCCGGGGCCAGAACTTGCCGGAGCAGCCCCCTGCTTGTCGCTGGATTCGCTTGCCGGTGGTGCTGACTCCTCGTCGGACTCCCTCTCCGCTACTAACGCAGCACTAACCACCTGGTTGGTTGCCGCTAGGTATAGCAACAACTTTTCCTGTGGCTTAGGTGCGACAAGTACTGGAGTGGAGGACAGGTACCGTTTCAAATCCTGCAGCGCCGCCTCCGCTTCCGGAGTCCACTTCATGGGACCTGCCTTCTTCAAGATTTTGAAGAAAGGTAGGGCGCGTTCTGCAGACTTTGAAATGAACCTACTGAGGGCAGCCACACAACCTGCAAGCCTCCTGACATCCTTGACGCGCTTTGGGGCCTCTATCTGCTCAATGGCTTTAATCTTGTCGGGGTTGGCTTCAATCCCCCTCTGTGATACAAAGAACCCGAGAAGCTTGCCGGAGGGGACTCCAAAGACGCACTTCTCGGGGTTCAACTTAAGCTGTATCCTGCGTAGGTTCTGAAATGTCTCCTCCAAATCTTGGATCAGGGTTTCCTTGCTCTTGCTCTTCACCACGATGTCATCCATGTAAGCTTCTACATTTCTGTGGATCTGTGGCTCAAAAGCAGTGTATACTACCCTTGCAAAGGTTGAGCCTGCATTCTTCAATCCAAATGGCATGCGAATAAAGCAATAAGTGCCACATGGAGTGATAAATGCAGTTTTCTCTTCATCCTCCTTGGCCATGAAAATCTGATGATAGCCTGAGTATGCATCAAGAAAACAGAGTAGCTCACATCCGGCAGTGGAGTCAACGATCTGGTCAATGCGCGGCAAGGGGAATGGATCCTTGGGACATGCTTTATTCACATCGGTGAAGTCTATACACAGTCTCCATTTCCCATTGGCCTTGCGCACGACGACTGGATTTGCCAACCACGTCAGATGGATCACACCTCTAACTAGGCCTGCTGCCTCTAGCTTCTTGATTTCTTCGTTGATGAACTCTTGGCGCTCCACGGCTTGCTTCCTCACTTTCTGCTTGATGGGCCGCGCATGAGGACAGACAGCAAGCTTGTGCTCAATCACCTTCCTGGGCACCGGGGATGTCAGATGGTTGCCAGGCAAACACATCGACATTCGCCCGCAGGAAGGCAACGGCGCGCTTTCCTATTTGCTGTCAAGGGTGGCACTGATGGTGAAGGTACCACCAGTGCCGTCCTCACTTTCTTGGTTGCCGGAGGAGCAGCCATTCCTTTCTTACTCTTGCCGGTGGAGCTCGATGGAACGTCCTCGACGGCAGCGCAGCACTCCGAAGAGGTGCGGTTGCCGGAGTGGGTCCCAGAGCACTTGCCGGACTTGGTCTTCGTCTTCTTCCCCCCGGGAGCTTCAGCGGCAAGAGTATCCTTCTCGGCCGCAGCTGCCGCATCCCGGTAGATCTTGTCGGCGCAGACAAGCGCATCCTTCTTGTCGCCGTGGACAGTGATGACGCTTATCGGCCCCGGCATCTTGAGTACGTTGTAGGCATAATGGGAAGCCGCCATGAACTTGGCGAGGGCAGGACGGCCGAGTATTCCATTGTAGGGCAATGGAATATCGGCAACGTCGAAAGTGATGCGCTCAGTCCTGAAGTTGAGCTCCCCGCCAAAGGTCACCGGCAGAGTGATCTTTCCCTTGGGCTTGCTCCTTCCCGGGTTGATTCCTTGGAATGAACCGGTCTCTTCGAGCTCGCCATCTGGAATCTGGAGTTTCTTGATCACAGCAGAGGAGATCAAGTTCAGCCCGGCCCCGCCGTCAACCAACATTTTGGTGACCTTGAGGTTGCGGATGGTGGGAGAAACCAGCATCGGCAAGCACCCGACCGCAGTGGTGCGGTCAGGGTGATCCTCAAGATCAAAAACGATGGGCGTGCTGGACCATTTGAGGAGCCTGCGCGACTCCACGGGCGGCTCCGCTGCGTTTACCTCACGCACCCACTGCTTTAGTTGGCGGTGGGAGGTGTGCAGGGAGGCGCCACCGTCGACGCACAGGACCTCCGTGGCCTTCTGGAACTCCTGCTCGCTGTTCTCCTCGTCCTCCATGTCTTCGTCGTCGTCTTCTTCGTCCTTGTCGCGGCCCCGGGGAGGTCGATCTCCTTACCACTGCTTAGCCTTGCCGCGGCGTCCTCCCCGGCCGTTGAACGGCCGCTTCTTGCTGGGCTCTTCCCCGCCACCTTGGGCCTTCTCTTTGTCGCGCCTCTCGTACTCAGCTTTCTGCTGCTCGACGAGGTACTCGACGCGCTTGCAGTTGGAGAGATCGTGACCCTTGGTGCGGTGGATCTTACAGTATTGCTTGTCGGAGCTGCCCGGCTTGTCGGCCGCCGCTGCAGGGGCAGGCTCCTTGCCGGAGCCGCCAGCCTGTGCTTGCTTGGCGGGGGCCTCCTTGCCGGACTTCTCGACGGCAAGCACCTCTTTCTTGCCCTTCCTTCTGTTATTCCGCCGCCGGCTCTTCTTTGCCGGGGCGGTGTCGTCGCTGTCGCTTCCTCCTGCGCCAGCATCCTCCCCGGGGAGTCTCCTCCCCTCTTCCGCGCGTGCGCACTTGTCAGCAAGAGCATAGAGCTCGCTGACGTCCCGAATCTTGGTCATCGCCATTTCTTCACGCATGCGGCGGTTACGCACGTTCTGATGGAACGCGCTGATAACCGCGGCAGGGTGGACATCAGGGATGTTGTGCTGCACACGGCTGAAGCGTTGGATGTACTTGCGCAGGGTCTCGCCTTCCTTCTGGGCCAAAATGTGGAGATCGCTCTCCTGGCCGTGGGGTTTGTGGCCGCCGGTGAAGGCGCCAACAAACTGGTGGCAAAGGTCGGCCCAAGAAGAGATAGAACCTTCCGGCAAGTGCATAAGCCACGAACGGACGTTCGGCTTTAGCACGAGCGGGAAGTAGTTCGCCAAGATCTTCTCGTCGCGCCCCCCGGCAGCTTGCACTGCGATGGTATAGACGCTGAGGAATTCCGAGGGGTGCGTCTTGCCGTCGTACTTCTCCGGTACGTCGGGCTTAAAATTCTTCATGCTGGGCCACTGGACGCGCCGCAGCTCGCGGGTGAACGCAGGGCAGCCTGCCGCGTACGGCAAGTCGCCTGGCTCACCGGGCGCGTGCGCGTCGACGGTGTTTCCAGCTCTCTTGTCTGATTGTAGCCGAGCTTCTCGGCGGCGCTCGATTGTGGTCCGAGCGTCTTCTTCTCGCCGGTCGTCGAGGACATGGCGCTGGTCCCGACGAGCCCGCGGGTCCGACGAGGCCGTGGAGCCGTCGTCGGCGTTGTTCCGGCGGGGCGGCGTCTTCTGCTTCTGCGGCGGGGAGTGCACGCTTGTCGCACCCCCGGCAGTGTTGTCGCCGTCAGCCTTCGTCTTCTCAGCTTGCCGCGGCCGTGAGGTCGACGGCTGCTGTGGAGAATCGTTGTTGGCGAAGTCTATCAGGCTCCGGATGGTGGCCCTCCATTCTTCGGCCTTGTCGGCCGCTGGAGGGAAGTCGAGGAGCAGTTGCGCCCTTGCGAGCGCTTCTGCTGGAGTGGAGGGGAACGCGGGCGAGCGGTGCGAGGAGCGGGATACGCTCGGACTTCTAACAACGTTAGAAGGAGCGGGGTCCCGCGCCGGCGCCTTCGCTTTGCTTGTGCCCGGACGGGGGTCCGGGGCGTCCCGCGAGCCTCCGGTTTGGCCTTGCCCCAGCAAGCGGATACCACCTCCCGTGGTATGGCGCTACTGGGTCGTCGTGTGCTGGGATGGACGCGGCGCGTCCACGGAGACCGAGGTTCGGTCGTCCGTTCTGTTCTTGGATCTGGTGGCGCCGTGAGTGTCCTCGCCGGCAACCACCCTTCCGACGGCGTCTCCCCCGCCCACCGTTGGCTCTGGTGGCGGCGGGTGAGACGCAGACGGGCCTCCGACCTCCGAAGCCTTCTTCTTCTGGGCCATGGAGCTGTTGCTGGTGAACCTGATCCGGCGTTCGCGCGGGCGCATTCTTCATCAACCTCTCCGAATTCATCAACTTCACCAGCGACAACTCCATGGCCCCGAAGAAGAAGGCTTCGGAGGTCGGAGGCCCGTCTGCGTCTCACCCGCCGCCACCAGAGCCGACGGTGGGCGGGGGAGACGCCGTCGGAAGAGTGGCCGCCGGTGAGGACACTCACGGCGCCACCAGATCCAAGAATAGGACGGACGACCGAACCTCGGTCTCCGTGGACGCGCCAAAGATGTCGGGGGAAACTGTCCGCCTCGAACACCTATGGGACCGGAGCCCCTTGTCTGTGCGGTACGAGGGCGGAGGGAGCACGAAGAGCAGATCGTAGCGAGCACGCGGGCAGTTTTACCCAGGTTCGGGCCGCGGTTGATGCGTAAAACCCTACTCCTGCTTAGTTGTGTATTGAGTTTGAGTGCTCGGGAGCTTGAAGAAGCAGCTACACCGAGCGTGAGAGTGATCTAGGTTCCGAACCCCCTCCACGTTGTGCATGGGCCTCCTTTTATAGTGTAAGGGGTCACCGACAGGTGTCAACGTAGGAGAAAGGGGTAAAAGCGTAAAAGAGGTGGTAGTTGTAACAGTGCGGGAACAGTGGAGCTACAGTACAGAACAGTGGTCTATACCTACTTTAACAGTGGGGGACAAGGGCATTCAATGCCCGTCGCCGTCGACCCCAAAAGCTCCCGCCCTTGCGTCTCCGTCCGCCACGGCGATGGATCCACCACCGTGGAGTGCCACCGTGCCCCCCTAGGCTGCACAGCCATCCGCCACGCGTCCCTGGATAGGCCCCAGGGCGACGCGTGGGCCGATGAGCTGGAGCGCGGGCACACAGCGCAGCCTTCCCGGCAAGCACCTTGCCGGGGCCTTGATCTTGCCGGGCCCGGGAGCTTGCCGCTCCCCGGGCCCTTGCCGGGTCTTCTATGATGGAATCTTCTAGGCTTCCTGGCAAGCTCCTCCTGCCAGGGCCTTGTGTTAGTGCGGTAATCTTGAGCCTGGTACGGCCTTCCCGGCAAGCTCCTCTTGCCGGGGTCTCGATCTTCTTTCTCGTATACTTTGTTTTTGAATGGTTAAATAAGGAGCAGGAAGGTCTCCGGCGAGCACGCGGTAAACCTTGCCGCGGGAAGCTGCGACTGCCCGTGCACAAGTTGGGGTACTGAGGTACCCCTACCTTAGTACACCGACAGGAAAGAGAACCATGGGTTCAAAAACTCATGCCTTTTCCTACTAAACCATCCAGGAAAAAGGATGATGAGGATTTTGAGCGCTTTGCTGAAATGATTAGACATATATTCTTGCGTATGCGTTTGACTGATATGCTTAAAACAAATCCTTATGCTAAGTACATGAAAGATATTATTACCAACAAAATAAGGATACTTGAAGTAGAAATTTCCACCATGCTTGCCAATTACACTTTCAAAGGCTGAATACCTAAGAAACTAGGAGATCCAGGAGTACCTACTATATCTTGCTCCATCAAAGGAAACTATGTTAAAACCGCTTTATGTGATCTTGGAGTCGGTGTTAGTGTTATGCCTCTCTCTTTATATCGTAGACTTGACTTGAGTAAGTTAACACCTACTGAAATATCTTTGCAAATGGCTGATAAATCAAGTGATATACCTGTTGGTATTTGTGAGCATGTGCCTGTTGTGGTTGAAAATGTTACTATTCTGACGGACTTTGTTATACTTGATATTCCCGAGGACGATAGTATGTCTATTATCCTGGGTAGACCCTTTTTGAATACTGCAGGGGCTGTTATTGATTGCAACAAAGGCAATGTCACTTTTCATGTCAATGGTAATGAGCATACGGTACACTTTTCGAGGAAACAACCTCAGGTCCACAGTACCAATTATATTGGAAAAATTTCAACTATTACTATTGGAGGTTTTGAATTTCCTCTTCTTGCTGTCAAGAAGACACATGACATTCTTATTGTTGGGGACATAAATATCCCCATTGAGGTAACCTAGTGTTATTCGAAAATTCTCCGGTTTCATGTTATTCGGAAAGAGTTTGTTAGCAAGACCTGATCAACCTTGTTAATGGATTCCTTTTGATGAGCATAAGATGGGTGAATCTAGATAGCACAACCTTCTGTACCCCCCTTTTTTCTTTCCGTTAATTAGAATAAATAAAGCAAAAATAGTTTTTTTTTGTCTGCTTCTAGACTTATCCGTGCAATAAAAAAATACCCTGAAAATAGAAGTTCTCCAAATGCCCTGAAAATGAAATATGATTTTTTTCTAGAAAATTTGAGAACATATGGCACATAAAACATAGCGAGGGGAGCCAGCACCTGGCCACGAGGGTCCAGGGCGATCCCACCCTCACAGGGTGCGCCCCCTGCCTCGTGGGCCCCATGGGGCCCACCTCCACTTATTACTGCACCCATTCCCTTCTTCTTCCTCCCAAAAAATCACCATCCAGCTCAAGCATGAGTTCTAGCTCATCTTGCTGCCATTTTTGATCTCCTTGCTCAAAGCTCCATTCACAAAACTGTTTGGGGAGATTGTTCCTTGGTATGTGACTCCTCCATTGGTCCAATTAGTTTTTGTTCTAGTGCTTTATTTATTGCAAATTTTTGCTGATGTGGTGACCTTGTTCTTGACCTTGCATGTCAAATTTTCTTGGTCCCAAGTAGTTCTAATGCATGATATAGTCTCTAGGCACTCGTAGGAGTTGTTGCTATCAATCTTGTTGAGTTTGGTTCACTTTTGATTTGAGTTACTAAAAATTTCAAAAAAAATCACAGGAGGAAAATGATAAAGAGAGTGTTGAGAGGCTCCTCCAGTAAGAGTTCAGAGGATAAGAAGAAGGAAGAAAATAAGAAGCCCAAGTATAATCTTCCTCGCATTGCCGAATTTCGGCCGTGTGAATGGCCTTGTAATGAGTTCATGAAAGCCGCTGGGATTTAGGAAGACTTTTATTATTTGGCGAACAACGCAGGCCTCAACGACTTCCTCCACGACCAGCGTGAACAGTATCTATTACTCACTAATATTTTCACGCAAAACTTTCATTTTCTTGCTAAGAAAACATCACCCTCAGTGGAGTTTCGTTTATATGATGAGGTTAAGGATATCTCATTCTTTGAGTTTTGTGAAGTATGCAAGATACCCTTTGAAGGTAGACTTGATGAACCACGTCGTGAAGACGTTGAAGGGTTTATTGACATGATAGCTGTAGGGGAAACTAGACAAGTCTCAGGGGCAAGAATTACTAGTATACATTTTCCTATTCTGTGCTACTTTGCTTTATTTGCTAGTAGATGTTTAATTGGTCGCGGGAACAGTGGGAATCTTAGTGCCCGTGATATTGTCATTTTGCGCCATGCTTTGTTTCGAGGCACATCTTTTAGCTTGGGTGCCATCGTTGCTAAACGATTAAGTTTGAACCGCTCAAAGGGCCTCGTCTTTGGAGGCATCTTTGCTTCTCACCTTCCTGAACATTTTAGAATACCTATTAGGCATCATGAGAAGGAAGAAAAATTGCTTGCCCCTGTTTATCTAGATTATAGGAGTATGATAGCACATGGTTTTATTGTTAAAGACAAGGAGAGGTTGCTTAATTATAAATTGAGGTTTGATGAAAAATATTGTGAGATTGTTACCTTGCCTGCACCATCTCTGTTTGATTTGTTTTCAGGCATGTATCTCGTTATGTCAGATGCCTTCTACAAGTACCAGAGCAAGGCACGAGCTTCAGAGCCTGAGCCGGAGCCACCACTCGATCCTTACCGTAAGTCTGTTTATGGGTGGGATCTGGATGAGCTTGCCAACCAGTGGCACCCAGAGGACACATCTCAGTACACTGGAGAGAGTAGCTTCGATCCGTGGCCATAGACCAACTTAGGCCAAAAGCCTATGCATGGGGGAGTACGTGTTTCCCACCGACTTTACATTCATGCTCACACACTTATTTTAGTTGCCGGTGCTCACACTCTTTCATTGTACCATCCATGCTAGTTTCAGTTCCAATCTTAGTCTTTTTCTTGTGTGCTAGAAAAACCTTAAGAAAAACAAAAAAAAATTAGTTGTAGCTTTTAGCTAGTTTACTTTCCTTGCTTGTAGTAGTAGTAATTAAAAGAAAACCCAAAAAGATTTCTCGTTCTTCTTTTGCTTTTTGGGAGCTTTCCCGTGTAAATAGTTTCTTTTCTTTTCTTTGGGGTCAAGAGTAGAAGACCATGATTGAAAATGCTTAGTGGCTCTCATATGCTTTATTGTTGATTTAACCTTGAGCCATATTACCTTGTCTTATCTCTTGTATTAAATGCTTGTAGATTCCAGCTTAGTCCAATGCATGTGCACTATTATTATCATCCACACCGTTCGGTCGTGCGAGTGAAAGGCAATAAGAATGATATATGATGAACTAATTGAGATGAGAAAAGCTGGTTCCTGATTCAGCCTGTTATGAATAAAACATGCTTGCAATGACAATTAGAGACCATAGCTGCTTATGCCATGCTTAATTAGCTGAGAGTTTATAATGGTCTATCTTGCGTGCCAACATGATATTAATATGGTTGTGATGTGGTATGATAGGGTGGTATCCTCCTTTGAACGATTCAAGTGGTCTGACTTGGCACATGTTCACGCATGTAGTTGAAACAAATCAACATAGCCTCCACAATATTTATTTTCATGGTGATTTATATCCTACTCATGCTTGCATTCACTGTCGATTAATTTTAATGCATGTTCATGACTGTTGTCACTCTCTAGCTGGTCGCTTCCCAGTCTCTTTCTAGCCTTCACCTGTACTAAGCGGGAATACTGCTTGTGCATCCACTTCCATAAACCCCAAAGTTATTCCTATGAGTCCACCATACCTTCCTATATGCGGTATTTACCTGCCATTCCAAGTACATTTGTATGTGCCAAACTCTAAACCTTCAAATAAAATTCTGTTTTGTATGCTCGAACAACTCATGTATCAACTAGGGCTGTCTATATCTTCCATGCTAGGTGGGTTATTCTCATGATGAGTGGACTCCGCTCATCATTCATGAGAAAATGGCTGGTAATCGGGATGCCCAGTCCTATGCTCAAAATCATAATAATTCTACAAAACTCCCCCATGGCTGTTGTTGGTCTGGACGGTACCCGTTGTTTCGGGCTAGCCATGGAGTGTGCTTGTTGGTGGTTGGGGGAGTAAAAACTTTACATTCTGTTTGGGAACCGCCTATAATGTGCGTAGCATGGAAGATATCGAGATTCTTGGTTGCTATGTTGACAATGAGAGTATACCGCTCAAAATGCTATTCATCTCTATTTAAAAATCGAGCTCTGGCACCTCTACAAATCCTTGCTTCCCTTTGCGAAGGGCCTATCTATTTACTTTATGCTGAGTCATCATCCTCTTACAAAAGAGCACCAATTGGAGAGCACCTCTGTCATTTGCATGTATTACTATTAATTTGCCTTGAGTATGAT
Source organism: Secale cereale (assembly GCA_902687465.1). Classification (NCBI taxonomy): domain Eukaryota; kingdom Viridiplantae; phylum Streptophyta; class Magnoliopsida; order Poales; family Poaceae; genus Secale; species Secale cereale. Next base: position 317,810,366 of record LR738714.1, read on the forward strand.
CATGACTAGATCTCTTTTACCATGAATTACAATGTCTAGTCAGTCTTTGATCTTTAAAGGTGCTCTGCATTTATGTTTTGCAGTCTTAGAAAGGGCTAGAGAGATACCATCTTGTTATATCATATCATGATTATTTTGAGAAGTGTTGTAATCCGAGGTTTATTATTATTGCTCGCTAGTTGATTATGCCATTGATGTGAGTAGACATGAGACCTGAAAGTTATTGTGAATGTGGTTAGTTCATGATCTTTGCTGAAAACATGAATGCTGGCCTTACATATTTATAATAACAAGAGCAAATAGAGTTTGTCAAAGTTTTTCTTTATCACTTTAAGTTTATCAACTGAATTGCTTGAGGACAAGCAAAGGTTTAAGCTTGGGGGAGTTGATACATCTCCAATGTATCTACTTTTCCAAACACTTTTGCCCTTGTTTTGGACTCTAACTTTCATGATTTGAATGGAACTAACCCGGACTAACACTGTTTTCAGAAGAATGGCCATGGTGTTTTTTTTGTGCAGAAATAAAAAGTTCTCGGGATGAACTTCCACGGAGAATTGTTTTGGAAAATATAAAAAATATCTACGGAAAGATCTACGTCAGGGCACCCACACCCTGTCCAGGTGGGTGGGGGGCGCGCCCTCTCCTCCTGGGCGCGCCCCCTGCCTCGTGGGCCCCCTGATGCTCCATGGACGTACCCCGAACTCCATATATTCACTTTCGGGGAGAAAGAATCACAGAGGAAGAATTATCACGTTTTACGATACAGAGCCGCCGCCAAGCCGTAATCTCTCTTGGGAGGGCTGATCTGGAGTCCGTTTGGGGCTCCGGAGAGTGGAGATCGTCGCCATCGTCATCATCAACCTTCCTCCATCACCAATTCCATGATGCTTACTGCCGTGCGTGAGTAATTCCATCGTAGGCTTGCTAGACGGTGATGGGTTGGATGAGATTTACCATGTAACCGAGTTAGTTTTGTTAGGGTTTGATCCCTAGTACCCACTATGTTCTAAGATTTATGTTGCTGTGACTTTGGTATGGTTCATGCTTGTCACTAGGGTCCGAGTGCCATGATTTTAGATCTGAACCTATTATGTTTTCATCAATATATGTGTGTTCGTGATCCTATCTTGCAAGTCTATAGTCACCTACTTTGTGTTATGATCCGGCAACCCCGGACTGACAACAATCGGGACCACTCCCGGTGATGACCGTAGTTTGAGGAGTTCATGTATTCACTATGTGTTAATGCTTTGCTCCGGTACAATATTAAAAGGAGGCCTTAATATCCCTTAGTTTCCACTAGGACCCCGCTGACACAGGAGGGTAGGACAAAAGGTGTCATGCAAGTTCTTTTCCATAAGCACGTATGACTACATTCGTAATACATGCCTACATTACATTGATCAACTGGAGGTAGTTCTGTGACACCCTAGGTTACAACTTTTACATGATGAATCTCATCCGACATAATTTCCCATCACCGATCCAATGCCTACGAGCTTTTCCCATATTGCTTGTTGCTTATTTACTTTTCCGCTGCTACTGTTACAAAACTGCAAAAACACTACCGTTACTTTTATTGTTGTTACCGCTATCTCCATATTACTTTGCTACTAAACTACCTTGCTGCAGATACTAAGTTTCCAGGTGTGGTTGAACTGACAACTCAGCTGCTAATACTTAAAAGTATTCTTTGGCTCCCCTTGTGTCGAATCAATAAATTTGGGTTGAATACTTTACCCTCGAAAACTGTTGCGATTCTCTACACTTGTGGGTTATCACCAGGGTACCCAGACTTACCTGCCTGCGGCCCACCACGTGGCTCCATCAACCGCCTAGTACGACCCATCTTCAGCATCGACAAGACAAGTCGCTTGCGAGGGGCCAAGCCTCGTGAGGCGGACGATGCCAAGACCTCCGAATGTTGCGGCCTTCCCAGGCAGCCTCCTGAGGAGCGCAGTTTCCTATGCAAGCATCCACCTCATGAGGATCAAGTGACGCAAGCCATGACGACCAAGGTCGGGAAGGTTCCAGCAGGCGCGGAGTAGTAAGTTTCCTCTTTGGTGCCAAGGAGGCAAGCGCACTCGCAAGGTCTCGAGGAATCAGCCAAAGGTTTCCATTCATGTGCAACGAGACCAAGACCGCGAAGACAGCAGGACGGATGTCATCGCCGAGCCCACCATGGCGTCACGCTCAGAACCTTTACACGCGAAGACCAAATTTCGTCAGGATATGATGTACTTCCTGTCCCCTTTCAAATTGGTCGTTGTGGGACCCCTTCCCACATTCTTTTTCGGAGGAAGAGGACCAAGGCCACTATAAATATAGCTTAGCCACCACCATAGGCCAGGATCTGGACATGAACCCTCACTAGCCACACTCACCCAAGAACATGCCTCCTGAGGTTGTTCTTCCTCTGTACTAGTTCATCCTCAGCCCCCGGTGAGGCTAATCCAACTCAAAGCAGGAGTAGGGTCATACACCGCAAAGTGCCCAAACCTGGGTAAACTGACGAGTCTCTTTCCCTTCCCCTTCATTGAGCTAGGCCATGAAATCCATGAGTTAGCAGGTAGGACATGTTGAGTTCTTCGCACACGGCCCATAGTTCGAACCTTTTCTTGGGTCTACGGAGCACTGAATCCGACCTTTGGTGTGCCAGGTAGGGGCATGTCGAAGCCTCTCTTTCATCGGTCGAGCCGCCACTGTTCCGCCGATCCCATGGCCGACACCCGTTGAGTTTTGTGCTGAGCGTCGGGCGGCCCTCGCCCCCCACATTGCTCCGGCAGCACCTACGGGCAACGACATCCCCCGTCGTTTGCTGTCACCCATGGCCAACGCTGCCACCGGCCCCGTGACCCATGAGCAGTAGGACTCGTCGCTGCCGCCTTATGTGCGACGCGGTGGCCGCACCGCCTAGGGCCGGCCCATAGGCCGGGGCAACGGGGCGACCGCCCTGGGCCCTTGGGAGGTAGGGGCCCTGACCCAGGTAGTAGTATAGTAGACGTATATTAGGAAAAAAAAAGTGAAGGAAGCAATCGCTTTGCTCCTCTGCTGCGCGTCTCCAGTCTCCTCGCCTCCTCGGATCCTCTCCAAAATTCTCCACCCCGCAGCGCCGTCGCTCCCGCGCACTTCCAGATTCGACGCTTCGCTACGGTGCGTCCATTAATGGAGACCAACAGTACTATTCCCTTTTCCAATCATCTCTCTTTGCATCATCAGTGCTCCCCGCCAAGTAGATGTTTGAGGCGTCACCGCATCAGATATGGTACGTCTTCCTCCTTCCCCTAATCAAGCACTCTTTTGATTCGCTGTTAAATATCCCGGCTCTCCGCCTCTGATTTCTCCAATTCTTCTGTTCCTAGTTCCTACTCTTTTGTTAGCATGTTCTTCAAAGCCTCATTGGATCTAGGGATGAGAATGGGGGGATGGGGAATGAGTGTTGCAGCATTGCAGATTTGGGAAGCTACATCGACAAATCGACATCAAGCCATATGCCCATATTCAGGTGCTTTTGTTCCCTGTATTGATTGTTCTTCTGCAATTGTTTAGTGACATGTCTTCTAAAAATGTTATCAGTGAGAAAAGGAAGTGAAAAAATATAGAGAGATGAACTGGTAGGATCCCAAAAAGGTTCAACTGACAATTTTTTAGAACTGGTAGTTCTTCGAAGAACTTAAAGTGTTCATAAGTATATTTGGCTTCTTACTTGGCTCAAAAGACTTGAAGTTATTAACTGATATTAAATTACTCAAATGTTATGCTATAGTTGAAGAAACGTTTTCTGACAGTAATGCTGAATTAGACAATCTCTTCTCGAAGTTACGACTACGGCAGTGACTTTACCAGAATCTGATGTGCCATTGCGTGCTATGGAGATTCTCGAGTTTGTTAGAGACATTGTCAAGGTTTTCATACTTGGAAGAGCGAGATGATGGTCTCTTTGTGGTACTTAGAAGAGCAATCTTTTGTAGAACTATATTTTATCCATACTATTATGATATAGTTCTCTGGACCGTGGCATATGTTCTTTAGTTCAAAGACCGTCATATGCTATGTACTGAATTTCTTTCGAAATACAATATATTCTGAATTTTTATTTTTCCACAAGGGCCCCATTTATCGTCTTGCCCCAGGGCCCCGAATATGTATGGACCGGCCCTGGCACCGCCACGCCATCACCGGCTCCACCCACTGCTTCGTCCTCCCATTCATGTCGCTGGCTGGCGAACTCGTGGGCTGCATTGATCATGGCACGCGAGCTTCTGCGCTACCGCCTGGACGAGGACTTCAACGACGACTAGCTGTACCGCATTTTCAAGCTCGTCAGTGCCACTAGAGAGGCCCCTGCACCGTCTCACTCGCTGCCTCCCCCATCGCCTCAGGAGGGCGACATGGCCCACGATGCACCTCCTCCCCCTCTCCGGCGAGATGTCGTCCCCAAGGCAAGGCGCGAGGCACCCCTGCACGACCCGCCGCACAAGGTGCCGCCGCGCGACGATAAAACCTGCTAGGTGGTGCAGCAGCCTCGACGTGCGCTCCCAGCACCGCCCCGTCAAGGCGCTGCGCCGCCCAAGGCGGCGGCACACGAGCATCAAGACCAGTACCCCCTCCGTGGCGGGCTCCCGTTAGCGCGGAAGGCTGTCGAGCGTTCACTCCAGAGCTGCGCCGCGTCATCTAGCCCAGGCAGTTCAAGCCAGATCTGCCTCCATGATACGACGACACACCTGACCCTGCTGAGTTCCTTCAGCTCTACGAGTTGAGCATCGAGGCAGCGAATGGCGACGAGAAGGTCATGGTTAATTGGTTTACAATGGCCCTCAAGGATGGTGCGCGCTCGTGGCTCCTAAACCTACCCGTGGGATCAATCTCCTTCTCGGATGAGCTACGGGAGTGCTTCGTCGCCAACTTCCAGGGTACCAGATACGTCTCCAACGTATCTATAATTTTTTATTGTTCCATGCTATTATATTATCATTCTTGGATGTTTTATATCATTTTATATCATTTTTTGGTACTAACCTATTAACATCGTGCCAAGTGACAGTTGTTGTTTTCTGCATGTTTTTTACATTGCAGGAAATCAATACCAAACGGAGTCCAAACGCAGCGAAACTTTGTGTGGATTTTTTTTGGACCAGAAGACATCCAGTGGGCTGGAGAAGCGCCTGGGGGTGCTCCGAGGGGAGCACAACCAACCAGTGCGCGCCAGGAGGCCCAGGCGCGCACTGGTGGGTTGTGCCCACCTCGGGTGCCCCCCGGACCGCCTCTTTGCTCTATAAATATCCTAATATTCCAGAAACCCTAGGGGAGTCGACAAAAAATCAATTCCAGCCACTGCAAGTTCCAGAACCACAAGATCCACCATCACGGAGGGGTTCACCACTTCCATTGGTGCCTCTCCGATGATGCGTGAGTAGTTCTTTGTAGACGTACGGGTCCGTAGTTAGTAGCTAGATGGATTCCTCTCTCTCTTTTGATTAACACTACAATGTTCTCTTGGAGATCCATATGATGTAACTCTTTTTGCGGTGTGTTTGTTGGGATCCGATGAACTTTGAGTTTATGATCAGATATATCTTTTTATATCCATGAAAGTTATTTGAGTCTTCTTTGATCTCTTATATGCATGATTGCTTATAGCCTCGTATTTCTTCTCCGCTATTTGGGTTTTGTTTGGCCAACTTGATCTATTTATCTTGCAATGGGAAGAGATGCTTTTTGGTGGATTCGATCTTACGTTGCTGGCTCCCAGTGACAGAAAGGGAACCGACACGTATGTATCCTTGCTACTAAGGACATAAATAGATCTTTTCTACATCATGTCATCGTTCTTACTGCATTACTCCGTTTTTTCATGAACTTAATACACTAGATGCATGCTGGATAACGTTCAATGTGTGGAGTAATAGTAGTTGATGCAGGCAGGAGTCGGTCTACTAATCTTGGACGTGATGCCTATATAATAATCATTGCCTGGATATCGTCATGATTATTTGAAGTTCTGTCACTTGCCCAACAGTAATTTGTTCACCCACCGATTGTTATTTTCTCGGGAGAAGCCATTAGTGAAACCTACGACCCCGGGTCTCTTTCTCATATTATTTGCCTTTGCGATATACTTTTCCTTTGCTTTTTTTCTAGTTATATTAAACCAAAAATACAAAAATACCATGCTGCAATTTATCTTATTTGGCATTTGATCTATGAATATTTACAACTCTCTAATGTCCGTTTGCCTATCTCTAGGCGCCGTTACCGAAAAGGGATGGACAACCCCTTTTACACGTCGGGTTGCGAGTATTTGTTATTTGTGTGCAGCTGCGATTAATGTTGTGTTGCTTGGTTCTCCTACTGGTTCGATAACCTTGGTCTCCTCCCTGAGGGATATACCTACTGTTGCTGTGCTGCATCATCCCTTCCTCTTTGGGGAAATACCGACGTAGTTCTAGCAAGCATCAAAAGTAATTTCTGGCGCCGTTGCCGGGAAGGATCTTCAACATATACCAGGTTTCTAATCACAAATCTCATCTCCTCGCAATTTACATTATTTTCCTTTTGCCTCTCATTTTCCTCTCCCCCACTTCACAAAATATTGTCGTTTTATTCGCCCTCTTTTTTCGTTCGCCGTTTTTTCGTCAGATCTATTCTTTGCTTGCAATCATGAGTGCTTTCGGTATGGCACCAACGGATGATGGCCTAACTCCTCAGATTGGACGTACGGGCAATCTGGATGCTAAAACTTTTATCTTGGGGCAAGGGAATGTTATGGGAAAAGAACGTATGCTAGAATTTTTCAATTGTGTTGGGAATCTAAGTCTTGATGATGCTCCTATACTTAGAACTACTAGATCTTATGCCGATGCTATTTCAGCACTAGTTATGAAACTTGAAAGTAAATTTATTCGTACTCATCTTACTTTGCAAAGATTGTTTTTTGAGCTTCCCATTATAAAGAATCCTAGGGCTAAAAAGTTGGCCACCTTTGTCCTATTGAATGAATTTGATTACATAATACGAGAAGAGAGGGGAAACTTTGATTTTTATGGTATGAATCGTGAAAAACCCGTGATAGACGAAATTATTTACAATAGTGATTATGCTCTAAGGCATTTTCTTGGGGATAATAAAATCTTTGATGAAAATCTTAAAAAGGAAGTCCCCGTTTTATATATAATCCAACAACTTTTCAATAATGTTAACCAACATCACTCTTGGATTGTTGCTGGAGATCAAAGGGGATATGATGAAAACCAACTTAGAAATGCTAAGGTTTATATGAATAATATGTTTTATGTTATCATTACAAAACCTATTGAAAAGAATGCCCCTGAGGAATTGGAATACAAGGAGGACACAACTTAGATCCTTGCTTTATGCCTAGCTATGGGCATAAAATGGTAACGCTCGTTTGAGGCAACCCAACTTGTATATTTTTGCTTTTTTGGTTTTCTTGATGTTTTCAATAAAATACCCATTAATACCTATGTTTAGATGTGTTTTTGTGGTTTGAATAAATATTTGTGCCAAAACCTTTAGGAATATGTTGGGTGATAGTAGATTTGACCTTGCTGGAAAATAGAAGAGTGTTTTTGAGTTGATTCTTTTTTCATAATATTAATATACAAATTGTTCACGTGGTCCTAATTTATCAAAAAACATTAGAGTTACAGAATTATTCGAAATATCCAGATTTCTACAGTCTGTTCTATTTTTGACAGATTCCGTTTTCTTTGTGTTGTGTGCTTGTTTTGATGATTGTATGGTTTTCTTTGATGAGTTTTTGCCATAGAAAAGTTGGAATATAGTAGATATAATGCAAGAAAAAAATATGAATTTGTTTTCTATAGTACTTATAGTAGTGATTTGTTTTCTTATACTAACGGATCTCACGAAGGTTTTTGTTGAGTTTTGTGTGATTGAAGTTTTCAAGTTTTGGGTGATGTTACGATGGATGAAGGAATAAGGAGTAAGAAGAGCCTAAGCTTGGGGATGCCCATGGCATCCCAAGCTATTATCCAAAGAGAAGCAAGCAACTAAGCTTGGGGATCCCCCTAGTGACATCCCCTCTTTCTTCTAACGACCATCGGTATTTTACTCGAAGCTATATTTTTATTCGTCACATACTATGTGTTTTGCTTTGAGCGTCTTGTATGATATGAGTCTTTTCTTATTTATTTTTTTCTTTTTAAGTCTTGAATCCTTGCTGGACACAACCATTTGAGAGAGCCATAATTATGCCATGACTTATTAGAATAGATCTCTTTGCTTCACTTAAATTTTTATGAGCTATGGATTTCCTCTAGTGCTTCACTTATATCTTTTTTTAGCACAATGTGCTTTAATATTTTTGAAGAAATACTCTCTTGCTTAACTTAGATTTATTTGAGAGTTAGTACAATTTTCAAGAAATTATTTATTGCTTCACTTAAATTATTTTGCGAGAAAGAAAACAATTATGCTCATGATCTTCACTTATATTTGTTTGGGCTTATCAAAAGCAACACATGAACATTAGTCCCAAAGTGATAGATATCCAAGAAACAAGAAGGAAATTGAGCATGGAAAGGAAACAAATTATTACAAGCATAATGTCTCTTAAGTTCAAAACAAAAGTTCTCACGCCTCCACGAGTCACGGTAAAAGTCGCAGGGCCAAGCTAGGAAGAAGCTCGGCCATTGCCTCGAATGCCAATGTCGCCCGCCGCAGGAAGATCGTCGTCGACAACACCACCACCACCTTCGCCATCGGCTCCAGCCGCCACGGTCGCGGGGTCGACGCAGACAAATTTCTCTAGCAGGGCTTTCACCTGCTTCTTCACGGCTTCAGCAGCAGCGTCGCGGGGCTCAAGAGCAACTGGCTCGATTAGGGCGCCAGGGTCGAGGCTGGGATCCCAAAGATGAAGTTGGCTCAAGACATGCGTCGCGGCTGAGGTGAAAAGTGCGCGGCACTCCCCCTTCACCTTTGTGTCCACCCAGGAGATGATACCCTCAAGGGATGCGACGAGCTTGGGGAGTAGACCGGAGAGGCCCTCAGCTGTAGTCACTAGCGGCTGCGCGTACCCTTCGCCGTAGCGGTACTGCGGTGTTGTGCGGTCCAATAGTTCGAGGGAGACGAAGGTGTCGTACCCCACAGCGGCAGCCTTCTCCGCTGCGGCAAGGCTCTTCTCCCTGGCCTCCAGCCGGGCCGCCCCCTCGGAGACAAGCTTGGCGTGGGACACCTGAGCCCCATCCAACTCCTCCTTCAGCTTACCCAGGAGGCTCCGCTTGGTGTCCTGTTCCTGGGCTGCTTACTCCAGCTCGGCGTCGTGGTCGGCGAGTGTGGTCTCTCGGTCCTTGAGCTCGTCCTCCTATTCCTGGAGCTGGCGGCTGCGGGTGGCATGCTCTTCGCGAAGGATCTTCAGCTCGTCTTCCACCGCACTGTAGCGCTCTTTGGCATACGCTGCCTCAGCCAGTGCAACATCACGGGCTGCCGCGACCTCGTGAGCCTCCTTCTTGCCCTCCGTGGTGGCAGCCTCGGCCTAGCCCCAGGCCGTCTTAATGGGCACATCGGTCTGAAGCCATACCGAGATCAACCCTAGACGCCCCGTCCATGCACACCTATCGGCACCCTGGAGATCGGCCCGGAGTTGCGTAGGCCTCCTCTAGAGTGCTGGGTCTGGCAGAGGAGCCAAGGTCCGCCAGCGCAAGGGCTCGGGGACGAGGCAGCACCGGCGCTTGGATTGGCATCGCCACGGCGGCAAGGACATCAGGGGGCTCCAAGGCCCCCGACCCCCCGTGGGTACAGCAACGACGGACGGCCCCGGGAGAGGCTGGGCCACGATGGTGGTCTCTTCTGGATGCTCCGCCACAAAGCTCCCACGGGCCCACTCCATCACCAGGGGCCTGAGGCGGCCTCCTGCGCTCGCGTCAAGGTCACCATGGACAGGGCAGGCGACGTGACCTCGGGGCCCCGCCCCTCCTTCCTCCTCTTCACCATGGGCTTCAGCCTGGTCGCCAGGGGAGGAGTGTAACGGGCGCGACATCAAGGATGGAAAATGAAAGCAAGGTATGACATCGTCCATGGTTGCCTCCAAGTCTCCCTCCCCCCTCTCCTCGGAGTCCCCGCTAGAGGACACCTACACCGGGGAGTTGGGGATCCTCGGCAGTACAAGCCCCAACTAGTTGAAGATGGGCATTGGGGCGGCGAACGCCGCGTCATCGCCGCACTGGTACAACGGGAGTTAGGCCTCCGGGAGGCCACCGGGGTCCTTCTCGAGCAAGGTGTGCATGGCCTTCCTTAGCTCCTCGTCGGTCAACCTCTCTGTGCATAGCCGGAGGTCTTCCTTCGTGCCATTGAAATCCCACATGGGGCGTAAGTGCACCTGGAGCGGAGCCAGGCGCTGGGTCAGGAACTCCTTGACGAGCATGGCACCCATCAGCTTCTCGGCCTCTAGATCCGTTGTCATCCTCTTCAGAACTGGTGCTGCCCAGCTTCTCGTGAGCCCACCGGTCCAGCTTCACCGGCATCGCGATCGTCAGCTCCAGCCGAGCATGGAAGCGCTTGGCATCCATGAAGATCCACTTGCGCCGGAAGTCCTCCACCTTCTTCTCGACCCTCAAGAGCGCATTGCTACGATGGAATGCAATGAAGCAGACGCACCCGGAGCACTGGGTCGAGTTGCGCATCCAGAGGTAGAAGAAGTGGCGGAGCAATGCAACGGAGGGCGGCACTCCCACAAACGCCTCACAGTAAAAGGCGAAGATCGACAGGAGAAGGATGGAGTTGGGCTGGAGATGCCGAGCGTGGATTTGGTAATGGTTGAGGACGGCGAGGAAGAAATTGGAGAAAGGCGCTATAAGCCCCGCGAAGACGTTGTGAAGGAAGAAGGGGTAGAAGGTCCCCGCCAAGGTTCCCCGCTCGATGGAGCCGACCCGAAGCACCATCTCCATCCCTTCAATGTTGTTGCTTTCCATCGAAGGGAGCACGGCGGCAAGATGCTTCGCCTCGGTGATGGAGAACATGCTGAGGGCCAGCTCGGGTGAGGAGGCCGAGTGTGCGGCTGGAACGGCGGGCATCGCCTTCTCGGCTGCCATCGGTGGAGAGCTTGGGGGAAAGGTTCGGCAGATCTAGAGGCGCTTTCAGCAAGAAGGAAAGGGGATCTGGAGCAAGACGAAGACAAGGTAATAAAGGCTCGGCAGCGGGAGCAGGTTCTTTTCTCAGCCTGGGAAAGTTGCTGAAGCTACATGGGGAAGTGGAGAAGCCCATGTAAAATCAAGTGCCACGCGTCGACTTAGTGCGTAGGAGATTGGGGCCCGTGGCACTTCGCCCTTGCCTCTTGGCTTCACCTCGAAGCCAAGTCCAAGCGTGCCTTGGGGGGAGGTATACTATCGGCGTTCTAGGAACCAGGGTACCCAGACTTTCCTACCTGCGGCCCACCCATGGCTCCATCAAGCGCCTGGTACGGCCCATCTTCAACATCGACAAGACAAGACCCTCGCGAGGGTCCAAGCCAAGAAAGGCGGACGACGGCAAGACCTCCGAAGGGAGCAGCCTCCCCAGGGGGCCTCCTGAGGAGCATTGTTTCCTATGCAAGCATCCACCTCATGAGGATCAAGTGATGCAAGCCATGATGACCAAGGCCAGGCGGGTGCCAGCGATCGCAGAGCAACAGGTTTCCTCTTTGGTGCTAAGGAGGCAAGCGCAGTCGCGGGGTCCCGAGGAATCAGCCAAAGGTTTTGATTCCTGTGCAACGTGACCAAGACTGCCAGGACAGCAGGACGGATGTCATCGCTGAGCCCACCACGGCGTCACACTCAGAAGCTTTGCAGACGAAGACCACCTTTCGTCAAGATAGGATGTACTTCCTGTCCCCTTTCAAATTGGTCGTTGTGGGATCCCTTCCCACCTTTGTTTTCGGAGGAAGAGGACTAAGGCCACTATAAATATAGCTTAGCCACAACCACAGGGCAAGATCCAGAAAGGATTCCTCACTAGCCCGCACTTACCCAAGAACACGCCTCTTGAGGCTGTTCTTCCTCTGTACTACTTCATCCTCAGCCTCCCGCGAGGCTAATCCACCCAAAGCAGGAGTAGAGTCTTACACCACAAGGTGGCCCGACCTTGGGTAAACTGCTGAGTCTCTTTCTCTTCCCTTTCATCAAGCTAGGCCATGGGATCGACGAGTTAGTAGGCTGCAGAGGTTGAGTTCTTCGCATACTCCCCAGAGTTCAAACCTATTCTTGTGTCTACAGAGCCCTAAATCCTACAACGGCGGCTGTAGGTGGGAGGAGGGTTAGGGGAGGTTTAGGCCATTTTTTGCACGGGAGGGCGCCCATATATAGTAGATTTTGCTAGGGTTTGGACCTAGGGGGTGTTTGCTCCGTTTCAGACCATTCGATCGCCATCGGACGGTCCGGATCGGAAGGGGCTTAGGTGAGGGATTGGTGGGCTGTCTAGATGGTTGTGGGCTGAGAAGAGAGGAGAGAAGTGCAGCCCGACACGGGTTTTCAGATAGCAAAAACGTCATACGTTAGACCAGCTATAGTACCACTATATGTTTAACGCTTGGGCTACGAAACGAGCTCCGAATGCGAAGAAATTTGACGGGCGGTCTACCTACACTATAATAAGACCGCACACCAACTATCACCACATTCCGAGAACATTCTTATGCCACTTATAAAATAATATTTCAGAGGTTCCGCGGGTGCGTGCGAGTGTGTCTGGGCTCAAAACGGACAACAGAGAGAATGAGGAGATCGGGCAACTACAAGCTGATGCAAGTTTTAGAAAAAAGATGCAGACGAAATGCACATGATGACATGGAAAAGTGCAACACGCAAGCGAATGACATGGCAACAATGGCGAATAAATGGAAGACATCTGGCGCATCGGTCTTGGGGTGTCACACCCAAACTCTAACTAAAGTTATTAGGGACTAATTACAATGCACCTTTAATATGCCAAGTTTCATTATGTTTGTGCAATATGCCATGCTTTATTTGTTTATCGTATCATTTTCTCCTTTCCGGTTTGGTTCTAATCGATAAAGTTTGGAAACATTACGCAGTTCGAGGAACTGAGTGATGGCTACTTCGAGGACTAGACTTATAATCAACTTGAGGAGACAACGGGCAAGTATGATCAATACCTTGGATACTATTACTAGCTTTGCTTGTCATATGTCTTGATGCTATCGTTTGATCTCGTTACCTGCCAAATTGTTCAATCCTTCCAAATTTTCATGATATAGCCTTTAATGCCAACTACCTAGCAAAACCTTTTGATTGGCTAGGTTATCGCTTGCTCATCCCCTTTTATAATAGTTGCAGGTGCATGTGTCATGGGGCAACATGGATATCTTTGGGATATCATTATTATTATTCTTAATTGTCCAATCTTGACTATATACTTGACTAAGGGTGGAAGGCTCAAGCCTATGCCCTGGTTGCAATGTTCCACTCTTGTCAACCATAAGCACCGAGAAACTGGTTATTATGTTCCTTGATTATCTCATCCTACTCTATTTGGGGTATTATGCCCCACCTTGAACTCCTTTATCTAGAGTTGAAATATTCCACAAGACCCAACATTTGTACTACCATTAGAAAACATAAAACTTGCATAGGAAGTTGGTGTTACCCGAGAATTAGGCCAGCGCCCCAAAAGTTTTGGTCCACACTAAGGAGTCTTCGGTGCTACCACGGGAAATCTGGTTTGAGTATCGTATTGTCCACCCGTCTAGGACCTGGTCTAGAGATACATTGCTTAGTTCGAATGTCGGCCCACCGGGATGTATTTTGGATTAGTTTAATGTTAACTAGAGTAATTTGTTACCTCGGAACTTCCAGAATACGTTCATGTTTATGTGGCGGATCTAAGGGCCATGTACCGGTTGGAATGGGGCATGCATGTGGAATCTATAATGGAAACCTAGACCACCCTGCAGGGTTAAATCCTTTGAAAAGTCATGTCCGTGGTTACAGATGACTTAAATGAATATAATGCCAGACATAGACAACTCTAATAACTAAAACTTGATCAATTTGTCCTTACTAGGGTAAACCCTAGTAGTAGTGCGGGTTAAACGTGTAGCAGTAATGCCGCCCAACTGCTACGTCAGTACAGCTAATGTTCAACAGTAGCACGGGTTGAAGCGCACTACCACTATTCTATGTAAGAGTAGCGCGTGGAGGCCTCCTGGTGCTACTACTACACCTCCCTAGCATTAGCGCATGGATGCCACCCGACGCGACTACTACACCTCCCAAGCAGTAGCGCCTGGTCGTCTCCCTGCGCTACTGATAAAATTTCATGTTTTGTTTCTTCTGAGTATTGACTCTGTATTTGTACATGTTCTATATAGTAGTCTCATCATATCATTTAATGATCATGATGAGTTATTATTTCAGTGGGTGAAACCGACATGGATTAGATTCAAGTGGAGGCAACATGGTGCAGATCCAAAGTACTACTATTCCAAACTTGATCACTTTAGTTTGGATTACTAGTACTTCTGGTATGCACCATGTTGCCTCCACTTGAAACAAATCAATATTTATTTCACCCACTGATATATAATAACTCATCATGCTCATAATGATATATAACAACTAAGCATCATCATCATATTAATAAGTCATCATCGTTATTATAATAAGGCATACTCATCATCATCATAGTCATATAACAAATTCTACTCGTTATTATAATAACAAGTCATACTCATCGTAATCATAGTCATCTAACCAACCCTAATTAATTGTACTTAGCACATGATCATGAGTATTAGCTAGGACCTACTACCCTCTCTAAGGTAAAATAGCATAAAACAAGTTAGCCCCTCACTCTCCATTATGGTGAATGGAGATTATCATGTCTCCAGTTCGTGCGCTTCACACACTGTTGCTTCCAAGTAGCTCCGTATGATTCTTAATACATTTTTTCCATTCTTTGGTTGTCATGTCTTCATCGGTTTGAGAAATCTTGTATGACTAGCGGTGAAGCCTAGGCGGACTTGGTCATAAGGTAATAACATCAACGTGAACTTTCGGAAACATCAGATGAGGCACATAATCCTTCAGGATTTTCTATTAAAAACATAATAACAACATAGTTTAGTTTTAGAACAATGTGTTCAAAAGATGAAGTGATGTCGTAATAGTAAAAAGTCTTACCATGCCATCTCCATGGATGTTACCGTAGTTCAACACGTGCACTAGTGGCACATATTGACCATAATGTGGAGGAGTTTCATAGTTAATATTCTCAACATCAATAATAAATGAGACAAGATGATCTTTCTCCTCGTGCGTTAGTTCAGAGCCATCAGTGCGGTAGGTTCCGTCTACTATCATCCCTACAGTTTTTGAAGTACAGCAATATGCTGTCAATGGATATAACCTGTGAACTATTTTGAAATAAACAATATACATTACTTAATAAATATGTTTGAGAAAATCACATAGAGGTAGAAGTGGAAGCGTATCAACATCAACCCAAATATCAATATTATCTTCGTCGGTATTATCTTTAGGATCACCAAGATCGAAGGTGACATGCATACCCTCCTGAACACCATACGCCTTGCATAGTGCTTCCTAATTGGAGCTACCAAAATGGGAGTAGGTCACCGCATTGTATATCTTTACGGAAAACGCGTAACCATGATGGGTCTTGAGGTGAACTCTCTTTGTATCTATATTCTCGTGATCTTTGAAATCCAGCTTCTCCAAGACATAATGTCTTGCATGGTAGGGGATGCACTAGTCGAATTCTAAAAAAGCAAAATTACATGTTGCTGAAGTGCAAAATGCATGATTTGTCATCATTGTGTACCATATAAATATCAAAGGTCTCATCGAGCTTAACATTGAAGCGCCGACCATCTTCCAGGTGAGGTAGCCTGTCGCACAGACCCCGGACATCGCAACAGTAGTCGCACTCAGGGATCCTAACATTGTTAGACATTTCCTATGTTCTTAATTCAATGATTAAACTTCTAAAATTCTATATATGTACTAGAGAAACTAAATTAGATCATTATTATTCATCACGGGTTACCTATCGGTTTGTCGAGTCTTTTCATTAAAACTCTTAACTCACGTGGTGTATATATTTGACCATCGGGGATGGTCGCTCCTCCCGTCATCCCCGAGTGCATTACACCAAAATTTCTAGCACACGGGAACGAAGGAAAAGCGACCCCCATGATAACAATCGTGATTCTTCCTCTCTGGCATTTTGCGACCGTCGGTGATGGAAGCTCCTACTTTCATTCGAAAGTGCATTACACAAAAATGTCTAGCACCTTCAAATGGAGAAGAAGCTCCCCTCGGGACAATAGTCAGCATTCTTATTCTGTAATATATGGTGGAGACTCTCCCTCACTGAATTTTTCACTTTCATGTATGGAGCCCCGACAGACTTAAAGTCAACCCAAAATGTCATTTAATTATCTTTCTAGCAAATCTGAGGCGCTCGATATTTCATACATATTCTAGCACAAGTCATGCCAAAATTCACGGAAAAACCGGCCTGACCATTGCTAAAAGAGATGTATCGAGTGCCTGAAATTTGCCGAAACGGAAATTAATCAACGCCGAAAAAACTTTGGCCACTCGGAGGTATTCCCTGCAAACATAGGCCACTTGGGCATGCACTAGTAGTACACAACACTACATATTACATGTCTAAATCTCCATCATAATTGAGCAACACTAGTACACAACAGTAGATATACATGTTTACTAACTATAAACAATGGCTGTCGAGGATGCGGGTGTCGACGGTGATCTTCTGGGCGTCGTCGACCGGCTCCTCGGTGATATACCATGCGCCACGGCATAAACACATGAGCATTTCTATTCTACATCCAAATCTCGAAATACAGTAGGCATCAACTACATCCAAACCTATTGTCGGTGATGTACCCTGCGCCACATTTCTATTCTATTCGAAATACCTACATTTACTAAAAATATCTACTCTATTCATAGACCTACATTGAATATATTCTATTGAAAGGACCTACATTTACTAATTTTCTATTCTATGCAAAAGACCTACATTTACTAAAAAATATACTCTATTCAAAAGATCTACATTCAAAATTTTCTTTCCATGTAAATAATCTACCTTCTATTGTATTGAAACACATTAAAAAGTATATTATACAAGAACAGAGTGAGGAGAGATGGAGGGAGGCAGGAGGGAGGGAGGGAGGAGGGAGGAGGTGGGTGGGAGGAGTTAGGAGGACGAGGGAGGAGAGAGCAGGAGGGGGAGGAGGGAGGAGGGTGCTGGGAGATGTTGGGCTCTACCATAGGATGTGTCAACTGGAAATTAAAATTTTCCTATGTGTAGAACATCCAGGAACGCGCTAAGGGAGATGGATCACACATCATTACCACTAGACACGAAGTGCCGTGCAGCGGAAGTAGAGTTGCGGCATCACGTCTCCGGAGTCGTCTCCTCCTCGTCGATCTCCCATGTAGCCGGGCGGATCCCATGAACAGGTTCGTCAGAGCGGCGCAAGTGCACCGCCTCTAACTATATCCGCATATGCAGGAGGAATGTCGTGCGGCGGACTGCTATGTCCGATCACATAACCGACGACGAGTGGAGGTGGCTAGTTGCAACACATGCAAAGCCCTAATGATGGCGCCGAAGCGACCAACTTGATGAGTGTGCTGCACCTCCACTATATATAGGCATCCGTCGCGGGCTCAACACTTGGGCCTCGCATGGACCCTAAAGCCCAAAGTCTGTTCAGTCTGTATCAGAGTCCGAGTAGGACCAAGTCTGACTCGTGGAGTCGGATCCAACCTCACAGGTTACTTCCCTTAAGCGCGCGACCCCTTAGGTTCAAGTCGACTTGGTCGCAGGTCGGATCACCTCCGACCTGCATGGTTGGTAGCGGCCTCTAGCAAGGCGTGCCGACCACCAAGCAGCCTATGAAGCTGGTTAGGCGAACCTATACATCACACTTCCATTCCTTTTGTCACATGATATATGTTGTCGGGCTCGAGGCGAGACTGTCATCCTTGTGCTATCTCGACCTCTTTCTCGTTCCAGTGATGCCGACCACTATCCGTATTACCTCATAATCCTTGTCGCATGGTCATGCTTATCCTGGTCGGATCACATGAGGGGCCCAGAGTATATCTCTCCTGGTCGGAGGGGCAAATCCCATCTTGCTCAACCACGTCTCACATCATGGGTCCGGACAAGCCCGAAACCTACCTTTGTAACTACCCAGTTACGGAGGAGTATTTGGTCGGCCCAAAGCAAGTCCATCACCATCCCGAGTACATGCATCAGCTCAGGTCTTAGGACATAGAATGTATGTTGCACTAGAGACTCACATATGACATATTGTTGCATGTCATAGTTGGGTCTGTCCGACTCAGACCTTATCTCGACTCGGATCCGACTACATCAAATCCAACCAAACCTTTCCAAGTTCATATTATACCGTTAGCATCCAATGCCCCATGGCTAGTGATACCGAGCCATCCACCGTGTCATATTTTAGTCCGGTCCAACGTGTGTCCACACATCAATTAAGACTAGGGACCATTTAGGATGTATCATACACATAAGAACTCATAGACAAGTCACGTGCTCGCCAACAAGTATCATTGATTACATCCAAGGACTATCTTTATTCATAAACTCATAGGAAATATCATCATACATGATTGCCTCTAGGGCATATCTCCATCAGTATCCCACTTGCACTAGAGTCAATCAAATAGACATCGTATGCCCACAACTCTAACGTGCCCCTCATGCTTGGGTTGTGGAAGCGGCTTAGTCAATGGATCAACATTTGCATCCGTTTGAATTTTGCATAAGTCTATATCATCACTCCTTACGATCTTTCATATCATGTGATATTTCTGATCTATGTGTCTGGTCTTGTAGTGGTTCCTCAGCTCCTTGGCTTGTGTGATGGCACCAGAATTATCACAATAAAGGTCCAACGGTTTCACTGAGGTTGGGAAAATACCAAGATCATCCAGAAAGTTATGGATCCAAACACCTTCCTTTGCAGCTTCACAAGCCGCAATGTATTCGGCTTCTATGGTAGGATCGGCCACCGTATCTTGCTTTGAACTCGTCTAGCTCACTGCTCCTCCATTCATGACATACACGAATCCAGACTGTGATCGGCAATCATCTCTATTGGTTTGGAAACTAGCATCGGCGTAACCCTTTACGACAAGCTCCTCATCACATCCATAAACTAGGAACATATCTTTAGTCCTTTTTAGGTACTTCAGAATAGTCTTTACTGCCGCCTAGTGACTCTCACCTGGGTTGGCCTGGTATCTACTTGTTAGGCTTATTGCAAAAGCAACATCAGGTTGTGTACATATCATGGCATACATGATGGATCCGATTGCCGAGGTATACGGAATCCGAATCATCCTACTTCGCTCATTAGATGTCGAAGGACTCTAAGTCTCGCTTAGCTTTATACCATGTGAGACAGGAAAGAACCATTTCTTGGCCTCACTCGTGTTGAACCACTTCAACACTTTATCTATGTATGTGCATTGGATCAAACCGAGCAGCCTCCTCGATGTATCTCCAGAGATATTAATGCCCAATATATAAACCACTTCACCGAGGTCCTTCATCATAAACTTTCCATTCAATGACCTTGACCAAGTTCAGCATCGAAACATCATTTCCGATTAGCAATATGTCATCCACATATAGTATCAAAAACACTATCGAGCTCCCACTCAACTGCTTGTATAAACAAGCGTCTTCTTCGCTTTTGATAAAACCGAGACCCGTGATGAACTCATCAAAGCGAATGTTCCAGCTCTGAGATGCTTGTCTCAACGCATAAATGGATCTCTTGAGCTTGCATACCTTACTAGTGCTAGTCCGATCGACAAAACCCTTTGTCTGTATCATATACATGTCCTCGGTTAAATTTCCATGAAGGAAAGCCATTTTGACACCCATCTGCCATATCTCATAATCAAAATAGGCAACTATAGCTAGTATGATCCTCACCAACTTCAGCATCGCTAACGGCGAGTAAGTCTTGTCGTAGTCAATTCCTTGAACTTGTCCATAACCTTTAGCGACAAGCCGACCTTTGTGGATCTAAACATTTCCATCCACATCAGTTTTCTTGTTAAAGACACTTTTGTAACCTATGGCTTTAACGCTAGGTGGCGGATCAACCAAGTCCCAAACTTGATTTTCATCCATGGACTTTAATTAGGACCTCATGGCCTCCATCCATGCCTCGGAATCTCGGCTTACCATCGCTTTCGCATACGTAGCCGGCTCGTCACTTTCTAGCAACAACACATCGCGCACTCCGTGCAATCTTTCGGACCTCCGTAGTTGCAGTGTCACTTCCACCTTGGGTTCCCTGACAGACTCCGGTATGATCACATCACTCGCCGAGTTGTCCCCAAGTGGTGCTCAAACTTCTTCGAGTTGCACTTGCCTCCCACTTGCCTCCCGCCCGACAAACTCTTTCTCAAGGAAGACCCCGTTACGAGCAAAAAACACCTTGTTCTCTTCGCGGTTGTAGAAGCTATATCCCAAGGTTTTCCTCAGATATCCCACTAATATGCATTTCTCCGACCTGGGTGTAAGCTTGTCTAACATAAGTCGCTTGACAAATGCTTCACAACCCCAAATCTTTAGAAAAGACAACTTGGGACTCTTCCCAGTCCACATCTCATGTGGTGTCTTATCTACGGATTTAGATGGTACTTTGTTGAGTGTAAAAGCTGTGGTTTCTAGAGCGTATCCCCAGAATGACAAGGGTAAATCCGATTTTCTCATCATAGATCGAACCATGTCCAACTAGGTACGATTCCTCCGTTCCGAGACGCCATTTCTCTGTGGCGTACCCGGAGGTGTGAGCTGAGGTACTATACCTTGACTTTTCAGATGATCGTCAAACTCCTACCTCATGTACTCAGCTCCATGATTAGATTGTAGAAGCTTTATAGCCTTGCCGAGTTAATTCTCTACCACGTTCTGACACTCTTTGAACTTTTGAAAAGTTTCCGACTTGTCCCTCATCAAATAGATATAGTCGTATCTACTCAAGTCGTTGGTAAAAGTCACGAAGTACTGATGGCCACCTCTAGAAGTTATTCTCATTTGACCACACACATCGCTATGTATAAGCTCCAACAGCTCGGACGCCCTCTCGCAACTCTTCGCAAAAGGGTACTTAGTCATCTTGCCTAGAAAGCATGATTCGCATGTCTTGAACGACACGAAGTCAGGCGAAGTTAGGAGCCCATCACTATGGAGCTTCTTCATGCGTTTCAGACTAATGTGTCCAAGCCGGCAATGCCAAAAGTATGTCGGATTTATATCTATTAGGCTTATGCCTCTTGATATTCATATTATAGATAGGTTATATTTCCAGATTCAAAATAAATAGCCCATCAATAATGGGTGCATAGCCATGGAACATACCATTCAAAAATATCGAACAACCATTGTCCTTTAAATTAAATTCATAACATTGACTCATCAAACATGAGGCACAAATAATGTTCCGACTAAGTGCAGGAATGTAATAACAATTATTCAATTCCATAATGAATCTGGAAGGAAGCTGGAGTTGCATCATGACGACCTCCAACGCAGCAACTCTTGCATTATTGTCGACCCTGATGTCAATCTCCCCTTGTGCCACACGCCTAGTTCTTGCCAGCCCCTGCATCGAGTTGCAAATATGAACAACCAATCCGGTATCAAATACCCAAGAGCTACTAGAGATGTGAGCAAGGTAAATGTCGATAACATATGCAACAAGTGTACCTTTGCCGAAAGTAGCATTTCCGGCCTTCTTGCCATGCTCAGCAAGCCACTAGCTACAGTTCCTCTTCCAGTGACCGGTCTCCTTGTGCGATGATAGCAAACAGTCTCTGAGTTAGGTCTAGACTTCGGCACTGCGGCGGAGATTGCCTTCACCGTGCCCTTTTCCTTAGCCTTTTTCTTGGAACAACTCTTCTTGAACTTAGCCGAGTTCTGCACCATCAACACTTGATGCGTGCCTTTCTTTATATCCTCTTCTGCACCTTAAGTATACCATGCAATTCAGTGAGCTTCTTATCCATGCCATGCATATGATAGTTTGAGATGAACGTCCCATACCTCGGCGGAAGAGAACCTAGAACTGCATTTGTAGCCAGCTCATCCAAGAGTGTGAAGCTTAACCGATCCAAAACTTGCACATATCCGATCATCTTGATCACATGTGGGCTCAGTGGATCACCTTCCTTCATCTTACAATCCATCAAGGATCACCAGACGTTGAACCTTTCGGTCCTAGCCTGAACCTGAAACTTGCTCTTGAGACTCTCAATCATATCGAAAGCCCCAACATCTTCGAAATGCTGTTGCAAATTGGGCTCCATACAAGCCAGCATGAGGCAGCTGATTTCGTTTGATTCATCAACGAGTTTCTGGTAGGCATTCCTAGTTGTGGTATTAGCAGTATTAGCAGGTTCATCTGGAAGTGGATCCTGTAGAACATGTTCCTTCTTATCATGCTTGAGAACAATTCTCAAATATCTATACCAGGTGGTAAAGTTTGTTCCATTAAGTTTATCCTTTTCCAAGATTGATTTCAATGATAAATTGGGTTGAGCAGGTGGTGCCATTGATCTACAACAGACAATATGCCATCAGTAAGCAATGTGTTTATGTAGAGTAATTCAAGCCATAAACAGAAATACTTCCACTGAAGTTAGCATCCCTCCGCAAACTCCAAGTGATTCAGGATCCGACTAGCACATGCGACTCGTGAGCTTTAGCATCACTTCTAGCCAACATGACTATCATGTAAGCAACTCCTTGCTAATCGTATCTCTATATGACTCCTGTCGATCGAGTAGGTATCTCATACACCGGCTCCCAACCTCTTTATACATAAGGCCCAAAACCATTTTGATAGCCTTGTCAAGTTAACTTGATGCAGTGCATGTCCGTGTCCGACACGAACCCTTCAGTTCAAGGACACCTAGTAGCACCCCAATTTTATGAGCCCACTACTAGACGTACTTGATGTGAGAAGGTTCAACATCGGGAATGGCAATTTACTTGATATCCATGAGGGATATTTCTACCATTCTAACATGCATAGAAAGTAACAAGCATGACAATCACAAATAAACATATATTGTGAAATAGTATGGCTCCTTCATGGATGTTCTTCAAGGTCGGCACCGACTCCGATAACCATCTAGGAACTCCATCTTGTTCGTCACGCCGGGACGCCAAGCCACCAACCTGATCTCTATTATACAACTACTACAACAAGTAATAAGTTTTACATAGAGTCACATGTCGACACGCAGGTCGTTATACATTATAATGACAACACTTTGGCTCCTGCCGGCTGACAAACAGGATGTGCAGGCCATGTATAAATTACACACATGCATCACATACACATGATCCATACTATTCACATCAAACCTGCAAAACAGAGTTATGCATAGAATCGCGTTCTATCGGTTTGAGTCTCGGGTACGAAATACACGGTGCTACGCACACGGCGGTCCCGTTCACGCCAAATTTTCTGATCTGACCGATCTCATCGATCATCGCAATCCAATTCGGATTTACGATTCAGTGTTAACCCTGATGGTGGATAACTGACCAGTAGGGGTAGGCTGTGTCACGACCTCATCGATCCCGATAGACAGAAAACATATCCACATCTATCCCCATGTGCAGTTGATCATCAACCGTGCACATAGCCGAACTGATAAACGACAACCGATCTCATCTGCCGCCTCCACGTATTTAATATGCATACGATCTAAATCCAAATCCTATAGCAGAGGCTTTGATACCACTGTTGGGCTCTACCGTAGGGTCCGCCGACTGCAAATTATAATTTTCCTACGCCCAGAACATCCAGGAAAATGCTAAGTGAGATGGATCACAGATCATTACCACTAGACGTGCAGTGCCCTGCAGCAGAAGTGGAGTTGGGGCACCGCGTCTCCGGAGTTGTCTCCTCCTCGTTGATCTCCCACGTAGCCAGTCGGATCTTGCGAACAGGTACGCCGGAGCGACGCAAGTGCACCGCCTCTAACGGTATCCGCGCGTGCAAGAGGAACATCGTGCGGCGGACTGCTAGGTCCGATCACACAACCGACAGCGAGTGGAGGTGGCTAGTTGCAACATAAGCAAAGCCCTAATGACGGCGCCGAAGCGATCAACTTGATAAGTGTGTCGCACCTCCACTATATATAGGCATCCATCGCGGGCGGAACACTTGGGCCTAGCATGGACCCTAAAGCCCAAAGTCCGTTCGGTCTGTATCTGAGTCCGAGTAGGACCAAGTCAGACTCGTGGACTCGGATCCAACCTCACAGGTTCCTTCCCTTAAGTGCGTGACCCCTTAGGTTCAAGTCGACTTGGTCGCAGGTCAGATCACCTCCGACCTGCACGGTTGGTAGCGGCCTCTAGCAAGGCATGCCGACCACCAAGCACACCATGAAACTGGTTAGGCAAACCTGTACATCACACTTCCATTCCTTTTGCCACACGATATATGTTGTCCGACTCAAGGTGAGAGTGTCATCATTGTGCTATCCCGACCTCTTTCTCGTTCCAGTGATGCCGACCAGTATCCGGATTATCTCATAATCCTTATCGCATGGCCATGCTTATCCTGGTAGGATCACACGAGGGACCTAGAGTATATCTCTCCTGATCGGAGGGACAAATCCCATCTTGATCGATCACGTCTCGCAGCATGGGTCTAGACAAGCCCGAAACCTACCTTTGTAACTACCCAGTTACGGAGTAGCGTTTGGTCGGCCCAAAGCAAGTCTGTCACCATCCCGAGTACATGCGTCAGCTCAGGTCTTAGGACATAGAATGTATGTTGTACTAGAGACTCACAAATGACATATCATTGTGTCTCATAGTTGGGTCTGTCCGACTCAGACCTTATCTCGACTCGGATCCGACTACATTGAATCCGACCATACCTTTCCAAGTCCATATTATCCGGTTAGCATCCAATGCCCCATGGCTAGTGAGACCGAGCCATCCACTGTGTGATATGCTAGTCTAGTCCGACGTGTGTCCACACATCACTTACGACTAGGGACCATTTAGGACGTATCATACAACACAAGATCTCACAAACAAGTCACGTACTTTCCAACAAGTATCATTGATTACATCCAAGGTTATTCGTAAAGACATAGGAAATATCATCATACATGATTGCCTCTAGGGCATATCTCCAACAGGAGAAGGGCGGAGGACTGGCGGAGGCGCGGCCCGAGGAGGAGGGAGGAGGGCGGTGGGAGGAGGAGGTAGGAGGGTTGCGGCATAGCGAGGAACGAGGAGGGAGGATGGCGGCAGCAATGCGGCGGCGGAGGAGGCAGATAGTGAGGCAACGAGTAGTGAGGCACGGGGAGAGAATTTGATAAGGCACCCATAGTAGTACCGCTAGTCCGCCGCGCACACTACTGCTATGCCCGGTAGCCTTAGCGCTGGTTTAGCACCACGGCTAATACTATGTGCAGCCTCGGTTGGTGGCGATGGGGCCATTTAGCAGTAGCGGTGACCCGCCGTCCAGCGCTACTGCTACTTTCCTACCTGTAGCATTGGTTGGTAACCATTGCTACTGCTAATTAGCAGTAGTGTAGCCTCCTTTTCCCGCGCTACTGGTAAGATTATATCTATAAACTTTCTCCTAGTAGTGTGTGTGTACCATGATTGTCTCTTCATGTGGGTATGAAAACAAGGAGATGACACCGTGGGTGATGATTGAAATCGTGGGCAGGTGTTTAGGATCACTTAGTGATCAACTAGTTTACGACCCCTTTTGCATTGGCTGATCTCATCTTGTTCTAAGCACTCGTAGGACTAGTTGATTTACGATGCTTGGCTTCTTTTTGCAACCTCACAACTTATCTATATCCAACCCATGTGTATTTTTTGTTGGAAATATGCCCGGGAGGCAATAATAATGTGGTTATTATTATATTTCCTTAATCATTATAAAGGTTTATTACTCATGCTATAATTGCATTGATTGGAAACTTAAATACATGTGTGAATACATAAATAAATACCAAGTCCCTAGTAAGCCTCTAATAGACTAGCTCATTAATCAAAAAATGGTTAAGATTTCCTAACCATAGACACGAGTTGTCATTTGATAATGGGATCACATCATTAGGAGAATGATGTGATGGACAAGACCCATATGCTACCATAGCGATTGTTTAGTTTATTGCTACTGTTTTCTTAATGTCATATACATGTTCCTTCGACCATGAGATCATGCAACTCCCAGACTTACGAGGAATGCCTTGTGTGTATCAAACATCACTTCGTAACTGGGTGATCATAAAGGTGCTCTACAGGTATCTCCGAAGGTGTCTTTTGAGTTGGTGTGAATCGTAATTGGGATTAGTCACTTCGTATGATGGAGAGGTATCTCTGGGCCCTCTCGGTAATACAACGTCACAAGAAGCTTGCAAGAAACATGACTAAGTCGTTAGTTACAAGATGATGTATTACGGAACGAGTAAAGAGACTTGCCGGTAACGAGATTGAACTAGGTATGAGATACCGATGATTGAATCTCAGGCAAGTAACATACCGACAGATAAAGGGAACTATGTATGTTGTCATAAAGGTTCCACCAATAAAGATCTTCGTACAATATGTAGGAACAAATACGGGCATCTATGTCCTGCTATTAGTTATTGACCAGAGAGCGTCTTGGTCATGTCTACATCATTTTCGGGCCCTTAGGGTCCGTGTCGGAGTAATTGACCACGTGTACCCCGAAGAAGGCAAGACGATATTTCCACACATCGGGGCTAGCAAAGCCCCTCGGTCCGACTGCTCAGGCCACCCCAGACGGCCCCCTGTCCAACTGCCCGGGCCGGCTTTCCACACGGCTGCCCGGCTACTGATGGCAGTCGGACGGGGCGCCCGCCCACTTAGTCCGACTACTCCAGCCGGCTTGCGGCGCAGAGTCAACCATAGTCCAGACCCGACACCGATGAGACGACCGTACCCGGCACTACTGGCAAATAGTAGAGAACTATACACATGTCATCTCATATCATCATGTATAGTGTCACTTGTCCCTGGGCAGTATTTATAAAGTGACCCAGGGGACAAGCGTGACAACCAGCCATGCCTCATGCATGGCTTGGTTTGTAAGCTACCCAAGGTAGCTTACAACCAATGCAACCACCACCCATGCCTACTACTCCCTCCGTCCGAAAATACTTGTCATCAAAGTAGACAAAAATGGATGTATCTAGACCTAAAATACATCTAGATACACACCCTTTTATTCATTTTGATGACAAGTATTTCCGGACGGAGGGAGTACTATATATATGAGCATCCATCCATCCATCCAGGATGGACTCACACTCCCACACACTCACGCATGCATCCATGCTCACGCACGGTGGAGCTCTCTCTTGCCCACTTGCTAGCTAGCTCATACACACATATGAGACATATATGAAACCAGATGCATGTGGCACTGCTTTCGGATACAGCTCCAGGAGCAACTCTGTACCAGATATACTAGATATATGATAAGTCCATTTTGCATCATGCTTATAAGTTGATATTTATTGCATTATGGGCTGTTCATACATGTTTTGTCACAATACTTATGCATTTTCCTTCTTATTTTCCAAGGTTTACATGAAGAAGGGGGAATGCCGGCAGCTGGACTTCTGGGCTGGAAAAGGAGCAAACTCTGGAAACCTATTCTGCACAACTCCAAAAGCACTGAAAATCCACAGAACATTGTTTCGGAAAATATAAAAAATATCTGGTGGAAGAAACCCACGAGAGGGGCCACTGACTGGCCTCGAGGGTGGGGGGCGCGCCCCCCTTCCTAGGGCGCGCCCCCTGCCTCGAGGGCCAGCCGTTGGGGCCCCGATGCCCATCTTCTCCTATATGAAGTGTTTTGACCTGGAAAAAATCAGAAGAAGGCTTTCGGGACCAGATGCCGCCATTTCGAGGCGGAACCGAGGCGGAAACCAATCTAGTGCTCCGGCAGAGCTGTTCTTCCGGAGATACTTCCCTCCGGGAGGGGAAATCGTTGCCGCCGTCATCACCAACAACTCTCCCATCTTGGGGAGGGCTATCTTCATCAACATCTTCATCATCACCATCTCCTCTCAAACCCTAGTTCATCTCTTGTATCTAATCTTTATATCCAAACCTCAGATTGGTACCTGTGGGTTGCTAGTAGTGTTGATTACTCCTTGTAGTTGATGCTAGTTGGTTTATTTGGTGGAAGATCATATGTTCAGATCCATTATGCATATTAATACCCCTCTGATCATGAACAATATTATGTCTTGTGAGTAGTTACTTTTGTTCCTGAGGACATGGGAGAAGTCTTGTTATTAGTAGTCATGTGAATTTGGTCTTCGTTCGATATTTTGATGAGATGTATGTTGTCTCTCCTCTAGTGGTGTCATGTGAACATCGACTACATGACACTTCACCATTATTTGGGCCTAGAGGAAGGCATTGGGAAGTAATAAGTAGATGATGGGTTGCTAGAGTGACAGAAGCTTAAACCCTAGTTTATGCGTTGCTTCGTAAGGGGCTGATTTGGATCCATATGTTTTAGGCTATGGTTAGGATTACCTTAATACTTCTTTTGTAGTTGCGGATGCTTGCATTAGAGGTTAATCATAAGTGGGAGGCTTGTCCAAGTAAGGGCAGCACCCAAGCACCGGTCGACCCACATATCAAATTATCAAAGTACCGAACGCGAATCAGATGATCGTGATGAAAACTAGCTTGACGATAATTCCCATATGTCCTCGGGAGCGCTTTACCCTGCATAAGAGTTTGTCCAGTCTTGTCCTTTGCTGTAAAAAGGATTGGGCCACCTTGATGCACCTATTTACTTTTACCGTTTGTCACTTGCTACCAATTATCTTATCACAAAACTATCTGTTACCTATAATTTCAGTGCTTGCAGAAAATACCTTACTGAAAACCACCTATCATTTCCTTCTACTCCTCGTTGGGTTCGACACTCTTATCGAAAGGACTATGATAGATCCCCTACACTAGTAGGTCATCAAGACTCTTTTCTGGCGCCGTTTCCGGGGAGTGAAGCGCCTTTGGTAAGTGGAATTTGGTAAGGAAAAGTTTATATAGTGTGCTGAAATTTATTGTCACTTATTACTATGGCTCAAAATCCTTTGAGGGGACTGTTCGGGGTATCTTCACCCCGAGCAGAAGAGCAAGGAGTTGCTCCTCAACCTACTTGAGATTCCTTCGGGTATGATAGAGAAACTGCTTGAAAATCCCTATACAAGAGACGGAACACTTCACCCCGACTTCACCTAATCTATGTGGATGAAGTTTGTGGACTGTTTAAGCTTGCAGGTATGCCCGAGGATGTTATCAAGAAGAAGGTCTTCCCTTTATCTTTGAAGGGAGATGCATTTACATGGTTTAGGCTATGCGATGATATGGGATCATGGAACTATAATCGTCTGAAGTTGGAATTTCATCAGAAGTTCTACCCTATGCACCAGGTTCATCGTGATCGTAATTATATTTATAATTTCTGGCCTCGCGAAGGAGAAAGCATCGCTCAAGCTTGGGGGAGGCTTAAGTCAATGTTATATTCATGCCCCAACCATGAGCTCTCAAGAAAGATGATCATCCAAAAAAATTATGCTCGGCTTTCTCTTAATAATCGCACCATGCTCGATAATTCTTGTTCTGGCTCTTTTATGATGAAGACTATTGACTTCAAATGGAATTTATTGGAAATAATTAAATGCAACTCCGAAGATTGGGACCTCGATGAAGGTAAGGAGTCAGGTATGACTCATAAGTTTGATTGTGTTAAAGCTTTTATGGATACCGATGTTTTCCGTGAGTTTAGCACTAAATATGGACTTGACTCTGAGATAGTAGCTTCTTTTTGTGAATCTTTTGCTACTCATGTTGATCTCCCCAAGGAGATGTGGTTTAAATACCATCCCCCTATTGAAGTAAAAGTAGTTAAACCTATTAAAGTTGAAAAAAAGACTATCACTTATAATGTTGATCCTGTTATACCTACCGCTTATATTGAGAAACCACCTTTCCCTGTTAGGATAAAGGATCATGCTCAAGCTTCAACTGTAGTTCGTAAGAGTAATACTAGAACACCTACACCCTCTAAGCTAATTAAAGTTGAACCTAGTGTTGCCATGGTTAAAGATCTCTTAGTAGAAGATTTAGATGGACATGTTATTTATCTCCAAGAAGAGTCTGCTAGGATAGCCAAACCCAATGCTAGGAATAAACATAAACCTATCATAGGCTTGCCCATTATCTCTGTTAAGATAGGAGATCATTGCTATCATGGTTTATGCGACATAGGTGCTAGTGCGAGCATTATCCCTTTTGATTTGTATAACGAAATTATGCATGATATTGCACCTGTGGAGTTAGAAGGGATTGATGTTACTATTAAGCTTGCTAATAGAGATACTATTTCACCAGTTGGGATTGTTAGAGATATTGAAGTCTTGTGTGGGAAGGTTAAATACCCTGCTGATTTTCTTGTTCTTAGTTCCCCACAAGATGCTTTCTGTCCCATTATATTTGGTAGACCCTTCTTGAATACCGTTAATGCCAAGATAGACTGCTTGAAAGACATTGTCACTGTCGAATTAGGGGATATGTCTCATGATTTCAACTTTGCTAAATTCCGTAGACAACCCCTTGAAAAGGCACCACCCAGTAAGGATGACCTTATTGGTCTCGCTTCTATTGCCGTGCCACCAAATGATCCTTTAGAACAATACTTGTTAGACCATGAAAATGATATGCAAATAAATGAGAGAAGGGAGATAGATGAAATATTCCTTACACAGGGACCCGTATTGAAAAATAACTTACCTGTTGAAATCCTAGGGGATCCTCCTCCACCCAAGGGTGATCCCGTGTTTGAACTTAAACCTTTGCATGATGATCTTGATGAAAAGAAGATATATCCTATTATTATTAGTGCTAACCTTTCAGAGCACGAAGAAGAAAGATTATTGAAAATTCTGAAGAAGCACCGAGCTGCTATTGGATATACTCTGGATGATCTTAAGGGCATTAGTCCCACTATATTTCAACACAAGATAAAATTGGAAGAAAATGCTAAACCAGTTATTGATCAACAGAGACGGTTAAATCCTAAGATGAAAGAAGTGGTAAGGAAGGAAATTCTAAAGCATCTAGAGGTAGGTATTATCTATCCCATTGCTGATAGCCAGTGGGCAAGTCCTGTTCATTGTGTTCCCAAGAAAGGAGGTATGACTATAGTCCCTAATGATAAAGATGAATTGATCCCGCAAAGAATAGTTACGGGATATAGGATGGTAATTGATTTCCGTAAGCTAAATAAAGATACTAAGAAAGATCATTACCCCTTGCCATTTATTGATCAAATGCTAGAAAGGTTATCCAAACATACTCATTTCTGCTTTCTAGATGGTTATGCTGGTTTCTCTCAAATACCTATTTCAAAGGGGGATCAAAAAAAGACCACCTTTACTTGTCCTTTCGATACCTTTGCTTATAGACGTATGCCTTTTGGTTTATGTAATGCACCTGCTACCTTTCAAAGATGCATGATGGCTATATTCTCTGACTTTTGTGAAAAGATTGTTGATGTTCTCATGGATGATTTCTCCGTTTACGGAACTTCTTTTGATGATTGATTAAGCAACCTTGATCGAGTTTTGCAGAGATGTGAAGATACTAACCTTGTCTTGAATTGGGAGAAGTGCCACTTTATGGTTAATGAAGGCATTGTCTTGGGACATAAAATTTCTGAAAGAGGTATTGAAGCCGACAAAGCTAAAGTTGATGCTATAGAAAAAATGCCATGCCCTAAGGATATCAAAGGTATACGAAGTTTCCTTGGTCATGCCGAGTTTTATAGGAGGTTCATTAAGGACTTCTCCAAAATCTCCAGGCCTATGACTAATCTTTTACAGAAAGATATTCCTTTTGTCTTTGATGATGATTGTCTAGAAGCATTTGAAATACTTAAGAAAGCATTGATCTCTGCACCTTTTGTCCAGCCTCCTGACTGGAATTTACTCTTTGAGATTATGTGCGATGCTAGTGATTATGCTGTAGGAGCTATTCTAGGGTAAAGAGTTGATAAGAAATTGAATGTTAGCCAGTATGCTAGCAAAACTTTAGATAGTGCCCAAAGAAATTATGCTACCAATGGGAAAGAATTCTTAGCAGTTGTGTTTGCTTGTGATAAGTTTAGACCATACATCGTTGATTCTAAAGTAACTATTCACACAGATCATGCTGTTATCAAATACCTTATGGAAAAGAAAGATGCTAAACCTGGACTTATTAGATGGGTCCTCTTGCTGCAAGAATTTGACTTGCATATTATTGATAAAAAGGGAGATGAGAACCCCGTAGCAGATAACTTGTCTAGGTTAGAGAATATACTTGATGACCCACAACCTATTGATGATAGCTTTCCTGATGAACAACTAGCTGTCATAAGTACTTCTCGTACTGCCCCCTGGTATGCTGATTATGCTAATTATATTGTTGCTAAGTTCATACCACCTAGCTTTACATTCCAGCAAAAGAAAAGGTTCTTCTATGATTTGAGACAGTAGTTTTGGGATGACCCACATCTTTATAAAGGAGTAGATGGTATTATTAGACGTTGTGTACCTGAGCATGAACAGGAACAGATCTTACACAAGTGCCACTCCGAAGCTTATGGAGGACACCATGCGGGAGACAGAACTGCACACAAGGTATTGCAATCCGGTTTTTATTGGCATACTCTCTTCAAGGATGCCCGTAAGTTTGTCTTATCATGTGATGAATGTCAAAGAATTGGTAATATTAGTAGACGTCAAGAAATGCCTATGAATTATTCACTTGTTATTGAACCCTTTGATGTTTGGGGCTTTGATTATATGGGACCTTTTCCTTCCTCTAATGGGTACACACATATCCTAGTTGCTGTTGATTACGTTACTAAGTGGGTAGAAGCTATTCCAACTAGTAGTGCTGATCATAACACCTCTATTAAGATGCTTAAAGAAGTTATATTTCCGAGGTTTGGAGTCCCTAGATATCTAAGGACTGATGGTGGTTCCCACTTTATTCATGGTGCTTTCCGTAAGATGCTTGCTAAGTATGATGTCAACCATAGAATTGCAACACCTTATCATCCACAGACTAGTGGTAAAGTAGAACTAAGTAATAGGGAGTTGAAATTAATCTTGCAAAAGACAGTTTATAGGTCTAGAAAGAATTGGTCCAAGAAACTAGATGATGCATTATGGGCCTATAGAACTGCATTCAAAAATCCTATGAGTATGTCTCCATATAAGATGGTATATGGAAAAGCTTGTCACTTACCTCTTGAGCTAGAACATAAGGCATATTGGGCTATCAAAGAGCTCAATTATGACTTCAAACTTTCCGGTGAAAAGTGGCTATTTGATATTAGCTATCTCGATGAATGGAGAACCCAGGCCTACGAGAATGCCAAGTTATTCAAAGAAAAAGTTAAAAGATGGCATGACAAAAGGATACAAAAGCGTGAGTTTAACGTAGGTGATTATGTTTTGCTATACAACTCTCGTTTAAGATTTTTTGCAGGAAAACTTCTCTCCAAGTGGGAAGGACCTTACGTTATCGAGGAGGTCTATCATTCCGGTGCCATAAAAATCAACAACTTCGAAGGCACAAATCCGAAGGTGGTGAATGGTCAAAGGATCAAACATTATATCTCAGGTAATCCTATAAATGTTGAAAATAATATTATTGAAACCATAAACCCGAAGGAATACATAAGGGACACTTTCCAGAACAATTCAGCCTCCGAAAAGGAAGAGGTACATGATACGGTAAGTAAACCGACTCCAAAACAGTTCTGAAGGCAATTTTTCTCCATTTTGGAATATTTAGAAAAATAGAAAAATATACCGCAGTCCGGAGGAGACACGGGGCCTCCTCGAGGGTAGGGGGCGCACCCCCCCCCTTCCCAGGGCACGCCCCCTGCCTCGAGGGCACCCCGTGTGTCCCCTGGACTCTGTTTTCTTGTGGGTTACTCCTTTCGTTCGGGAAAAATTCATTATATATACTCCATAAGGTTTTGACCTCTATATCACGCAACATTCCTCTGTTTTCGTTTCGAGCTGCTGTTTTTGACAGATCTAGATCATCATGGCGTCCTCCAACACCCCCAAGGACAGGTTCTTCCAGAAGGTCATCAACCCCTACCTTGCGGAGGTGTTGCACCACCCCAAAACCATGGAGTTGCATGAGGGGGTGCTGCACATCCGCGATGTGGAGGGGCCGAGAAGGACCGGAAGCGTGGAAACAAGACTCGAAGCAATGGAGCAACAAGTTTTCAAGTGCCAAGGTATGGTGGAACGAGGTCTCGACGCCAACCGCATGATGATCTCGGAGCTTGCCAACAACCTCAAGATGGACTCAAGGATCTTCGGAGAAGCCATCTCCAATCTTCAAGAGAAGATCGATCACCTCCAAGCCCAGATCTATGACCTGCAAAACCAAAACTGTGAGTATGAATATAGATTCAAGAACATGAGTTTGGTTGCAGATTTGACTATCCCGGAGACTCGATCATCCTTCTATGATGGTGAGCCCATGCCTTGGAAGAACAACACGCCTACATCAGCAACAACTCCATCATCACCAACCCCGAAGAAGGAGACATAATCATCTGGGTATGGGCACTCCCCTTGGCAGCTGCCAAGCTTGGGGGAGTGACCCCGGTATCGTATCACCATCACTCCTATCTTTACCGTTTTACTTAGTTCGATCCTTTTGGTAGTATCTTGATCTATTAGAATAAAGTTAGCATGATCTAGTCGTGAGCTTTTGCTTTGTGAGCTTTATCCTTTGTAATCGAGTCCGTGAGCTATATAATAAAGATTAGTGTTGAGTCAAAGGCTCGATTTCCTCACTTGGGTCATGATAAAAAGAAAGAAAACAAAGAGAGAATCAAATAGATCATATCGATCTTATGGAAGTAATGACTTCACATACAAGAGTATGATAAATAAAAGTTGTTGGGAGGTGACAAACATAGTTTTGGTCATCGTTGCAATTAATAGGAAGTAATAAAAGAAGAGAGGCTTCACATACAAATATACTATCTTGGACATCTTTTATGATTGTGAGCACTCATTAAAGTATGACATGCTAAAGAGTTGATCTTGGACAAGGAAGACAACATAATGGGTTATGTTTTTTTATATCCGAAATAAAGTATATTGTCACGGATCTTCCAACATGCTGAGCTTGCCTTTCTCCCTCATGCTAGCCAGAACTCCTTGCACTAAGTAGAGATACTACTTGTGCTTCCATATATATCTTTAAACCTAGTTTTGCCATGAGAGTTCACCATACCTACCTATGGATCGAGAAACATCCTTCCAAGTAAGTTGTCATGTTGTAAACTCGCTAAAATATGTATGATTTATTAGTGTGGGAGAAATTAGCTTTATCCGAGCTTGTGATATGGAAGTAATAAAAGCGACGGACTGCATAATAAAGGTCCTTATCACAAGTGGCAATATAAAGCGAAGTTCTTCTATGCTAAGACTTTGTGCATCCAACCATAAAAACACATGACAACCTCTGCTTCCCTCTGCGAAGGGCCTATCTTTTATTCTTATCTTATAAGTGTCAAGGTGAGATCCACCTTTATTTTTTCATTTTATCCTTTGGCAAGCACGTTGTGTTGGAAAGATCTAGATATAGATACCCACTTGGATGTAAGTTTTCATTATCTATTACTGTTGACATTACCCTTGAGGTGAAAGGTTGGGTGGCAACACCATAATCCCCTATCTTTCTCTATGTCCGATTAAAACTCCATAAACATAAGTATTGCGTGAGTGTGAGCAATTGTGAAAGACTATATGATAGTTGAGTATGTAGGCTTGCTGAAAATCTCTTATATTGACTCTTTTCGATATTACGATAAATTGCAATTGCTTCAATGACCGAGATCAAAGTTTGTTAGTTTCCAATGGAGTTTATGATGCATACTTGATATTTTGGACGAATTGTAACTTTAGCATAATGATCATATGACCATATTTATATAAGTTACTGTTATGAGAATGATCATGATGCCCTCATGTTCGTATTCTGTTTTTATCGACACCTCTATCTCTAAACACGTGGACATATTTCTCGATATCGGCTTTCGCTTGAGGAGAAGCGAGGTCTAAGCTTGGGGGAGTTGATACGTCCATTTTTCATCATGCTTATAAGTTGATATTTATTGCATTATGGGCTGTTCATACATGTTTTGTCACAATACTTATTCCTTTTCCCTCTTATTTTGCAAGGTTTACATGAAGAAGGGGGAATGCCGGCAGCTAGAATTCTGGGCCGGAAAAGGAGCAAACTCTGGAAAACTATTCTACACAACTCCAAAAGCCCTGAAAATCCACAAAAAATTGTTTCGGAAAATATAAAAAATATCTGGCGGAAGAAACCCACGAGAGGGGCCACGGGCTGGCCTCGAGGCTGGGGGGCGCGCCCCCCTTCCCAGGGCACGCCCCCCTGCCTCGAGGGCCAGCCCGTGGGCCCCCGATGCCCATATTCTCCTATATGAAGTGTTTTGACCTGGAAAAAATCACAAGGAGGCTTTCGGGACCAGACGCTGCCGTCTCGAGGCGGAAACCAATCTAGGGCTCCGGCGGAGCTGTTCTACCGGGGATACTTCCCTCCGGGAGGGGGAAATCGTCACCGCCGTCATCACCAACAACTCTCCCATCTTGGGGAGGGCTATCTTCATCAACATCTTCACCAATACCATCTCCTCTCAAACTCTAGTTCATCTGTTGTATCCAATCTTTGTATCCAAACCTCAGATTGGTACCTGTGGGTTGCTAGTAGTGTTGATTACTCCTTGTACTCGATGCTAGTTGGTTTATTTGGTGGAAGATCATATGTTCAGATCCATTATGCATATTAATACCCCTCTAATCATGAACAATATTATGTCTTGTGAATAGTTACTTTTGTTCCTGAGGACATAGGAGAAGTCTTGCTATTAGTAGTCATGTGAATTTGGTCTTCGTTCGATATTTTGATGAGATGTATGTTGTCTCTCCTCTAGTGGTGTCATGTGAACATCGACTACATGACACTTCACCATTATTTGGGCCTAGAGGAAGGCATTGGGAAGTAATAAGTAGATGATGGGTTGCTAGAGTGACAGAAGCTTAAACCCTAGTTTATGTGTTGCTTCGTAAGGGGCTGATTTGGATCCATATGTTTCAGGCTATGGTTAGGTTTACCTTAATACTTCTTTTGTAGTTGCGGATGCTTGCATTAGAGGTTAATCATAAGTGGGAGGCTTGTCCAAGTAAGGGCAGCACCCAAGCACCGGTCCACCCACATATCAAATTATCAAAGTACCGAACGCGAATCAGATGATCGTGATGAAAACTAGCTTGACGATAATTCCCATATGTCCTCGGGAGCGCTTTACCTTGCATAAGAGTTTGTCCAGGCTTGTCCTTTGCTGTAAAAAGGATTGGGCCACCTTGTTGCACCTATTTACTTTTACCGTTTGTCACTTGCTACCAATTATCTTATCACAAAACTATATGTTACCTATATTTTCAGTGCTTGCAGGAAATACCTTACTGAAAACCGCCTATCATTTCCTTCTGCTCCTCATTGGGTACGACACTCTTACTTATCGAAAGGACTACGATAGATCCCGTACACTTGTGGGTCATCAATATACTGAGACATGCAGGAGTAGGGGTGCTATCTCTCCGGAGAGCATTGAACCTGGGTAAACTACCGCGTGCTACTCGCATACCCGTCCCTGGATATTCCGGCAGTAGTCTTGCCCTCACACGAAGCCACTCCGTGGCATCTATCGTCTTG
>LR738714.1:317850054-317860567 GCA_902687465.1 Secale cereale
CCCCCCCCCCGCGTGAGAATACCACGACAGTCCGCACGCTTAACGTGTGTTGACGGTATAATATTATATGAGGTATGTATGTTGGTGACCGAATGTTATTCGGAGTCCCAGATGTGATCGCGGACATGACGAGGAGGTTCGGTATAGTCCAGAGGTAAAGATTGATATATAGGATGAAGGTATTTCGGTTTCAGAAAGGTTTCGGAATGCACCGGATCACCATCGGAGTGCCGGAAGGGTTTCTGGAAGACCTATGGGTGTTATTGGCCAAACGGGCCAATGAGGGGAGCACACCGTCCCACAAGTGGCAGGCTTGCCCCACCTCATGGCCGCCGGCCCTTGGAAAGGAAAGGGGGCCTCTAAGGAAAGGCAGCTGCCGGCCCCCTCTTACCTTCTCCTCCCCCCCCTTAGGAAGGAAAGGGGGCGCGTCTAGGCCCAGGGCCGCCGTCGGCCCCTTTTGGGGCGCCTAGGGCTGCCTCCCCTCCACCTATATATATGAGAGGAGGGGAGGGTGTGCCGCACACTACGAATCACCAAGCCTTGTGTGGTGCCCCCTCTCGCTGTAGTTCCTCCTCCGTCTAAATCCGTCGTGATTGGCGAAGCCCTGCAGAAATAGTTTTCACCACCACCATCACCAAACCGTTATGCAACCGTAACTCATATACTATTTAGCCCCTCTTGTTGGATCAAGAAGGCGAGGACGTCATTGAGCTGAACGTGGAGGTGTCGTACGTTCGGTACTCGATCGGTACGGATCATGAAGGTGTACGAATACATCAACCGCGTTGATAAACGCTTCCGCTTAGAGATCTACCAGGCTATGTTGTTGCTCTCCCCCTCTCGTAGCTATGCATCTCCATGGATAGATCTTGCGTGTGCATATATATTTTTTGTTTTCCATGCAACATTCCCCAGCAATGGCATCATGAGATAGGTCTATGTGTAGATGATATGCACGAGTAGAACACAAAGGAGTTGTGGGTGGTGATATTAATATTGCTTACCTCCAATGTCTTATTTTGATTCGGCGGTATTGTGGGATGACGCGGCTTGGACCAACCTTGCATGTCCACGTACATGAGACCGGTTCTGTCGATTGACATGCAACTTGTTTTGCATAAAGGTGGCTGGCGGTTGTCTGTTTCTCCTACTTTAGTTGAATCTTATTGGACTACAACGGTCCTTGCAGAAGATTAAATGGCAACTTGATAATCACAGTTGTGGGTTTGCGTAGTTAAGAACGGTTCTTGCTAGTTTCCCATAGCAGCCACATAAAACATGCAACAACAAAGTAGAGAACGTCTAACCTGTTTTCGCAAGGTATGTTGTGATGGGATATGGTCAGGACGTGATATGATATACATTGATGTATGAGATGATCATGTTTTGTAATAATTTCACGACTTCCATGTCGATGAGTTCGACAATCGATAGGAGCCTTAGGGTTGTCTTCGATTATTGTATGTCCTGCGTGTCAATCACTAAGTGCCATGTAATTGCTTTACTTTATCACTATGCGTTAGCAATAGTTGTAGAAGCAGTAGTTGGCGAGACGAACCCGACGCAATGATGGAGGTCAAGGTGTCGCGCCGGTGACGATTGAGATCATGTTGTTGCTTTGGAGATGGACATCAAAAGAACAAGATGATGATGGCAATATCATGTCACATATTTTGATTGCATGTGATTTTTATCCCCTGTGCATCTTATTTTGCTTAGAACAACGATATCATTATAAGATGATCTCTTCACTTAATTTCAAGATAAAAGTGTTCTCCTTGACTATGCACTGTTCGTAAAGATCGTCATTTTAAAGCACCTCGTGATGATCGGGTGTGACAGACTCTACATTCACATATGACGGGTGTTAGCCAGTTTTGCACATGCAGAATACTTGGATTAAACAGGACGAGCCTAGCATGTACAGACATGGTCTCAGAACAGTAGAGACCGAAAGTTCGAACATGAGTCATATAGTAGATATGATCAACATGGAGATGTTCACCATTGAAGATACCCCATTTCACGTGATGATCAGACATGGGTTAGTTGATTTGGATCATGTATCACTTAGACAACTTGAGGGATGTTGATTTAAGTGGTAATTCTTTAGTAATTTGATTATTTGAACTAAAATTTATCATGAACTTAGTCCTAATAGTATTTGCAAATCTACGTTGTAGATCAATGGCTCGTGCTACCGTTCCCTTGAATTTTAATGCATTCCTAGAGAAAGCTAAGTTGAAAGATAATGTTAGCAACTACATAGACTGGCTCCATAACTTGAGGATTATCCTCATTGATGCACAGAAGAATTATGTCTTTGATGCACTGCTAGGTGACGGACCTGCTACAGGAGCTGATGCAGACGTTATGAATGGCTGGCGGACTCGATCTGATGACTACTCGATAGTTTAGTGTGCCATTATTTACGGCTTTGAACTGGGACTTCCAAAACGTTTTGAACGCCACATAGCATATGAGAGGTTTCAAGAATTGAAATTGATATTTCAAGCTAATGCCGGGGTTGAGAGATATGAAATCTCCAGCAAGCTCTTTAGCTATAAGATGGAGGAAAATAGTTAAGTCAGTGAACACATACTCGGAATGTCTGGGTACCACAACCACTTGACTCAATTGCGAATTAATCGTCCAGTTGAGTGTGTTATTGATAGAGTCCTTCAGTCACTGCCACCAAGCTACAAAGGCTTTGTGATGGACTATAATATGCAAGGGATGATGAAAATGATTCCCGAGCTCTTTATGATGCTGAAATCGGTGGAAGTAGAAATCAAGAAAGAGCATCAACTGTTGATGGTTAAAAAGACCACTTGTTTCAAGAAAAAGGGCAAGGAAAGAAAGAGAACTGCAAGAACAACAACAAGCAAGTTGTCGCTCCTGTGATGAAGCCCAAAACTGGACCCAATCATGAAATTGAGAGCTTCTACTGCAAATGAAATTGTCACTAGATGCGGAACTGCCCCAAATACATGGCAGATAAGAATGATGGCAAAGAGAACAAAGGTATATTTTATATACATGTTATTGATGTGTTCCTTACTAGTGCTCATAGCAGCGCCTGGGTATTTGATACTAGTTCGGTTGCTCATATTTGTAACTCAAAATAGGAGCTACATAATAAACGAAGATTGGCAAAGGACAAGGTGATGATGTGCGTCAGAATGGTTCCAAGGTTGATATGATAGTCGTCGGCACGTTACTTCTACATCTACTTTCGGGGATAGTTTTAGACCTTAATAATTGCTATTTGGTGCCAGCATTGAGCATGAAAATTATATCTGGATCTTGTCTATTGCGAGACAGTTATTCATTTAAGTCAGAGAATAATGGTTGTTCTATTTATATGAGTAACATATTTTGTGGTCATGCACCCTTAGTGAATGGTCTATTCTTGTTGAATCTCAATATTAGTGATACACATATTCATAATATTTATACCAAAAGATTCAAAAATTGATAATGATAGTGCAGCATACTTGTGGCACTGCCATTTCGGTCATATTGGTGTAAAGGGCATGAAGAAACGCCATGTAGATGGACTTTTGGAATCACTTGATACTTGCGAACCATGCCTCATGGGTAAGATGACTAAAACTCCGTTCTCAGAAACAATGGAACGAGCCAA
Source organism: Secale cereale (assembly GCA_902687465.1). Lineage (NCBI taxonomy): Eukaryota > Viridiplantae > Streptophyta > Magnoliopsida > Poales > Poaceae > Secale > Secale cereale. The sequence continues at coordinate 317,853,701 of LR738714.1, forward strand.
TGACTTATTGGAAATAATACATACCAATGTATGCGGTCCAATGAGTGTTGAACACACGGTGGGTATCGTTATTTTCTAACCTTCACATATGATTTTAGTAGGCATGGGTACACCTACTTGATTAAACACAAGTCTGAAACATTTGAAAAGTTCAGAGAATTTCGAAGTGAAGTGGAGAATCATTGTAACAAGAAAATAAACATTCTATGATTTGATCATGGAGGTGAATATTTAAGTTATGAGTTTGGACTTCATTCAAAACAATGTGGAATTGTTTCACAACTCACACCACCTGGAACACCACATCATAATGGTGTGTCCGAAATGTCTCTTACTGATTTGCCACTATCATGTCGGGGTTGTGCATTAGAGACAGCTGCATTCATATTAAATAGGGCACTATCTAAATCCATTGAGACGACACCGTATGACCTATGGTTTGGCAATAAAACTAAGCTGTCGTTTCTTAAAGTTTTGGGATGAGACGCTTATGTCAAAAGGCTTTAGCTTGATAACCTCGAACCCAAAATGGAAAAGTACGTCTTCATAGGATACCCCAAAGAAACTATTCGGTATACCTTCTATCACAGATCCGAAAGCAAGACCTTTGTTGCTAAGAATGGGTCATTTCTAGAGGAGTTTCTCTCAAAAGAAGTGAGTGGGAGGAAAGTAGAACATGATGAGGTAGTTGTACGTTCTCTCGAATTAGAAAATAACACATCAGAGAAAACTATTCCCGTGATGTCTACACCAACCAAAGAGGAAGCAAATGATAATGATCATGAAACTTCATATCAAGTTACTACTGAACATCGTAGGTCGGTCGTAACAACGGCAAACCTACGAACTATCATGAAGCTATGATGAGCCTAGATTCCCACAAATGGCTTGAGGCCATGAAATCTGAGATAGGATCTATGTGTGAGAACAAAGTGTGAACTTTGGTAGACTTTCCTGATGATCGACAGGCCATTGAGAGTAAATGAATCTTCATGAGGAAGATGGATGCTGGTGGTAATATCACTATCTACAAAGCTTGACTTGTTGCAAAAGGTTTTCGACAAGTTAAAGGGGCTGACTATGATGAGACTTTCTCACCCGTAGCAATGCTTAAGTCTGTCATAATCATTTTAGCAATTGCCGCATTTTATGATTATTAAATCTGGCAAATGGACATCAAAAATGCATTCCTTAACAGGTTTCTTAAAGAAGAGTTGTATACGATGCAACCAGAAGGTTTTGTCGATCCTAAGGGTGCTAACAAAGTGTGCAAGCTCTAGCGTTCCATCTATGGACTGGTGCAAGCGTCTCGAAGTTGAAATATATGCTTTGATAAGGTGATCAAAGCATTTGGTTTTATACAGACTTATGGTGAAGCCTGTATTTACAAGAAAGGGAGTGGAAGCTCTGTAGCATTTCTGATATTATATGTAGATGACATATTATTGATTGGAAATGTTATAGAATTTCTGGATCGCATTAAAGGATATTTGAATAAGATTTTTTCAATGAAAGACCTCAGCAAAGCTGCTTACATATTGGGCATCAAGATCTATAGGGATAGATCGAGACGCTTAATAGGACTTTCACAAACCACATACCTTGACAAAGTTCTGAAGAAGTTCAAAATGGACCAGTCAAAGAAAGGGTTCTTGCCTATGTTGCAAGGTGTGAAATTGAGTAAGTCTCAAAGACCGACCACGGCAAAAAATAGAGAGAAAATGAAAGTCATTCCCTATGCCTCAGCCATAGGTTCTATTATGTATTACACGATGTGTACCAGACCTGATGTGTTCCTTACCATAAGTTTGGCAGGAAGGTACCAAAGTAATCCAGGAGTGGATCACTAGACAATGGTCAAGAATATCCTGAAGTACCTAAAACAGTACTGCAGGATGCTGCTAACGCGACACTACTATAAAAGACCCTTTGACGAAACCGTGTGCGATGCATTAATCTCAAACGGTGATGTAAAAAACCATCAAAAAATACGCAAAACATTTGGGATGAATGATACATCAAACACGGTTTAGATTTTTGTTGCGTGTGTGATGTGTGGCATACGGTTGATCCAGCAGAACCATTTGCGATGTGGCAGAACAACAGAAATGGGCAGCCATATCAATGTGTGTTCGATATATGGCATAATGTTCGCTCCGATGAACCGTTTGTGATGATCGATGTGAACACAAACGATTCGGCGTAACACGATGTGTGTGATACCTGGAAACATGTTGGTAATCAGAATTGTGTGTAATCAGAATTGTGGTCGTCGGGGCACATAGCTCAATGATTATCCAAGGCCCGAAGCAACCTGGAAATGACATTGACATTTACTTTCATCTACTGGTAGAAGAAGTTATGACAGTGTGGATAGATGCGCCTGCTGTAAAATGTTATGATGCTTACAGATATTTTTGATCTACATGCGATGCTGGTGCACACCATTCAAGATATGCTAGCATTAGACAACACATCGTGGCAGAAAACAAAGGGAGATGTAGGGTGTGTCACATGCATGGATAGGACAGCTAATAGATTTCTTCCCAACTCACGCAAAGCCGTGTATCCGTGTCATCGTAAGTTCTTACAGAAAATCACCCATATCGAAAGATGAAAGCTGAATTTGATGGTATGGTAGAGGTAGGTGTGGACCCAAGACCCTATGATGGGGAGGTGGTCCACAACATGGCTAAACAAATTAATGATGTGCTTGGCAAGAAGCACGCTTTGACGGTAAAACAAACACCCAAGGGTCAAGTGTTTAAGAAGAAATCGGTGTTTTGGAAATTACCTTACTAGGAGATTCTACGTGTACGTCACTACATCGATGTCACCTATTTGTTGTCAGTTAAGACACTCTCTTCCTACTCCGCAAACATCAGAAGTCTCGTGGATGTGAGCTTAGGTAAAATGAATTTGGGACACATGAAGTCACAAGATTGCCATGTAATGTTGACACAAATCCTCCCGGTGGCCATCAGGAATCTAATGAACAAAGATATAAGAAACACACTCATTGGGCTCTGTGATTTCTTCAACCAACTATGGCAGAAAGTTGTAGATCCTGAAGAGTTGGATCATATGAAAGATGATATTGCAAGAATATTGTCCGACCTAGAGATGTTTTTCCCATCGTCATCTTTGATATCATGGTCCATCTCACTGTGCACCTTGTCGACGAGATAAAGTATTGTGGTCATGTGTGTCTTCGCAACATGTATCCCTTCGAGCGGTTCATGGGAATACTGAAGCGCTTTTGTCGGAATCGAAACCATCTAGAGGCAAGCATACTACAAGGTTATACCGCGGAGGAGGTGGTTGAGTTTTGCACCGAATACATGAAACAAATACCTATAGATTTGCCCCTCTCTCGCCATGAGGGAAGGCTGAAAGGTAAGCTGGTCCTTGCTAGCACGCAAATGGCTGCACCCAAAGAATTGGCAGAGAAAGCCCATTTGACGGTACTGCTTAACAGCCCAGTTCTCAGCGCTTGTGCCGAAGAACACTTGGCGGAGATACGCCAAAACTTCTTACCAATGGTGCTTTCATCAGATGTGGAGATGAAGGAGCACACTAAGAACTATGCCGAATGGCTAAAGAATTGTTTGGCACAAGGATCCATCAATGACATAGCTACGTGGATGGCACAAAAGCCATCACCTACGGTGTTAACGTACCAAGCATATGACATAAATGGATACATATTCTACACTGCGGAACGTGGTGAGAAGACCTCATATCAGAATAGCTCTGTTCAAATAGAATGCATGACTGTAGATGAAGCTGATAAAAGTGTATACTATGGAACCATCAAAGAGATTTGGGAGCTTGACTGTGTGAAAGTTAAGGTGGCATTATTCAGGTGCGCATGGATCCCTCTTGGTCATGTAAAGGTTGATGATTATAGGAAGACCAATGTTAACATGACAACGATGGCTTATCACGCGGACCCGTTCATTCTTGCTAGTGATGCTACCCAGATTTTCTTTGCGGAAGACCCGTTGCATAAGAACTGCCATGTAGTGATGCATGGGAAGAGGAGGGTACTGGGTGTCGATAATGTTGCCTATGAGAACAAGCACGATGAATTTGTTGAGTTGTCAGCCAAGGGATCACGCACCCATGTAATAGAGAAGCATAAAATCATCAGAACACCCAAGTTCATTCGGGGTCAATGTAATGATACTAGTTCCCCCATGTACATGGGAATTAAGCCATAAGACTAGTCTTTATGCCTACCCTGCAACTTAATTCGTTCAATTCAAAACTGTCACGTGTACTGAATTTGTGAGTTATTCCTGGCTTTCTGTTGATATAAGAACCGTTAATATGTTGACCATATGCTGTCAGCTCGGGCAATGAATATGAACTGTCTTTTGTTATTATTATTATATCATAGAGGTAGCACACTCAATTGATCTCACTACAGTATGTGTGAACAAAAATATGCAATCTGGTTTGCGAATAGCACACGGTTCGTTGATGAAAGTCGTGTGCCGACCAAACCCCGCCCGCAATCTGATTCGTGCTTTTTGATTGGCTAGAATCCAAACCCCATGGCTCGTACATCTGCATCGTTGGTTGTTCCCAGATAGAACGGTGATCCTCATCCCTCTCGACAGTAGATGTAGTTCCGGTTGTAATCTTATTTTTATGCACAAAATGCACGTTAAACTAAAAAATATCTTAAATATAGCTAACGATACCTGAAATGCACCAAAAATTCAAACCCGTGGTATAATGGTGATTGTGTACCGTTGAAATTTTTATGAGGCCAAACGATGAAGTCACCGGCCACTGGAGTTTGAATTGACACGTCTCCTTTTGGAAAGCATAATCCTTCATGTGAGATGCTCCGGTTTGGAAGGAGCGATCATCAAAACCTGTGCCAAACTTTACCAATTCTTTTCCACGGGATCGTGAGTGCACACCACGGGCACATATCGATTTTGATGATGTCCGGACTCCATCTAAATTTCCTGTAATTCAAATATCAATTAGGCATACGCCCTAGCCGCACCTCGCGGCCGAAATGTTTGAAACTTCTCCCCGCTTCTCGAACAAACATATGAAAACTCGCAAAGTGACGCACTAATGATTTGTACACCTTCTTTGCTAGGCTGATCGTAATGGGAGAGTATCATAGCTAGTATCATGCATGCCAACTAGGCAATTTTGATGAGCTGTTAAATGAAGAAAGAGAGGGTTAAGTATCATATCATGATACCATATCTCATTAAATGCTATGCTACTGCGTGGCATGCATGATAATAAATAAAATACTACATGATACTAACTTATGATACTATGCGCGCATTACGGAGGTAGTATCATATACTAGTATCATATGCATGATACTAGTATAATATCATATTAAGTTAGTGTCTTAGGTTGCCTTATTAATTCCCACACATGACACAAAGTAGTACAACATTTAATATGATGCAGTATCATGATATGATACCGCATCCTCTCTTTCCTCATTTAACTATGTGCCACATTATCCAAAAAGTCTAGTTGGCATGCATGATACCGCTTATGGTACTCCCATTATGACCAACCTTAGGGTGGCCATAGTGGGGGTATCATAGCCGGTATCTTGCACTCGGGAATAGCGAATATGATGATGTGGCAAAGAAGTAAAATAGGTAGATACCGTAACATAATAAATATGCTATACTACTTTGTGTCATCTATGATACTACTCTATCATACTATATATGCACAATGAAGGTACGTATGTAGTATCATACACTAGTATCATATGCATGATACTATAGTATATGATACTCCCCACTATAAGGCTGGCCATAGTGGTGGTATCATAGCCGATATCATGCACTCGAAAAGAGCAAGTATGCTGATGTGGCAAAGGATTAAAGAAGATAGAGAGGGTTAGAGAAACATATATGTAGATACCGTATCATGTTAAATGTGATGCTAATTTGTGTCATGCATGGCAATAAATTTGATCATCTATGATACTACTCTATTATACTATGCACTATAATTGAAGGTAATATCATACACTAGTATCATATATATATATATATATATACAGCAGGTTTATTCTCATAAAATTATGAGAATAATATTCTCATAACACTTCCGAACTGCATTGTGATACTGCATTGGAAAGCTATGCGCACTGCTTCCTTCTTCTGTTCCGAACCACATAGCGGGGCAGTAGCAAACCTTCACGGAGCAGCGTTTCTGGCTAGTTTGATCGATTTCTATTGTTTTATTTGTGTGTGCGCTGATTTAATATGTGATTGAACACGCAATTCTGCGAGAAAACGACGGAAATCGTTTGATTTGGCGGATCTGCCTATGTTCTTCCGCATGTGCAGGAGCTTCGCATCCTGCTGGCGGGTTCATATTCGATTTTATAGCGTGATCCTAGTATGTTACTAATTTCGCGTTCATGTTTGTGTTATTCCGCGACAGATTAATTTTCTAATAGGATTGAAATTTTAGGATAATTGGTCGAGTATCTCTCTGTTCTAGCGCAAAAATGGCAAGGTCTCTGTCCTTCCCCGTCCGGATCAAAATTGTTGTGTTTTTTATGTATTTTTCTGTTGTTTTCGGCAATTATGTGCTGCCTTGCACCTATCCGTATGAATTGCAGTGGATTAAGTTGTTAATTTTGAAGAATTTAACTTTTCTCCATGTTTTTTGTGTTCGAGCGGGCGCCACTGGCTTTGGTCGTTACTCAAGATGTTTTTTGAGATTTTGTGCATTATATAGTTGTTAGAACTGCATTATAGCCTGTGTTTTTCGTCTGCGAATCGTGGGGGGGGGGGTGAACTGCAGTAATATGCAATGCGCGGTGAATATTGTAGCGCGGTGAACTGCAGTAATATG
>LR738714.1:317860656-317951908 GCA_902687465.1 Secale cereale
TATGAACTGCATTACAGCCACGGGGGGTGGGGGACTAGTTTAATAAGTTTTTTTGCTTTGTCAAGCGCGGTGGACTGCATTAATATGCAATGCGAAATGCACATTGTCATGTTACCGCACTGCTTTATTTGCCGTTTTACTTTTTTTTGGGTTGTGTCTGTACATATATATATTGGTGGGTCAATTGGCTCCCCTCCCACCTTATCCCTGGCGGCTCCCATCCCACCTTATCCCTGGTGGCGAACATTGCCTGCTCTTTTTGCCACTCTTCCTCGATCTGCCTTCTTCACAACCAGACCCTACGCCTGGCAATGGATTGCGCGTGCGGCTGCCTGGCAAGGTTGGAGCCTATGCTGGAGACATGCGTTTTTTCTGAAGGGTTGGTTCTAAACCAGAGGCAACGGCACAGCGCGCTCTGTTCCCTTCTCTATTCTTCAGGTATTGGATTTCGGGCTGACAATGATGTCAATGATTCATGGGTATGTATTTCTCGCAGTTCAGGGGCTTTGGGTCGTAAATCAATCGAGGTATCCTCTGTTTTGGAGGCATAGTAATTTCCTGCATAGTATTAAGCCAAAGCTTTTTATGCACGCCAACAGTGAAATGAACTGCATCTTTCGTACTATATATCATTATATATGCAACTGGAGAAATTGCACTTCAATTTGTCATTCTATAGCACGGGCACTGGGAGTTAACATGAAGAAACAATGCACTTCAGTTTTAAGCACAGCGCTCTACATATGTAAGTCATGGTGGACTGCATTTTTCAGCCATATTGCATTTTTATTTTTTCGAAGTATCTTTTCTGTTTTCTACTGGGATATACATGGGACTGCAGTCGACGCAAGAGGGGCACTGCATGGCGATAAAAAGGGCACTACAAACTGGATGTAGGGGTTGGGTATGTGATTTTCTTACATTATATGCAGTTCTCTCCTTCTGCAGATGCAGCTCTGGCTGCTGTTGGCATGCAGTCCACCTCCGCTACAGGAACTCATGGGATTTTTCAACTTTTGCCATTGTCGTGGGAGAAGGCTGGATGGGCACCATTGCAGTTCGCATCCACGACGACAGCGATGGAGAAGACATCCTTGCAGTTCTCTTCCCCCTGCCATGCATAACCAAGGCAGGATGCTTCAGCTGGGTCAACAGCGGCGGATCCCTCAGGTGGTGTTGGGGCGAAGGTGAGGGGCGGCGTCGCTTCCTAACCACCGCCGCGGAAGAATCCTCGCCGACGGACTGCATCACCGGCCGCTCCGCGCGCGCTCTGCGCTTCCGGCCACGAAAGAAGGCTGGGAGGGGAGGGGGACGCCGCCGGCCGCCGGAGCGCTGCCGCACAAGGAGGCGGTGAGGGGAGGGGGACGCCGCCGGCCGCCGGAGCGCTGCCGCGCAAGGAGGTGGCGGTGAGGGGAGGGGGACGCTGCCGGCCACTGTGGCGCTGCCGCGCAAGGAGGCGGGGAGGGAGGGGGACACCGCTAGCCGCCGGGGCGCTCCCGCGCTAGGAGGTGGGTAGGAGAGGGGGTGTTATGAGAATAAGGGTTTTGTTAGGAGAATAAGGTCTTAAGGGGTGTTATGAGAATAGACCCACCCTATATATGGCACTCTCCACTATGAGTAGCCTAAGTACAGCCTAACTAAAACACCCACCTATAGTTGTAGTAGGGTTTTTTTTACTTTATATGCACTAAAATGCAAGGTAAGTGCAAAGAATGACTTAAATAAAGGAGACGAGACCAGAAATGGGCCGGAAAACAAAACCAAGGCTATATTCGCGATTGTTTACCATGATTTTTTTCGACGTGAAACAATGTAGTAATTGACAATTGGGAGTACGAAGTGTCGCATCTCCTTTTGGAAACTATGATCCTTCTTGTGAGATGCTCTGGTATGGAAGGTGTGAGCACCAAAACTTGTGCCAAACTTTACCAAACAAATTCCATGCGATCGTGAGAGCATGCCACAGTGACACAATGACTTTTGTTATTTTCTGGACTCTATATGCATTTCCTGAAATTAAAATACCAACAAGGCCTATGCCTCTGGCCGCACCCTGTAGCCGAACTGTTTGAAGTTTTGTTCATGTTTCTCGGACAATGAATGAAAACTAGCAAAGCAACACACAAATGATCTTGCTAACACCCACGTGTAGTTGCGACTATATATATATATATATATATATATATATAAACGCGATCTCTTTTTTTTTGCATATTCAAAGTTTGAGATTGCTAGCCAGGCCTGCCGCTTGGTAAAACGTACCAGAAAATCGAACCATAGGGTACAATTGTGATTTCTTACTGTGGAAAAAAAATTGGAGGCAAAACGATGAGCTCATGTTTTCATTCAAACAAAAATATGCTATCAGTTAATGTAAAAGTTTTCAAATAACACACGGTTCACTCACGAAAGCCGTGTGTCCACTAAAACGTGGCCGATCCCCCCCTGCCGGGCGCGCGATCTGAGTCATGCATTCTGATTGGCCATAACCCGAACCCCATGGATTGTACGTCTGCACCATTGGATTCTCCTTGATCGAACGGTGTTCCTCATTCCTTTCGACAACACATGCAGTTCCATTTATGACTTTACTTATAACCACAATTTGCATGTTAAATTCAAAAATGTCTTAAATATAGCAAACAATACCTAAAATACGTTATAAAAGCAAACTCGTGGTATAATGGTGATTGCCTACCATGGAAATTTTTATGAGGCCAAACGATGAAGTCACCGACCAGTGGAGTTTGATTTGACACGTCTCCTTTTGGAAACCATGGTCCTTCATGTGAGATGCTTTGGTTTGGAAGGAGGGATCATCAAAACTTGTGCCAAACTTTACCAAGTTTTTTTCCTCGGGGTCGTGAGAGCGTGCCACGGGCACACACCGATTTTTATGATGTCTGGACTCCATCTATTCCCAGTAATTAAAATACCAACTAGGCCTACACCGGTGGCCGCACCACGCGGCGAAATGTTTGAAACTTCTCCCCATTTCTCAGACAATGGATGAAAACTCGCAAAGCGACACACGAATTAAACTTCTCCCCGCTGTAGAATGGTTTTGAATTTAATTATACGCACTAAATGCAAGCTAAGTGCAAAAAATGACTTGTATACAGCAACGAGACCTGAAATGGCCAGAAAATCTAACCTAGGGTAAATACGTGATTGTTTACCGTGAAAAAAATTCGAGGCGGAACGATGTAGTCAGTAATGATTGGAGTCCGTTCGTGTCTCCTTTTGGAAATATTGATCCTTCTTGTGAGATGCTCTGATTTGCAAGGTGTGAGCATCAAAACTTGTGCCATCTTTACCAAACATTTTCGATGTGATCCTGAGAGCACGCCATGGTCACACACCGATTTTTGTTATTTCCGGACTCTATATGCATTTCGTGCAATTAGAATACCAACAAGGCATACGCCTCTGGCCGCACCCTGCAGCCGAACTGTTTGAACTTTTCCCGTTTCTCGAACAATGATTGAAAACTCCCAAAGCGACACACAAATGATCTTGCTAGCTAGCACTCACGTGTAGTTGCTACTATAGCAAACGACTCAAATATAGCGAACGATACCTCAAATGCATGAGCAAATTGAACCATAGTGTACAATGGTGATTTCTTAGTGTGGAAAACAATTTGGAGGCCAAACGATTAACTCTTGTTTTCGTTCAAAGGAAAATATTTAGTTCATGTAAATGTTTTCAAATAGCACATGGTTCACTCACGAAAGCTGTGTGCCTACCAAACAATGGCCAATGCCCCCCTGCTGCGCGCACGGTCTGAGTTGTATGTTCTGACTGGACGATTCCAAACCCCACGGATCATACATCTGCAACGTTGGATGCTCCCAAATCGAACGACAATCCTCATCCCTTTTGATAGCAAATGATGTCCGGTTAGGATTTGATTTATATGCCAAAATGCATGGTAAATGCCAAAAAAAATCTTAAATATAGCACACAAGACCTGAAATGCGCCAGCAAATACCCGTGGTATAATGGTGATTGCTTAACGTGGGAAAAATTTATAGGCGAAACGATGAACTCACGTCTTCATTTGAAAATTAGTGCGTCTTCATTTCAAATGAAATTATTCTATTTATGCACATGAGCTAGGCAACCGTTTTCATAGGCCTTTCCGCGCGGCGATCGGCGATATTTTTCACACTTTTCACCTAGGCCGCTAACACCCCCCACCGCCTGCCCGTGTTTCACTCAACTAGTCCACCCAATATCCATTGCAAGCTCCCCCTCCCCCAAATCCGCAGCAGAACCCTCTCCGGCAACGGCGTGCTCACCCCGGCTGTGTGCCTGCTCTTCGGTGTCAAGCCTACCTCCACTTTTGTTCCCAACATGCGGCTGCCCACGCCTCATCGTCTTCGTTTGCTCGCCAACCACCCTCGAGCATATCGATCATGTAACCCTCGCCTCTCCTGTGGTTTGGGTTCGACCGGGTTTGCATTAGGAAGACTGTTAGTTACTGCTCTCCTTCACGGTGAGGCATATTTACTTGCAATCCCTCTTCCTATTTCATTATGTATGTTCCCAAATGGGCTATGAAATAATGGAGGGCATATATATGTTCATTATCTACCTTCCCAACTAGTACATATAAGTTGTATTTGTTCCAATAAGTTACTGCCGATTTATAGATCGTGGGTGAACGAGTCACACAAACTTAACAAATAAGTCATACATTTTCTAAATTATTGCATGACATGTTTAGACAGCTTGATACCAAGTTGTTAGTTTTATGCATATTCTCCTTTCCAAAGTTTCGCATGTGTTCTCTGTAGATGTTGATTAGCAGCGACATCACTCATGCTTCAGGCGATGTATCTTCATCTGATTCCGACAACCCTAGGTATTCAGCAGATGGTGAGGGATCAAGTAATCCTGAATGGGATAGAGCTGCAGCAATTACCCTTCTGGTCAAGACATGAAGGAATGCTCCAAGGAAGGCCACACACCAGCCCAAAGGTTTATATGAAGTAACCGAGATCAATTTAAAGTCTTGGGCTCCAATTAAACCAGATAAAGCACGCAGGAGGTTCATGAGTGTGTGTGGATTTGTTGGCAGGGCAAGGCTCAACATTAATATGCCGGGGTTTCAGAAGATTGACACAGAAACATGACAAAGGATAGTGTGGGAGATCAGGGATCACGTCACTGTTCTAGAGCAGTGGAGACTACATGTGGAACACACTACACTGAAGAAGGCTACGGATGCTTGGAGAAACTGGAAGCACGTGTTGTACAAGAAGTACTTGAGTGAAGGCAAGGACCCAATCCCCGCGTACCCCCGAATTACAAAGGTAGACTGGGCAGAATTCAAAAGGGTTAGGGAAACTAAAGAGTTTGATGAGAAGAGTGCCAAGCAATCGGAACTAGAACAATAACATATACCCCCACCATATGGGTGTGGCAGGATACTACGACATGAAACCGATATGGGACAAGGAGGACAAAGAAGAAGTAGCAGCGGGTGGGAAATCGGTCTTTAGTGAAATCAGGGGCGAACGTACCAGAGACTACTTGCGGGCACATGGAAGGAGGCGTGATGATTGAACTTATTACTTTAAAGACTCACGTGACGAAGAGCTATATGAAGTGATGTTAGAGGCTTCCAAGATCCCTGGAAGGTTCTACGGGAACACAGGGCCATGTGACATTATTCCCAATGCTCTGGAAACAAGAGATCCCCTTGGCTGTGCAAGGGGTATAGGTTTTAATGTCCCGCATAAGAGGGCTTTCACACTTAGAAAAAAAGAGAGGCTCAACATGAAAAAAGCGAGGAGTGAAATGAAGCACAATGAATTGTATGAAAGGTTGAGGAAGGGCATGTATCCAGCTATTCGAAAGGATATTGAGGAGTCAATGACGATAGCCAACATATGGGAGGGGAGTCAGGCATGGAGGATGCTGCTTATTGTGAGACAACACCGCACAAGAGTAGTTGTGCATCAGCTGACCCCCGCGACACTAAGACTACAGTTGCTCATGATGATGCTATATCTGATCTATCTGGAATGAAAGACAGAATGAAGGGCGTGCTTACACATTATGAAGGTACATTAAAATGTGCAACAACCTGGGTTTTCCCACCCTTCTTGGAAGAGGGCCTCTTGTTGCCATGGAAGCCGGGTTGTGTGAAATGCTATGTGACTGAAGTAAAGCGTGGATTCAATGAATTTGCTCTGAAGAATGTCCTAGGAGTCTTTGATGAGCAAATGACCTTGGGAGAAACATTGTTACATCACATCAAGTGGCCATGAAAGGAAATAGAGTTCATCGATGAGATGCCTGAAGCCTCGCAAAGAGCAACCAATGCCGCCCCTCAACCGATGACGCTCTCCTTGCCACAGCAGCTCTCGCGTGCTTCCCCCAAAGAACCTAATACTCATAATTCGACGACTGATGCATCAACCTATGAACAGCTGGCCCGACTTTGTGCTATACATGCCATGTCATCATCCGCCCCAGAGTAGCCAGTGGCAAGGCCTACAACTTGTGAAGAAGCACCATCGGTTCAGATGCCGGCCGCTGAAGCAGCGGGGGGAGACCCAGCTGCGGCACATGCTCAGCAGACCAACCTGGTGGAACAGACTCCTAAGCAGTCCCATGCTTCGGAACCGCCTGCTAATCAGTCTGTAGGTCCAGAACTGACTGCTCATTAGTGTGTTGGTCCATAGTCGTGTGATTAGCATACCAATGTGTAAGGACTTCCTGCTCAGCAAACCAACCTGTTGGCACGACCTCCTCAACACACTGACAAGTTGGCACCACCTGCACAGAAACCCGACAAAGCTTCAACGCATGGTCAGCAGTCCGATGCCTCTGCTCCTATAGCCAAGAAGTCCATCACTGCAGCATCGACATCTTAGCGGTAAGACATAGATAAACCGTCTGCTAACCAGTCCATCGAAGCCTCACGGTCTTCTTGGTAGTCTGCCTTGCAGCCAACCAGACGTTCTACCAGAAATGCTTCAAGTACCTAGAAGGAAGCGGCGAAAAAGGATGCACCCACAAGGAAGCGCGGCGGGAGAGCGAAGAGGACAGAGAACGATTGCCTCTTACTGAAAGCACTCATCGCCCAGAACCAAATTAATAGCAGGTTGTTCGAATCGGGGAGTAATATTATTTCTGATGGCATGGATGATGAAGAAGTAGTTTGTTGTTTACTAAAATTAAAGCAGGCGTGCTTGAAGCACGCAATTACGTCCATGGCCTACCATTTCTTGTTGGCGAATACTTTGATGACTGCAGCTCCAGCTGCCGCCAGTTACATGAATATTGCATGGATCAAATGTCAACATGTCATCATGGTTTGCTAGTCCACTACAACAGAGATCATTCCGACACGATGCGGGTTCCATCAATGTGAGTTTCGAGAACTTACATCTCTTCTTCAACTTCAACGAGCCCGATGCCACTCTTGTTAGATGCCTAATTTTGTAAGTACTTAACAAATTCTGATCAACTTCTCCATACAAGGTTGTAAATGATAAACAACTAACTGCATTTTATTCCTCTCACGGGATTGAACGCGTAGAGAAGAAAAAGGGAGAGTGTGTATTTCATAGATCATGCATTAGCAAATGGCACAACATTAGATGGTAAGGACCTACGAGACTGGGCCATTAACATGGTTGTCAGTATCTTCGAAAACACGTCCCATGTAGAATCATTTCTTTGGCCAGATCATGAACTGTAAGTCAAGTAAACAACCACGCATACACTGATTGTCTTTCAGATTTTGACATAATTCGTAAGTTCATGGCTTTCTTAATATGCAGCGGTCACTGGATATTGGTATTCCTTGTTCCAAACAAGAACAATGTTTACTACATGGATTCTCTAAGAGAGTCAACAAATGCTCAGGATCTGACGCATCTTCAACAATTCATGGATATGTATTGAATTCTATGATGTTGAAATTAATATGCATTCATATCTGGTTCAATAATTGTTGTTGTCAAAATTCATCTTCATTTGAAGTGTGCTCGCATTGTGGAGAACAAAACCAGGGAACATGTTCAACACGGAACTACCTCTGCAGCACGAGATTGTTTCTCCGGTAACACACCGAAATCCGTTATTTTCGAAAAATTTATCCAATAGTCTGCAAATACCTTTTCTTATGCTATTCAAATGTTCAAGTTGTTGTGTGTTTGGTTCCAATCTCATCTCAGCTTAGATGTTCCCTCTTTGTGCATGCTCATCTCAGCACCCGTCTTCATGCATGCTCCCCTCATGCATGCTCCTAGTGTCATTGTGTTAAGCTAGTTTGGACTCATGCACCCTTCATACACTCTAACAAACACCCAAAAGTGGGTCGAGAAGGGAACTTTCTCATGCACCCTGCATACACCCTACCAAACACAAATAAACTTCTTTCTATTTCTATCCAGAGAAAAAAAGTACATCTAACACCGGTTAGGTTGTTCCTAACAGGACAAATACATAACTAATTCCGTACAAAAAAATTCAGTGCCCTCAGCAACAAGCAGGGACCAACCTTTGTGGATACTACGTTTGCACACACATGATCTCCATCTGCAAATCTCCTGATAGTTGTGAAGATCCTCGCGAATTAGTACCAGTAAGTCTATCTTAATTAATATCTTCTACTCCACTCATATGGCACATTCTAATCTTAAAAATACTGCAGCTCATCTTTGAACCGAGGACCCCTTACCGCTCCCGGCTGGTGAATTGTTGATGGTTCAGAGATTTACAAGTGACTTCTTCCTGAATCACTACATCAATCCCACTTTTGATAATGAAGATTTCAGCATGCTTTCTCCAGAAATATTGAGTAAGAGTTAGCCGCTAAACATGTACACATGGATCCACTGTATTCCATCTCATGAGGTCTTCATATTTCGTACACTATGATTAATTATGTAATGCATATATGTGTGAACAAATCATTGGAATTATGCTACCATATGTTCAATTGCAATTGTTGCGAAAACTGATGAATGTTCTTCCTGTGGACACTATTTGTTCTATTGAATATTCTGGCGAATTTTCTTTTTGCATGCCGATTTAAAATGGGATATTTTGTTTTAACCTGGAAATTTCTCCGCACATGTTCAACTAAATGAGGGTGTGCAATCCACATCGGAAATGTAGCGACCACGATCCCTATGGACCGGAGTCTCTGTGCTGAGTGTCATCCCTGGATCTGTATGTTGACACACACAGTAGTGTTTCAACCACACTTTATTACATTGAAAATCCTCATAAAGAGTCTTATTATAATAATATGTCCGAAGGCCATCTAATAATAATAAACTAAACGAAATCTTGTGGAAGCATCGAAGATATGTTGAGTCCATCCAACTCCACGGCAAACATTGAGTGCATGACAACAACCTAATCGCACATTATTCTTCGTCGGTAAACTCTGCAACATGAGACATTGTAGCCGTGTAGGTCAACACATTGAATATGCTGGCAAGAACACCCTGTAGCAAGTAATGATGAACAAATGTCCATAGCTATATGCATATTTGGCTGGTGGAGGCTGTAAGGTTTATTTTGCATAAAGCTAGTTTTTCCCTACAACAAAGGAATAAACCTTATTTACTACTCAGTTGTATTTACTAATATTGAGAAGTGGTTCCTCCATCTCAATCCCAAAATAACCAAAGTCATTAATAACTCAACAACTTAAATTAATAGAGTGTTGAGATATGTCCATAATTCGAATACCAGGATACTCAAGATGTCCATAACCGGGGACACAGCTACTCATGAATAGATAGTACACTCTGCAAAGGTTTGCGCACTTTTCCCCACAAGACTCGACGCATCCATGACTGAAAGATCGAGACATAGTCTTTCATAAGCATTTACTCTTTACCCTGGATAGACCGGTACACCTACTTTCCCCTACATCTGCTAGACCACCACTGAAAGAGCTCACACAACATACTCAACTATGCTAGAGCCCATAATGGCTTGTGGCTGCACACGGATGTTTCTAGGCATGAATGATATATGATCCCTTTGAGCCTGGCTGGCATTCCATAGGATGATCACACGGTTCCTCCAGGATATCCTAGGATAACACTAGATTCTCCACGTGCCCTGCAACCAATCCACCTAGTTGTGTGTTAAAGTTGCCACCTTAAACATTCCCTTAGTTGTTATTACACTCACAACTTTCATGAAAACACACATAGAAATCCACGTCTATGAGCATGGCTAAGCAATAAGTAACAACGTGTATATTCCCCGGGTTGACCTCAAGTCATTGGGTTCCTACCTCATGTACTACTCAGTAATACCACATGTAACCAAGTCCTTCTCATGCAATCCTTGAGGGTAGAACTAATGCAATAAAAATTGGGTATTGAGAAGTATGAACTTGCCTTGCTGACGATCGGTGTAACCTAGTGACTCGTAGTAGCACGCTTCGCACTCCGGAAATTGTAACGCAATCAAATAATCATACATAAGCAATCATGCAATAGAATCGAAGAACAAATCTCGAAAACAAACGAATAACTCTTGCAAACAGAAAACAATTTCTAGAAGTACTAAAATTAAGTGAATTTGTCCTTATCAGAAAGTTCAGGTCAAGAGCTTCAATTTGCAAAAAGAATCAACTCAAACAGAGATACGAAACTCAAGTTACGATCAAAAGAAATTCAAATACAAATATGTTTGAGTTCAAATTTTAAAACGTTCAAAAACAGATTTGAGTTGCATTACTGGACATATAAGATCAAAACGAAGAGTTTGGCGTTGGTTTCATCTAATTCCGACTAACGAGCAAAAAGTAGTGATCGTTTGAAGATTAGGGACAAATCTGTAAAAACTTCAATCGCGGATAGGCCTTGACGAAAATAACAGGAAAGAAAAACTCTAAATAGCGAACGTTCATTTTTCTGAACAAAAAATCGAACGTTCGCTGCTTAATAAAACCGAAAAAATGATTCTAGGTTTTAATAAAATCGAAAAAAAACTAAAAACACAACAACCCGGGTTTTTTACCTAAACGGGTCGGGTCGGGTCTAGCGGGTCGTGGGTTGCGGGTCGGGGCGCGGCTGCGGCGGTATCCGGCGGGTGATAGTGGTGGCGTCGGCCGTCGGCGGCGAGCGGCTAGCGGCGACGGGGCGCGGCTATGGGGTGCGGGAGGAAGCGAGGCGGCGGGTGGCGCAAGGCGGCAGTGGCCGCGACGCGGGGCGGCGGTGGCTGCGGCGCGGGGCTGCGCGGCGGTTGCGATCGGGCAGCGGCGGTGGCGGCTTGAGGCGGCGGCGGCTCGGGTGCCTTCGACGGGCGGGGGCCTCGGCTTTTGAAGGCCCCGGGCGAGGCCCTGCCTTGGGGAGGGGGCGACGCGAGGCGTGGCTGAGTCGGACTTGTCAGAGTCCGGCCGATGCACGGCGGGTGTGGGAGGAAGGTGGTGGCAGCGACTTAGGCCGACTGGCTGGGCTTTAGCCCAGTCGGCCCGGTCCGAAACACTTTTTTGAAATTCGCAGAACGAAGAAAATTCATAATAAATTCAAATAAAAT
The DNA here is from genome assembly GCA_902687465.1 of Secale cereale. NCBI lineage: Eukaryota > Viridiplantae > Streptophyta > Magnoliopsida > Poales > Poaceae > Secale > Secale cereale. The sequence continues at coordinate 317,872,189 of LR738714.1, forward strand.
CCTAAAAATTTCAGAAACAATTTTCACCGTTCCCTCCTAATATTTGGAACAAAGTGAACATTTTCTGAACTAAAATGCCTAAAAATAAAATAAACTTTTTAATGCAATTTAAAATAAATAAATTGCAAATAAAAATCCAATAAAAATACTTTTACTCAAAATTCAAATTTCAACATTTTTATTTCGTTTTGAAGAAGTCATATTATCTTCTCTCATTATTTAAAAAAAATTGAAAATGAAAATTGGCAAAAAAAATATTATTTGATCCAACTCCACTTGGAAAATAATAAAATTGTGGGTTCTCTTGGGAAAACTTCCAACTCTCTCACTTGGGTCCTTGAGTTGCTTAAAGTCTTTGGATCAATTTCCAAATAAAAATCAAATTCAAATGCTCAAATGATGAATGCACATGAATGATCTTTGCTAACATCCAAATTGAAAATGGGGATATTAAAAACCTACCCCCCTTAAGATGAATCTCGCCCTCGAGATTCGGGTTGGCTAGAAAATAGGTGTGGGTGGTCTTGTCGAAGGTCTTCCTGTCGTTCCCAGGTTGCTTCATCCTCTGTATGGTGACTTCACGGGTAACTCCGTTGGCAAATTCGAGAATCTTGATAGGCTTCTCCTCATAGGTCAGATTACTCCCTAGCTGAATTGCTTCCAGGGGCACTGTATCTAATAGCAGAATCTCGGCCATCTCTGCGTGACACTTCTTCAACTGAGAACGTGAAAAACCTCATGAACTCCGGACAAGGTTTTGGGCAACTCTAGCTGATAAGATACTTCTCCTCTGTGCTCCAAAACTCTGTACATTACCACAAATCGTGGTGCTAGTTTACCCTTAAATCCAGAACGCTTAACACCTCGAAGTGGGGACACATGAACATATGCTCTACCTCCAACTTCGTAGGTCACCTCCTTGCGTTTCGAATCCGCATAACTCTTCTGTCAGGACTGGGCTATTTTCTGTCTGTCGCGGATCAACTTGACCTTCTCCTCTGAATCCCTGATTAAAACTGGTCCAGTTAAGTTGTGGTCTCCGACTTCATCACACATTAATGGTGCCCCGCACCTTCTTCCGTACAAAGCCTCGAAAGGGGCCATCTGCAGACTAGTCTGATAACTATTGTTGTAAGAGAACTCTACGTAAGGCAAATCATCATCCCAACTAGATCCATAATCTAGCGCACAAGCTCTCAACATGTCCTCCAGAATCTGATTGACTCTCTCTGTCTGTCCTTTTGTCTGTGGATGAAAGGCTGTACTGAACTCTAGCCTCGTACCCAAAGTCTCGCGCAACTGCTTCCAAAACTTTGAAGTAAATTGTGTTCCTCTATCTGATACAATGGTCCCCGGAAATCCATGTAGACATACGATCCTGGTCATGTATATCTTTGCCAACTTAGCACTTGTATAGGTGGTCTTCACAGGGATAAAGTGAGCTACCTTTGTCAAGCGATCAACTATAACCCAGATGGAATCGTACCCCGAACGGGTCATGGGTAGTCCTGTGATAAAATATGTTCCAAGTTTGTCCCACTTCCATTTTGGTATTGCTAATGGTTGTAGCAACCCCGTTGGTTTCTGATGTTCTTCCTTAACTCTCTGACAAACATCACATACTGCTACATACTCTGCAATATCCTTTTTCATTCCAGTCCACCAGAAATTGTACTTCAAGTCCAAATACATCTTAGTGTTGCCTGGGTGTATCGAGTACCGTGAATCATGAGCCTTCTGAAGCATCAACTTCCTGATCTCTGGTTCAATGGGCACATAAATTAGTTCTTCAAACCACAGTGTTCCGTGTTCATCCTTTAGAAATCCTTCTGCCTTTCCTTTGCTCATTCTGCCCTTTATTTCTGTAATTCCTTCGCCCGTCTTTTGGGCTTCCCGAATCTTGACCAACAAAGTGGACTGAATCTCCAATGTGGCACCATAGCCTCTAGGGACTATCTCCAACTACAGATCTCTGAGGTCATTCCCCAACTCCTGTGGTAAACCTGCGGTTATGATCGTGTTAACATAACTCTTGTGACTTAGCGCATCTGCCACAACATTAGCCTTTCCTGGATGATAATGCAATCTCGTGTCGTAATCCTTTATGAGTTCCAGCCATCTCCTTTGCCTGAGGTTTAACTCCTTCCACGTGAAGATGTACTTCAAACTCTTATGATTCGTGTATTCATCACAACGATTTCCAATAAGAAATTGCCTCTAGGTTTTGAGTGCGTGCACTACGGCTGCTAACTCCAAATCATGTGTGGCATAATTCAACTCATGGGGTCGAAGCTGACGTGAGGCATAGGAAAAAACTCTTCCTTCTTGCATGAGAACGCCTCCAAGTCCTTGACGTGAAGCGTCACAATATACTTGAAAATCCTTGTGAATATTTGAAAATATCCGCACTGGGCTATAACCAAACGCTTTTTCAACTCCTAAAAACTGGCCTCACACTCTTCGGTCCAATTGTCCTTACTTTCCTTCTTCAACAACTCTGGCATGGGCTTCGCAATCTTGGAGAAGTTATCAATGAACCTCGGATAATATCCTACGAGTCCAAGAAAACTACGAATCTCTCCAACTGAGGTGGGTGCCTTCCATTCCGCGACGGCCTCTACTTTGCAAGGGTCGACTGCTATACCATCTCCTGATATAACGTGTCCGAGAAATCCTACTTCCTTCAACCAAAACTCACATTTGCTGAACTTGGCATATAAATGATGTTCCCTGAGCTTCTCGAGAACTAAACGCAAATGTTCCTTGTGCTCCTTTTCATTCTTGGAATAAAAAAATATGTCATCAATGAACACTACCACAAACTTATCCATGAACTCCATGAATACCTTGTTCATCATACTCATGAAATAGGGAGGGGTATTAGTCAAACCAAATGACCTAACCATATACTCGTAAAGCCCGTACATTGTGGTAAAAGTTGTCTTAGATATGTCCTCCTCCAGGATCTTCAACTGATGATATCTAGATCATAAATCGATCTTAGAGAAAACTTTGGCTCCTTGCATGTAGCGACCACGATTCCAATGAACCAAAGTCTCTGTGCTCAGTGTCATCCCTAGATCGGTATGCTGACACACACAGTACTCGAGGATTTATAACAGAGGTTCAATCACACTTTATTACATCGAAAAGTCCTCGAAGAGATAATATCCATTACCCGAGAATGGTTGAAGGCCATCTAATAAAAATAAACTGCGGAAGCTATGAAGAGTAGTTGAGTCCATCCAACTCCACATCAAACATTGAGTGCATGACAACAACCTAACACACCTTAATCTTCGTCTGAAAACTCTGCAACATGATACGTTGCAGCCATGTAGGTCAGCACATTGAATATGTTGGCAAGAACACACTGTAATGATAATGAGCAATGTCTACAACTATATGCATATTTGGCTAGTGGAGGTTGTAAGGTTAATTTTTGCATAAAGCTAGTTTGTCCGTACAACAAAGGAATGTATTTTATTAACTACTTAGTTTAAATTAATCATGAACATTGAGAATGGTACCCCCATCTCAATCCCAAAACCAAAGTCATTACTAACCCAACGAGTTAAATAAACTGATGAGATCAGTCCATAATTCAAATACTAGGACACTCAAGAAAGTCCATAACCGGGGACACAGCTACTCATGAATAGTTTGTACACTCAGCAGAGGTTTGTGCACTCTTCCCCACAAGACTCGATCACCTCCGTTTAAGTTCTCACACTCCATGGTGTTTGAGAAACGGATGACTGAGACACTGTCTTTCAGAAGCATTAACTCTTTACCCTGGGTAGACCGTACCACCTACATCCACTACATCTACTAGTCTACCACTGAAAGAGGTCACACGCCATACTCAACTATGCCAGAGCTCATAATGAGTTGTGGCTGCACACGGAAGTTTCAAGGCATGAATGATGTATCATCCCTTTGAGCCTGTGTGGCATTCCTTGGACAACAGTGGTATATCCGCAGGTGCCCTGACAACCACTGGTTCATCCCCAGGGTGCTACAATCAATCCACCCAGATGTGTATTAAAATTTCCACTTTAAAGAATCCCTTAGTTGTAATTACACTCACAACTTCCATGAAATCACTCATACCAATCCATGCCTATGAGCATGGCTAAGCAATAAGTTACAAAGCATATATTCCCTTGGGTTGATCTCAAGTCATTGGGTTCCTACCTCGTGAACTACAAAGCATCATCACATGTAACCAGTCCTACTCATGCAAGTTTTTGAGGATATAACTAATGCAATAAAAACTGGGTATTGGAATGTATGATCAAAGTATGAACTTTCCTTGCTGACGATCGTTGAAACCTAGGGACTCGTAGTAGCATGCTTCACACTCCGGGAATTCTATCGCAATCAAACAATAGCATACATAAGCAATCATGGAATAGAATCGAAGAAGAGATCTCGAAAGACTTCGAAAACAAACGAATAACTCTTGCAATAGAAAACAATTTCTAAAAGTACCAAAATTAAGTGAATTTTGCCTGATCAGAAATTTTAGGTCAAGAGCTTCGATTTGCAAAAAGAATCAACTCAAACGGAGTTACGAAACTCAAATTACGATCAAACGAAGTTCGAACACAAAACTGTTTGAATTCAAATTTTAATACTATCAAAATCAAATTTGAGTTGTGCTACTGGAAAGATAAGATTGAAATGAAGAAATTTGCATAGGTTTCACCTAATTCCGACTAACGAGTAAGAAGTTACGACGGTTTAAAGATCAGGGACTGATTTGTAAAATTTTCATCGCGGATAGGTCCTCCACCGAAAATAAACAGAAAAAGAAAAGACTAAATTGCAAACGTTCATTTTCTGTAGCTAAACAACAGACGTTCGTTAAATAATAAAACCTAAAAACAAACTAGGGTTTAAAAAAATGATCTAGGGTTTAAGAAAAACCGAAACTAAAAAAACAGGCGGTTTAGTACCTCGTGGATGAGGTTCGGTCCGCGGGTCGGGTCGGCGGGCGGCGGATCGGGCGACGGGCGGCGGCTCAGGCGGCGGATGGCGGCGCAGCAGCAGCATAAGTAGAGGCGGGCGGCGGCGGCGGGAGGCGTGGCAGCAGCTGCAGCAGTGGCAGGCGGCGACGAATGGCGCTGGCGGCGGCTGGCGGCGGCGTACGGTGAACGCAGCGGCTGTGGCGGCGGTGGGAGGAGGCGAGAGGCGGCGGGGGGGGACGGCTTATAAAGGCCTCGGGGGGGCTGACTTACGCCAGGGGCCGCCCCGGGGCAGAGTCCGGCTCGTACTCGCCTCGGCGTCCGTGCCGAGCACGGCGGTGGGCGGGAGGAAGGCGCTGGGGTGCGGCTGGGCCAGCTCGGGCGGATGGGCCTTCGGCCCAGTTGGCTCGGGCCAAGTTTTTTTTTAAACACCCGAACAGAAAATTCAAAATAAAATATATATAAAAATTCTGAAAATACCAGAAACAATTTTCACCATCTAAACCTAATATTTAGAACTATGTGAACATTTTTCTGATATAAAAATGCCTAAAAAATTACTTTTCAATGAAATTTCAAAAAATAATAAACTGCGAATAAAAAATCCAATAAAATTATTTTTACTCAAAAATCAAATTCTAACAATTTTATTATGTTTTTGAAGAAGTCATATTATCTTCTCTCATATATTTTTAAATATTGGAGAAATGAAATTTGGCAAAAATATTATTGATCCAACCCCACTTAGAAATAAATAAAATAGTGGGCTTCTCTCCGGAAACTTCCAACTCTCTCACTTGGGTCCTTGAGTTGCTTAAATTCTAGGATCAATTTTCAAATAAACTCATGCTCAAAATTCTCAAATGATGAATGCATATGCATGATCTATGATAACATCCAAATTGAAAAATTGGGATGTTACAAACCTACCGCCCTTAAAATGAATCTCACCCTCGAGATTCGGGTTGGCTAGAAAATAGGTGTGGGTAGTCCTGGCGTAGATCATCCTCTCATTCCCAGGTGGCTTCGTCCTATTTATGGTGACTCCACAGTACTTTGCGGAACTTGATGACTTTGCTACGGGTAACTCTGTCGGCAAACTCGAGAATTTTAACTGGCTTCTACACGTAAGTTAGGTCGCTCACTCACTGAATTGCTTCCAGAGGCACTGTATCTCGTAATTGAATATCAGCCATCTTTGTGTGACATTTCTTCAACTGGGATACGTGAAACACATCGTGAATTCTAGACAAAGTCTCGGGCAACTCTAGCTGATAAGCTACTTCTCCTATGCGCTCCACAACTTTGTGCGGTCCCACAAATCTTGGTGCCAATTTACCCTTAACTCCGAAATGCTTAACTCCTCGAAGCGGAGACACACGAAAATACGCTCTATCTCCAACTTTGTAGGTCACCTCCTTGCGTTTCATATCTGCATAACTCTTCTGCCTGGACTGGGCTACCTTTAGTCTGTCGTGGATCATCTTGAACTTCTCTTCTGACTCTTTGATCAAATCGGGTCCAAATAACTGACGGTCTCCAACTTCATCCCACATAAACGATGTTCTGCACCTCCTTCCGTACAAAGCCTCCAAAGGGGCCATTTGTAAACTGGTTTGATAATTGTTATTGTAATAAAACTCTGCATATGGCAAGTTATCATCCCAACTAGATCCATAATAGAGCACACAAGCTCTCAACATGTCCTCCAGAATCTGGTTGACTCTCTCCGTTTGTCCATCTATCTACGGATGAAAGGATGTACTGAACACTAGCCTAGTACCTAAAGTATCGTGCAACTGCTTCCAAAACTTTGAGGTAAACTATGTTCCTCTATCTGATACAATAGTCCTCGGAACTCCATGCAGACATACGATCCTGGTCATGTATATCTTGGCTAACTTACCACTCATGTAAGTGGTCTTGACGACGATAAAGTGAGAAATTTTAGTCAAACGATCGACTATCACCCAAATGGGATCATACCCTGAACGTGTACTGGGTAGTCCTGTGATAAAATCCATTCCCAGTTTATCCCACTTCCATTCTGGTATGGGTAACAGCTGCAATAACCCTGCTGGTTTCTGATGTTCAGCCTTGACTCTCTGACAAACATCACACACTGCTACATACTCAGCAATGTCCTTCTTCATTCCGGTCCACCAGAAACTTTGCTTCAAATCTAGGTACATCTTGGTGTTGCCTGTGTGAATCGAATACGGCAAATCATGAGCCTCCTGGAAAATCAACTTCTAATCTCGGGGTCATTGGGCACATAGATACGCTTTTCAAACAAAAGGGTTTCGTATTCATCCTCACGAAATCCTTCTTCCTTTCCTTTGGCCATTCTTTCCTTTATTTCTGCAATCTCTTTGTCCATCTTCTGGGCTTCTCGTATCCTTCCCAACAACGTGAACTGAATTTCCAACTCGCCCACATGTCCTCTAGGGACTATCTCCAACTGCAAATCCCTAAGATCATCGACTAACTCCTGGGGTAAACCTCCGGAAATTATTGTGTTAACATAAATCTTGCGACTTAGAGCATCTGCCACGACATTGGCTTTTCCTGGATGATAATGCAACTTCATATCGTAATCCGTTATGAGCTCCAGCCATCTCCTTCGCCTGAGATTCAACTCCTTCTATGTGAAGATATACTTGAAACTCTTATGATCCGTGTATACATCACAACGGTTTCCAATAAGAAAATGTCTCTAGGTTTTGAGTGCGTGCACCACGACTGCTAACTCCAAATCATATGTGGCATAATTCAACTCATGTGGTCGAAGCTGTCGTGATGCGTACGACACAACTCTTCTGTCTTGCATGAGAACACCTCCAAGTCCTTGACGAGAATCGTCACAATACACTTGGAAATCCTTGCGTATATCTGGAAGAATCAGCACTGGGGTTCTAACCAAACGTTTCTTCAACTCCTAAAAACTGGCCTCACACTCTTTGATCCACTTATACTTAGTCACCTTCTTCAATAACTCCGTCATGGGCTTCACAATCTTTGAGAAATTCTCAATAAATCTCAGATAATATTCTGCGAGTCCAAGAAAACTACGAATTTTGCCAACTGAGGTGGGTGCCTTCCATTCTGTGACTGCCTCAACCTTGGCGGGGTCTACGGATGTACCGTCTCCGGATATAACATGTCCAAGGAATCCAGCTTCCTTCAACCAAAACTCACATTTACTGAACCTGGCATATAACTGATTTTCTCTGAGCTTCTCGAGAACTAAATGCAAATGCTTCTTGTGCTCCTCTTCATTCTTTGAGTATATCAATATGTCATCAATGAATACTACCACAAACTTATCCAAGAACTCCATGAATACCTTGTTCATTATACTCATGAAATAACCAAGAGCGTTAGTCAAGCCAAATGACATAACTGTGTACTCATAAAGCCCGTACCTTGTGGTAAAATATGTCTTGGGTATAGCTTGTTCTCGGATCTTCAGCTGATGATATCCTGATCGTAAATCGATCTTAGAGAACACCTTGGCTCCTTGCAGTTGGTCAAACAGATCATTGATCATCGGCAGTGGGTACTTATTCTTGATTGTCACCTCGTTCAGTGCATGATAATCAACAACATTCTCAAGGATCCATCCTTCTTTTCGACTAAGAGCACTGGGGCTCCCCATGGTGATGAACTTGGTCGTATATAACCCTTATCCATTAACTCCTTGATTTGCTTCTTGATCTCCTCTAGATCATTAGCGGGCATCCGGTATGGTCTCTTAGATATTGGTCCGGTGCCGGGTAATAGCTCAATTAGGAACTCTATGTCACTATCCGGTGGCATGCCGGCTAACTCCTCTGGGAATACATCGGGGTAATCCTTCACAACTGGCACTTCTTCCTGAACAACCCCCATGAGTGCATTCACATGCGCTTTCCTGGGTGTCTGCCTTGACACATACTTGATCCTCTTTCCTTCCGGGGTGGTGAGAAGAATTGATCTACTGGTGCAATCAATGTTTCCTCCAAACTTGGATAGCCAATCCATACCAATGATAACATCCAAACCCTGGAATTCCGAAAGAATAAGGTCTATGGGAAATACATGTATTCCAATGGTCAATGGCACTTGATAGCATCCTTGGCTAGCCATATACTCTGCTCTAGGGGAACTCACTAACATAGGCGTCCTAAGGGCTACGTTGGGCAAATTATACTTTTCCACAAAACCCCTTGATATGTATGAATGTGATGCACCGGTGTCAAAAAGAACAAGGGCAGTAAATGCATTAACCAAAAACTTACCGACAACTGCGTCGGGCTGCTCGTCAATCTCCTCCACATTAACATGATTCACTTGTCCTCTGGTGAACGGGTTGGGCTTCTGCCCCGAGTTTCCATTACCATTCACATTCTTTGACTCGGGGCACTCGGTAGTGTAGTGTCCGGTCTTCCCGCACTTGAAACAAGTAATGTGACTCAGATCCTTCTGGGTGGGTGTTGAGGGAGTGGAACGATTCTGATTGTTGTTTCCTCCATTCCCATTGTCATTCCTAGCACCACTGTGGTTGTGTGCATTCCCTCCATTGTTAGAATGGCCTCCATGGTTATGGGTGGGATGGTTGTGTCCTCCTGAGTATGGAGTATAGCGGGGCATCTGCTGGGCTCCAGAGTTCAATTTCCCAGCTCCATACTTCCTCTTGCGGTTGTCAATTGATGTCTATACACGCTTCTACTCTTGTAGACTATGTTGGGCCTCCAAGCGCAGAGGTTTGTAGGACAACAGCAATTTCCCTCAAGTGGATGACCTAAGGTTTATCGAACTCAGGGAAGTAGAGGTTGAAGATGGTCTCTCTCAAGCAACCCTGCAACTAAGATACAAGAAGTCTCTTGTGTCCCCAACACACCTAATACGACTAGGAGTTGTATAGGTGCACTAGTTCGGCGAAGAGATGTTAAATGGCAAGTGATATGGATGATAGGAGTGGCAAAGAAAAGTAATATAAATCTGTAATAAAAAGTGAAGCAAGCAAACAAGCGGTAAACGTGAGCACAAATGGTATTGCAATGGTGGAAACAAGGCCTAGGCTTCATACTTTCACTAGTGGCAACTCCCAACAACATTAACATAATCGAATCACATGATATTTCCCATAAAACATGCAATGGAGACACACCCGGAGGTCATTCCTTCGTGGTCAAGAGAGGACGAGAATTATGTAGGGCTACAAAAGCACACCTCAAAGTTCGTAGTTCTCAATCTAAGGATTTCCCAATGTCACCGCGGCCATCCAAAGAGAGTCCCACAATCACCACAACATATCTAAAGGATAGTCAAAGACAAGCACCAAGAGACTCTCAATCTTCAATCAACACACAAGAGAGGAAATCACTCATGAAAATATTTTTCTAATCCATGTCCAATAGACCGCTGTCACCTTGGTCTCGGGGATTATACTAGATAAAGACAAGTGAGTACATCAATCCAATACATAGAGGAAGGGGTAATATCATGGGATCACCCTAGATTAACATAGCCTATGATCACAACGAAGATCACATCATGGGAGAGAGAATTGACCACATAGCTACTAGGAGAAACCTCAGCCCCGAGGAGGAACTACTCCCGCATCATGGAGGGAGGAAGCAACGTCGATGGAGATGAATCCGGGGGCACTTCCCGGTCCCGGCAGGGTGCCGGCACAGGAATTATGGTCCCCCGAAGCTTGATGGCGACGGCGGCGGAGATCGGAATTGCGTCTGGAGAAAAGGGGTCTGGAATCAGGGTTTCCTCGACGGGTGTTAAATATATGCCAAAGGGGGGCATCAGCGGAGGTCTGGGGGGCCCAGGCATACCCCCGGCGCGGCCAGGAGGGGGGCCGCGTGGGCAGGCCGCCTGGAGCCCCTGTGTCCCCCCTCTGGCCCTACTTTGGTCGCATGGAAGCTTCCGGAACGCTGATTTTTTATATAATTTTTCCGGGATTTTTCTGGCAGTTTACGTGATGGGAAAACCTGAAATACAAAAACAGCAGAAAACAGAAACTGGCACTGGGGTGCACTGAGTTAATAGGTTAGTCCAAATATGATCAAAAGTGTATGGAAGTGTATAAATATCATGGCAATATCACCCAAAAGAGGCATGGAGCAAGCAGAAATTATAGATACGTTTTGGACGTATCAACATCCCCAAGCTTAATTCCTGCTCGTCCTCGAGTAGGTAAATGATAACAAGAATAATTTCTGTGGTGACATGCTATTAACCATATAAGGACCTTTTATAGTCATATGACAAAAGCTTACAGAGACAATGAATCTGTAGTAATTAAGTTGCCTCATGAGAGAATCACAAAGAACTGAAAGTTTTACAATATGATACTGAAACATCAAATAGATTTGTAATGAGCATGGTGTGCAAATATGATAAAGTGATATCTCGCTTGCCCCCTTTAGTGAAGCAAAACATAAATGCAGGGGCACCTCCAAGGTTTAAGTGATGACTAGATACAATAATTTTAGAATAAACGATATCACAATCATGCAAAAGACAATGCTACTTTGGGACAATGCACATTACACTCAGAATGACAATCATGCTCTCAATAGTTGGTGCTTTAAAAGAAGGTGGAGACTCTCGAACCGTGGCTTTTGTTGGCAAGGTTGAAAAACCCGTGGTCGGAAACAAAAACTAAACATGTACCAGAGCTCTTGGTTTTAAAAACAGAGGTAATAATGTTTTTTTTGAATATGCATGTTTCGTCAACGAATGCTAGCAGATAACTCAATTACTTCTTGAGATGGACAAGTTTCGAGGAACGGCTCCCGAATGAGGACGATCACATCCTCTTAATCTCCTTTGTTTATCACTGCCAAAGTTTTCTGATTTCTCATGAACAAAGCATGAAGGAGGGTTTGTTTGTTATATTAATTTTGAGCCGGGCGCACTCTTTGCCAGTTCCTTCTCGTATTATGGGTTTGCACATTAGACATGCAATCCCGGGGTGAAGCTTGTCCAACTTAAAAAGATCATGAATTAACTACTACTTCCTCATGAGCTAAAACAGAGGCACAAAAGAGAAATGCTTTTTTGAATAATTTCGAGATGGTACATGAAAGTCTTTGTTAGGAATGGCAGGTAAATACCATGTATAGGAAGGTATGGTGGACTCATATGGCATAACTGGTTTAAAGGATTTTGGATGCACAAGCAGTCAGTCCGCTTAGTATAGGTGGAGGTTAGCAAAAGACTGGGAGCGACCAACTAAAAGAGCAATGACGGTCATAATCATGCAGAGCGACAAAGCAACATTGAATCGGGCATGGAAGTTATATCGCTACTCAGAAATTAAAGATCATCAAGGCTTGATAGACTTTCTTTACAGTCTTAAATATGCGTGAGCATACGCCAAGTCAATCAAAATAAATTCTTGAAGGAAGATATTACTAAACCATACCACATCATAGGCAAACAAATCATGTTGGTACTCCACTAACACACTGAGAACCCCCCAGCTATTTGAGACTAACCATAAGAAAACATGAACTACTAAGCATCATTATGCACATAGCATTTTTATCATAGACATATCGACCAGTGCAACAGAAGCCAACTCTCTTAATAAGATAAGCATGATAAATAAAGAGAGTTCCAACGACCAACTAAACAAAAGCTCTTTAAAAAGATAAGCATGAAAACTAAAAGCTAAACATGATTGTAGCTATTGAAAGACAAAGAACACACACAGCAAAGATAGACATGAAAATTCTATGTTGTGTTCCAGGTTGAAGTGGAGCGTGTTTCTCTCCCACACAAAGAAAGATGGGTTCCAACTCGTTATGACAGCAAGCAAAGCTAAAGAGAACTAAAAAGGAAACTAAAAGCAAGACGCTCCAAGCATAGCACATAACACATGAAGTGATAAAAATATTGTGGAACGAAAGACGAACTGATAATTGTTGATGGAGAAGGGGATGCACGGGGCATCCCCAAGCTTAGACGCTTGAGTCTTCTTGAATATTTCTCGGGGGTGCACGGGGGCATCCCCAAGCTTGAGCGTTTGACACTCCTGAATCTTTTTATCATCTTCCCTCGCACACTTGAAAACTCCCTTCATACATAACTCATCATAATCTGATTAGCTAGGTTAGTACCCATAATAAAATAATTGTTCCTTGCTGGAAATAAGGATATTCTTGAAGGTCTACTATTTCTCAAGATTGCCAAAAGGTTTTTGCAAAGAAAAAGCAAGCTCAAGGTTTGCAAAACGAAGAAAAGGCAAAACAGGGCAGAATCTGTGAAAAACAGACCAGCAGGTAGTAAATGATTTTTTCGGGGCACTTCTGAAACTCAAATCAAAAAACTCAAAACAGACGCCCGAAAGCCAATAGTATAGAGCACGCTGTAGAAAAAATTCAGACCAAAAAGATGATCTGGTGATTTTATACGAATTTTTCTCTCCAAGGACAGAATCTGTTTCCTGGACAACACGTCACAACTTTTGAACTTTCTTGCAATCAGAGGCTACACTTGGCACAAACTTGAAAAGTAAAGATACAATGATGATGCTACTGTAGTAACAAACATCAAGACCACTAAAAATTGAAAGAACAAACTGAAAGCAAAGATAACAAGGGTTGTATCCCTAGAGCTCTTTCTTTATAGCCATAAAGATAGGCTTAAGACTTTAATGATGCTCTCGTAGGAATAAGAGTTGAAGAACAAAAGAGAGCATCAAGAAGCAAATACAAAATACATTTAAGCCTAACATGCTTCCTATGCATAGGAATATTGCAATAGAATAATTCATTAAAGCACAAAGCAACTAGCATAGGAAGGCAAAACAAGCATAACTTCAAAATATTCACCATAAAGAGAGGAAACTTCTTATTATTAAGATATTTAGAACCAAGTCTCCCTCTCTCATTATAAATTTCAGTGGCATCATGGATGAACTCAACAATATAAGCATCACATAAAGCATTGTTACCATGATCCACATGCAAAAAGGTACTCTTACTCTCCACATAAGCATAATCTTTCTCATTGGTAATAGTGGGAGTAGGACTATCATAAACAACTTGAACACTATAGATTAATTGTGTATTAGGAAGATGGTGTTCAACAAGGGAGTAATTCCCTCCATGATTATGACAAGTTTCATAAGGATAATTTCTCCTTATGTCATAGGTACCTTTATAATCACTATAGATTGGAGTTATAACATCATCATGGTAGAGAAGAGCATTATCATTGCTAGCAACTATATTTGTAAACATGTTGTCTTTATTCTTACTAGCAAAAGAATTATCAATTATCACATCACTAGTGGGTAAAGGATTTGCAATCCTATCATCCCCAAGCTTAGAGCTTCCCATATCATCACTTTCAGAGTTGGTACCAAAAAGATTTTCAAGATCATAAGCAGCATTATCATCATTTTCACAATCACAATAAGTAACATGCATATCATAATCAAAATCATCTTCAATAGTACCTATGGACGTATCATCAAGATGATAATTAAGGCAATGGACTTCACCTTCTTCTTTAAACTTACAACCGTTAGGATAAAAGTTGATGGGAGGAATATGCTCAGGCCAGGTTGATACCCATTCTTCTTCCTTTTTGCTCCTCTTCCTCCTCCTCTTCCTTTTCTTCTTCTTCACCTTAGGAGGGGGTGGTTGGAGATGAAGCTTCTCCACATATCCTGGTTTATCATTAGAAACAATAGGAGAAACTTGGGAGAAACTCTCCTTTTTATTAGCAGAAATATAAGAGACATTTTTATGCTTTGGTAAAGTTCCCTCCCTTCTAATCTTACTTATGTAATCATTTTCATGGCAATTAACAACACAATAGAGATGGCAGTTTTGCAAAGTGTTTTTTTATTCCTATGGCATTAACATCTAGCCAAGAAGTCTTTTCTGATAACTCCTCACACATCAAAAATAACATAAGCTCATCATAAAGATCAGAGGTGATCATGTTATCACACAACCGGTTAACAGTTATGTTTTGAAAGTTCATGCATTGAAAATTAAAGTGACCCTCTATACGGCAAAGTTCACAAGTAAAAGGATAAAGGTCACACAATTCTCTAGCAATTTCATTTAAATCTCTGACCCAAGTGATTGTTCTTTCATGCTTATGTTGCTTACAATACTTCTCTTCTTCAATCATAGGCCTTTCACAAGGTCTATCCACTCCACAAAAATTAACATGCTTATATAAAAATTCATTTATAGGAATTGGATCATGCATGTTGCAATCATCATGAACAATTTCATTTTCTTTGCAAGTCTCTTTAAAAGGTTTATGATACTTGATCCAATCCTCCTTAGGCATATTAAGATGTGAAGCAAAAGATTTGAGGAAATCAACAAGGAGTTGAGAATCAAGTCCAAACTTAGCACTAAACTTATTAAAACTTGTAGTTTCAACAAAGGACTTAATGCAATCATACTCATAAATTATACCTGACTCTTTACCTTTGTCGATCTCCCAATCTTCAGTGTTGCGTTGAATTCTTTCAAGGAGTTCCCATTTAGCATCAGTCTTTTCGTTTGTGAAGGAACCCATAGAGGAAGCATCGAGCAAATCTTTATCCTGTCGAGAGAGCCTCGCATAGAAATTAGTAATAATCATATCTTTGGGGAGCCCATGGTTAGGACTTTTTAGCATTAACGTTCTCAGTCTCCCCCATGCTTGAGCTATGCTCTCTCCGTCATGAGGATAGAAATTATAAACATAATTCCTGTTCTCATGGACTTCATGAAGAGGATAAAACTTGGAGTAAAAGAGAGACATAAGCTCTTGCCAATCAAGCAAGTGCGAGTTATCGAGAAGCTTATACCAATCTGAAGCTTTATCTATAAGTGATACGGCAAACAATTTCCTCATGACAAACTCCTTTGATACACCTGCAAGCTTAAATAATGAACATAATTGTGACAGATATAGCAAGTGTTCACCGGGATGTCTGTCTCCTGCGTAACGATTAGCCAAAACATAATCGATAATACCAGCTGGTATTTTATAGGGCACAATTTCAGTAGGGGGGGGAGCAACCACCACAGGTGTGGGGCGTCTTCCCGCAAGCAACGATCCAATAGCAAGGTTGTCCATAAGCATAACTAGTGAAACTAAAAACAAGAAACGAAAAGATTTAATTTCAAGATCTAAAGATATACCTTCAAGCACTCACCTCCCCGGCAACGGCGACAGAAATAGATTGATGTCTACACACGCTTCTACTCTTGTAGACTATGTTGGGCCTCCAAGCGCAGAGGTTTGTAGGACAGCAGCAATTTCCCTCAAGTGGATGACCTAAGGTTTATCGAACTCAGGGAAGTAGAGGTTGAAGATGGTCTCTCTCAAGCAACCCTACAACTAAGATACAAGAAGTCTCTTGTGTCCTCAACACACCTAATACAACTAGGAGTTGTATAGGTGCACTAGTTCGGCGAAGAGATGTTAAATGGCAAGTGATATGGATGATAGGAGTGGCAAAGCAAAGTAATATAAATCTGTAATAAAAAGTGCAGCAAGCAAACAAGCGGTAAACGTGAGCACAAATGGTATTGCAATGGTGGAAACAAGGCCTAGGCTTCATACTTTCACTAGTGGCAACTCCCAACAACATTAACATAATCGAATCACATGATATTTCCCATAAAACATGCAATGGAGACGCACCCGGAGGTCATTCCTTCGTGGTCAAGAGAGGACGAGAATTATGTAGGGCTACAAAAGCACACCTCAAAGTTTGTTGTTCTCAATCTAAGGATTTCCCAATGTCACCGCGGCCATCCAAAGAGAGTCCCACAATCACCACAACATATCTAAAGGATAGTCAAAGACAAGCACCAAGAGACTCTCAATCTTCAATCAACACACAAGAGAGGAAATCACTCATGAAAATATTTTTCTAATCCATGTCCAATAGACCGCTGTCACCTTGGTCTCGAGGATTATACTAGATAAAGGCAAGTGAGTACATCAATCCAATACATAGAGGAAGGGGACATATCATGGGATCACCCTAGATTAACATAGCCTATGATCACAACAAAGATCACATCATGGGAGAGAGAATTGACCACATAGCTACTGGTAGAAACCTCAGCCCCGAGGAGGAACTACTCCCGCATCATGGAGGGAGGAAGCAACGTCGATGGAGATGAATCCGGGGGAACTTCCCCGTCCCGGCAGGGTGCCGGCACAGGAATTCTGGTCCCCCGAAGCTTGATGGCGATGGCGGCGGAGATCGGAATTGCATCTGGAGAAAAGGGGTCTGGAATCAGGGTTTCCTCGACGGGTGTTAAATATATGCCAAAGGGGGGCATCAGCGGAGGCCTGGGGGCCCAGGCGCCCCCCCCGGCGCGGCCAGGAGGGGGGCCGCGTGGGCAGGCCGCCTGGAGCCCCTGTGGCCCCCCTCTAGTCCTACTTTGGCCGCATGGAAGCTTCCGGAATGCTGATTTTTTATATAATTTTTCCGAGATTTTTCTGGCAGTTTACGTGATGGGAAAACCTGAAATACAAAAACAGCAGAAAACAGAAACTGGTACTGGGGTGCACTGAGTTAATAGGTTAGTCCAAATATGATCAAAAGTGTATGGAAGTGTATAAATATCATGGCAATATCACCCAAAAGAGGCATGGAGCAAGCAGAAATTATAGATACATTTTGGACGTATCATCAATCTGTTGCTGCTTTCCTTCTATCATGATAGCTTTGTCCACTAGCTCTTGATAATTGTTATAGGTTGCTAGCATCAGCTGCATACTCATCTCATCATTGAGTCCTTCTAGAAACTTCTCCTGCTTCGCGGCGTCAGTGGATACAGCATCTGGCGCATAGCGAGCTAACTGCCTAAAGTCATCCACGTACTACCCCACAGTACGGTTTCCTTGGCGCAAGTTGCGAAACTCACGCTTCTTCAGGCTCATGGCTCCTGCTGAGACATGTGTTGTGCGAAAAGCTTGCTGAAACTGATCCCAAGTAAGTGCAGCAAGTGGGTAGGTGGCGGTGTAGTTCTCCCACCAAGCGGCTGCTGGTCCCTCAACCTGTTGTGCAACAAAACGCACTCTCTCTGCATCCTGTAGTTGCTAGCTCTCTATCCATCTTGCGGAGCCAGTCATCTGCAACTATAGGCTCGGTGCTACTAGAGAACACCGGTGGTTGCAACCTTAAGAACCGGGTCAAGTTGTCATGGGGAGGCGGAGGTGGGTTGTTGTTGTTGTTGTTGTTGTTGTTGTTCTGATTCTGGACAAGTAGTTGCAACAAAGTGTTCTGCTGCTAGATTTACTGGGTGAGCTCAGGGGGAAACTCAAATCCAGGCTCACGTCTCGGAGGCATCTGAGGGGTTTAGAGGGGAGAGATTAGAATAGAATGAGGTCTAGGGGAATTCACTACCCATTTGCAAATGAGACAAATAATAGGGGAATTCACTACCCATTTGCAAATGAGACAAATAATTTCATATCATATCGCTCAATTCAAGCAAGATCACACAAAAGACCCCATTACAAAGCAAGCGAACGATTCTAACTACTCGGATTAATACGAATGATTACAGGGTGGTAATCCAATCACTATCATCTAAAGACTCCATGATATCTGCTCCAGCTTCATCTTCATAGTCACTTTCAACACTATCGGTGTCGTCTATCAGAATGTAGTTCTCCATAGTGATTCCCGTTTCTGGTTCCGGCTTCACTATGCCAGTTCCAGCCTTCTTCTTCAGTGCTTCATTCTGCTCCAATATTACAATGATTTCCTCTTCATATCCATCTCATACTGTCTTGGGTTCTTCTTCTAGCTCCACATTCCGGGTTATAACCATGTTGGTTTTTTCGCATAAGTGCGCACATCTGATTCTCGTAGAGTCGAATGTGTTGGTCCATCTACTAGATGTATGCTGCAATGGATCCATCCTTCCTGGTGCGAAGCATCCCCATTGCTCATCTCGACATCCACAAATCTGGTAAATGGTATCTTCAAGGTCCTTGTTGTAGACTTTACATATACGTCCAAATGTGATATGAGCAGCCATACTCTTTCCCAAGTTCCATGTCGGCACGTCAAAGGCTAGCTCTAGTGGCTCCGTGAATGGTGCAATAGTCCTCCCAGGCACACTCACTTTGATCTTCCAGCACTCCAATGTGGCAACATAGCCTCTAGGGACTATCTCCAACTGTAGATCTCTGAGGTCATTCGCCAACTCCTGTGGTAAACCTTCGGTTATGACTTAGCGCATCTGCCACAACATTAGCCTTTCCTGGATGATAATGCAATCTCATGTCGTAATGCTTTATGAGTTCCAGCCATCTCCTTTGCCTGAGGTTTAACTCCTTCTATGTGAAGATGTACTTCAAACTCTTATGATCCGTGTATACATCACAACGGTTTCCAATAAAAAAGTGCCTCCAGGTTTTGATTGCGTGCACTACGACTTCTAACTCCAAATCATGTGTGGCATAATTCAACTCATGAGGTCAAAGCTGACGTGAGGCATAGGAAAAAACTCTTCCTTCTTGCATGAGAACGCCTCCAAGTCCTTGACGTGAAGCGTCACAATATACTTGAAAATCCTTGTGAATATTCGGGACTATCAGCACTGGGGCTATAACCAAACGCTTCTTCAACTCCTAAAAACTGGCCTCACACTCTTCGGTCCAATTGTACTTACTTTCCTTCTTCAACAAATCTGTGATGGGCTTCGCAATCTTGGAGAAGTTCTCAATGAACCTCCGATAATATCCTGCGAGTCCAAGAAAACTGTGAATCTGTCCAACTGAGGTGGGTGCCTTCCATTCCATGATGACCTCTACTTTGGAAGGGTCCACTGCTATACCATCTCCTGATATAATGTGTCCGAGAAATCCTACTTCCTTCAACCAAAACTGACATTTGTTGAACTTGGCATATAACTGATGTTCCCTGAGCTTCTCGAGAACTAAACGCAAATGTTCCTTGTGCTCCTCTTCATTCTTGTACTAAACCAATGTGTCATCAATGAACACAACTACAAACTTATCCATGAACTCCATGAATAGCTTGTTCATCATACTCATGAAATAGGTAGGGGAATTAGTCAAACCAAATGACACAACCGTATAATCGTAAAGCCCGTACCTTGTGGTAAAAGCTGTCTTAGGTATGTCCTGCTCTCGGATCATCAACTGATGATATCCAGATCATAAATTTATCTTAGAGAAGACTTTGGCTCCTTGCATGTAGTGACCACAATTCCAATGAACAGAAGTCTCTGTGGTCAGTGTCATCCCTGTATCGATATGCTGACACACACAATACTCTAAGATTTATAACAGATGTTCAATCACACTGTATTACATCAAAAATTCCTTGAAGAGGTAATATCCATTACACGAGAATGGTTGAAGGCCATCTAATAAAAATAAACTACGGAAGCTATGAGGAGTAGTTGAGTCAATCCAACTCCACGACAAACATTGAGTGCATGACAACGACCTATCTCACCTTAATCCTCGTCTGTAAACTCTGCAACATGATACGTTGCAGCCATGTAGGTCAGCACATTGAATATGCTGGCAAGAACACACTGTAATGATAATGAGCAATGTCTACAACTATATGCATATTTGGCTAGTGGAGGTTGTAAGGTTAATTTTTGCATAAAGCTAGTTTTTCCGTACAACAAAGGAATGTATTTTATTAACTACTTAGTTTAAATTAATCATGAACATTGAGAATGGTACCCCATCTCAATCCCAAAACCAAAGACATTATTAACCCAACAAGTTAAATAAAGTGATGAGATCAGTCCATAATTCAAATACTAGGATACTCAATAAAGTCCATAACCGGGGACATGACTACTCATGAATAGTTTGTACACTCTGTAGAGGTTAGTGCACTTTTCCCCACAAGACTCGATCACCTCCGTTTAATTTCTCGCACTGCATGGTGTTTGAGAAACGGATGACCAAGACACAGTCTTTTAGAAGCATTAACTCTTTACCCTGGGTAGACCGTACCACCTACATCCGCTACATCTGCTAGTCTACCACTGACAGAGGTCACACAACATACTCAACTATGCCAGATCCCATAATGGCTTGTGGCTGCACACGAAAGTTTCAAGGCATGAATGATATATGATCCCTTCGAGCATGGGTGGCATTCCTTGGACAACATTGGTATATATTACACTCGCAACTTCCATGAAATCACTCATACCAATCCACGTCTACGAGCATGGCTAAGAAATAAGTCACAAAGCGCATATTCCTTGGGTTGATCTCAAGTCACTGGGTTCCTACTTCATGAACTACAAAGCATCATCACATGTAACCAGTCCTACTCATGCAAGTGTTTGAGGATATAACCAATGCAATAAAAATTGGGTATTGGAAAGTATGATCAAAGTATGAACTTGCCTTGCTGACGATCGTTGAAACCTAGGGACTCATAGTAGCACGCTTTGCACTCCGCGAATTCTATCGCAATCAAAAAATAGCATACATAAGCAATCATGCAACAGAATCGAAGAACAGATCTCGAAAGACTTCGAAAACAAATGAATAACTCTTGCAACAGAAAACAATTTCTAATAGTACCAAAATTAAGTGAATTTGGCCTTATCATAATGTTTATGTCAAGAGCTGCGATTTACAAAAAGAATCAACTCAAACGGAGTTACGAAACTCAAATTACGATCAAAGGAAGTTCAAACACAAAATTGTTTGAATTCAAATTTTAAAACTTTCAAAATCAAATTTGAGTTGCGCTACTGGAAAGATAGGATCGAAATGAAGAAATTGGCATTGGTTTCACCTAATTTCGACTAACGAGTAAAAAGTTACGAGGGTTTAAAGATCAGGGACTGATTTGTAAAATTTTCATCGCAGATAGGTCCTCGATCGAAAATAAATAGAAAATAAAAGACTAAATTGCGAACGTTCGTTTTCTGTAACTAAACAGCGGACATTCATTAAATAATTATATCTGAAAAACGAACATGGGTTTAAATAAACGATCTACGGTTTAAAAAAACGAAACTAAAAAACAACGGGTGGTTTAGTACCTCACGGATCTTGTTTAGTCCGTGGGTCGGGTCGGCGGGCAGCGGATCGGGCGACGGGTGGCGGCTCCAGAGGCGGACGGCGGTGCGGGGCGGCGGCGAACAGCGCGGGCGGCGACTGGCGACGGTGCGAGGTGGAGGCGGAGTTTGCGACGACGATGGGAGGAGGCGAGAGGCGGCGGGGGCGGACGGCTTATAAAGGCCTCAGGGGGGCTGACTTGCGCGAGGGGTCGGCCTGGGGCACAGTCCGGCCTAGTTTGCTCACACCAAATATTTTTTAATATAAAAACGCCCGAACAGAAAATAATAAAAAAAAAACTAAAAATACCAGAAACAATTTTCACCGTCTAAATCTAATATTTAGAACGAAGTGAACATTTTTCTGATATAAAAATGCCTAAAAATAAAATAACTTTTTAATGAAAATTTTAAAATAATAAACTACGAATAGAAAATCCATAAAAAATATTTTTACTCAAAAATCAAATTCCAACATTTTTAATATGTTTTCGAAGAAGTCATATTATCTTCTCTTATTTATTTTTAAATATTGGAAAACTGAAATTTGGCAAAAATATTAGTGATCCAACCCCACTTGGAAATAAATAAAATAGTGGGCTTCTCTCCGAAAAACTTCCAACTCTCTCACTTGGGTCCTTGAGTTGCTTAAAGTCTTGGATCAATTTTCAAATAAACTCATGCTCAAAATTCTTAAATGATGAATGCATATGAATGATCTATGATAACATCCAAATTGAAAATTGGGATGTTACATTGCAACTAATCAAACACATCATTAATCATCGGCACAGGGTACTTGTTCTTGATCGTCACTTCATTCAGTGTACGATAATCCACAACCATCCTTAGTCAGCCATCCTTCTTCTCGACTAAAAGCACTGGGGCTCCCCAATGTGAAGAACTTGGTCGAATATAACCTTTCTCCATTAACTCCTTGATCTGCTTCTCGATCTCCTCCAAATCCTTTGCGGGCATCCGGTATAGCCTCTTGGATATTGGTCTAGTGCCTGGTAATAACTCAATCTAGAACTCGATGTCTCTATCCGGTGGCATGCCTGGTAACTCTTCCGGAAATACATCGGGGTAATCCTTCACAACTGGTACTTCTTCCTGGACAACTCTCGAGAGTGGATTCACATGCGTCTTCCGGGGTGTGTGCCTCGACACATACTTGATCCTCTTTCCTTTCGGGGTGGTGAGTAGAATTGATCTACTGGCGCATTCGATGTTTCCTCCAAACTTGGATAGCCAATCCATACCTATGGTTACCTCCAAACCCTGGGATTCCAAAATGATTAGGTCGGTGGGAAATACATGTCTCCCAATGGTCAATGGCACTTGATAATATCCTCGGCAAGCCATGTACTCTGCTCCACGGGAACTCACTAACATAGGCGACTTAAGGGCTATAGTGGGCAAATGATATTTTTCCACAAAACCCCTTGATATGTATGAATGTGATGCACAAGTGTCAAAAATAACAAGGGAGGTAAAAGCACTAGCCAAAAACTTACCAACCACTACATCGGGCTGCTGGTCAATCTCCTCCACAGTGGCGTGATTCACCTGTCCTCTAGTGAATGGGTTGGGATTCTTTCCTGAGCTTCCGTTGCCATTTCCATTTTTGCCTTCAGGACAATCTGCGGCATAATATCCAGTCTTCCCGCACTTGAAACAAGTAATGTGACTCAGATCCTTCTTAGCGGGCGTTGATGGAGTGGAACAGTTCTGATTGTTGTTTCCTCCATTCCCATTGCCATTCCTAGGGCCATTATGGTTCTGTGAACTTCCTCCATTGTGAGAATGGCCTCCAGTGGTGGGATGGTTATGTCCTCCTGGGTATGGGGAATAACGAGGCTTCTGCTGGGCTCCAGAGTTAAACTTCCCCGATCCATACTTCCTCTAACGGGTCTCAATCTATTGCTGCCTTCCTTCAATCATGATGGCCTTGTCTACCAACTCCTGGTAGTTGTTGTAGGGGGCTACCATCAGCTGCATGCTCAACTCATTGTTGAGTCCCTCCAGAAACTTCTCCTGCTTCGCGGCGTCAGTGGCCACATCATCTGGCGCGTAGCGAGCTAACTGCCTGAAGTCATCCACTTACTGCCCCACAGTATGGTTTCCTTGGCGCAAGTTGCGAAACTCACGCTTCTACATGTTCATGGCTCCTACTGAGACATGTGCAGTGCGAAAGGCTTGCTGAAACTTATCCCAAGTAACTGTGGCAAGTGGGTAAGTGGCGGTGTAGTTCTCCCACCAAGCGATTGCTGGTCCCTCAAGCTGATATGCGGCAAAGCGCACTCTCTCTGCATCTATGCAACCAGCAATTGCTAGCTCTCTTCCCATCTTGCGGAGCTAGTCATCTGCAACAATCGGCTCGGTGCTACTAGAGAACACCGGCGGATTCAATCTTAAGAACTAGGTCAGGTTGTCATGGGGAGGAGTAGGTGGGTTGTTGTTGTTGGTGCCTTGGTTCTGAATGAGTAGTTGCATCACGGTGTTCTGTTGCTGGATCAACTGAGTGAGCTCAGGTGGGAACTCGAATCCGGGCTCACATCTCGGAGGCATCTGATGGGTTACAGGGATGATAATAAGAATATAATGAGGTCTAGGAGAATCACTACCCATATGCACATGAGACGAACAATTTCATATCATATCACTCAACTCAAGCAAGGGCACACAAAAGATCCTAATACAAAGCTAGGACCGATTCTAACTACTTAGAAGAATACTGATGATTACAAGGTGGTCATCTAATAACTATCATCGGAAGACTCCATAGTATCTGCTCCAGCTTCGTCTTCATAATCACTTTCATCACTGTCGGTGTCGTCTATCAGAATGTAGTTCTCCGAATGAATGCCCATCTCTGGTTCTGGCTTCACCACGGGTGCTCCAACCTTCTTCTTTAGTGCTTCATTCTGCTCCAGTAGTACGGTGATTTCCTCTTCATATCCATCACGTACTATCTTGAGTTCCTCTTCTAGCATCGCCATCTTGGTCTTCAGCATGAGCATGCACATTTGATTCTCATAGCATCGAATGTGTTGGTCCATCTCCTGGATGAATGCTGCAATGGAGTTGTCGTTCCTGGTACGAATCATCTCCCATTGCTCATCTCGGCGTCCACGAATCTAGTAGATGGTGTCTTTGAGATCCTTGTTGTAGACTTCACATATGCGTCCAAAGTTGATGTGAGTTGCCATACTCTTTCCCAAGTTCCATGTAGGTGCATCAAAAGCAAGCTCAAGAGGTTCCGTGACTGGTGCAACAGTCCTCCTAGGAATACAAACTTTGATCTTCCAGCACTCCTCTGCGGCAATGTTGCATAAACATTCCCAGTGATACTTGGTATTCAAATGTGCAGGTACCTCGTGACTTCCCTCAAGTGTTTTCCAAAAGGGGTGTCGTCATCAGGCTGGGTGAACTTGCGCCCGAGGTCTGACATCTATATAATAGAAAGAGAGAAGAATTAGAATGAGTAGAGAAGAGCATCATGTGGCTTATCCTAGTGGTCGCGTCCTACAGTTAAGGTGTGCTCTGATACCATCTCTGTAGCGACCTCGATCACAATGGACTGTAGTCTCTGTGCTCAGTGTCATCCCTGGACCGGTATGCTCACACACACATTACTTCGAGGATTTATAGCAGAGTTTCAATCACACATTATTACAACGAAAATCCTCATAAAGAGTCTTATTACAATAATATGGCCGATGTCCATCTAATAATAATAAACTAAATGAAATCTTGTGGAAGCATTGAAGATATGTTGAGTCCATCCAACTCCACGGCAAACATTGAGTGCATGACAACAACCTAATCGCACCTTATTCTTCGTTGGTAAACTCAGCAACATGAGACATTGCAGCCGTGTAGGTCAGCAAATTGAATATGCTGGCAGGAACACACTGTAGCAAGTAATGATGAACAAATGTCTATAGCTATATGCATATTTGGCTGGTGGAGGCTATAAGGTTTATTTTGCATAAAGCTAGTTTTTCCCTACAACATAGGAATACATTTTATTTACTACTCAGTTGTATTTAGCAATATTGAGAAGTAGTTCCTCCATCTCAATCCCAAAATAACCAAAGTCATTAATAACCCAACAAGTTAAAATAATAGTGTTGAGTTAGTCCATAATTCAAATACCAGGATACTCAAGATGTCCATAACCGGGAACATAGCTACTCATGAATAGATTGTACACTCTGCATAGGTTTGCACACTTTTCCCCACAAGGCTCGACCGCATCCATGATCGGAAGATCGAGACATAGTCGTTCAGAAGCATTTCCTCTTTACCCTGGATAGACCGGTACACCTAATTTCCCCTACATCTGCTAGTCCACCACTGAAAGAGCTCACACAACATACTCAACTATGCTACAGCCCATAATGGCTTGTGGCTGCACACGGAAGTTTCTAGGCATGAATGATATATGATCCCTTTGAGCCTGGGTGGCATTCCATAGGATGATCACTCGGTTCCTCCGGGATATCCTAGGACAACACTGGATTCTCCAGGTGCCCTGCAACCAATCCACCCAGTTGTGTATTAAAGTTGCCACGTTAAGCATTCCCTTAGTTGTTATTACACTCACAACTTTCATGAAAACTCACATACCAATCCAAGTCTACGAGCATGGCTAAGCAATAAATAACAAAGCGTATATTCCCTGAGTTGAGCTCAAGTCATTGGGTTCATACCTCATGTACTACTCAGCAATACCACATGTAACCAAGTCCTACTCATGCAATCTTTGAGGGTAGAACTAATGCAATAAAACCTAGGTATTGAGAAGTATGATCAAAATATGAACTTGCCTTGCCGACGATCGGTATAACCTACTGACTCGTAGTAGCACGCTTCGCACCCCGGAAATTCTATCACAATCAAAAAATAGCATACATAAGCAATCATGCAACAGAATCGAAGAACAAATCTCGAAAACAAATGAATACCTCTTGCAACAGAAAACAATTCTAGTAGTACCAAAATTAAGTGAATTTGGCCTTATCATAAAGTTTAGGTCAAGAGCTTCGATTTGCAAAAAGAATCAACTCGAACGGAGTTACGAAACTCAAGTTATGATCAAAAGAAGTTCAAATACAAATCTGTTTGAATTCAAATTTTAAAACCTTCAAAAACAGATTTGATTTGCATTACTGGACAGATTAGATCAAAACGAAGAGTTTGGCGTTGGTTTCATCTAATTCCGACTAACGAGCAAAAAGTAGTGATCGTTTGAAGATTAGGAACTAATCTGTAAAAACATTAATCGCGGATAGGTTCTCACGAAAATAACAGAAAAAGAAAACTCTAAATAGCAAACGTTCGTTTTTTGGACTAAACAGAGGACGTTCCCTGTTTAATAAAACCAAAAATACGAATCTAGGTTTAAAAAAACCGAAAAAACTAAAAAACGGCCTGGTTTTTTTTACCTTAACGGGTCGGGTCGGCTCTGGCGGGTTGCGGGTCGGGGCGCGGCTACGGCGGTCTCCGGTGGCGGCGGTGGTGGTGTCGGCCGACGGCGGCGGGCGGCTAGCGGCAGGCGGGCGCGGCTGCGGGGTGCGGGAGGCGGCGGCGGGTGGCGGGAGCCAACGGTGGCTGCGGCGCGGGGTTGTGCGGCGGCGGCGATCGAGCGGCAGCGGTGGCGGCTTGAGGCGGCGGCGGCTCATGTGGCATCGAGGGGCGGCGGGCCTCGGCTTTTAAAGGCCCCGGGTGAGGCCCTGCCTTGGGGAAGGGGCGACGCGAGGCATGGCCGAGTCGAACTCGTCGGAGTTCGGCCGGCGCACGACGGCTACGGGAGGAAGACGGTGGCGACGACTTGGGCCAGCTGGCTGGGCTTCGGCCCAGTCGGCCCTGTCCGAAACACTTTTTTTAAATTCGCACAATGAATAAAATTAAAATAAAATCCTAAAAATTTCAGAAACAATTTTCACCGTTCCCTCCTAATATTTGGGACAAAGTGAACATTTTTCTGAACTAAAATGCCTAAAAATAAAATAGACTTTTTAATGTAATTTAAAATAAATAAATTGCAAATAAAAGTCCAATAAAACTATTTTTACTCAAAATTCAAATTTCAACATTTTTATTCTGTTTTGAAGAAGTCATATTATCTTCTCTCATTATTTAAAAAATATTGAAAATGAAAATTGGCAAAACATATTATTTGATCCAACCCACTTGGAAAATAATAAGATTGTGGGTTCTCTTAGGAAAACTTCCAACTCTCTCACTTGGGTCCTTGAGTTGCTTAAAATCTTTGGATCAATTTGCAAATAAAAATCAAATTCAAATGCTTGAATGATGAATGCATATGAATGATCTATGTTAACATACAAATTGAAAATTGGGATGTTACAGGAAAGCATACGTCAATCATGGCGGAACCGTCGGTGATGCACAGCAGATCGCAAACGATTTGCAGCGCTACTACGTGTGCGTAGGTTCTTCGGAACCGCTTGTGATAGCACGGTATCGAACAAAAGAGCTCGGGGTAAACCGTGCCCAATGTAAAATACAATCATAGTCGTAATTGTTTCATGAAACGTGTGGGATCCCAAACAAAAAGCACACGTCACTCTTGCCGCAACCGTCGGTGATACACAACAAATCACAAACAGTCTGCATTACTTGCATGTGTGCGAAGGGTCTCCTGAACCATTTGTGATAGAACATTGTCGCACAAGGTAATTGTTGGGAAACATGTGCGATGGTGTCGTGCATGACAGAACGGTTCCGCAGAAAACTCATGTGCGATGGGGAACATATCGCACACAGTTCCTATGTTGGCCCGTTTGCCTTACATATTGTTTCCCAAATGGTTCATTACGACACACCGTTTGGTTTCACTACGTCATTAAAAATGTTTAATCACCGATCCCACACGTGCGAAAGAATTTAGTGTGTGCTGCATCGCACACGATTACATTTTACAAGGCCTCTGGATCATGTCTCCATATCCCCGACGGTTTCTGGGTCGTATGGGAAAGACCCCCCCTATCGCCCACACTCACTTGGCGACGGTTCCGAATGCCGTCGCGGAAAGGGGTTAAAAACCGTGTGTATAGCACCGACGTGTACCAGTGCAAGGACGAAGGATATGTTTCTCATTTATGGAGGAGGCGAAGATCTCATCGTAAAAGGTTACATCGATTCTAGCTTTGACACGGATCTAAATGACTCTAAGTCTCAAACCATATATGTATTTATATTGAATGGGAGAGTTGTTAGTTAGTGCAGTTCTAAGCAGAGCGTTGTGGCGGGATCTACATGTGAAGCGGAGTACATAGCTACTTCGGAAGCAGTGCATGAAGGAGTCTGGATGAAGGAGATCATATCCGATCTGGGTGTAATACCCAGTTCTTCGGGTCCAATGACAATCTTTTGTGACAACACCGGAGCAATTACCATAGCAAAGGAGCCTATGTTCCATAAGAGAACCAAACACATCAAGCCACACTTCAACTCTTTTCGTGAATCTGTCAAGGATGAAGACATGGAAATTAGCAAAGTACACACAGATCTGAATGTGGCAGACTCATTAACTAAACCTCTTCCACGGGAAAAACATGATCAGCACCAAGACTCTATGGGTGTTAGATTCATTACAATATAATCTTGATTATTGACTGTAGTGCAAGTGGGAGACTATTGGAAATATGTCCTAGAGGCAATAATAAAGTGGTTATTATTATATTTCCTTAATCATGATAAAGGTTTATTATTCATGCTATATGTCTTTTCATCAGAAACTTAATACATGTGTTAATACATAAACAAATACCAAATCCCTAGTAAGGCTCTACTAGACTAACTCGTTAATCAAAAGATGGTTAAGCTTTCCTAACCATAGACATGAGTTGTCATTTGATAATCGGATCATGTCATTAGGAGAATGATGTGATGGACAAGACCCATCTGTTAGCAAAACATATGATCATTCAGTTTATTGCTATTGTTTTCTTAATATCAAATACATCTTCCATCGACCATGAGATCATGCAACTCCCAGACTCCGGAGGAATGCCTTGTGTGTATCAAAGGTCACTTCATAACTGGGTGATCATGAATGTGCTCCACAGGTATCTCCAAAGGTGTCTGTTGGGTTGGCATGAATCGAGATTGGGATTTGTCACTTCGTATGACGGAGAGGTATCTTTGGGCCATCTCGGTAATACAACATCACAAGCAGCTTGCAAGTAAAGTGACTAAGGAGTTAGTTACAAGATGATGTCTTATGTAACGAGTAAAGAGACTTACTGGTAACGAGGTTGAATTAGATGTGTGACATGCGCTAGAGATGCGTCGGTATTTCCCCAAAGAGGTAGGGATGATGCAGCACAACGACGGTAAGTATTTCCCTTAGTTACGAAAACAAGGTTATCGAACCAGTAGGAGAACCACACAACACTATGTAAATGGTACTTGCACACAAAGAACAAATAATTGCAACCCGACGCGTTAAAGGGATTGTCAATCCCTTTCGGGTAACGGTGCCCAAAATTGATGAGTTAACGTGATAAATTTGTAGTAGATTGAAAGATGCAAATAAAGGAAAATACAACGCAACAAGGTATTTTTGTGTTTTTGATAATAGATCTGAAAATAAAAGCTGCAAATGAAGGAAAAGGCAAATGGAAAAATAAATCTGAAAGCATATGATTGGAAAATAGATCCGAGGCCGTAGATTTTACTAGTGGCTTCTCTCAGGAAAATAGCACGTGGTGGGTAGACAAATTACTATTGGGCAATTGATAGAAAAGCAAATAATTATGACGATATCCAAGACAATGATCATGTATATAGGCATCACATCTAAGATTAGTAGACTGACTCCTGCTTGCATTTACTACTATTACTCCACACATCGACCGCTATCCAGCATGCATCTATTGTATTAAGTTCATGGAAAAACGAATAATGCAATAAGAACGATGAAATGATCTCTACTAGGGAAAACCTTACCAGTAGCGTTGGTTTTTTACCTACCAGTAGCGCGGGAGCCTGCGCTACTACTATGGTGCTACATCTATTTTTCAGCAGTAGCGCGTTGCTAAACGAGTGCTACAACTAAAATACTTAGTAGTAGCGCCACTTTCTAAACCAATGCTACTACTTTATCACATAGTAGTAGCGCCCTATTTGCTCCCCATGCTACAGCTTGATAAATAGAAATAAAAAAATAAAAAAAGTCAGATGCAATATTCATGGGTGGAAATCAAGACAAGTCCAATGCAAATAAACTAAGTTCACAGAACCATCTCACAAACATTAACGACAATACCACATTTAATATAACCACACAATCTCACAAACTCATATATAGTAGTCAACAATGCGTGGATAGATCATAGTTGATAAGTCTACTAATTAGTCATTCTAGCATATATATATATATATATATATATATATATATATATATATATATATATATATATATATATATATATATATATGGTTCAGCAGCCACACGCATATGTAGTTCTAGATGATATCGATGACGATCATCATCCTCAAGCCTTGGCGGTGGGTGTTCCTGATAGTAAGTAGGATGGCCTATCCACCATGAAGATTCTTGCCAACGAGGAAGCTTTTCCACCCAATCGAGCTGGAGTGTGTGCGATCGTCCGTGTCCATGCACAGGTGGTGATGGAGCCCCTCGCGGTAAGGCGTATTCCAACAGAGCTTTCTTCATCAGGCTTGATAAAACAACTCTCAGATAGGCTCTTTGGGAATTTCTGAATAAGAAAAACATATCAATTAATAAGTAGCCTCACACATTCTACACTATCAAAAGACAGTACTACATTTCTACTAAGCATGAGTTCTACTAATAAGTATATATGGATTCTACACTATTAACAGTTCTTTGGATTCTACACTAAGCATATATATCATTGGACTCTAGCTACACACTAAAGCATATCATCGATCGGACAGTAAGCATGTCATTGGACTCTACACTAATTAATTAAGCATGTCATCGTACTTTCTACACTAGCATAAGATCGGCTAGCTTCTACAAACCATATCATTGGACTCTACAATAAAGCATATCATCAAATTACTACAGTAAATGCAACATACCATGACATGCCAATCAAGCATGGTACTTGTCAGGCGGGTCACGAATGGCACCCGGCGAAGTCTGCACGTGGAGGAATTATGTCCCATAGTTTGCACACCTCCTCCTCACTCAGCCTCATTCTTTGAGCTCAGATGGCTTCATCAAGTGGGTCTTCATCATCCTCATCATCTTCATCATCTTCCTCCTTGTGTACATAAATGATGGCCAGCTTGGGTCTTTCTGCTCTGAAGGAGAAGCTGATCAACTCACCTCTAGTGATACCCATGTGGGTGATGAAACGGACCCATCCATCTCCTCCCATCTGCGACATATTTCGTCCTTTCTCGACCTCCATAGTGTAGGGGCCCCCAGGAGCCTCAAAGGTCACAGTGTCTCTGGTCAGCTTGTTGAATTCCAACCTCACATTGCATGGGATGATCTATGTACAAAAAGCAAAATGATATATACACGCTGCATTAATGCCAATAGCACTAAAAACAAAATAGTGGTTACAAGTTTCACATAATTTGTTACCGCCGCATGAACAAAACTAGACTAGAGGTAGATGCCGAACAACGTGCCTGTTGGAAGGCTGCTGGCGCCCCTTGACTTGCACAGTCGACATGGTGGTGGTGGTGGCACCATTTCCCTAAATCAATATGATTAAAGTATTAACGATCCAAAAAGTAAACATTAGGTTCACACCATAGAGAATACACATCAGGTTCACATGGCAAGCAAAATAAGAACTAAATTGTAGTTCAGTTCATACAATAACCTAATAGAGATCATGTAACCCAAACAGAGCCTAATAATAAGATAAATGGCATATTGCCATTATTGCGCAAGCAGACAAGCAAAAGTAGTACAAAAACAGCCAGATTCTGGCCAAATTTTTGACCATGGAGCCGAGAGCACTTGAGAGGCTGGCTGTTTAGCGGTATCACTCAGGAGGGGTGATAGCTCCGGACTTGTCCCGACAGCCGTCACTTCTGTCAATAATGCACTAACAGATTTGGGTATTTGTTCTGAGTTGGCCTCTGGCCTTTACGCACTAACCGCCACGCGAGAATAGTTATGGGCCTCGGTGTCGTGGTATCAGCCGAAGCTTTGTCAGACGTCCAGTTCAGCATTGCGGCACGGCTGGGCCGGCGCCATCCAGTATAGAGGTGGTGCCTGGTCCGCCCTGCTCGCAACGACCCGGAGTGCAACGGGCGATGGCCCATGACCCCGGAGTGCTTAGGATGTAGACCGACGGGGACCTCTCTACTGAGCCTAGGTAGGGCTACGACGTGTTGATCTTTCGAGGCCGAGCATTGACCCAGAAAGGTGTGTCCGGCCAGAGATGATCGAGCGTGAGGGTAACGTGGTGCACCCCTGCAGTGAAGTTATCTATTCGAATAGCCATGTCCACGGTAACGGACGTTCAGTCTTATATCCTGATCTATTATAACTAGAAATGGATACTTGAGATATGTGATGGATATGTGGCTACGAGATTACTTTCTCGCAGGGAGTCGAGGAAGGATCTCTAGGCCGTTAATACTACAACGTGCTTGTTAATTATAAACTGCTATTATGTATTTCCTTCTACTGCTGCAAGATGGTGATTTCCAGAAGACGCTTAAAGATGCTAGTCTTCGATAGGCTAGGCTTTTCCCCTCCTCTTCTGGCATTCTGAAGTTCAGTCCACATATACAGCTTTTCCTTTGATACTGATGCATACTTAGTATAGCTCTGATGCTTGCGAGTACTTTGGATGAGTACTCACGGTTGCTTTGCTCCCC
Organism: Secale cereale; assembly: GCA_902687465.1. NCBI lineage: Eukaryota > Viridiplantae > Streptophyta > Magnoliopsida > Poales > Poaceae > Secale > Secale cereale. The sequence continues at coordinate 317,906,090 of LR738714.1, forward strand.
CTTTTCCCCCTCTTTCTTCTTTCTGGTTGTTGCAACCAGATGGCGAATCCCAGGAGCCAGATGCCACCCTAGTCGACTACTACTACTACCCCGACGGAGCCTACTACTACGTGGAGACAGCTGACAACCAGGAGTAGTTAGGAGGTCCCAGGCAGGAGGCCTTGCCTCTTCGATCGTTGATGTTTGTGCTAGCCTTCTTAAGGCAAAACTTGTTTAACTTATGTCTGTACTCAGATATTGTTGCTTCCGCTAACTCTGTTGCTTTCGAGCTTCTGTATTCGAGCCCTCGAGGCCCCTGGCTTGTAATATGAAGCTTCTATTATTTTATTTGTGTCTAGAGTTGTGTTGTGATATCTTCCCGTGAGTCCCTAATCTTGGTCGTACACATTTGCGTGCATGATTAGTGTACGGTCAAATTGGGGGCGTCACAAGCGTGCTACTACGAGTCCCTAGGTTTTGTGAATCATCAGCAAGGCAAGTAGCACTTTGATCACACCCCTTTATTTCCCAGTTTTATGCATTAGATCAAACCCTCACACATTGCATGAGTAGGATCTCTGAACTCGTGGGTCTGGGAAGTAGATTGTGGTAGAACCTATTACATGCATTATTTTCAAACCCTTGGGAGTTACTTCTATGTTTATGCTTAGGTTGCCATGCTATGCTCGTAAACGTGGATTGGGTTTGAGAGTATCCATGACAGATGTGAGTTGTTAATTAATGGTTCAACTTAAGGTGGCTACTTTAATACACATCTGGGTGGATTGGTTGCAGGGCACCTGGAGAATCCAGTGTTGTCCTAGGAAATCCCGGGGGTACCATGTGATTATCCTATGGAAAGCCACCCAGGCTCAAAAGGGATCATAAAACTATTCATGCTAGAAACTTCCGTGTGCAGCCACAGTGCCATTATGGGCTCTGGAATAGCATGAGTAAGTTGTGTGAGCTCTTTCAGTGGCGGACTAGCAGATGTAGGGGAAAGTAGGTGTACTGGTCCACCCGGGGTAAAGAGTAAATGCTTCTGAAAGACTGTGTCTCGGTCATCCGTTTCTCAAACACCATGAAGTGCGAGAAATTCAACGAAGGAGATCGAGTCTTGTGGGGAAAAGTGCACAAACCTCTGCAGAGTGTACAAACTAATCATGATTAGCCGTGTCCCTGGTTATAGACAACTTGAGTATCTGGTACTTGAATTATTGGTTGATCTCAACACACTAAAATTAATTTGTTGGGTTAATGAAGAATACTTTAATTGGGATTGAGTTGGATGTACCTTCTCAATGATGTTTCAACTACCATGATAGTTAAAATAAAAGATATTCCTTTGTTGTAGGGAAAAATTGGCTTTACGCAAAAACTTTAAACTTAGAGCCTCCACCAGCCAAATATGCATATAGTGTTAGCCTTTATTTCAGTTACTTGCTCTACTGTGTTATCTTGCCAGCATATTCCATGTGCTTACCGTTTCGGGCTGCAACATGTTACGTTGCAGACTTTTCAGACGAGGAGTAAGACGTGCTAGGTCATTTGTCATGCACTCAGCTATGCCGTTGGAGTTGATGGACTCACTTATCTTCCAAGCCTTCCGTTGTTATTTGGTTAGATGGCCTTATGCCACAGACTTTTGTAATAAGTTCTCTTTTGAGACATTCGATGCAATAAGTGTGTGATTGCCACTCTGTTATAAATCCTTCAAGTACTTTGTGTGTCAGCATTATCGATCCAGGGATGACACAGAACACAGAGACTTCGGTCCATTCGGATCGTGGTTGCTACAAGATGGTATCGGAGCACACGCTGAATGTAGGACACGACCACTAAGATAAACCTTAGGTCACTCTTCTCTACTCATTTCTGACTCCTCTCCATTTTCTACTCTTTAGGATGGTGGACCCAAGGAACAAGTTCACTCAACCAGATGAAGACACACCTTTTGGATGACACTTGAAGGAAGTCACTAGGTACCTGAACATCGGAATACCAAGCTTCATAGGGACCTACACCGCCACACTGCCAGAAGAGGAGCGATGGAATATTCAAGTTCAAATTCCGTGAGGACATTCTCACCATCCACTGAGCCAATAGAGTTTTCTTTTGATGCACCAACCTAGAGTCTAGGCAAGAGTATGGCAGCCCACATTACCATGGGACGTATTGGAGAAGTCTACAATCAGGAGCTGCAGGACACCATCTACCAGATATGTGGACGCCGAGATGAGCAATGGGACATGATGATCACTCGGAAGGACGGGTCCATTGCAGCATTCATCCAGGAGTTAAACCAGCACATTCGTCGACAGGAGCACCAGATGTGCGCAGGGATGATAGATTTGAAGAAGGCGCTAACCAGGAACTTGTAGCTAGAAGAGGAACTCAAGTCTACACGTGACGGATACAAGGAGGAGATGACAATACTTTTGGAGAATAATGACGACTTGACAAGGAAGCTAGGAGTATTCATGGGAGATCCAGCACCAGGAGGAGGAGGAGAAGAAGAAGAATTACATCATCATCGACGACACAGACTCATACCCGGATGATAGCGATGATGACTATGAAGATGAAGCTGGAGCAAATATCATGGATTCTTCCGCCGATCAAAATTTCTAGATGACCACCCTATGACTAGTAGTTTTCCCCCATAAAGTAGAATTTAGAGCACTTTGTAACGTTACTTAGATCTTTGTATGCCCTTGCCTGAAATTGATTGGTGTGATATGATTGTGTTTGTCTCATGTGCATATGGGTAGTGAATTTTCCCCTGGACCTCATTTCTATTCTAATCTCTTCCCTCTACACCCCTTAGATGCCTCTCAGATGTGAGCTCAGATTTCAGTTTCCCCCTGAGCTAACTCAGTTGATCCAGTAGCAGAACACTTTGATGCAACTTCTTGTCCAGAACAATCAGAACAACAACAACAACCCTCCACCACCACCACCCGTGGAAAACTTGACACGTTTCCTAAGGTTGCAACCACCGGTGTTTTCCAGTAGCATTGAACCAATAGTTGCTGATGACTGACTGCGCAAGATTGGAAGGGAGTTGACCACCGCCAATTGCACGGATGCTGAGAAGGTGCGTTTTGCCGCACATCAGTTGGCTGGACCAGCATCAGCATGGTGGGAGAATTACACAACCACCTTCCCTATAGCCAATGTCACTTGGGATCAGTTTCAGCAAGCTTTTCGCACTGCCCATGTCTCAACTGGAGCCATGAGCATGAAGAAGCAAGAGTTTCGCAACTTGCACCAAGGAAATCGTATTGTGGCTCAGTACGCAGATGAGCTTAGTACTTTATCTCGTTATGCCCAGGATGATGTGGCCACTGATGCCGTGAAGCAGGAGAAGTTTATGGAAGGGCTGAATGATGAGATGAGCATACAGTTGATGGTGGCAACCTTCAATAACTACCAGCAGTTGGTAGATAAGGCTCTTATGATTGAAGGGAAGCAACAGCAGATTGAGAGCCACAAGAGGAAGTATGGACAAGGCAGGAATAATTCTGGAACCCAGTAGAAGCCCCGTTTCACTCTGAACTCAGGAGGATACACCCATAACCATGGAAGCCATACCCATAATGGAGGAAGTTCTCACAACCACAATGGCTCCAAGAATGGGAATGGGAATGGAGCAAGCAATAATCAGAACTGCTCTACTCCATCCACACCCACCAAGAGGGATTTAAGCCACGTTACCTGTTTCAAGTGCGGGAACAATGGACACTATGCCACGGACTGCCTTGAAGCAAAGAATGGAAATGGCAATGGAAGCGCCGGGAAGAAGCCCAACCCGTTCAACAAAGGACAAGTGAACCATGTGACCGTGGAGGAGGTTGAAGAGCAACCAGATGCAGTTCTCGGTAATTTTTTGGTTAAGTCATTTACCGCAGTAGTTCTTTTCGATACTGGTGCATCGTTTCGTAAATAGACATAAGTTGCCCACCCAAGTCCTTAAGACCCCCATGTTAGTAAGTTCCCCAGGAGCAGAGTATATGGCACATCAAGGATGTTTTCAGATGCCATTGATCATTGGACGCCATGTTTTCCCCTCAGACCTGATAGTTTTGGAGTCACAAGGATTGGATGTGATACTAGGTATGGATTGGGTATTGATGTATGGAGGGAACATCGACTGTGCCAGTAGGTCTATTTTGCTTACCACCCCGGAGGGAAAAAAGATCAAGTATGTATCTAGGCATTCGCCTAAAAGGACGCAAGTACATTCTCTCTCGGGAGTTGGAAGAAGTGCCGATAGTAAGGGATTATCCGGACTTATTTCCAGAGAAGCTACCAGGCATGCCACTAGATAGGGATATTGAGTTTTTGATTGAGCTATTGCCTGGCACCGGACCAATATCAAAGAGACCATATCGGATGCCAGTAAATGATCTAGAGGAGATCAAGAAGCGGATTAAGGAGTTATTGGAGAAAGGATTTATTCGAAGGAGTTCGTCACCTTAGGGAGCCCAAGTGCTTTTGGTCGAGAAGAAGGATGGATCTTTAAGGATGGTCGTTGATTATCGGGCACTGAATGAAGTGACCATTAAGAATAAGTACCCACTACCGATGATCAATGATTTGTTCGACCAACTTCAAGGAGCTAAAGTATTCTCCAAGATCGATCTACGATCAGGATACCACCAGTTGAAGATCCAAGAGAAGGATATACCTAAGACATCCTTCACCACAAGGTATGGGCTATATGAGTATACGGTTATGTCATTTGGATTGACTAACGCCCCTGCCTGATTCATGAGTATGATGAATAAGGTGTTCATGGAGTTCTTGGATAAGTTTGTCATGATATTCATTGATGATATTTTGGTGTACTCGAAGAACGAAGAGGAACACGCGGAGCATTTGCGTTTGGTTCTGGAGAAGCTCAGAGAACATCAGTTGTACGCCAAGTTTAGCAAATGCAAGTTTTGGTTGAAGGAAGTTGGATTCCTAGGGCATGTAATATCAGGAGAAGGTATAGCAGTGGACCCCGTCAAAGTGTAGGCAGTCACTGAGTGGTTGGCACCCACTTCAGTTGGAGAGATCCGCAGTTTTCTTGGACTCGCGGGATATTACCGGAGATTCATAGAGAATTTCTCCAAGATTGCAAAGCCTATGACGACATTGTTGAAGAAAGACACAAAGTTTCATTGGACTGAAGAGTGCGAAGAAAGTTTCCAGGAATTGAAGAAACAATTGACGACAGCCCCAGTGCTGATCTTGCCAGACATACACAAGGATTTCCAAGTGTATTGCGATGCTTCACGCTTAGGACTTGGAGGAGTACTCATGCAGACGGAAGAGTTGTTTCTTATGCATCTCGTCAACTTCGACCGCACGAGTTGAATTATGCGATGCACGATTTGGAGCTAGCAGCTGTAGTGCATGCGCTCAAAACCTGGAGACATTTTCTTATTGGAAATCGTTGTGATGTGTACACGGATCACAAGAGTTTGAAGTACATTTTCACTTAGAAGGATGGCATAAGGCCATCTAACAAAATAACAATGGAAGGCTTAGAACATAAGTGAGTCCATCAACTCCAACGGCATAGCTGAGTGCATGACAAACGACCTAGCACGTCTTACTCCTCGTCTGAAAAGTCTGCAACGTAACATGTTGCAGCCCAAAACGGTAAGCACATGGAATATGCTGGCAAGATAACACAGTAGAGCAAGTAACTGAAATAAAGGCTAACACTATATGCATATTTGCGCTAGAATTCCCGGAGTGCGAAGCGTGCTACTACGAGTCCCTAGGTTTTACTACTGAAATAAAGGCTAACACTATATGCATATTCGTCTCGAAGCCCTCTTTCTGTTTAACCAACTTGAACAAGGTTTTTCTACTGTAAAATTTGACTTTAGATCAATCTAGTAAACGGATCTTGTTTCTTTCGCTGTTTGAGTTTCGTTGCTCCATTTGATTTGATTCTTTTTGCAAACAGGAATTCTTAAGTTGAACTTTCTGGTTAGATCTTCTTATTCGGAGTTTACCTATGCATCTTTGCTTGTTTGCTTATGTATGCTATTGTTCGCTTGCGCTAGAATTCCCGGAGTGCGAAGCGTGCTACTACGAGTCCCTAGGTTTTGCGAATCATCAGCAAGGCAACTAACACTTTGATCATACCCCTTTATTACCCAGTTTTATGCATTAGATCAAACCCTCACACATTGCATGAGTAGGATCTCTAAACTTGTGGGCCTGGGAAGTAGATTATGGTAGAACCTATTACCTGCATTATTTCCAAAGCCTTGGGAGTTACTTCTACGTTTATGCTTAGGTTGCGATGCTATGCTCGTAGACGTGGATTGGGTTTGAGAGTATCCATGACCGATGTGAGTTGTTAATTAATGGTTCAACTTAAGGTGGCTACTTTAATACACATCTGGGTGGATTGGTTGCAGGGCACCTGGAGAATCCAGTGTTGTCCTAGGAAATCCCGGGGGTACCGTGTGATTATCCTATGGAAAGCCACCCAAGCTCAAAAGGGATCATAAAACTATTCATGCTAGAAACTTCCGTGTGCAGACACAATGCCATAATGGGCTCTGGCATAGTATGAGTAAGTTGTGTTAGCTCTTTCAGTGGCGGACTAGCAGGTATAGGGGAAAGTAGGTGTACCAGTCCACCCGGGGTAAAGAGTAAATGCTTCTGAAAGACTGTGTCTCGGTCATGCATTTCTCAAACACCATGAAGTGTGAGAAATTCAACGGAGGAGATCGAGTCTTGTGGGGAAAAGTGCACAAACCTCTGTAGAGTGTACAAACTAATCATGATTCGCCGTGTCCCCGGTTATGGACATCTTGAGTATATGGTACTTGAATTATTGGTTGATCTCAACACTCTAAAATTAACTTGTTGGGTTAATGAAGAATACTTTAATTGGGATTGAGTTGGAGGTACCTTCTCAATGATGTTTCAACTACCATGATAGTTAAAATAAAATTTATTCCTTTGTTGTAGGGAAAAATTGGCTTTACCAAAAACTTTAACCTTAGAGCCTCGACCAGCCAAATATGCATATAGTGTTAGCCTTTATTTCAGTTACTTGCTCTACTGTGTTATCTTGCCAGCATATTCCATGTGCTGACCCGTTTCGGGCTGCAACATGTTACGTTGCAGACTTTTCAAACGAGGAGTAAGACGTGCTAGGTCGTTTGTCATGCACTCAGCTATGCCGTTGGAGTTGATGGACTCACTTATCTTCTAAGCCTTCCGCTGTTATTTTGTTAGATGGCCTTATGCCATAGACTTTGTAATAAGTTCTGTTTTGAGACATTCGATATAATAAGTGTGTGATTGCCACTATGTTATAAATCCTTCAAGTACTGTGTGTGTCAGCATTACCGATCCAGGGATGACACAGAACACAGAGACTTCGGTCCATTCGGATGGTGGTCGCTACAAAGCTTCTGTCGCTCTAGGAACCCATCATCTTCTTATTACTTCCCAATGCCTTCCTCTAGGACCGAACAATGGTGAAGTGTCATGTAGTCGACGTTCACATGACACCACTAGAGGAAAGACAACATACATCTCATCAAAATATCAAACGAATACCAAATTCACATGACTACTTATAGCTAGACTTCTCCCATGTCCTCAGGAACAAACGTAACTACTCACAAAGCATATTCATGTTCATAATCAGAGGAGTATTAATATGCATAATGGATCTGAACATATGATCTTCCACCAAGTAAACCAACTAGCATCAACTACAAGGAGTAATCAACACTACTAGAAACCTACAAGTACCAATCTGAGGTTTTGGTACAAAGATTGGATACAAGAGATGAACTAGGGTTTGAGAGGAGATGGTGATGGTGAAGATGTTGATGAAGATAACCCTCCCCAAGATGGGAGAGTTGTTGGTGATGACAGCGGTGACGATTTCCCCCTCGCGGAGGGAAGTATCCCCGACAGAACAGCTCCATCGGAGCCATAGATTGGTTCCGCCAAGGTTCCGCCTCGAGACGGCGGCGTCTGGTCCCGAAAGCCTCCTTATGATTTTTTCCAAGTCAAAACATCTCATATAGGAGAAATGGGCAACAGGGGGTCATCGGCTGGCCCATGAGGCAGGGGGCGCGCCCCCACCCTCATGGACAGGTGGTGGCCCCCCTGGCAGATCTCTTTCGCCAGATATTTTTTATATTTTCTGAAATGATCTTTCGTGTAGTTTCAGAGCTTTTTGAGTTATTCAGAATAGATCGCCAATGTTTGCTCCTTTTCCAGCCCAGAATTCCAGCTGCCGGCATTCTCACTCTTCATGTTAACCTTGTAAAATAAGAGAGAAAAGGCATAAGTATTGTGACATAACGTGTAATAACAGCCCATAGTGCAATAAATATCAACATAAAAGCATGATGCAAAATGGACGTATCAGGTCCCAGATAGCAGGGGCAGTATTCATTTTTGTGTGCATAATCAGGTGTCACTTCCTTGCGTGCGAAGATGTTTTCTGGTTTTTTCAGTTTCTTCCTTTTCGAGTTAGAATAAAAAGAAAACAATTAAGCATCTTCGGTACAATCTATATTTTCACGAAATGGATCATAATAAAGCTGGTGGGTCCTTGTTGTTAGGTAGAGGAAACTTTTTATTTCCGCGTAATAAAGGAAGCACTTCCTTGCATGTGAAGATGTAGCTGGTGGGTCCTGTTAGGGGGCGAAATCATTTGTTTTCGCCTAATATGGGGGCACTTGTTGCGTGCGGCCATGGGCCATGTGGGTCCCTACTGTCACCCACTCCACATACACGCCTCTTCCGATGGTTATCGTTTGTTGACAAAGTTGACCACGCCGCGCCGAGAGAACCAGTGCAGTGAACGATGGCAACTCCTAGGAAGTAACGACCCGGAGCCGGCGAAGACACAGCAGTGGATGCCCACGCGGAGGGGGGTATGAGGGTTCACTTGTTCAGCTGTGGTGTGAGGCTGCCGTCGCCGAAGAAGAACAAGATGTGTTGGTGAGTAGAGGAATGGCATGGACGGTGCTTGGGAGTAGGGTGGGCCGGTGAAGCCTGTGCGACACCACAGCCGGCCACAGGAGGCGGTACCGCCAGCGGTGGTTTGGGCGGCTGAAGCAAGAAGATCCAAGATTGAAGAAGCACTATAGCCGTTGGATGGACATCCAACGACCACTACTGCTAGAATCGTGTCTTGACTATAAGTTGACAAAGCCTTCTGTACGCCTTAGTAGGCCCACAAGCCTTCCATTCGCGTCACTGACTATAATTCTGATAAAAAATAATAGGCGCACAAGTTTTAATAGGCAAAGTAGGCCCACAAGTGAGCACCACATCTGTGGCAGAGAACATATAGCCCATTTGCGATTTGTAATAATGTACAACCCATTTTTGAATTCTAATGAAATTTACTACAACCCATTTACAATATGTTAAAACTACATCCCATTTTCTAGCCAAGACAATGAGTAATAATTTCAACCAACCGCTCAAAACAAAATTCAAACAAAAATCCCATATTTTGATGGTTTCTGATATATTTTATCCCGAAATTTCGAGTCAGATTAAATATAATTTGAAAATGAATTTTTATTAGGTAAAAATCTAACGAAATATTCTGCGCGCAATAAGTAATGAAATTAAAAAAAAATTGAAACTAATTACCTGTTTGACGCGTTTTTGTATATTTACAGCCAAGTTTTTATAATTACATCCCATTTATTATTTCTTAAATCCCATTTTCTTGTTAGGCCTCATGCATCCCTCCTAGGAAAGATTTACAGCCCAGTGGGGCGGAGAATAAAAAGTTTACATAGGTTGGTTATTCGGCAAGCATAGCTGGGCTAGCCATTATCACCTTGAAAAATTAATATCTTGGCTGGATATTTGGTCGCCATAAAATAATGGGCTAGGCTAGACGGGCCACAGCCTGCCCAGTTGATCTCGTCTGAACAACAACAAAAACATCACTCAAGAAAAATTCCGCTTACACCTCAAAAAACAAATATTGTTCGGTCCCAGCTGTCGGCCGCTCCTTGTGCAATTCTCTCGTTTATTGACTATATATGTTGGCAATGGTGTGGGACCGTGATGTCAGGAAACCAGGAGGAAGCAAAAAATAATATACTTGTAGTATATATAATAAGGAGGAACTTGTGTACGTACGTCTATGGCCTGGTGGGTCCCTACTGCCATCCTCTCCAAGTAAAGTCATCTCCTGATTCCTCATGTCGTTGACCATGTTGACAAGTGACAACGCTCGGCGCCACGGGCGAGCGCAACACTCGAAGGACAATGGAGAAGGCCTCGCGAGCCCTACGGATGGTCTGATACAGCGCTCGCTGCTCATTCAGGAAGCCAGGATCATCTGACTCCTATGAGCACCTTCGAGAGAGTGAGCCGGCCTGAGGTCTGTAACCAAAACCGTTGAGTTACGCTTGTATTTTGAGAGATCGGTGTATATTTAACCAATCAAAATTGGCCAACCAAGCGCTTTTCCCAGGATCATCCGCTTTCATTTATGATCCAATCACGGCCTAAGATGATGAGTTGGTCGGAAGATCATATGGTTTCACCTCTAACCTACCCGAGTCGACGTATAGGCTATGAATGAAACATAAGACGATGAAGTTCTTAAGCACAGAAACAACATACGATGATGATCTTCTTAACATGCAAATCACTCGCATTAGATCAACATGCAAAACAATATGAAGCATTATTCTCAAGAGGCACGGTGAATAGCTCGTGATGCCGCATGCCAGAGCATTCCAAACTCAGCTTTGCAATCAAACTCACAAGGCCTGACATTTCACAGACAATATTCAGAACAAACTCTTAAAATGCATTACAGAAGTCAATATTCATTTAACTATGCATCTCAGCAGAGTAAATATTTGCTTCTGAACTGAACACAGGAATACAAAAAAACGATCGACGCTGCTCACAACAAAGGGTGCCCCACTCCAAAATATCAACTGCATGTCTTCTGGCTAACATCAATGAGCAAAATTTGACAAGGTTTTCCGATTCCAATATATTACACTAATGTCTTCTTGCTAACATCAATGATTAAACTTTGACAAACTTTTCCCATTCAAAATATGTAATGCCTACGATTGTGGAACAAGCAGTGTTTGTCATCAGTTTGCACATTGAAATGGCACATGTAGCCAGATTAACCAGCGTATATTTTTGTGCAGTTCCACTGAAATCAAACAATGTCTTGCATAGCATGGTGGATTTCGTACTTATATGTTCCAAGGCGTTGAAGATGTTGGCAGCTCCATTCAAGTAGATGGTCGGGTGGCCCAAGGAGACGACGAATGATTAGAGAACCATTCATGTATTATGCATGATGGAAGTATTATGGAGGACACGAACCATTTGAACATTTTGTTCAGTTCCCGTGAAATCAAGTTGAGCATCCATGTCTGCATAATTACATAAAAAGAATAATGAATATAATAGTGGTACTAGTTGATTAAACATACACTTACAACTATAATCATCTTCATTATCTTAACAAGAAAACATAGCAACACAATTGCTTCAATTAAACATTTATTCAAACCAATACAACAATATAAGTAGCACAGCATAAGAAAGCACAATCATGTGGATGAAGGCCGATACTGACCTCGTTTGGTACAGCTGCGTCGGCAACTAACTTGGTCAAACATTTCCTTGTGGAGTTAATTTCGCACTCCAAGTGTTGTTGAGTTTCCCATGCTCTCTGCAGACTAGTCATGTCATCAGCGTCTACTAATAATCTATAAAGCTTCTCGATCATTCCTTGTGTAATGTGGCCCAAACAGTTATTGCTTCTTTCTACAAAGTGGAAAGTCCAACTGGGCCCAATAATGCAACAGTTTTCCTAACATATTGGTTCCTTTTGTGCAGTTCAACTAAAATCGAAGTAGAAATAGAACCGGGCAGAAGTTTGGATATCCCTGTATATAACAATATGTATAAAGGAAACAATTACTGAGAAATAACGGTTGATGACTTATACTCCCAGAAGAAAAAATATCTACCTTATCTTAGTGGGAAACAAAGCTGGATAGTAGCAATTCTCAAACAGTGTGATTCATTCATATTAACTGTGACATTATCTTAACAATACCTTGTTTCAACATGTATAAACAACGACAAAGCAGAAAAGTACCATTCCTAAAACAATGCAACTGATTCATATTAACAGAGATATTATCTTAACAATACCTTGGTTAAACATGTAGAAAGAACTACAAAGCAAGATACTACCATTTGTAAAACAATGTAACTGATATATATATATATATATTAACAGAGACATTATATCAAAAATACATTTCTTGAATATGTACTCCGGCCGATCCCTGACAAAAAATGGTACTCACACCGATCCCTAACAAGTGTTGTAGTTTTGAACTAAGATTCACTAGTTAATTCTAAGAGTGGCATTGCATAATTTTATAGGTGGCATTAGATTAACAAAAACATAAACAGTTCCAGGGGAGAGTGGGCACAATAGCACCTTGTGCATCCATCTACTTATAAAGGGGGTGATGTAGAGTTTGTTGGAACAAAGCAACAAGCATCATGTATGGGTTGGTCCCAACCCATTTTGGTAACTTAATGGGAAAAGGGAGCAATTCAATAACTTCAATTCAACATTTATTTAAAATGGTACCAATAAAAGTAGCACAACATCTCAAAGCACACTGCATGACCATGTGGATGAAGGATGGTACTGACATTTCATGACGCAGTCAAGATCACCTACGAATCTGCCAACACGAATAGGAAATCCAATCTCGTTTTGTGTAGTTCAACTAAATCAAGAAAAGTCGCCGGTGTGACATTTAAGTTCGCAATAGCAACAAGTTGAAAGATATCCCTGTTTTAACAGAGGCAAAAAAGGAAACAATTACTACCCAATAAAGGAGGATGAAGCATACAGAGACAAAAAGAAGCATCTACCTTATCTTGATGGAAAACAAAGTAGGACTGTAGCATTTCTAAAACGGTTGCATTTATTCGTATTAACAAAGACATTCTCTTAAAGCAACATTCGCTAAAAATGTAATTTGCTTTTAACAGTGGCATTGCCTCCATTTTCCAGCGGCATTCTTAGATTAACAACAACAAAATAGTTGTATGGGACATGGGACATGCCATCACCATGTGCGTCCACACGCATAAATAGGTGATGCAGAGTATGTTGTCAAGCAGCATATCCGCGTTGGTCCCATATTTGTTCTCTTCGAACATTTTTCCTATGTGAGGGCAACAAATCTAGTCCTGCACAAACTTCCCGACCCCTGCCAGTTTCTTTCCTTTTTCAACAAAGATCGGTTCCTTTTCCCAAACCGATCTGTAGTTTCTTTACAGATGTGAGTACTGGGTTACCATCTGTTTACCTTTTCGACCAACAAAGAGGATGGATAGCCAGTCTATACTACTTTCCCTCCCTCCTTTCCTCATTGAACAACGTCCTAGATTCATGCTCCACCCCACCCCACCCTTGTTTCATCTTTGAACCAAGACCTAGATTCGACAAAACACACTCGAAAAAGATCTGCATGCAACTAGAGCAATGAAGGTTTCAAAGAAAGTTATACCTTAGGGTCGTTGGGATGTGACTAGGCGTGCGGCGGGAGGCCGGATCTGCCCACACTAGGTGAAAGAGAACAATGCAGCCGGCAGTGGATTGCCTACCTCGCCGAAGGTGACAGAGTGAACGCTGCACCTCCTCCCCTTCCCGGTGCGACGGGATCCGGATGGCTCCTTCACCAGCTGTCAGGGGGGGAGAGAGAGGCTAACGCAGTCTTGTTTAGATCTTATGAAGAGGGTGAGAGATTGTGAATAGATCAAACCGTAGCAAAGGAATGCTAAGCCTTTGACGTGTATATATATGTAGTGAGCGAGAGTGTGAAGAGTGCAAACCCTAGCGAACAAGCGCTGAGGCTACCACTTATATAGTACTAATCAAGTGGAGTGGTTTTCTTTTTCTCTCCATAAAAATTGCTTTAAATTTTGTACGAAACAAAACTCTTTATTTAACGTATGAGTGAAGAAAACTACGATCCACGCGTCCTAGTCACACTTCCTGTCGTTCACATGCAATATACTACCCTCCATTAAGTGAAAAACCACACACGCGCAAAATTATCAGAAAGGTTTGAGAGTGTGTACAAATAAAGAAATTTAATTTCAATTACTTTGTATGTACAGTTTGCCCTCTCTCAATAATTATTGTTTGTTGTGTTCGGCCTAAACTTGATCAAACTTTACAAAGTTTGACTTCAGTCAAATCTAATACTCCCTCCATTTTTATATACAAGGCCACAATCAAAATTACAGTTTGCAACGATACAAGGCCACAAACACCAATCGAGACAAACATGTCCATTCCCTTATACAAGGCCACTATGAAATAAAATTACGGGGGAGCTGAAGACAAAGTTGTGAGAAGGCTTAGAAATCAATACAAAACTTTGCTCTTTGTACCAACGTCGATTCATCTTCAAGGAAACATTTGGTTCATATCTAATTGTGTGATAAAATTGCACCAACGTAAACGACTGCTGCAAGATGATCTGATGAAGGATATCGTCTTTGTTGTAAGACGCAAAGAGAACTAATGGAAGACAATCACTTCTTCATTGAAAATCGTTAGCTTCACCAGCGCATGCAACCATGAGACGCAACCCTGAGCATCGATAGGTCATTGTGGTCATGCATCATGGGTGTTGGCATCCAGTTTGGGTCAAGGAAAAATGAAGTTTGATAATCCTCACTGTGGTTTGTTTCTTCTCGGTAATCAAGCTCGAGAAAGGAAGAACCACTTGGCAGAAGACAGCTAGGATAAACAACAGTGGACATCCAATTTTGTGCAGTTCCACTAAAATTGAGGAAGACACGCCCGGGTGTGGAGATATGCATAATTGTTTGCAAAAAAATAAAAAAGGATATTTACTTAGTGTCGTTACTTGGTTTTGGTAGTGGAACAAGATTAAAAGTGGCGTCTTAATTGTCAATAAGAATTAATGAAATGTACTAAAAAAATAGAACCATCATGATTATCTTGATGTGAACTAAAGCGGAAATAATAAACTAAAGCATGAATGAAGCATTTATCGACACCTCTAGATTAGCAACAACATTACTTCGAAGGGACGTCACTTTCACATGGGCATTGTTTTATTTTATCAGTGCCAGTTTTATATTTGAGTAGAAGCAATAGGAGCATATGGACAATGACCGCATAGCCACCATGTATTGTTGTCGAAAAAACATTTATACCAACACTGAGGCATAAACCAGGACAATTTATAGCGTAGGTGATGTTAAACCAGCCGACGAACCCTAGCCATAGTACATGGGGAGCTGGGGAGTAGTGGTATAGAAGGAAACATGCATGGAGTGACCTGGGGAGCTGGACCAGTACAATGAAGCATGAAATCCAAAAGAAGTTATACCTTAGGTGGGCGAGATGTGGCTTAGGCGGGCGGGTGGGCAGGATCTGCCCACACGACAGTACCGAACAAGGGCACATAGGACTTTTGTCCGCGCCGGCGACGGCTCTGAGAAGACAGTGAGCATCAGCTTCCTCCATCGCTGGCGGTGACAACGTCAACGCTAGACCTCCTCACCTACCGCGATAGACGGGATTCGGCTGGATCTGTGACCACCGATGAGTTGAGAGATAGAGAGAGTGAGATGCGAGAAAACCTATGAAAGAATAGGGTATATATATAATGTAGTAAAAACATCTCTCGATAATAGTAGTTTTAAATAGAATACACAAGTTCTCGGAAAAAAAGAAACGAAAACTAGCGGAAAAATCTTTTTTTAACGTACCAAGAAAGAAAACTCAATTTTTTCTTCAAAAAAAAGAATGAAAACTCGATCAATAAGACGTCCCCGCTTCCGGGTCACACTTTGTATCTCTCCCATGTGGTCCCTGACCTTCCATTATTAAGTGAACAAATTAAAGGGTCAAATTATTACGTACGTAATGCCTCTTCGTGTACAAATGCGCTCCATCGTGTACTCGCGGGTATGTTGGAGGTAGAGTGAGTGCGTGTACATTTATTATTGTACGTACTACTCCATTTATCTCACTTCATATTGTTTCCCACTCCTATGATATTCCTATCCAAGGAACAAACTAAGTTTGTGTGTGTATAGGCAGAACGAGACATCGATGATGTGTACGAGTAGTCGTGAGAGTTGTCACTATGTGTGTGTGCGCACACACACATAGACATGCATATCAGTGTTTACGTAAACTTCTTAGTGGTACTTCCATCTCCATATCCATCTCCATCTCCAATCATATTTGTCCAACTGGCACACTATTTACCTTATTAATAATTACGTAGAGTAGCCACAGCTATATGTCAATGAGTTAATGAGGAGAGAGGTTGTTTTATTAACTTAGCTAGTAGTTACTGTAACATAATCTAATAAATGAAGCTTTGCATGATACCACACTTATGTTACTACCCACTATGAAGGTAGTAACATAATCTAGCGATATGTGTATGTTACTAGTGTACGTTGTACTCTCCATTGTTGGTAGTCGTAGTACGTCGAGCACCTCTTGTTTGTGGCCGT
Source organism: Secale cereale (assembly GCA_902687465.1). NCBI lineage: Eukaryota > Viridiplantae > Streptophyta > Magnoliopsida > Poales > Poaceae > Secale > Secale cereale. The sequence continues at coordinate 317,922,659 of LR738714.1, forward strand.
CCGGACTACTGCCACGCCCGCTCCTGACCGCCCCAGCCAACCCGAACCTCATCATCACCCGCGCGCAGTTCTCGCCAGAAACGGTCAGTGCCTCATTCATGCCAAGCCAGAGTGGACGCGACCTCTCACTAGTGCCGGCATTGAAGCGGCGTGCCGCCCGCGCCGATTCCCGATGCACGCGGCTGCTCGGCGTTCAAATGCCACCACGGGCGGCCAGAATATACAATGGAGTAAAAAAGTTCTTGGGAGTCCATGCTACAACTATCTGTCCTCCCCCTCCTCGTCTATCTCTTCCAGTAGTGCTACTACTCCATGGCGCGATCCATCGACAAGCACGCGGGGAAGTTTGACTCGGTTTGCGGTGAGTGGCATGTCGAGCGACGGAGCGTGCGGGTGGAGGAGGGTGAGACACGAACGCGATAGACATGATTTAAACATTGGTTTTGCTCGATGGAGCGATCCAACAAAATGAAACATTGGTTTCCAAAAGAATAATGTACTGCATGAGGGAGAGGTGGATTCAACAAAGTTTGATGGTTTGCTTCATCCGTCCAAAAGAATATTGTACTACATGCAGCTCTCTCTCTCTCTCTCCGATTTTGCATGCATGCGACACGTCTCTCTCTCTCTCTCTCTATGCAAGCATGGCTTAAGCATGGTTAGAGCATCGTTAATAGTATAGCCAACTGCTGACTATAAGCCATTGCCATGTCATCTATAGCCCATCTTATAGCCAATATGTACAAGAGTTGATTAGAAGAGTGTACTACTTTTTTATTATATGGCCCACCTTTCACGCTCACAAAGTGCCTAGGAGCACGTGCTAGAGCTGGCTCTTCACCAACAGCCCGCTTACCTTCTCTCTCCACTTTTTTCCTCCAACTAAGCACGAATATACGAATTTATTTCTTATAGCCAGCTGACTCAGCTCTATTGTACTTGCTCTTAATAATATAGCCAATTGATGGCTAACATGTTGCCATGTCATCTATGGCCTATGTAATAGTCAACACGTATAGGCTACAAGAAATGAAGAAAGTAATACTCCCTCCACTCACTTATACAAGAAAGTAATATTGCCTCGATTACTGTTAGTGGCCTTGCATATATATACATGCAAAATGTATTTTTCCTACAGTACTACACTAGTTACCAATGTAATAGTCAACATGTATAGTAATGGGCTAGCATTACTTTGTTTTGTCCCATCAACTCGCAGAACGAGGAGAAGCTTGCAAGACTAGGAGAAGCTTGCAGGATGAGGAGAAGCTTGCGGGAAAAGGAGAAGCTTTTGACTGATGCAAGTTCTCACTTGCTCAAGCGGTGGATGTGCAACAGTTAATTTAGTGTAGGTTGCTAGAAGCATACACTGTAGTACCATCATTGTTCGACTTCCCGAAGACGCGAAGAGCCAAGCGCAATGTTTACTACAGGTATTACTACAAGGAACCGCATGGTGGAGCGTCTGCACTCTTATTTTATTTTAATATGTGATCAAGCAATCTTCAACACATTTGCTTCTCTTCGAGAGGGTTCTCGCATGTGATAATGGAAGTTGACCGCGTGGAGTTGGTGACACTCTGGAACAGTCACCACAATACTCGCTTAATTCTAGCTCCTATCCTGTTGGAAATACGAGAGCGGATCCGTAATAATTTCTCTTCTTTTTTCTTCAGCATGTAAACAGGTCAGCAAACCTTCCGGCGTATCTTTGTGCGAAGCATGCATGCACTTTGAATGTGACCGAGAGATGGCTTGATGAAACACCTAGCTTCCTAGTGACCAGTTTCTTGGTTGATTGTCCTAAGAATGCTTGTATGTGAATAAAGCTCTCTCATTTAGCTGCCAAAAAATAAGCCATATCACGGACCAGCACTACTTTGTCGTGTACCGTCAACTCGCAGGGGGGAGGCTTGTAGGATGAGGTGAACCTTGCTTTATACAGTACTATGCCCTCTCCATCTACCACAAACACAATGGCTCGCAGGACGAGGAGAAGGTTTTGACTAATGCAACCTCTCCCTCGCCTAGTCGGTGGACGTGCAACAATTCATTCGGTGTTAGATTGCCAGAGGCATACACTGTAGTACCATCATTGTTCGACTTTCCGAAGAGGTGAAGAGCCAAGCGCAAGGTTTTATTAGTACGAGTAGTACAACTTACTAGTAGTAGTAGTAGTAGTAGTATCCAGGTACTAGGAACCCCATGGTGGAGCGTCTGCACTCTTATTTTAATTTAATCTGTGATAAAGTACCATTTATTCCGGAGAAGTGTGTCAAACTACAGCCCAATGAAGTGGTACAATTATTCAAAAAACATCGAACATGTAATGATGACATCGATCAACCATGGTGTAATATTTCTTGGCCTCCGTGCGACACCTAGCCCGTCTATGTTCTCGCTTCTCGTGTCTCTCAAGGAGCAGCGAGTTGGACATTTTGCCGTCAACTGAGATCCTTTGCTCACACTCCGGTCCCACATGTCAGTGATATGCTAAGGGCATCTCTAGTGGTTGTAAGATAGTTGTTGGTACACTTTGCCACCTAGGTTTTTTTATTATGTTTCATACAATAAATGAGGGAAGAGAGGAAGGTTGTATGTACATGAACCAACACCCATTGCACAAGCTCCAATGTAGAATAAGAGTACCTTATTTTTTATCTCACATCCTATTGGGAAAACTAGATACAACCCATTGAGTTATTGTATGTTAAGGTTTTGGTTGATGACATGGCATATTTTACCAACAAGGTAACATACAAACCGTTGGAGATGCCCTAAGAGGAAGCACGTTTACCGCCATGCCCTACGCGCACTTGGTTAGTACTACCTCCGTCCTGGTTTATTGGTCCCCATTGTATTTTGTGTCAACTTTTGACCATAAATTTAACTAATAAAATGTTCATGCATGTCACAAAAAATTATATGATTAGAAACTATGTTCCAATACAGATTCAATGATATAATTTTTATTAACATGCAGTAACATATTGTTAGTTAAATATTTGGTCAAAATTGGGCACAAATGATAAAGGGGACCAGTAAACCAGGATTGAGGTGGTAGGAACAGATTCAAAGAAGAGTGTATTGATGGCTGCTTCGTCCGAGCAACTTACTGTGGGAAAGGTGGGGCTTATGATTTGTCTGCTCATTACTACTGCTCACTATTGGTGCGGCGCGACAACCGGGCTGAGTCTCCCATGTGGTTGTGAACTATTTGGTGCATGGCACATGGACCCGGAGCAGCATTTCTCTACTTATCTGCTTATCTCTACTCTTATAAAAAAACAGAGTTGGTGATGATGGTGTGCCTGCCATCCTGCAATATAGGTCGTCCGATCTATATCTGACATATAGGAAGGAAACTATGACAATTTTGCAAAAAGATACCCACACGCCTCTCCACATTTGCAGATAAGGCCTTCTCTCATTCATCCTTATCTCCCATGGGATAAGCTACTCATATAAATGCATCTTGATGTTCCGTGCAACGCACGACATCTTGCTAGTGTTTACATAATTGATGTACACATAATTTTCCAGCTACATGAAATTGTACAATGCTCATAGTCAAAAAGAAATTGTACAATGCTTTCAAGCTTTCAACTTTTGTGTCATGAGTCTTGCCAGCTGGATGGTTGTCTCGTTACAGCATCAATCAAATACGAAAAACTAACATCCAAGCTCTTTCGCAAAAAAATAACTTCTGCTAATGCATCTCAATGATTAGCAGATCTGAGCTAATATTTACATCACAACTGAACACAAAGTTGTGAGAAGGTGTTATAAAGAAAAAAATTAAAATTTATCCATGCTTTCATTGGCAGCAACTTTCCCGCAGTTCTGTCTAAATCAACAAGACATGTTGGGAAAAAAGTAGAAGTCAAGAGCATGGAACATTCCGATCATTTTGTGCAGATCCACTAAAATAGAGCTGACCATCCCTGTTCCAAATATATTGAGTAAGTGTGATTACAATAATATAGGATTGTTGATGAAACAATAAACACACAACTAGAAGCCGGTCACCTTTGCAGTCTCTCTTAAGACTAAATAGTTGGAGAAGATTAATCAAATAGTTGGAGAAGATTAGTCTTGGAGTTGGATGACGAGGATAGAGCAAAACCAATCTCCCTTTATGCAGTCGCACTGAAATATATAAACGCTGCCCATGTGACATTTTAGCAAAACTGCACAAAACACTCTTAAGAAAAAAGTGATTTGTGCAGTTCACCAAAAGATTGCAATAGCAACGACGTGAAATGGATAGCCCTGTTTGCAAAAGAGGTAGAAAGGAAACAATCACTGGCCAATAACATTTGAAGACACATACGCCGAAAAAAGAAGAAGCATATTCCTTGTCCTAAGGGAAGATAGCAGCCTAGTTTTTTTTCTAAAAAGGGTGTGAGGATGAGATTGCAACATGGAAAGTAGGCCGGCCGAGCTACGATTTGGGCAAAGAACTAGGGAACATCCACATGCAGGATTTTCCACATGCAGCAACATGGGAAGATGCCAAGATGGACTATGGAGCATGGCCGGAGGGGTGGCAGATGTACCTGGGGGTAGTGTGGATGTAACTAGGAGGGCGCCGGTGAGCTAGATCTGCCCTACCGCACCGGAGCTTGGTCAGAGAGAATGGACGGTACCGCAGATCAGGACGTGCTGCCTCGACGCCGTTGAACGGAGCAACGTTGCACGTCCTCCCTTTCCGCAATCGGATGGGATCGGGCTGAATTATGTGACCACCGGTGAGAGAGAGAGGCCACCGCTGTATTGTGTGAGAGAGTGTGAATACAGACCAACCCTAGCAGGCAAGCTCCATTGTTTATCATGGAGCGGATTGCCTTTTTCTTCATAACAATCGTTATATATTATGTACGTGCCACTGAGCAATGTAGCTTTATTTAAAAACAATGCACCAACGCGTCAAGTCGAACTTTTTTCGTGCACATGTGGTACACGACCATCCTTCAAGTAAACAAATGCTACACGAGTCAAATTAGCACGTGGGCTACCTTTTCATATATAAATTAGCTCCACCGTGTGTACCCGTGCAGGTGTTGCTGGGAACGAGACGTGAGTATGTGCATCGTGCGTGCACCTCTCCTTTTCGCGTACGTACCCCGCCTATGTGGGTGTGTGCGAGAGAGATGGTGTGTGGGTTCGTGCATGAGAGATAGACACAGAATATGTGTCGATGATATCTCAAACAACAAATGTAACATATGCAACGTGTGTGAAACAGAGGCATGAATATGTCATATCTAGAGGCGGGGATCCACCAGAAGAGAGTGGAGGGGTCACCGCCCTGAGATATCAAGAGAATCGAAGAGAGGGATGAAGTTTATGGGTGCACTAACGACAAACAAAGTCAGCGAGATTGTGTGTGCCCACGTCAAAGATAAAGGGCGGCTGGCCTACTGGAACGTTTGAGGGGAGATCTACAGTTGCTTCTCAAAGAGGGTGGGAGAGGCCTACTAGAAAAACAGAGAGGATGACAGCAATAGCAATAAGAGAGGGGAGGTGTCTCTGTGTGTGCACGTGCGTTTGAGAGATGGGTTGGGAGGCATGAATGGATGACAAGGGTGGATGATGTGTGTGTGGTAAGAATGCCTAGCTAGATAGGTAAATCAATCGATGTCTGTTGGAGAAAGTGAGAGACATTGCTAGTGAGTACTGAGGTACATTCACCGGTGCATGGGGAAAAGAGTTATAGTCGACCTAGCTATATGTAAGGAGATCAATCAGTATACATGCATGTGTTAGAGGCAAACAAGGCCCGGGGAGATGGACACAGAGAGAGGTATGCGGCTAGAAGGTGGCCGGTGTGAGACACCTACTATGTCGAGAGGGGAAAGAGTGTGCGAGTGCGAGATCGATGAAAAGAGGGGCGAGAGTGTGCATTTCTGTGGGACCATATTAGACACATGGAGACATGGATGCTAAGAAGAGAAGAGGGAAAACATGTGTTCGTGGTATCCATTCCTGGCTAGAGAGGTATAACGATCGGTGTGTGTGCCGAAAAGAAGGGGGTGGGGAGACCTGCAGATACCATGGGCGAACGACCTAAGAAAAATAACGAATGTGCACAACGTAGAGGATGCTAAGGCAGGACTTGCATATTTAATTTGAATAAGATATCATAGTGTTTTTAAACCACGCATGCATGAATATAATGGTGATATGCATGGTGTGGTTATGAGCATGTTATACTACATAAACATTTTTTAATTTGTGATAATGTGTGGCTTTTGCAGCTCAGGGGTAAATACTAGACATAATGTAGGGGGTGGGGCACTATACTTTGTGTGATAAACACAATGTACGTATGAAACATGGTTTAGATTATGAAGATCTGGTTAGTACATCAAATGTGCTATTATTTGGAATCAACATAAAGTTTATTCAAATAATTGAATTCGAGTTGATATAGTGCACATAGTTCATATCTATCTCTATAGCAATCATGTGGTGTGATGTTAAGATAATATACAAATGTTGTTTAACTTGACAACAATCATGATTGTAGATTCTTATTCAAATAGAAAAATGAATTCAAATTTAGTTCGAATTGCAACGGCAGTACAGAGATTAGGGTTGCACTAAAATGTTCATATAAGTAGGTTACATGCATTGTAGAGCCAGTGAAAAAAATTAATTGGACATAACAAGGATTCAAAGTTTTGAATAGCATTTGTAACAATCCATACAATGAAATGGGACAAGACTCTCTCTTTGTGTGCTATGAATTATTTGTTTTTATTGTTTTACTCATTGAGGGAAGTGTGATTGGATTTGGTACTCTCTGAAAACTCGCTCCCCGCGCCTTGCTATCCCGAAATTACAACGTGCGCGAAAACTCCCTCCTGTTGCCAAATCCCAACATGCGAAATCCGCGTTATAACCCTGAGCTGAAAGGACTACTAGTTCAAATCAGTGGGGGTACTTTTGTAATACACCCTACATTTCGGACAAGCGCGTCCCTAAGTCATGGTTCCCCCCTACCGTCACCTCCTTTTCGCCATTCGAAAACACAGGCCGCCATAACCTCTCTGCTCGAGCCGGGAAACCCCACCCTCCATCGTTTTCCACCCCACTGCCGGCCAGCCGGAGCCTCTTCCCCAACGATGTCATCCACCGCAACAACTCTATGTCCCTCATCCACCTTCCCGGATGAGGATTTGTCGTCGATCTCATCATCCCGCCAGTTCAGCCGCCCCGTCCTTCTCCTCCAAGGAGTTGCTCCGACGATCACCTTGTCTATCATGGGTGATCCATCCCCACAACACCGCCTTAACCTGCCCCACCGGAACCATAACATCCTCACCGACTCCTCGGACGAAGCCGTGGCCTACTCGGCGCCACCAAAGAGGTTGTACACTCATCGTATCACACCTTCTCCTTAACTCGACCTCCCGGAACCGATGAAGCTCGATCCCGCACCCCCATGGAACGGCTACCTCAAAGTGGCACCGCCGGTGACATCTCCACGACGGCTCTCCCCCAGTGCGAGGTTCCCTCGGCGACGGCATCCATACTAGCCGAATCTGCTGCTGGTGCTCCGGATCTCGCTCGCTCACGCTACTGCTGCTGCTTCGGCTCTCGCTATCTCACGCTACTACTACTCTGGCTCTCGCTTGCTCGCGCTGCTGCTGATGCTCCAGCTCTCACTCACTCGCGTTGCTGCTGCTGCTCCGGTTCTCGCTAGCTCGGGTTGCTGCTGCTGTTCCGGCTCTCTCTATCCAATTCCGGTGTTTTTCCTATCCCTTTGTTGTTAGAATCCTGCAAGTCAAAGGAGCCCTTACAGAATCACTTCAGTAACAGATAGGTGTCGAAGAAAACTTTGTGTGGTTTGTCCTGCTCCTGCCACGACGTTGTACACCTCACCTGAGGTGCTCCATTGATAGAAGCGTCCACCATACTAGACATCACGACTCATGGCCATCTTTCGCCGCCTCAGATCTCCTTCCCTGCTACCGGCACCCACCATAATTGCATCACCATCATCGACTCAGCAGATTAACCTGAGGAGTGCATGGGTCCGCAAGAGAGGTCACACTCTTTTGTTTCTGCTTATGTTATGCATTGCTTAATATTACCCGCTACATTATCGTCCTGTTCACCTCCCAGACTCCAAGTCAGGTCCAAATTAATGTTCAAACTTGAGTTTTAAAATTCTTGTAGGGCACATATCGAGGCAGCAATGAATAGTATCTCTGTCTATTATCTGGTTGTTCGTCTTGGGTGGGAAACAAACGGTAAAGCAATCATCATGTGTCTTTTTATTAAATTAAAGCTATCATGAGCCTGCTATCATTATTTTTGGATCTATCCACTGGTTATTACCATCACTCTAGATTTTGCATGCTCTCCTTACATAATCTCACTATATAGTTTTTTATGCATGTTAGATATTGTACACAGTCATGTTGAACATGTAGAGAAAAAGAGAAGAGTTTTGTGAGGCAATACAATATCATGTAGACATTGCTCGATAGTGGGTGCAATGGCAAACCCCCCCTCCACATTGTAATCCAGAGGAAGATATCTATTGTGAGGCTTATTCAGACGGAGCTGCCACTCCTATTTGCCCCCCCCCCTCAAGGTGTTTGCTCTAACTTGGCATGATGATGTTGGTCATATCATGCATATGTTGCCTTGCAGTGCCTACTTTCGACATCGTGTATGTCATCTGCTTAGTTTAGACATGTTCTGTAATGCCACATGTTTAGTTTCCATATCATATATGTGAATTATGCAATCTCGTCTCTTTTAGGCAGACATAATATACTTGAAATATGCAATGTCATCCTGTTTAACCAGGCATCATATAATTGAATGATATCTTGCCAATACTTTTCTTCATTACATTTCCATTTGTCGACAATGTTTGTACATTCAACTACTCTTCCTATGAATCAACCATTTGATTGGGTGATGGAAAAATCTGGAGTGAACACAAGGTCTTTAGAGCAGACAGTGCTACCTGTCAAAGCAGATCTCTTGTTGGGTCCCGGTAGCTCCTTAGAGATGGATTCAGAGACAGATGACCAGTCATATTCCCCCACCGAGGTGTATGCTCTAAGTTGGCACGATTATACTGCTCATATCATGCATATGGTGTCTTGCATTGCATAGTTTAGATATCATATACACAATATTCAACACCATGTTCTTAGTTCAGACATCGTATATGTGAATGCCCTATGCTCAATATATAAATCACATATGCAAATTATAACATGTGATCCTGATTAGTTAGATAACATGTATGTGAATTATCTCATGTGAACCTGTTTACTAAAGACATCATATAATTATCTCATGCCATCCTATTTAGTTATTTATCATATCTTTGAAGTATGTCAATATATGCTATCCAGTTTAGATACACATAATATATGTGAAATTATGTCATGCTATCCTTTTTAGTTAAACAATATACATGTGAACTATTTCATGCCCTCTTTTTTCCATATTATCTATCGCATCTGTCTCTCATACAAGGTCCGTACATTCAACTACGCATCTTGTTTATCAGTCATTTGAACTGGAGCGGGTGATGGCAGTATCTAACGGAGTAAAAACACAGTCTTAAAAATAAAATAGTGTTACCTCTTGGTGGAGATAGCACCCCAATTGTACATGCACGAGAACCAGCCCTACCATATGATACGTCTCCAACGTATCTATAATTTTTTATTGTTCCATGCAATTATATTATTCATCTTGGATGTTTTATATGCATTTATATACTATTTTATATGATTTTTGGAACTAACCTATTAACCTAGAGCCCTATGCTAGTTTATGTTTTTTTCCTTATTTTTGATTTTTACAGAAAAGGAATACCAAACAGAGTCCAATTGACGTGCCAATTTTTGATGATTTAATATGGACCAAAAGAAGACCCTAGAGTAAAAGAGTTGGGATAGATGAGTCCCGGGCCGTTCACGAGGGTGGAGGGCGCGCCCTACCCCCCTGGACGCGCCCCCTATCTCGTGGATGATTCGGAGACCCCCCTAACGTGAGCCCGACACCAAAAATTCCTATAAATACATAAACCCCCGAAAAGAAACATAGATCGGGAGTTCCGCCGCCGCAAGCCTCTGTAGCCACCAAAAACCAATTGGGACCCTGTTCCGGCAACCTGTCGGAGGGGGGATCCATCACCGGTGGCCATCTTCATCATCCCGGCGCTCTCCATGACGAGGAGGGAGTAGTTCACCCTCGGGGCGGAGGCTATGTACCAGTAGCTATGTGTTTGATCTCTCTCTCTCTCTCTCGTGTTCTTGATTTGACACGATCTTGATGTACCGCGAACTTTGCTACTATAGTTGGATCTTATGATGTTTCTCCCCCTCTACCTTCTTGTAATGGATTGAGTTTTCCCTTTGAAGTTATCTTATCGGATTGAGTCTTTAAGGATTTTAGAACACTTGATGTATGTCTTGCATGTGCTTATCTGTGGTGACAATGGGATATTGACGTGATCAACTTGATTTATGTTTTGGTTATCAACTTGCGGGTTCGGTTACCTTGTGAACTTATGCATAGGGGTTGGCACACGTTTTTGTCTTGACTCTCCGATAGAAACTTTGGGGCACTCTTTGAAGTTCTTTTTGTTGGTTGAATAGATGAATCTCAGATTGTGTGATGCATATCATATAATCATGCCCACGGATACTTGAGGTGACAATGGAGTATCTATGTGACCTTAGGGTTTTGGTTGATGTGTGTCTTAATGTGTTATTCTAGTACAAACTATAGGATAGATCGAACCAAAAGAATAACTTCGTGTTATTTTACTACAGACTCTTGAATAGATCGATCAGAAAGAATAAATTTGAGGTGGTTTTGTACCCTACGATAATCTCTTTGTTTGTTCTCCGCTATTAGTGACTTTGTAGTGACTCTTTGTTGCATGTTGAGGGATTGTAATACGATCTAATTATGTTATCATTGTTGAGAGAACTTGCACTAGTGAAAGTATGAACCCTAGGCCTTGTTTCGAAGCATTGCAATACCGTTTGTGCTCACTTTTATCATTAGTTCCCTTGCTTTTTTATATTATAAGATTACAAAAACCTATATCTACCATTCATGTTGCACTTGTATCACCATCTCTTCGCCTAACTAGTGCACCTATACAATTTACCATTGTATTGGGTGTGTTGGGGACATAAGAGACTCTTTGTTATTTGGTTGCAGGGTTGTTTGAGAGAGACCATCTTCATCCTACGCCTCCCACGGATTGATAAACCTTAGGTCATCCACTGGAGGGAAATTTGCTACTGTCGTACAAACCTCTGCACTTGGAGGCCCAGCAACGTCTACAAGAAGAAGGTTGCGTAGTAGACATCAAGCTCTTTTCTAGCGCCGTTGCTGGGGAGGCTAGGTAAGCGGCACTCACATCCCATCAATGAAGCTCTTTTCTAGCGCCGTTGCGGGCTGATGAGTGCTTGAAGGTATATCTTTAGATCTTGCAATCGAATCTTTTAGTTTCTTGTTTTATCACTAGTTTAGTTTATAAAAGAAAACTACAAAAAATGGAATTGAGGTTGCCTCATATGCTTCATCTTTTTAATATCTTTTGTGAAAATGATGGTAAGGAAAATTGTGCCGAAGTGCTAGAAGAAGAATGCATTAAAATGTTTGGCACTAAATACTTGAATGATGAGCGTGATTGCAATGTAGTTAGTGCGAATTCTTTGAATATCCATGATGCTAATGATATGCAAAGCCACAAGCTTGGGGATGTTATGTTTGATGAAGATTATATTTTTAGTCCCCCAAGTTTTGATGAAAATATTTATTATGATGAAAGCATGCCTCCTATTTATGATGATTATAATGATAAAAGTGGATTTGGAGAGGTCATGACTTTATTTAGTGATGAATCCACTGTTTTGGAAGAGGTTCCAATTGATTATGAGAACAAAGTTGCTATCTATGATGATTATTGTGAAGACATGTATGATATAAAGAATAATGATAACCATGAAATTTGTCATCTTGATTTGAACTTTCAATTGGATTATGCCTCACATGATAGTTATTTTGTTGAGTTTGCTCCCACTATTATTCATGAGAAGAAATTCGCTTATGTGGAGAGTAATAAAATTTATATGCTTGGGGATCATGAAAAGAATGCTTTATGTGATGGTTATATTGTTGAATTCATTCATGATGCTTCTGAAAATTATTATGAGGGAGGAATATATGCTTGTAGGAGTTGCAATAATATCAAGTTTCCTCTCTATGTGCTTAAAATCTTGAAGTTATGCTTGCTTTGCCTTCCTATGCTAGTTAATTATCATTCCCATAAGTTGTTTGCTCACAAAATCCCTATGCATAGGAAGTGGGTTAGGCTTAAATGTGTTAGTCATATTCTTCATGATGCTCCTGTTATGTTTCAATTCTTATCTTTTATGTGAGCATCATTGAAATCATTATGCCTAGCTAAAAAGGCATTAAAGAAAAGCGCTTGTTGGGAGACAAACCAGCATTTACCTTTAATGTTTTTGTGTGTGCACATGATTAAGCTACTATATTAATCATGCTTTATAGATTTTGTTTCAATGAAGTGCCAAGTAGAACCTTTGGGAAGACTTGGGTGAAAGTTAATGTGATCTTGCTGTAAAAAATAGAAACTTTGCGCTTACGAGATTAGCTGCCATTTTTTACAGAAGAGAGATTTTAAGTTGATTCTTTTTGCAGAAGATTAATAGAAAAATTCCTCACGTCCACCAATTTATTTCAAAAAAAAATTGAGTTACAGAAGTATTCTAAAATTACAGATTGCTACAGACTGTTCTGTTTTTGACAGATTCTGTTTTTCTTGTGTTGTCTGCTTATTTTGATGAATCTATGAGAAGTATCAGAGGGTATGAACCATAGAGAAGTTGGAATACAGTAGATATTACACCAATATGAATTTAGAATGAGTTCAGAACAGTACCAAAGTGGTTCTTTTATTTTCTTATACTAACAGAGCTTACGAGTTTTCTGTTAAGTTTTGTGTTGTGAAGTTTTCAAGTTTTGGGTAAAGATTCGATGGACTATGGAATAAGGAGTGGCAAGAGCCTAAGCTTGGGTATTCCCAAGGCACCCAATGGAAATATTCAAGAACAACCAAGAGCATAAGCTTGGGGATGCCCCGAGAAGGCATCCCCTCTTTCGTCTTCATCTATCGGTAACTTTACTTGAGGCTATATTTTTATTCACCACATGGTATGTGTTTTTCTTGGAGCGTCAATTTATTTTATTTTGTTTTTCCTTCTGTTTGAATAATATCCCAAGATCTGAAATTCTTGAATGTTGGAGAGTCTTCACATAGTTACATAATTATTCGACTACTCATTGATCTTCACTAATATCTTTCGGAGTAGTTTGTCGTTTGCTCTAGTGCTTCACTTATATTATTTTTAGAGTCTTTTAGAACAGCATGGTAATTTTCTTTGGTTATGAATTTAGTCCTAATATGATGGGCATCCAAGAGGGATATAATAAAAACTTTCATATAAAGTGCATTGAATACTATGAGAAGTTTGACGCTTGATGATTGTTTTGAGATATCAGGATGGTGATATTAGAGTCATGCTAGTAGAGTAATTGTGAATTTGGGAAATATTTGTGTTGAGGTTTGCAAGTCCCGTAGCATGCACGTATGGTAACCGTTGTGTAACAAATTTGAAGCATGAGGTATTTCTTTGGTTGTCTTCCTTTGTGTGGATGTCGGGATCGCGCGATGGTTAACTCCTACCAACCCTTCCCCTAGGAGCATGCATGTAGTGCTTGGTTTTGATGACTTGTAGATTTTTTCAATAAGTATGTGAGTTCTTTATGACTAATGTTGAGTACATGGATTATACGCACTCTCACCCTTCCACCATTGCTAGCCTCTCTAGTACCGTGCAACTTCCGACGGTACCATATACCTTCCTCAAAACAGCCACCATACCTACCTATTATGGCATTTCCATAGCCATTCCGAGATATATTGCCATGCAACTTTTCACCGTTCCATTTATTATGACACGCTCCAACATTGTCATATTGCCTTGCATGATCATGTAGTTGACATTGTATTTGTGGCAAAGCCACCATTCATAATTTTTTCATACATGTCACTCTTGATTTATTACACATCCGGGTACACCGCCGGAGGCACTCATATAGAGTCATATTTTGTTCTAGTATCGAGTTGTAATCCTTGAGTTGTAAATAAATAGAAGTGTGATGATCATCATTATTAGAGCATTGTCCCGTCTGAGAAAAAAAAAGGCCAAATAAAAAAAATAAAAAAATGAGAGAAAAAGAGAGAAGGGACAATGCTACTATCCTTTTCCACACTCGTGCATCAAAGTAGCACCATGATCTTCATCATAGAGAGTCTCTTATGTTTTCACTTCCATATAATAGTGGGAATTTTTCATTATAGAACTTGGCTTGTATATTCCAACGATGGGCTTCCTCAAAATGCCCTAGGTCTTCGTGAGAAAGCAAGTTGGATGCACACCCACTTAGTTTCTTTAGTTGAGCTTTCATACAATTATAGCTCTAGTGCAACCGTTGCATGGCAATCCCTACTCACTCACGTTGATATCTATTGATGGGCATCTCCATAGCCCATTAATACGCCTAGTTGATGTGAGACCATCTTCCTCCTTTTGTCTTCTCCACAACCACCACTCTATTCCATCTATAGTGCTATGTCCATGGCTCACGCTTATGTATTGCATGAAAGTTGAAAAAGTTTGAGAATACTAAATTATGAAATAATTGCTTGGCTAAACCCGGGGTTGTGCATGATTTGAATATTTTGTGTGACGAAGATGCAGCATAGCCAAACTATATGATTTTGTAGGGATGAACTTTCTTTGGCCATGTTATTTTGAGAAGACGTGATTACTTTGTTAGTATGCTTGAAGTATTATTATTTTTATGTCAATATTAAACTTTTGTCTTGAATCTTTTGGATCTTAACATTCAAGCCACAATAAACAAAATTACATTGATAATTATGTTAGGTAGCATTCCACATGAAAAAAATTGTTCTTATCATTTACCTACTCGAGGACGAGCGGGAATTAAGCTTGGGGATGCTTGATATGTCTCCAACGTATCTATAATTTTTGATTGTTCCATGCTATTATATTATTCATCTAGGATGTTTTATATGCATTTATATGCTATTTTATATGATTTTTGGGACTAACCTATTAACCTAGTGCCCAGTGCCACTTCCTGTTTTTTCCTTGTTTTTGAGTTTTACAGAAAATTAATAGCAAACGGAGTCCAATTGACGTGCCAATTTTTGATGATATTTTATGGACCAAAAGAAGACACAATAGTAAATAGTTGGGCCAGAAGAGCCCCGGGCCGTCCACAAGGGTGGAGGGCGCGCCCTACCCCTAGGGCATGCCCCCCTATCTTGTGGACGAATCGGAGACCCCCCTGATGTGAGCCCGACACCAAAAATTCCTATAAATACAGAAACCCCCGAAAAGAAACCTAGATCGGGAGTTTCGCCGCCGCAAGCCTCTGTAGCCACCAAAAACCAATCGGGACCCTGTTCCAGCACCCTGTCAGAGGGGGATCCATGACCGGTGGCCATCTTCATCATCCCAGCGCTCTCCATGACGAGGAGGGAGTAGTTCACCCTCGGGGC
The DNA here is from genome assembly GCA_902687465.1 of Secale cereale. Taxonomy (NCBI): domain Eukaryota; kingdom Viridiplantae; phylum Streptophyta; class Magnoliopsida; order Poales; family Poaceae; genus Secale; species Secale cereale. Next base: position 317,938,335 of record LR738714.1, read on the forward strand.
TGAGGGTATGTACCAGTAGCTATGTGTTTGATCTCTCTCTCTCTCTCGTGTTCTTGATCTGGCACGATCTTGATGTACCGCGAGCTTTGCTACTATAGTTGGATCTTATTATGCTTCTCCCCCTCTACCTTCGTGTAATGGATTGAGTTTGCCCTTTGTAGTTATTTTATCGGATTGAGTCTTTAAGGATTTGAGAACACTTGATGTATGTCTTGCATGTGCTTATCTGTGGTGATAATGGGATATTCACATGATCTACTTGATGTATGTTTTGGTGATCAACTTGTGGGTTCAGTGACCTTGTAAACTTATGCATAGGGGTTGCCACACGTTTTCGTCTTGTCTTTTCGATAGAAACTTTGGGGGCACTCTTTGAAGTTCTTTTTGTTGGTTGAATAGATGAATCTGAGATTGTGTGATGCATATCGTATAATGATGCCCACGGATACTTGAGGTGACAATGGAGTATCTAGGTGACATTAGGGTTTTGGTTGATGTGTGTTTAAGGTGTTATTCTAGTACAAACTCTAGGATAGATAAAATGAAAAGAAAAGAAAAGCTTCGTGTTATTTTACTACGGACTCTTGAATACATCGATCAGAAAGAATAACTTTGAGGTGGTTTCATAACCTACAATAATCTCTTTGTTTGTTCTCTGCTATTAGTGACTTTGGAGTGACTCTTTGTTGCATGTTGAGGGGTTGTTATATGATCTAATTATATTATCATTGTTGAGAGAACTTGCACTAGTGAAAGTATGAACCCTAGGCCTTGTTTCGAAGCATTGCAATACCGTTTGTGCTCACATTTATCATTAGTTACCTTGCTGTTTTTTATATTTTTAGATTACAAAAACCTATATCTACCATACATATTGCACTTGTATCACCATCTCTTCGCCGAACTAGTGCACCTATACAATTTGCCAATGTATTGGGTGTGTTGGGGACACAAGAGACTCTTTGTTATTTGGTTGCAGGGTTGTTTGAGAGAGACCATCTTCATCCTACGCCTCCCATGGATTGATAAACCTTAGGTCATCCACTTGAGGGAAATTTGCTACTGTCCTACAAACCTCTGCACTTGGAGGCCCAACAACGTCTACAAGAAGAAGGTTGCATAGTAGACATCACCACACATAACCCAGACTCTCGTAGATTGTTCCCCTACTGCGATGGACAAAGAACCAGCTTCATCCAATCTAACCCCAACCATAGCAGATTGTAACCCAGTTCCAGTTGACACAACACCATCTCCATCGTAGAGCTCCCAAACAAGAGCGGTTGGTAAGGCAGCTCCAGTGCCCAAAGCGCTAGTACTACCACGGCGAACCCCAACTTCACCAGTTAGCACACCTATTCTTGCGGACGAAGCACAACCAGCCATTCATAGTTTAGCATCTATCACATTTGATGTTTTTAAATCCTATGTGTGTATCTTCCCATCATGAAAATATTACGCTGAAGATGAAGGAAAATGCTAGTTGCAGGTGTTCTTATAGGAGTTATGTGTAAGTAATGTTATTCATGACAATCACTTTGCTTTGTCCCATACATTCTACCTCCATGTTGGTTATAATACAACAAATGTTCCCATTTTTCTCTATAGAGAAGAATCGATTTGGAAACTCGGGATGAGGTAACCTTTGCTAATACCTCTGATGTCTTCAAGAATGCTTGGTGGTAGTATTGGAATTACCTAAAGAAAACGTACTTCACTAGCAAAGAAACTCATCAAATTCTCTTACGTTTTCTCAAGGCACATTTACGGGACGATGACTGGGAATGCCTTGTTCTGTACTGGTCCCGAACCAAGAATGTGGTAAGGTCTATGAGCTCATTTTTTATTTTGAAGTATTGTATCCTTCGTCTTACTGTACTCTGAGACTCAAGAATAACGGTTCTCATTTAAGATTCCATTACTATGGTGCATACTGCCTTCCTCTTGTATCACTATATTTACTCATACAAACTTATTTTTAAATTGAAGGATCCAATCGAAACTCCATTGGCACAACATGTATGTTTAAGCATGTCTACTCTTCTAAATTGCTCTATTGAATTCAATTTCAATTATGTATACAGTTGACTTCTCATATCGTGCACATTACTAGCATCACAATAGAGCCAATAGTGTTGTTGTACATGTTCACCCGTGGTACCCATTTGAAATCTTGTTGTGCCGTGTAGTTTCCCACACTTGTATTCTTTCAATGCTACTTTGTCTTGAATTGATATGATTTGAACTATTTTGATATGTCAAGACAATGCAGTGATCATAGGACATAGATATATGTTTGTTTGATGCTTTTATTATGTACTACTTGGCAATAGAAGACTTGGTAGTTTAATCCTGTCCACTATACTACTGAACTGGTTCACCGAAATGAGTTTCATATACTACATGCTAAACATGTTATGTGTCGGCTTGTTTCTTGTTTTAGAATGCTGACAGAATATTGGGGAAGGGTACCTTATTAAGCAACGGGTAAAGAAAGTAATGAAGATAAGGTTCAGGATAGTGAGACATCCTTGTTGGTCTCCATAAAAGCTGATAAAACAGCTAAGGAAAACTATCTTGAAGACAGTGAGACAACCCCAAAGTCATGTCTTGGTGTAGTGTTTGAGTTACTGGCCACTACCGCTGGCACAAGCTCCTCGAACTCACTGTCTGAATTAGTTTGGTTTCTTGAGTATCAACTACAAGCTAAAAGACATCGATCAGGTGTGCTGTGACAAGAAGCTGAAGGACTGCGGAAGTCCTTGGAAAATTCAGATGCATACTTTCTGGTGCAATAGCAAGCACTGGAGGATTTAAGCGCCAAACAAGAGAAAGCTAATAAGCTTGTTAAGCATCTTGCCAGCATGGTGGATACGCAGGAAATTGTTTCTTGAGCTCTTGTGAAGTGGTTTCAGTTGTGGACTTGTTTTGCTGCAGTGTTTATTTGCACTGGCCGCCAACTTTGACAACCAGTGTATGTAATATGCTCCTTTGTTCCCCATATTTGCACTGGTGGCGAACTTTGATGCCGAGTGGTTGTAATATGTGTAATAGCCGTAATAGCCTAGCGTATGTTGCTTGCATATTTATTGCCTTGTTGTCTTGTTTATTTGTTTGCTTGTAGTCACTGTAGTTCTTTTTCTACGGTGTACTAGTGGCCGCAATAACCTATTATTTAAAACTAGGCCACAATAACCATGGGCAACATACGAACGGTTGTCACCATGGTCCTGCTATCTGTTGTAGTGACCATGGGCCAACTACGGGCCTTCTACGAGCTGTAGAATCAATGGGCCTTCTACGGGCCGTATGACCGATTGGCCAAACATGGGCCAATAACGGACCGCATTATGGGCCATAAGCGGGCTAGCATGACAGCCGTCCCTTCATGGGCCGAGCATAACAGGCCTTTAAGAGGCCGACGAGTATAATAGGCTTTAATTCTATCAACAGGCATAACGGGTCGTTAATGGGCCGTATTTGATGACGCTATAAAAACGTCCCAACGGATTAACGGGCCACAAATAGGCCGACTATAACCACGGGCTTAATTGGGCCCACAAGCGGAAAAGGCCAGTAACGGGTCGTAAGCTATTGAATGCTGCAAATCAGCCCAAGAATAAATGGGCCATTAAAAGGCCGAAAGTTAACACGGGCTGGGAACGGCCCAATGGAGTAACGGGCCCTTAATGGGTATTAAGCGATATACTGTTCATCCAAGGATAGTTTCCGTGCGGGCCGTTAATGGGCCACGAGTTACAAATGGCCTCATATGGGCCGAAAGATGTCATGGGCTGTACATGGGCCGAAAGTTAAAACGGGCTGGAATCATATTGGACGGCCCAGATGAAGCTAGTCGGCCGAATTCAGAAAGGCCATAATGGGCAGTGAGTTATCGGGCCTGAATGGGCTATATGCGAGCAGGCTGTTAGCAGGCATTCAATGGGTCCGCCCGTAATCCTTTGATGAAACGGGCTGGCCTTTTGACCTGAATGGGCCACTGTTGGGCCGTGCCACGTGTCGGTGTATCACCAGCGCCTCATGTCCATTGGTTGGTTGAGATCTGTCCGCACGTAGAGCTGACATGTGGTTACTTCGGCCAATGAGAATTTTACATGTGGAAAATCCCCTTTGGTCGGGGCTGTTAGCGGGTTATTAGATACAAAACCAGACCCAATAACTTAACGGCGACCCGTTGTGGATGCCACGTGTCGGTTACCCTTGATAAAAGCACTTCCATGACGCAACATTTATCGTCATGGAAGTGAACACTTCCATGATGATAATTTTGGTGTTGTCATGGAACACATCTACGACAGCACAGATATGACTATCTTGACACTACTAGGAAAAGGCCTACTAATGGCGCACCTATTTTGGCCATTAATGGCGCATTAGTGGTGCGCCATTAGTGCCACGCCATTAGTATATTTTACTAATGGCGCACCTCTGGTGTGCCATTAGTATCTGGTATACTAATGGTGCACCTCAGATGCGCCATTAGTATATACCACGGTGCGCCATTCGTATGCCTCCCAGGGGGCCATATATACCCAGGTGCTTTGGCATACTAATGGCGCACTACTGCCAGATGCGCCATTAGTAACTTTGGCATACTAATGGCGCACTGTTTAATGATGCGCCATTAGTATCCTTTGGCATACTAATGGCGCACTGTGATTTGATGCACCATTAGTATGAATATTAGGTTATTTATTTATTTTTTAATTTTCTGTTTTTTGCACAGGTTACAAAATGTATTATTGGACAAAATATAGACAGCACACATCAACAACAGATTCATCGAATACAATAGAAGATTAGTCTCTGAATACAATTCATCATATTAGTCTCCGAATACAATTCATCATATTAGTCTCCGAATTGAAAAGACCGAACAAAGATAGAACATTATATTACAAGTCTCGAGACCGCGAGTAGCGAGTTTGTCTTCACATTACAAGTCGATATCGATCATCTAAACTACCATCACATAGAAGAGAGCTGCGGTCATCACGATGAGCATCATCACGATGAAACTCGTCTTCATCCGGTTCCTCCAACGCTCCCTCCCCTCTCCCGCTAGATAGCGGGCGTATCTAGATTCCGCCTCGGCCCTAGTGGTGTACCCTTTGTAACTGTTATCGCTGAATCGGTGAACCTGTCTCCGACACTCCTCCCAGTCGTCGTTGACTCCGGGAACCTTACCCTTGTACACGACATACGACGGCATCGCTATGCACTAGCCAAACGAAACATTAGTACCAATTCACAGACAATACATAAGCAATATATAAGTATGCAATAGAACAATCGGAAGAGAAAAGCAAGACATTAATAGCCTCGATTACATCTAAGTTGAACGACAGTCGAAACCAAAGAGACATACTACAAGTTCATTAAAGTTTAATTACAACATGAGCCAATCGATGTTTCAGAACTAGACACAGCATCACTACTTCCGACTCGACTCAAGGGGCCAGAGCGTGGATGAAGCCGCCGTCTATCGTGGGAGTCATGAAATCGCGGGCGTTGTCAGCCTGCATTTGTAGCATTGTGTCGATGTCACTGTTGGACGGTTGATTTCTGAGGTAGAACTGCCCCGAGGTACGAAGGACATCTTGATGGATGATTTCCGCAAACTCCGACTGGATGCGAAAGAATTCTTGTCTGATGTCCGCGTCCTGTATTGCCGACACGCTCGCGGCCCAATCTTTGAGTTTACTCAGTAGCAGAAGTTGATGATGGTCCCGTACGATTGCCCGCATGTGATGGATGGCGTAGTAGACACCCTTCTGACCGCCAGGCGGCTGCTTGACGCAACAGAACATCATATTGTGGGAAACACGTGCTTGCTGGTCTTACGAATAGGCCTGGTGAAGGTGCCTCCAGATTTGGCGTAGCCGGGGAGAACATCATCAAGAACCTTCTTGACATTTGTGTAGTCTACGTTCGACTGACGGTCCGAGTCGAAATACGTGGCCATGGAATATTTGGGGCTTAGGAGGATGAGCGTGCAATGTGTGTCACTGCAGAAAACACGGAATGTTAAAAGAAAAACGATCGAAATCTAAGAATTCATATGTTACGGGCCGGTTGAGGGGAGGACTTACTCGGGAAAGTAAGGCACGAGGAAGTTATCCTTATCTCGGTTTGCCAGAATGACGCCTTCGATGTAAGAACTCGCGACTTGCCGGTCCCCAGTGCTGCCCAAGATCTTGGCACGCATGTAGAAGGGGTCGATTATCACGATGTCCGGGGTCTTGTCGCGAATGATCCGCATCTCCATACTCAGCGAAAATAGCCGAACAAAGGTGTAGTGCAGCAGATGAAGGTTCAACATAGCGTAGATGTCATCAAACCACAGGACGATCGTACCCCCGATGGAGTTATCCACAAAGCCCTTGCCCTCTGGCACCTTGGCCGCGAAAAACCGGGTATGCCACATCCTTCTCTCTGAGACGCCGCCTCTCCAAAGAAAGAACACTGTCATGCAGACTCTGCATAGCACCGGTTGCAGCATCGAGCATATTTCTCGGTAGCATCTGCCTACCCGCCACATGCACCCTCCTCATTAAATCCTCAGGTGAAGGCAGCCCATCCTGAGCACGGATCATACTCGGTGCCGGCTGGCTCGCACCCTTGTTAGTCTTTCTTTTGCGTGCCTTCTTCTTCTCCTGTAATGGGACCGAGTTCTGCTCACAGACCGCCTTCTTGAGTGTGTTGGGGCAGATAATATTTCGCACCTCGCCTATCTGAGGCTCGGTGAAGTCGGCAGCTGGAGGCGTCTCTTGAGAACTGAACGGCAGACGACGCCTGTTGCAACTTTGTTTCTCCGTGGTACTAGCTAGATCGCGCACGTCTTTTGTAGGGTTCGGTTCTTGAGAAGGAGGCCCCATGAAGTCGCCACCGTACCCATGATCGGCAAAGTACTGATCGACGTTGGCAAATGTATCGTCCTCGTTGTCGTCGTCGTCGTTCGGATCCTGTGCCATATGCATGTTTGGATCCAGTGGCATAGGGATGTCCGGCACCGTTGTGGCGGTCTTGCCATGGGGCCGACTTGGCGCCGACACGACTGGCGGTGTTGTCTTTGGGGTGGTGTCCCCCGCTCTTCGGCCAAAGCAGGGGCCAGCTCAGGCAGGCGCTGAGGGTCATCACGTCATCATCGTCGGCCCCGACGGGTCGAATTGGAGGTAACAACTCGTCGCAGCCTGGCAGCACCCGAACCAGTTGAACCCTAAACAAGTTGGGTGGCATCCTAGTACTGTGGAACACGGGGTTGCCCGGTTGAACGATTTTTCCCTTGGCAACATCGACCAACTCGTTGTTCACGAAGTGCAGGAGAGTGCACGGAACGTCGGCGGCGCCCTGCGAAAACATGTAGGGTGTCAGGGATGCCCAGTCAAAGGCAAGGAGATGAAGTCCGTGGCCGAGAGAGGGTTAATTAGTTACCGTGATGACGGCGTCGAGCTCGGTTAATGTCGAGGCACCGCCAATGGCGGGCGTGTAGTTGACGGAGGGGCCGCTTGCTGCAGAGGTGTCGGCCGGCGTACACCCGGGTGCATTAAGCTCCAATGCCCGTGCCAGCGTTGGAGACACCAATGCCGCCTCCTCCAGAGACACCAATGGCCCCGCCTGCGCATTCTACGAGTTGCTGGCCGTGAAGCTAGGAATTGGGGGTGGCCCCTGTTGACCGCCCGCAATCCACGCCTGCAACCCCTCGATCAAGGTAGGCACAATGGCGGTGATCGTCGCTCCCAGCTGTTGTTGCACTTGCTCTTGGACAATCTCCGGAATCCGCGCCACCCGTGCCTTGAGTTCTTGAACCTCGCACGACTGGCTTTCCGAGCTGGTCTTTTTGTCCTTTCGCCCACCACCGTTATAGTATGACGATCATTTTGTGGACAAGCCTTTGCCGGCCACACGACCAGCTGACGATGGCTTACTGAGCTTATCCTTTTTCTTCATTACATTCAACGCCCTATTTAGAGTGGTGTCCCAAGGATTGCTCTTAGGCGACCCCGCGCTACTGCTTTCAGTCGCCTGCGGAAGGAATGTGGACCATTTAGAAATTTGGCTTCATTAATTAGAATGCAACCATATGGAGCTAATTACGCGGGGGTGTATTCCTCACCAGAACAAGCTCAAGCGCCCTAGTCTTCGGATCCGTGGTAAGCTCCTTTGTTTTCGGGTCCTTCTTGTACCGGGCCCTGACAAAGTTCTTGGTCTGCTTGTCACCATATTTATCGAAGAGGGGCGGTAGGCCTTGCTCGGCACGGTCCGCCTCCTCCTTGTCCCATATAGGCTCCGCCACTCTGTAACCGCCGGGACCGAGTGTGTGTTCCCCTAAGTTCAGCTCCCGCATTTCTTTCCCCCACTGACTTGATTCGGAGGTTGCGGTGCTCGAGCACTTGATCTTGAAGTCGTTGTAGTCATCTTCGGTGATCGAAGGATTTTCTCCTTGATCTTATCATAACTCTCACCTTTCTCGATCATTCTCTTCATTGTGCTTCTCCAAGTAGACAGGGTCGTGCTCATCCTCGTGAGGGCAGTATTGTTCACTTTATTCCCTTTGAGGCTTGTGTTTTCAAATTCAGCGGGGAACTTGTATCGTTCGTGCAGCTTCATGAAGAGGAGGTTGCGCAAATTCCCTCGGTCAGGATGCCTCAGGTTCTCGGTGTTGATCGAGACGGTGCTCCAGAGAATGCACCCGAGCTGAAGCGAGTACCCCTTGACTATTCGTTCGGGTGCCGTTGGATTCCCATCGGAGTCCACTTCAGTAAATTCCTCCTTGACGGTGCGGAGCACAGTCGCGCGCCGGTCCTTCCGTTGCCTCTTCGGTTGGCTGCCATCTGTGCGTGCACCTCCATCATCAGTGGTGGCATCCTCGGCGGCACCATCAGTGGTGTCATCCCCGACGGCACCATCAGTGGGGTCATCCTCGGCGGCACCATCAGTGGTAGTGTCAGGATCGGTGGGGAAGGCGGCGTCCTCATACAAGTGAGGTTGTTCCTCCATCTCCTGGGACAGCTCCCAGAATGCCTTCCCGCCCGAACCCCCGGCCTCATCGTTGTTGGCCATGTTTCTCTCTAAATAGGAAAAAAATTTGGTCAAAAAGTTGGTTATTCTCAAGGAACAAGATCATGGTCTCATCATTTAGGGTTTGTCGACACCGAGGCATCCTAAAAGCTAAGCGTTTATCATTGAGGGTTTTTTGACGCCGAGGCGCCCTAAAAGCCTAAGCTTTCATCATTTCGGTTTTTATCGACATCGAGGCACCCTAAAATCCAAGGTTTTATAATTTATGGTTTGTCGACACCGAGGCATCCTAAAAGCTAAGCTGGGAAGGAGAATTCTAAGTTGGGCCTAATCACTTGGCTCTATTGCCGCCTATGGTTTAATGCAGCAAGAATAAAGGGGCAGTTGATCCTACTTAATTAACTACTAAGATACCCCGGCCCATGCATTAGTCACAAGTACCCCATATGTCCTATTTTTAGCAAAGTCATGCTAAAATTCACGGAAAATTTAAGCATGACCTTTGCTGAAAATAGGACATATGGAGTACCCAAATTTGCCGGAACGGAAGTTAATCGACATTCCAGCAAACTCAAGGGCCTCTCGGGGTACCTGCAAAATCGTCACGACACGATGGTCGGAGACAAAACCCAGCAAACTACCAAAATCATCATCTTTACAAGTCTTTCTCAATGTAAAAATACGCAGTTCACAAATTTTGGCACAAGAAGTCCAGTTCATGCCGTACCAACAGTGCTTAAAACAGTTGGCAACAGACAAGGCAAAATTAAATACTAGCACTGGAAACTGACGGCTAGAAATTTCTCTTGTTCGTAGCACAACAATAAAAAACCAGAATTGAAATTATAGAGGACCGCTTTTGTAGCAAGACAAAGCATTATGCGGACATCTCCAGATATTTGAGAGAACATACATTATTTGCTACAATTAATCAACTTGCTGGACAAACTGAACTGGTGCAACTTCATGTAACAACTTAAAAACCATGCGAGCAAGCTGCAAGAAACACATCTACCCATGCATATACTAAAGAGCAATACCACAGAACCTAGTTTGAGAACCATGCAAGAACCATGTCTCGATGGCCGAATCAATCTCAGGGCACAATAAGAGAGGGAGAGAGAGGGAGGAGACCATCGACTCACCAGAACCGAGGAAGAGGCTGAGGAAATCCACCGAACCGTAGTAGCCAGACAATAAATTTGATGATTCTTTCAAGAGACCTACACATAGAGCACAAAGTTGATCAGCTCGAAAGGCCACAGATACTAAACAAAGAACTCTGATTCTAGACCCTCATGATTCCTACAGCTGACACGCAAAACCAATGCTTTTACTTTCTATTCTACGAGTGCTACTACAGCAGGAAACCAAAACCAAATGGCAATTAGGTGGCAGGGAAACAATAAAAAGAAGACAATGAAGTGCAGTTGGCCCATATTCGTGATCATATATGAATGTAGTTCAACACAGTCTGAAACAGTAACAACCTCATTCATTAATGACACAATAATCAAGGAACTCCAAAGTACGTGACAAGATGAGGTTGGCTCCTTGTCATGGCAATAATTTCTGTCATGACAAATGGTAGTTCAACACAGTTTAAAATACGCAGTTCACAAATTTTTGCGTACTGTAAATAACACTAAGGCCACAGACAAGGCAAAAGATCATCACTAGGCTAAAAGATCAACTAACAACACTTTCTGCAACTAAGCCGAGCTACGAACACAAACATCACTAAAAAAGGACTGCTAGCAAGTGAACATCTACATCACAAATGTCAAGTAACCAACCAACCACCCTATTTGAGATCGCTGTCAGCTCATGTCTCAAACATGGTACTACATGGACTGACTAGTACAGATACTACACCCTGCCAGAGGACCTTCACACACAGTGTTCTTCTTGTTCATCTTAACTAGTACAGATATTTTTCATCAGTGCAAGCACTTGATTAGAGATAAGCAGTGGTATGACATGAACTCCAAATCACAAGCTCTTGATTAGATATAAACAGTAGTATCACATCATCATAGATATAAACTGTAGTGTTGCAAGAGCTCAAAATCTTGCAGCGATAAGCATGTCCTAAACTGCCATTCCCAAGCAAAATAATATGCTTTGAATAAAGAACATAACAAACTCATGCAGTAACCACATTGAGCATCTAAAACAGAAGTGGCATGAACAAGAATCATGACAAGGAGCCAATCATCAGGTGTCTATCATAGCATACACATTCAGCTTATTCGATGACAATGGCCTAAACGATGCCCGATATTAACCTTAATTGCAGAAGTTTCCTACTAGCACCCAAATACTCATGGTAAGATCACTGAGTTGAACAACTCCTTAGCATTTTGAGGACAGTTCCCGCGTCCATACTCTTTCAAGTGGTACCTCGTGCCACGGTATGGTGGGAGAAAACCCGGCCTCACAGCATTCCCCGCATCAACAAGGAAGGATTTTTCTATGAAATAGCAACTATTAGCTATGGCTCTAATATATTACCTATAGGAACTTTTAACCCGCCTTCCATCTCCAATGCATTTTGCAAGTATAAGGGCGTCATGAGCTAACCCTTCCCAACCCGCAAGTTACATAGGTAAACTTTAGACCAAAGTCTATCGCAGGTCCGCAGCCATGACATTTTGGGTAGTCCCCACCTTTATACATCTACTGTAATCGTTTTGGCCACCTAGACATGATAATAGTAAGGGAACAGAGAAGCAAATTTTCGGTCTGAACCATCCATATAGGGCTCTCTGTAGAGAAGATAGATACAGTAGTTGACAAAACAATGTTCACATAAGTGTAGGCTCTCTGTAAACACAAACAAATTGGCAGGCCTCATCCCTTGCCAGAAATCAAGGTCACGCAGCAGGGGCTCGCCGGGAGGTAGGGGAAGGAGGGAGGGAGGGAGGGGGAGGAAGGAAGGGGGAGGAGGAGGCGGAGTGGTTACCTCTCCCGGCCGGCGGCGACGGTGTGCTGGACCTGGCGGCGGCGAGGTTGAAGCGGAGCAGCCGCGATTTGAGGACCAGGGCGGCGGCGAGGTAGACCGGGGCAGCGGCGTGGTAGACGGGGTAAGCAGGGGCGGGGGCGAGGCAGCGACGACTTGAACCCTAGGTCTCGCGCTCGGGAAGGGCTCCGGTGGTGGGCTCGGGGAGGAGGCGACGCTCGGGGGTAGGGAGGGGGTGGGTGGTGCGAGGGTGGCGCGGGGGCGGCGGCGTCGGGGCGCTGGAGGGAGGGAGAGGGAAGGGGATCTTGTAACGCCCCGGACACACCCGCCGGTGGTCGTTACTCCTGGCGGGATCTAGACTGGCCTCACATATCAATACTAGTCTTTTCTGCGCACTTTGTCCTCACTCGTGCGCTCCCGGGAGCAACTTCCCAGTCGGTCACCCATCCTGAAACTACTCCAAGCTGAGCACGCTTAACTATGGAGTTCTATCCGAATGGGCTCCCGGAAAAGAAGGAATTCCTTATTGATATGAGTAGTCTAGTATCCATAATAAGCCAAGCCATCACATACACCCTCACTCAGAGGAACCGACGTCCTCGTCGGGCCACAGGAATGTTCCCTCTTGGCACAACCGTCTGTGCTTCCAGGACAGCACATGTGCCATGCCGTGTGCCATGACGGGTCACAAACGTCATGCACAATATGACTGCAAACTGTCCGCAAACATCCGTGGAACCGCGAGGGTCGGCTCTGATACCAACTTGTAACGCCCCGGACACACCCGCCGGTGGTCGTTACTCCTGGCGGGATCTAGACTGGCCTCACATATCAATACTAGTCTTTTCTGCGCACTTTGTCCTCACTCGTGCGCTCCCGGGAGCAACTTCCCAGTCGGTCACCCATCCTGAAACTACTCCAAGCTGAGCACGCTTAACTTTGGAGTTCTATCCGAATGGGCTCCCGGAAAAGAAGGAATTCCTTATTGATATGAGTAGTCTAGTATCCATAATAAGCCAAGCCATCACAGATCTGGCAAGGGAGAGAGAGGGAGGGTGCGGTGGGGGACGATATGGATGGGGGAGATTACTAATGGCGCACCGCACCCTAGTGCGCCATAAGTATGGAGATTCTAATGGTGCACCACCCCCTGATGCGCCATTAGTATTGTGTTTTAGTTACTAGCCCAACTGGTCAGGTTATATCCCACCTAACCCACTCCCCATCAGAACACACCCACTAGCCCGACTCGTCAGCACCATTTACACCCACCAGGAGGTCCTGGGTTCGATTCCCAGGCTCCCCAATTTTTTTAGCATTTAAAATGTTGTTTGACACTTATTTCTGTTTAAATATGTTCAAACTTGTTTAAATCATAACAGTAATATTTTTTTATAAAACAGTAATAATTTTTTAAAAAATATCATCAAATTTGTTATTTGAAAATATTTATGAATATGAAAAAATATCATCAAATTTATTATTTTGAATATATCATGAGTTCATGGGTCGGCGGCGGCGGCCGGTGGAGCGGGGGAGGGTGCGGTGGGTCGTCGGCGGCGGTTGAGTA
>LR738714.1:317952022-317963485 GCA_902687465.1 Secale cereale
GAGGGTGCGGGGGGTCGGCGGCGGCGGCCGGTGGAGCAGGGAGTGCTCGGCGGCGAGGGGGACTGGATCTGGCGAGGTGGGATAGCGATCGACATGGAGGGGGATCGAGATCGAGTGTCCATGAAATTTAAAAACATTCAAGAGTTCAAAAAGTGCCGATGAAATACAATCAAGAAATGAAGGCTACGATTTAAATACAATCGATCTTAGCTAGCTATCTGTTCACAATCTTCTCGCCCTTCTTTTTCGCAAATGGAGTTCTTCTGTGGAACGGACGTCCTTTAGGTAGGGTGGTCCTGCTTCTTCTTGTGGTGTATGCTGCTACTTCATCATCGTCGTCATGTTCGATCCTTGAGTCGCCGTACTTGTCGAAGACTTGCTCATTGGCTACTCCATCCATTCCGATGATCTTCCTTTTGCCTCTCCTCACGACAACACGACTGGGCTTTGACGGGTCGGTAATGAAGAAGCATTGGTCAACTTGGGAAGCCTGTACCCATGGCTCATTTTTCGCGGTGACGTTTGCGCCCGCGGTCTTGGATTTGGCTTCGGGTATAACCATGGTGGTCAAATACCGGTCTTCTTTTAGGACGCTCTTGGCCCATCTGACACGGAACATCGGGACCTTCTCTCCAGCGTAGCTCAGCTCCCAGATCTCCTCGATCCTTCCGTAGTATCTGTCCTTGTCGTTACTGGTGTAGGATTCCATCGTTACCCCAGAGTTCTGATAACCATCGCTCTTCATGTCCTTGGCCTCGGTGTAGAATGTGTAGCCGTTGATGTCGTACGCCTCATAGGTCATCAGGTTGTGCTCGGTGCCCTGTGACAAGGCGAATATGAGTTGTTCTTCCGCGGAAGAATCCTCATGTAAAGGGTACGACAGAAGCTTCTGCTAGAACCAACGCGTGAAACATGAGTTGTGCTCTTTGATTATATCTCTGTCCGTCCTCTGTTGGCCTCGGTCATTGTACGTCTTCTCAATAAAGGTTTTGTGCTCTACCACCCAAGGATCGACCACGTCTATGTGTTGTAGCGTGACTAGGTTTGCTCTTCCAAATTCGGTGAGTCGACCCTCGAAGTCAACATGCATTTCGCGGCGACCCTCACGGTGACCCCATCCAGCGTGCCTGCCGAGGTGCCTGTTGACGGGCAGACCAACGGGGTTCTTGATGCCTAGATAATTCGTGCAGTAGGAGATGCACTCTTCGGTCAAAAAGCCCCTGGCTATGCTTCCCTCTGGACGTGACATGTTGCGAACTTATCCTTTGATGACACCATTCATCCTTTCGAACGGCATCATGATGTGCAGGAACGTCGGCCCGAGTTGGATGATATCGTCCATGATATGGACCAGCAGATGCACCATAACGTCAAAGAATGCAGGCGGGAAGTACATCTCAAGCTCGCATAGTATCACCACGATCTCTTCCTGTAGCCTTCTGAGTTGCCTCACGCCAACCGACTTCCAAGAGATGACGTCGAAAAAGTTGCATAGGCCAAATAGCATTTCACGGATGTGCACGTCCATGATCCCACGGATTGCAACTGGAAGAACATGCGTCATCAGCACGTGACAGTCGTGAGACTTCATCCCGCTGAACTTCTGCTTCGCTGTGTCTAGGTATCTGCTTATCTTCCCCGCGTAACTGTAAGGAAGTTTTACTCCTACGAGGCAGGTGAAAAACTGCTCGATCTCCTCCTGACTTAGAGTGAAGCACGCGGGAGAGTAGCCATTTTCGGTTTTCTTGGCCTTTTTGCCTTTGCGACGACTTTCCGTGTCCTGCTTCGCCTCATCATCATCATCATCATCATCATCATCATCATCATCATCATATATATAGCGTGAAGCTCCTGCATGATGCCCATTGATTTCAAGTCTGCCCTTGCTTTCGGCCCATCTTTGGTCCTCTCTGGCATGTTGAGCAGGGTACCAAGCAGACTCTCGCACACGTTCTTCGTGATATGCATGACATCAAGGTTGTGAGGCACATGGTGGATCTTCCAGTACGGCAAGTCCCAGAAAACAGACCTCGTTTTCCATACCTTCAGCAGCGGCTCTGGCGCCTTTCGCTTCTTTCCCGTCTGGCGCCTTTTGCTTCTTTCCCGGCAGTGGGTAATCTTTCCAATTTTTCAACAGCTCGTCTATTTCCTCGCCGCTCCTCGTACGCGGGCGTCCTCGGGGTTCGGTTTCACCATCGAACAGATCCTTGCGTTTTCTCCACAGGTCACCATCGCGAAGCCACCTTCGATGTCCCATGAACACGGATTTCGAAGACCTGGGATCTCTATCTAGCTGGCGATATGTTGTGTCATCCATGCACCTGACGCATCCAGAAAATCTATGGACCACCTGCCCCGCGACATATCCATACCGAGATAGTCGTGCACCGTCGTGAGCAGCGCGGCTCTCATAGGGAAATATTCTTTCTCTGCGGCGTCCCACGTATTGGCTGGCGTTTTCCACAGCGTGTCAAGCTCCTCTTTCAGCAGCCCCAGATACAGATTGATGTCGTTCCCTAGTTGTTTCGGTCCTTCAATTAGCATACTCATGTGAATGTACTTCCTCTTCATGCACAACCAAGGGGAAGGTTGTACATCCACACAAACACAGGCCAGGGGCTATGTGTGCTTCACTGGCTGCCAAATGGATTGACTCCATCGGTGCTCGCGCCCAGCACGATGTTCCTTGGATCGTTCCCAAATTCTAGGTCTTCGAATTTCAACGCTTGCCACTGGCTCGCATCCTTAGGGTGACTCAGCATCTTGTCTTTTTTATCTATCTCCGGATCATTTGCATCATCTTCTCGCTTCTTCTCCTCCCTATCCGCGTGCCAACACAGGAGCTTTGCTACCTTAGGGTCCGCGAAATACCGCTGCAGACGAGGAGTGATCAGAAAGTACCACACCACTTTTCGAGGAGCTTTCTTCCTCTTCTTGTATCGAGTGACGCCGCACACCGGACATATGGTAGACTCCGCGTGCTCATCCCGATAAATGATGCAATTGTTCATGCACACATCGTATTTCACATGCGGTAAATCCAGAGGACACACGATTTTCTTCGCCTCCTCGAAACTGGACGGGCACTTGTTCCCCTTGGGAAGACGTTCGTGCCAGAATGACATGTTCTCGTCGAAGCATGCGTCGGTCATTTTGTGTTTTACCTTCATCTCCAGAGCCATGAGCGTTACTTTCAGGCGGGTATCCTCGGGCCTGCATCCTTCATACAATGGAGTAACCGCGTCTAACTCTAGTTGATCCATCTTGGCTTTCTCTCGGGCGGCAGCTCTTGCGTTATCTGTCTGCTTGAGAAGCAGCTCTTGAATATGAGGGTCCTGCACCCAGCCCATCGATGGTCCAGCGTCGTATGCTCCGCCGGCATCATCATCTTCATGATCATGCCCGTCGTCTGCTCCGGCATCTTCCTCATCATCAGGTCCTCCATCTTCTACATGATGACTGTGTATAGCATCACCGTCGTGATCATCTCTTGGGGATTCTTCGTCTTCTCGCCCGCCCGAGCCGCGGTGGTTGTCTTGCTGCCCTTCCTCATTTCTTGCCCGGCCCCCATGGACGACTTCGTAGTCATCTTCATCACATTGCCACCGATAGCCATCCATGAAACCACGCAAGAGCAGGTGGTCCCGCACCTGCCCGGAATCCGGGTCCGCAATAAGGCTCTTCAGCTTGCATCTTCGACACGGACATCTTATCTCCGTCTCGTTGTTTTGAAGCATCTCAGCCTTCGCGGAGCTCAAAAACCTATTCACGATGCCTTCGGTCATCGTGCGAACCATGGTCGCCTGCGGGGTAGAGCAAAACGATATTTTAGAACCAAGAAAAAATTTGGCATGACTTTCCCTAAAAATAGGACCAAAAAGAATGCTTAATGCCAAAATTCTAGCCAAAACGGAAATGAATCAACATTCCGGCAAAATATTGGCAACTATCGCATTTCAACTACCGGTACACCTCCAAACACAAACACATATGCAACACCACGAACATACATAGATCTAGCTAGGCCATAAAAAGTGCATGTGCACATTGTTGTAGGGAGAACAACATAAATATAGCTTCCCCCCTTACTTACCTATCAAAACAAGGTAATTTAACCACTTAATTTGAATGAATCTATGGTGGAAATGAGGTGACAAAGAGGAGGCACCCGAGACAAGGAGGAGGTGGAGAGAATGAAGTGGGGAGAAAGTGAGTCGGTAGGAGTGACAGTCCAAAATATCTTGTTGGTGCCCACTTACTAATGGCTCACCACCTCAAAATGCGCCAATAGTAACCCAGGTTACTAATGGCGCACCTTCTGGTGGTGCGCCATTAGTAGTTTTGCAAAAAAACAAAAAAAAACATACTAATGGCGCACTGTCCCAAAGTGCGCCATTACTAGTTTAAACTAGTAATGGCGCACTGTGGAACAGTGCGCCATTAGTAGTTTTGCAAAAAAAAGAATAAAAAAACAACAGTAGTGGCGCACTCTGTGACTGGTGCGCCATTACTAGTTACAACTAGTAATGGCGCATTGTGTCTGGATGCGCCATTAGTATGTTTGGAAAAGGAAAAAATGATACGAATGGCGCACCCTGAGCCAGGTGCGCCATTAGTGTATTCAACTCTAATGGCGTACCAGAAGGTGGTGCGCCATTAGTATATACTAATGGCGCACCGCTTGTCTGGTGCGCCATTAGTGTTAATCCCATCTATAGCCCTTTTTCTAGTAGTGTGATTCTCTCATAAAATCGTCATGGATGTACATGCATGACAGAAAACATGACCTACTATGACAAACACGTATTATCATAGAAGTGGTTCTGTTTGTAGTGATTGAACAATCAAAAATTATAGATACGTTGGAGACGTATCAGTATGAGATACCGACGATCGAATCTCGGGCAAGTAACATACGGAGGAACAAAGAGAACTACGTACATTGTCATAAAGGTTCGACCACTTCAGATCTTCGTAGAATATGTAGGAACCAATATGGGCATCCAGGTCCCGCTATTGGTTATTGACCAGAGGGCATCTCGGTCATGTCTACATCTCGAACCCGTAGGGTCCGCATGCCTAATCTTCGTTGATGATATAGTATTATATGAGCTGTGTATGTTGGTGACTGAATGTTGTTAGGAGTCGCGGATGTAATTACGGACATGACGACGAGCTCCGGAATGGTCTGTACGTAATTATTAATATATAGGATGAAGGTATTTGGGTTTCAGAAAGGTTTTCGGAATGCACTGGATCACCATCGGAGCGTCGGAAGGGTTTCTGGAAGATCTCCGGGAGTTATTCGGCCAAACGGGCCAATGAGGGGAGCACACCATCCCGCAAGAGGCAGGCGCGCCCCACCTCATGGCCACCAACCCTTGGGAAGGAAAGTGGGGGCACCTAAGGCATGGCAGCCCCCACCCCCCTGCCACAACTAGGAAAAAGCTTACCAGTAGAGCTGGTTTTTTTGCTACCAGTAGCGCTGGCAGACGCGCTACTGCTATGGCACTAGAACTATTTTTTAGCAGTAGCCCTTGTTTATCCAAGCGCTAATAGTAACTGAGGATAGATGTAGCGCTTGTTGTTTGTGGGCTACCGGTACTTATCTGCAGCGCTTGTTGAGCATGAGCGCTGATGTTAATAGAGCACTGCTGGTAAACTTTACCCCACGCCATTGCTAAAGTTTTTTTTACATTTTGGCGTTGTACGTATGTAAACAGATACATCTTTTATACAATAACAACAAGCATATTCATTGAGAAACTAGTGAGGCATCGATGATTAAAAGTTATTAGAAGTCTCGATAACAGTATCTCATCATCATCAATCATGGTCGAACACATGTCTCAAAATATCGTTATGAGTTATTAGAAGCTTCGAATACATGGAACTACATGGTCACATACTCATGTTTCATCATCTATGTAGACTATGATATGATCGCATACAAGAGAAGAGCGATCATGATGAGCAAAAGCGGGATTATGTAGTAGCTTTTGTGGCGCCGGTTCTGAATCCTCTTTTGTGTACAAATCTCAAGTAACTAGCTTCGGCTTCCATTCTACTATCAAACCCTTTCTGGCTTCTTCCCGAGAAGCCGTACACTTCGTCCTCACACTCCGGCCACTCATCGTACACACCCGGAACATGCCCGACATACACGGCATACCACTTACTCACCATCGTTGATTTATATACCTACCAGAGATGCACATATATCATCATGTGAATTCAACAATATATAATATGCAGCATAAGATACGTCGGCCTGTGGGGAGCAACAGTTATGAAATAGAAGCAATGTATAGTACACGTAGTTAACGAAATTCATCATGCCGAAACTAATTAACTTGCGTAGCACCATTTACATCTAATAGTTTTGTCGTACGGAGACATTCATATGTGTCATCGTACAGAAAGTAACAACTAACTAAACAGACACATTGTCTTCAAGCAGTGCACTCTTCCCATCCGACCATATCCGGGAGGATGCACCCAAGCTTAGTGAAAGGCATCATGTCGTGATGCTGTAGGGCTATGCAAGTTCAGACGTTAGCTAGCGATATGGGCCACCGTAGAACATCCCTTTCTCTTCGAGGATGTCTTCCATGATGATGGACTCAATTTCCTGCTGGAGTCGGTAGAATTCATTTCGAAGTCGATTATTCAGCACACTTCCAAAGGCTTCGGCCCATCTCTATATATGGGCATCAGATGAAGATGTCATTCTAAGTGATTGCACATCCCTTCTGTACTCCATCATTAGATGGATGACGTAGAACCCATCATTATCACTTGTTGCCGGTTCCTAGATGCAACAGAAGTCAGTCTTATGGCCGAAACACAACCCGACCTTACTTGTTTTTTTGTCTTGGATGTAGTCAGCCCGCATGCTGAAGCCCATGAGAGCTCTTTCCAGGACACACTTTATGTCTGTTTAATCTTTCTTCTTTATGTTCTTCGACAGGTCCCAATATAGAGCGCGAGAGAAACACAGGTAAACAACGATGAGAATGGCACCCCCACCACCGCTGCGCAAAATACAAGATCAAGTTATCCTCCATGAATGTAAAGTAATTATTGAAATGCACGAAAGGATGTATGTGTTATATATAGTGGCTATCCGCGGATGACTTACCCGGGATGATAAGGTAGGAGAATCTTTTCTGTGTCCTTATTACGGACCAAGAATTCTTCGATGTACTCCCTCGCATATTGATGGTTGGCTTCGTTGATTGACAAGAAGCCCTCGTGCATGTAGTATGGGTCCGCGACCACAAGACTAGTGAATTGCTCTCTCCTGGCGATGTAGTTCATGTGCAGCGCAGACAGACGAACAAACGCAAAATCGACTACCCTCATTTGAAACATCTGGAAGATGTAATCAAATCGTAGGAAGAACAAATCCGCGGGGCATGAGTTGACGTACATCTTGCCACTGCACGGCACACTAACCGTATAAAGTGGGTATCCTGGATCATCTGAGGCGAGGAGGCATCTCTCTATCGACAGCACATGGTCATGGAGTCTCCTGAGATCCCCTGTTATGGTATCTAGCACATTCGTCGGTACCACTGGATTTCCTGCGACATGGAGTAATACCGCATGTTTCAACAGTACACTATTAACCCAGGCTTGCGGAGGCGGCTGGCTTCCAGACGCAATGGCAGCTTTATGGCTTTTTTCTCATCGGTCTTTTCCTCTGCTTCTTCTTGGTGGACTCAGGTGCTGGTGGGTTTGTCAGACCCTCCCTGACCCCCGCCCCTAGTATTGTCGGGCTCAGCATTGACCGCCTCTGGATAATTAGTTGACCTTGGTCGAACTGGCATCCAGAGGCGTGTCCTGCGAGGATGACATGAACAAAGACTTTTTGTACACCCGATGACGTTCTGGCTCTGGTACACCATGCATCTCATATTCATATGGTTGACGCATCGTTACTTCGTTGCCAAAGCCGGTATGTAGATACTAAATAGGGTCATCCTCCTCCATGTCATGATCCATATCCTCTTCATTGGGGCCGATGTCACCATCTGCCAAAACGGTTGGCCCTCCTTCCTCGTGTCTCTCTATCTCACCCAGCAGCACAGACAATGTTTGTTGCAGTTGTGTAGGTGGGGTTGTGGTCATACCTTCCTAAGGTGCCGTTGGTGTGCTCCCGGCCACCTCCACACAAAGAAGATTCTTCGGCCAGAAGATTGGCCAATTTTTGCATTAGCCAAGCTATGTGGGGCTCTCGTCATCCTATCCACCGATTTGTATGGGACAAGGAAAACCCTCATAGCACGCTTTCACACTCGCCACAGAGACACTTAAGGCATTATCAGGCATCTACCGGATGTGGAACATGTGATCCTTGGGCTTCACTATAATACCCTTCCCCACATCCACCAACCTGCCCTTCATGTGGTAAAGGAGGGTGCACGAAGTGGAGCCGGCCTGCGAAGACATGTACGTGTGAGGCATCAGAGATCCAAAAACAACAGGAACAAAAGATTAATAAGTTGTGTTGATGAGGGTGTGACGTTTATTTACCGTGAGGGCATCAAGCTCAGCCAATGTCAACGGCCGGACATTCAAGCTAGAGACAAAGCTAGGGCTGTTGTGAGATCTGGGTGTGGGAGCAGGTGCTGGAGTAGGTGCGGGTGCGGTTGCCATAGTAGGTACGGGTGTGGGTGTGGTGTTCATTGAGCTGCTCCCGGTGAAGCTGGGCATGGGAAAATCAGTTGGTGCCACATTTGGATTTGTTTGCACCCAGCTGACCAGAGTTGGAATGAAGCTTGTAAAGGGAGCTGCCATATCATTTCTACAAGCAGCTACTGCTTCGTGGATTGCCTCAGCTTTGGTATCAGCTCTTGTTTTCTCGATCGCCCGTGCCACCTTCTCGTCGATCATCACTTTAGTGAACTTATTTATCTGTCTTTTGGCCTCGAGGTCCTCATTATAATAGTACTTCCATGTGGCGCCATGTCCGGCGCCATGCACATGTCCATATTGTGGCCGCTGGCCCAGCAGGTGTCCCATCATTACATTCATGGCCCAGGTGAAAGGAGTGCCCTACTTATACTTCACTGACGACTGGGTCGACTAAGTCGACGAGTCGCTTTCGGTCGCAATCTTGTGTTGCTCTCTCTGCAAAATGGAGCGTGAATCATTTACTAATGTGACTAGGATGTAGTAGACTTCATTGATCAGAAGCTAATATATAAGGTTGTAAAAGGATAATTACCAATAATCTCATGAATTTCCTTGTCGTCCCGTCGGTGAAAAAAAACTTTTGGGGGGTCCTACGAGAATCGGGCCCTAATGAAGTCGTGCTTCTGCGGGTCGATGAACTCAACCAAGGGGTCTAGGATCCCCAAACGTTCACGTTCCGCATCCTCCTTAGCCCACACAGGCCTCTTTCCCGTGTAACCATGACTTCTGAGGCGGTGGTTCCCCATGTTCTTTGCATGCAGCTGCTTGCCTCTCTCCGACCTACCCTTGGCAGCTACATCATTACAAGTTGCCTTGAACTTTTCAAAGTCCTCTAGCATAATTTTCAGATTGTCTGCAACAATCTCAGCATAGGTTTCATGGTCTATTTAAATCGCCTTTTTCACCCTAGTTTTCCGAGCGCTCAATGCGTTGCTGAACTTCCCTAGGGCTTTGTTGTTGATTTTTTTTTTCATGTCATCATCATTCCATGGGTCGACGTCGTCATTCCGACTGGGGAACAGGAATCTTGCGTGCAACCTAGTTAGGAGCAGCTGCTTCAAATGTTCATTCTTCCGTATTTTTGTGGTGTTGATGTTAGCGGTATCCCGTAGGAAGCATGCTAGTTAGTTGCCGCCACACTCTACCACTTCCCGCAGCTCTATTTGCTCAAAATCGCCAGGGTGCACCGCCGTGACCACCAGTCTTCCAGTGTCGAGCTCATTTGGGCGTCGTGCCCTCTTTGTCTTCTTTCATTCACTAGCTTGGAAGGTTCCACCTTCTGTGCTGTCGTTAGCAACATCATCAAGGCCCGTCTCAGTGCCGATGTTGGGGGCATCAGTGTCGGCGCCGGCACCACCACCATCATCGTCTCTCATGACAAGGGGGTCCTGACACCCTTTTCCTCCTGATCCGCAAGAAAGTCGATGTAGGGGTGTGCTCATCCTTCTTGGGTGTAAGAACCTCCGGCCTCATCATTGTCGGTCATGGTTCCTAGGGTTCATTGTCATAGTCGTTTAATTATCGAGCTTTATATAATAAAGTGAATAACAACAAAAAAGTGACCTTCGTTTGCCTGAATGTCGTTTCATTCCCGTTGCAGCAAATTTTGAACACTCGATATGTCCAACTTTCTAGCATAAGTCATGCCGAAATTCATGAAAACTTACAGCATGAACTATGGTGGAAAGTGCACACATAGAGAGCATGAAATTTGCCGGAATGGAAATGAATCAACATTTCTGGCAAAACGTAGGTCAATCGGAATCGGTTTCCCTGCAAATGACAATAAACCCTATATGTTGAAGTTGTGTTTCACTAGCATCTGCACTAGCAATTTACCATAGCAAAAGTAGTACTTTTCATTACAGTGTGGCGTGAACAATACCATATTCCAACACTAGCGAGCTGCCAGCAATGGAATAGGCAAGAATATCATATAACTGTATAAAGGATAAATGATACATGGATAAGTGCAAGCATAACTATGTGATGCATTAGTCAATAGCACAACACAATAATTTCAACTTTTTTGATGAATTCAAGTTATTCCAAATAGCACTACAACATTCCATCGTGAGTAACAATGCATTGTTAAAATACGAGGATGCAAAAGGCTAAATTTTCTCGACAACTATAGTCATCATAATTTTCTCGACAACTCTTGTCATCAAAATACCAGGATTCATCTAGCATTCTGCGGCCAAATACTTCCTCACATGAGAAGTGTAGCAAGCACATTAATAATCTAGCCAAACTATCTTAGAATGAACATTACATTCCACAAGAAAAATAATTCATCAGACGACAAGCAAAGCAAGCACCAGGATAATTAACCACATTAGATTTCATAATGTCATGGATTCGGTAATGTCCTGGATTTCGTAATGTCCTGGACTCTCCATATTTCATAATTAATGTCATAGACTATCAAATTAGTTACCTATTTCAAGGATCAAGAGGAGGGAGGGGTGGCTCACCGCGCATTGGGGTCGCTGGGGCTGAGGGGGTCGACATCAGGGTTGAGGACGTTGGTGTCATGGTCGGGGTCGCCGGGGCTGAGGTGGTTGAGGGCGTCCTTCACCTCCTCGTCGATGTGCGCCTAGTTGATCTGCAGAGATCAATTTTGGTCAGAGATAGAGAGAAAGATACTTGCCGGCGGAGAGAAGATGGCGCCGGCCGATGGAGGGGTCATCTCTCGGGAGGGGAGGCACGGGGGAGGGGCCGAGCAGGGGGGTGGACCTAGGGCCGGGGACGGCACGGGAG
>LR738714.1:317963650-317985106 GCA_902687465.1 Secale cereale
AGAGAGAGAGAGAGAGAGAGAGAGAGAGAGAGAGAGAGAGAGAGGAAGATAGCGTGTGGTCGACAAGGCCGGAGCTATAGCCAACTTAGCTATAGCGCGGCCCGCAAAGACGCGCTTTAGCTAAGTTAGCTATAGCGCGGCTCCAGCTAAAACGCGCTACTGCTACTAATTTTGTTAATGTCATTTTTTATTTTTTTTATTTTTATTTTTTATTTTTTATTTCTACTTTTCATTTTTCTGTTTCTTATCTTTCATTTCCATTTTTCTTCTTCTTATCTTACATTTGCATTTTTCTTTTTCATTTCCTTGTTGTATAAGTTCTAGCAGGGGTATAGCTAGGGGTTAGGTCTGCTGGAGCAATAACACCGTGTACCCTCCGGATAATAATTGGTCTATAATATATATTACATCATTTCACTACTGCAGGATGCTGCTAACGCGACACTACGATCAGAGACCCTTCGACGAAACAGTGTGCGATGCAATAATCGCAAATGGTGGTGTAAAAAACCGTCAAAAAGGTGCAAAACGTTTGTGATTACGGATGCATCAAACACAGTTCAGATTCAGTTGGTGCCACATTTGGATTTGTTTGCACCCAGCTGACCAGAGTTGGAATCGAGCTTGTAAAGGGAGCTGCCATATCATTTCTATAGGCAGCTACTGCTTCGTGGATTGCCTCAGCTTTGGTATCAGCTCTTGTTTTCTCGATCGCCCGTGCCACCTTCTCGTCGATCATCACTTTAGTGAACTTATTTATCTGTCTTTTGGCCTTGGGGTCCTCATTATAATAGTACTTCCATGTGGCGCCATCTCCGGCGCCGTGCACATGTCCATATTGTGGCCGCTGGCCCAGCAGGTGTCCCATCATTACATTCATGGCCCAGGTGAAAGGAGTGCCCTACTTATACTTCACTGACGACTGGGTCGACTAAGTCGACGAGTCGCTTTCGGCCGCAATCTTGTGTTGCTCTCTCTGCAAAATGGAGCGTGAATCGTTCACTAATGTGACTAGGATGTAGTTGAATTCATTGATTAGAAGCTAATATATAAGGTTGTAAAAGGATAATTACCAATAATCTCATGAATTTCCTTGTCGTCCCGTCGGTGCAAAAAAACTTTTGGGGGGTCCTACGAGAATCGGGCCCTAATGAAGTCGTGCTTCTGCGGGTCGATGAACTCAACCAAGGGGTCTGGGATCCCCACACGTTCACGTTCCGCATCCTCCTTAGCCCACACAGGCCTCTTTCACGTGTAACCATGACTTCTGAGGCGGTGGTTCCCCATGTTCTTTGCCTGTAGCTGCTTGCCTCTCTCCGACCTACCCTTGGCAGCTACATCATTACAAGTTGCCTTGAACTTTTCAAAGTCCTCTAGCATAATTTTCAGATTGTCTGCAACAATCTCAGCATAGGTTTCATGGTCTATTTAAATCACCTTTTTCACCCTAGTTTTCCAAGCGCTCAATGTGTTGCTGAACTTCCCTAGGGCTTTGTTGTTGATTTTTTTTCATGTCATCATCATTCCATGGGTCGACGTCGTCATTCCGACTGGGGAACATGAATCTTGCATGCAACCTAGTTAGGAGCAGCTGCTTCAAATGTTCATTCTTCCGTATTTTCGTGGTGTTGATGTTAGCGGTATCCCGTAGGAAGCATGCTAGTTAGTTGCCGCCACACGCTACCACTTCCCGCAGCTCCATTTGCTCAAAATCGCCGGGGTGCACCACCGTGACCACCAGTCTTCCAGTGCCGAGGTCATTTGGGCGGCGTTCCCTCTTTGTATTCTCTCCTTCACTAGCTTGGAAGGTCCCACCTTCTGTGCTGTCGTTAGCAACATCATCAAGGCCCGTCTCAGTGCCGATGTTGGGGGCATCAGTGTCGGTGCCGGCGCCACCACCATCATCGTCTCTCATGACAAGGGGGTCCTGACACCCTTTTCCTCCTGATGCGCAAGAAAGTCGAGGTAGGGGTGTGCTCGTCCTTCTTGGGTGTAAGAACCGCCGGCCTCATCATTGTCGGTCATGGTTCCTAGGGTTCATTGTCATAGCCGTTTAATTATCAAGCTTTATATAATAAAGTGAATAACAACAAAAAAGTGACCCTCGTTTGCCTGAATGTCATTTCATTCCCGTCGCAGCAAATTTTGAGAACTCGATATGTCCAACTTTCTAGCATAAGTCATGCCGAAATTCATGAAAACTTACAGCATGAACTATGGTGGAAAGTGCACACATAGAGGGCCTGAAATTTGCCGGAATGGAAATGAATCAACATTTCTGGCAAAACGTAGGTCAATCGGAATCGGTTTCCCTGCAAATGACAATAAACCCTATATGTTGAAGTTGTGTTTCACTACCATCTGCACTACCAACTTACCATAGCAAAAGTAGTACTTTTCATTACAGTGTGGCGTGAACAATACCATATTCCAACACTAGCGAGCTTCCAGCAATGGAATAGGCAAGAATATCATATAACTGTATAAAGGATAAAGGATACATGGATAAGTACAAGCATAACTATGTGATGCATTAGTCAATAACACAACGCAATAATTTCAACTTTTTGATGAATTCAAGTTATTCCAAATAGCACTACAACATTCCATCGTGAGTAACAATGCATTGTTAAAATACGCGGATGCAAAAGGCTAAATTTTCTCGACAACTCTAGTCATCATAATTTTCTCGACAACTCTTGTCATCAAAATACCAGGATTCATCTAGCATTCTGCGGTGTGGGGACCCCGACTTAGAAGTCGAGATCACCGAATGCACGTGTACAGTGATCCCAGAGATCAATGCTCACTGAACACACAGAAGCTGAAATAACAAGAGTCTTACATCCATACAAATAGTCTTGCACGAATTATGGCCATTATGGCCAAGTCTTACATAGATAGAGCCTCACAGGCTGAATAGCAAATAACTCAAATAGCGGAAGTCTTCGATAACGGGTAGAACCCACGCCATCTGCCTTAACCCTACAGGCATTCTGACTGGGATAGCGTCCTAGTTCGCATGTTCGTCTCCAAAGAACTCTTCCTCATATTCCTGTTCTCCCATGCCTGGCCAATTAAATAACCAGTGGCAAGCCAATGAGTACTTTGAATGTACTCGCAAGCAACCCATGATGTGGTTCAAAGTAACAATGCAATTGAACGATAATGAACAATCTAGCAAAGGGCTAGAATAAATATTCTACTATCAAGTTTATGCATCAATAACCTCGCGTAACCTCGAAGACAGGTTACCGATATCCACATGAGTATGATTCAACTCATCGAGTCAAGTCACCACCTTGACTCATCACACACATACTATCACCGATGAAGTAAAATTCTGGACATAGTTTAAGTAGCACCAACCAACTATGCATGACCGTGGACACGGCTATTCGAATAGTTTTACACTCTGCAGAGGTTGCGCACTTTACCCACAAGATCCAGGGAACTTCCGTGTCATCCACGACCCGCGGTACCTCAAGTACCCGGGGTAAGCACCCGGTCATTACCTTTCCTTAGACGACACTAACATAGAGTCCACTCGTTGGTACACGGCCCTCGGGTACAACAATAGATCACGGGACTTACCCTAATTTCAATGTCACACGTACCCGAAGGGACCAACGGTGTGTCCGGTGCCTTGTGAAAACAGTCATGGTCGTCTATCCAAGCACGACCCCGTCCCGGGAAAGACCTCAAGTCTTCCCGTCACTAGTAATGCGGGCACCATGCTAGTATCGACCAAAGTAATCAATAAAGCCCCGTCCCATAAGGGGTAGTGTGGTTGCACATGTTTGGTTGGGACGGTAGTCACACATAAATCTAATCCATCATTCCACCATGCACATGATTTTACCGGCACATCACTTCTTTCTCAAGTGATGACCTAATTCAACATCACCCTCGGGCATTAGGGGCACCCGATGGGTTCATGCAAAGATTTTTAACCACGAAGGTTCATGTCACACATGCATCATCAAGTATCAAGACTAACTATTTGTAGGTCATCTAGCACATAGCAAGATCAAGTTCAAGCATGCATCATGTGGTGGTTTCAACTAGGTCACTATCGTAACCCTAACATCATGCATCGGAAACATACGGGTTCCGAAGAACAAGTGTATCATGGTCAAAGGGCTGCTTGCCTGGATTGGCTTGGTCTTCGAAGTCTTCAAATCCTTCTCCTTCTTCCATAGCAACTTCGTCAAATACGGGATCTATACGTCGCATAATAACAACGGAAAAATAAGACCACAAATAAAACAGAAAAATCAAAGTGCTCAGAAAAATGTCAACTTATTTTTGTTAAATACCAGAGGAATTTCTAAGATGGGGAAAAATCTTAGTTGGAGTTTTGGAGTTACAGAATGGAATCTATTGATTTTAGAACAGGAGTTTTACTGCTCAAATTTGAATTTAAATTTGAACAGAACAGAAAAGTTTCATAGATGTGAGTGAAAGTGGTACCATTAAATAGGTTGGAATATTACAAGATTTTATGAGTTGGAATTATTTTATTTGGACCATTATTCTTTTCTGTAGAAATGTTTAAAACAATTACAGAAAAGAAAAAGGAAAAGTGCCCTGTGCAACTGGGCCAGAGAAGGCCACAGTGCACGGCCCAGGGCGGACCAGCCCAGCCGCACGGGAGCCTGCGCGCGCACGTCAGGTTTTTGAACCTGACGGGCGGGGCCCGTCGGTCAGTGACTGAGAGGAGGGGGAGAGAGGTGTGGGGATGACAGGTGGGGCCCGCTTGTCATCTCCAACCTTGCGGCCACGGCGACGGCGAGCTCACCGACGAGGTTTCCGGCCACGGCGACGGCAACGGAGGGTAGGAATGGGTCCAGCGTCGAGTGGCGGATGTAGGGATGGTGGTGCGGCACGCCGGGGAGGTCAGGTTTGCCGGCGGCGAGGTGGGACGGTGGAGGAGTCTCGGGAGGTCGTCGCACCGGTCGTTTCCGACTGCAACAGGAGGGGGAAACAGGGGGGAAACGATCAGTGAGGTGAGGGGGTTCCAAATCGGGCAAAAGGAGAGGCAGGGGAGGCCCGTACTGCGAGATCGCCGGCGGCCCGACGCGGCGGAGCTCCGGTCGATCCCGAGCACTGGGACTTCCTGGGGAGGAACTGGTGGTGTTGGGGGGCTCAGTGAGGTGTGGTGGAGCTGCTGATGCTGCTGGAGAGGCCTGGGGGGTCCTATTTATAGGGGGTCGACGTTGGCCCGTGGTCCAGTGCGCCGGCGAGCTCCGGTTCGAAGCTACAGCGCATAGGGGGCGAGGGGAATGAGTCCACGGAGTTGCTGCACGAGCTCCACGTCCAGTAGAGGTGAGAGGAGGAGCGGGGGAGCTTCTGGAGCGCGCGCGCGTGCGAGGCAGAAGAGTGGCCGTTGCGGGCGGGCGGTGCGCGTGTGACGATGATCACTGGAGGGCACAGGAGGAGGGGGACAGCGCCGGGGCGGTCGCGGACGTCAAGGAGCATCGACTGGCGCAAGGGAGTGGCCCGAGGCTGTCGGGGGTGGCTGATTGGCTGGAGCTACAGTGCGTGTCCGCACTGTTGCGTGCTCCAGAGCGCGCGTATGGCTGGCACCTTCGCGCCCTCGTCGCTCCGGTCAAAACCAACGTGCCCAAGAGTGTCTAGAAGGTCAGGGGAGGAGTAAAGAAATGGCCTGCGGCCTTGGATGCCCTGGAGATGCTGAGAGAGAGGGAGGATGCTGGTGACTTGGTGGAAACTTGCTGTCCAGCAAGGTAAACTTGGGTTCTTACCCCTTAATCATGGAGTTGGGGTGCTGGGGAAGTTACTGGGGGAAGCCAGTAACTGAATGAACATGTGGTAAAAAGTTGAGGCCATGGAGAAGAGTAAAAGTGATCAAGATGGAGGTTTTAGTAAAAAGCCAGAAGGTGTTTGATCAGTGTTTGGTCAAGCAAATGACCTCCACTTGACATGGCACTTAACATGATTGTATAACATGTGAAAAAAGGGTGCTTCACCAAATTTGGGCTCATTTGAAGAAACTAGCCAATGTAACTTTGGTGAACCCTAGAAATCAACAGAAACAGCTTCATCTTGATTGAGTCAAGCTAATCATCTCCCCTTGATTCACCACTTGGTGTAGCATCATCATTTGGGGTATTGATCATGCCCACAAAGTTTGAAGCTCCAGATAAAAAGTTGGTAATGTAAAGTTGTTCAAATTTGCATTTGAACAGAAAGGGTTTTGGGGTGATCTGATCAAGTTGCTCTATTCCAAATCTTGTGCCATTTTGTCTAGATGCCTTATTAGGCCATTCTAGCATGTGCACCAAGTTTGAGAGCATTTGGACAAGTTTGGCAATGTAAAGTTGCTCAAACTTCAAATATGGACAGAATGGTTATGAAGGGGTTTGAGGATGTTTTCTTGCTTCCCAAGGCATGGGACTTGGCAAGATCATCAAATATGTCATAAATGACATGATAGAATTTCCCTAGAATTTTTGGAGAAAGTTTCTTTTGTAAATATTTCAAAAGCTTGAAATATCCAGAAAGGGTTTTAGAGGGTTTAGCCCATTATTTTGAACATGACCAAGTGTTCAAACTCTTATATATGGACAATATATGTCCTCTGAGTCTCCCTCAATTTTGGCAAATATTTTTGAAATAGTTAAATAATTTTCCCTATTAAAGACCATTTCTGGCCTTAAGAAAAAGCTTTTAAATAAAATAGGAAAATAACTTTTAAAATTATACCTTTGTGGTTTCTGGGAGTCCTATGACTACTAGGTCTCAAATGTTCCTTTTGAAACAATTTTCTCACCCTAAATCAAGTACTTGCAGTGCAAATCTCAATTCAGAGGTTTTTGGAAAACTAAATTTATAAAATACCTTTTGGCCAAATTAATTTTGTAAGAAAATACTATACTGTTATATAACACTTGGCATGATCATTGGGCAGAAGTTTTGGGTATGGAGATGAATTCTACAAGAGGTCATAGTTGACTTTAATGAGCACAAGAAAAAGCACATGAAGAAAACTCAATTTCAAATAAAAGCCAAATGATGCTTAAAAATTTTTACTGGTCCAAATTTTCATGCTTCAAAGATACAAATAACATGTTACAAAATGCAGGGTGTGACAGACCTACCCCCCTTACAAGAATCTCGTCCCCGAGATTCCTAAACTAGGGCTTAAAAGAGATCGGGAAACTCGGATCTAAGATAGTCTTCTCGTTCCCAGGTTGCTTCTGCTTCGGTGTGGTTGCTCCACTGGACCTTGAAATACTTGATGGTATGGCTTCGCGTTCGTCGTTCTGCTTCGTCCAGAATGCGAATGGGCTTCTCGCGGTAGGTCAAATCAGGCTGCAGATCAATGGCTTGGTGATCCACATCCTTGTAGAGATTGGGCTTGTCCGGAACTTGGAGACATTTCCGGAGTTGTGACACATGGAATACATTGTGCACATCAGATAGCTCAGGCGGTAGTTCCAACTGATAAGCACTTCTCCTCGTCGTGCAGTGATCTCAAAGGGTCCAATGAACCTTGGTGCGAGCTTCCCCTTGACGTGGAAACGCTTTGTTCCCTTCAGAGGAGTTACCCGCAGGTACACATGGTCCCCGACATGGAAACTCATGTTCCGACGGTGAGTGTCAGCATAACTCTTCTGCCTTGACTTGGCTGCCTTTAATCGCTCTCTGACTAGTTGGACTTGCTCTTCTGCTGCGCGGAGATTATCCGGTCCAAAGACTAGTCCTTCTCCAGTCTCTGACCAGTTAAGGGGTGTGCGGCACCTGCGTCCGTACAACACCTCAAATGGTGCCATCTGAAGGCTCGACTGGTAACTGTTGTTATAGGAGAACTCGGCAAAAGGGAGACAATCTTCCCACTTGGCTCCATATGCCAGGACACAGGCTCGGAGCATGTCTTCGAGAATCTGATTGACTCGCTCTGTCTGACCTCCGGACTGTGGGTGGAAGGCTGTGCTGAAAGACAACTTGGTTCCCAAGGCTTCTTGGAATTTCTTCCAGAACCTTGAGGTGAACTGGGTTCCTCGATCTGACACAATCTCCTTGGTAACGCCGTGAAGGCTCACGATTCGGTCGATGTAGAGAGCTGCCAGCCGGTTGCCATCATAAGAGGTCTTGATAGGAATGAAATGGGCCACCTTGGTCAAATGATCGACTATGACCCAGATAGAGTCATGTCCTCTATTCAACCTTGGTAATCCAGCGATGAACTCCATTCCGACTTTATCCCACTTCCACTCAGGAACCTTAAGTGGTTGAAGCAATCCAGCAGGTCGCTGATATTCAGCCTTGACCCTTTGGCACACATCACACTTTGCAACATAGTTTGCAATCTCTCTTTTCATTCCGTGCCACCAGAATCGTGCCTTCAAGTCTTGGTGCATCTTGGTTCCTCCGGGGTGGATGGAATACGGAGTGTCGTCGGCTTCTTGCAGAATCAGCGTCTTCAGCTCTGTGTTGTTTGGTACGCAGATGCGACCATTGTACCAAACAATCCCGTGCTCGTCTTCGGAGAATCCTGGGGCCTTGCCTAGCTTCATCTTCTTCTTGATGCCTTCAATGCTTTCGTGTCCAACTTGTGCCTTCTTGACGTCGTCCACCAGGGTCGGTCTGACTTCCAAATGATCCAGAAATCCAGGGGTGACCAATTACAAATTGAATTGTTCGATCTCCTTAAACAAGGTTGGCTGCCTTTCTTGAATAACGGTATTCAAAGAGCAAGCCTTCCTGCTTAAGGCATCGGCCACCACGTTAGCCTTCCCGGGGTGATATTGAACACTGAGGTCATAGTCTTTGATGAGTTCCAACCATCTCCGCTGCCTCACGTTCAATTCCTTTTGGGTGAAAATGTACTTCAGACTTTTATGGTCTGTGTAGATCTCACACCACTTCCCTAGGAGGTAATGCCGCCATGTCTTCAAGGCATGAACTACTGCCGCTAGCTCAAGATCGTGAGTAGCGTAGTTCTCCTCATGGGGTCGTAGCTGCCTGGAGAGGTATGCTATGATGCGACCTTCTTGCATCAGAACGCTTCCCAATCCAGTTCGAGAGGCATCACAATATATCACGAACTCCTTGTGAATATCAGGTGTTGCCAGAACTGGGGCGGTGGTCAATCTCTTCTTGAGCTCTTGGAAGCTCTCTTCGCATTTTGGCGTCCACTCGAACTTCTTGTCCTTCTATAGGAGCTGAGTCATTGGTCGTGCAATGCTAGAGAATCCTTCGACGAACTTGTGGTAATAGCCCGCTAGTCCGAGGAAGCGTCTAACTTCCTTGATGGTCGTTGGAGATTGCCATTGGGTCACAGCTTCGATCTTTGCACGATCAACAGATAATCCTTCCTCGGTCAAGACGTGACCTAAGAATCCAACTTTATGCAGCCAGAACTCACACTTGCTGAATTTGGCATACAGTTGGTGCTCACGAAGCTTGTCTAGGACCATCC
Organism: Secale cereale; assembly: GCA_902687465.1. NCBI lineage: Eukaryota > Viridiplantae > Streptophyta > Magnoliopsida > Poales > Poaceae > Secale > Secale cereale. The sequence continues at coordinate 317,973,096 of LR738714.1, forward strand.
TCAGATGCTGCTCGTGCTCTTCCTCCGACTTCGAGAACACAAGAATGTCATCAATGAAGACGACAACGAACTTGTCCAAATATTCCATGAAGACTTTATTCATGAGATACATGAAGTAAGCTGGGGCATTGGTTAACCCAAAGAACATGACCGTGCACTCGTACAGGCCATATCTGGTTACGAATGCCGTCTTCGGAATATCTTGGGGTCTGATCTTTAGCTGGTAGTACCCAGATCTGAGGTCGATCTTGGAGAACACCTTGGCTCCGCTGAGTTGATCAAACAGATCTTCGATCTTGGGAAGTGGATACTTGTTCTTGATTGTAACTTCATTGAGGGAACGATAGTCAATGCATAAGCGGATGGTACCGTCCCTCTTTGCCACAAACAGAATGGGAGATCCCCAAGGGGAGCCACTTGGGCGAATAAATCCCTTCCTTAGCTGCTCCTCCAGCTGCTTCTTCAACTCAGCTAATTCTTCCGTCCCCATTCTATAAGGCTTCTTATAGATGGGTCCTGCTTCGGGCACGAGCTCGATGATGAACTTAATGTCACGGTCAGGGGGCATTCCCGGTAGTTCATCCGGAAAGACATCAGGATACTCACATACCACCGGTACTTGATCTAGCCCAACTTCAGACAGACTGTTGACTTTAGCGGCTTGAGCGGAAGAGGAGTTGGAAGCAAACTTGACTTCGACTCCTAGGTCATTGGTCACAGTGACTGTCCGATTGGCACAGTCTAACAAGCCTTGGTGCTTACTGAGCCAATCCATCCCTAAGATCACATCCAAGCCTTGCGATCTCAGGATGATGAGGTCTGCTAGGAAGTCTACACCGTTAATGGTAATGCCGACTCCTTTAAAGCCTATCTTGGCTCTCATCTCGGCTCCGGGGGTTTGTACCACCATAGGGTTATTCAGGGGTGTAGGGGTCATGCCACTTTTTATGCAAATCTTTGAGTGACAAATTAATGCGTTGCTCCAGAATCAAACAAGACAGTTGCAGGTGCTGAGTTGACAAGGAATGTACCCAGCACGACGTCCGGGTCTTCCTGGGCTTCTTCAGCAGTGACGTGATTCACACGCCCCTTCCCATGGTTAGGTGGATTGCGAGGAGCTGGGTTCCTTGGTGGCATTCCACGGCCTTGTCCTTGGTTCTGCGCATTGGGGCGCGGGGCATCAGGCTTCTTGTTGGGGCACACCCTTGAGATGTGTCCGGGCTGACCACATCCAAAGCAAGTGACTTGGTTTGGATTGATCTTGTTGCCACCACTGGTATTCGGGTTGAAAGCTGGCCTGGGGTTGGCATACTGCTGAGGCTGAGGGTTGGCACGAGGTGCAGGAGCTCTTGGTTGCTGATAGGTTGGCTTGGCCGGGGCTGACTGCCACGGACGAGGCTTCTGGTTGCTGGAACTTCCCTTACTAACCAACTTGCGCTTGCGAGTGTCTTCCAAAGCACGCCGCTTGTCTTCAAGCATAAGTGCCTTGTTCACCAGGTCAGGGAAAGACGGGCAGTCGCACACGACAAGCGAGTATTGCAGAGTCTGATTAAGGCCTTCCATGAAGCGCTCCCTTTTTGCAGCATCAGTGCTGACATCTTCAGGGGCATACCTTGACAGAACACTGAACTTCTCCATGTACTCCTTGACAGTGCTACTTCCTTGCTTCAGGGCTCGGAACTCACGCTTTTTGATAGCCATGATTCCGGAAGGAATGTGGGCCTTGCGGAATTCTGCCTTGAAGTTGACCCAAGTGATGTCTTGTTCAGCATGCATGGCCTTGAATCCATCCCACCAAGCTCTAGCAGTCCCCCCGAGGCAGTGGGCTGCATAAGCCACCTTCTCGCGGTCTTCGGTGCATCCGACTAGTTCCAGTATCTCCTCAATGGAACGAACCCAGTCGTCTGCATCCAGGGGTTCAGCAGTCTCGATGAAGGTTGGCGGTGCATGCTTCTTGAACTCTGCCAACGTGGAACGTCCATTGCCATTCCCCGCCGGCTGGCGGTTGTTGGTGACAGCTTGAGCAATCAGCTGGAGAGCTGCAGTGTTGGCTTGGCGTTCCTCTCGGAAAGCTTGGAGAAGCTGAGCCATGTTCATGCTTGGAGGAGGTGGTGGTGGAGCTTGGTCGTTGGTTTGATCGTGGCCTGCCTCTGGCTGAGCGGATGCTCCGGCTTCGGGCTGCTGGGTAGAGGTACCAGTACGAGTTACAACAGGCATCCTGTTGGAGCGGTAAAAGGTCTCATGACTCGGAAGAGGGAAAGCAAGATAGATGGTTTCCTACTAAGGGGGTGGGTGTGACACTAAATCAAATCATGCAAGGGCCGAAAGGCCAAAACACACTCATAAAAATCCAAATGGGTGATGTAGTCGTTTACACATTCCCGAAGGAAGAATACGACATACATCCAGACACAACAAAAGCAAACACTAGATGGTTCATATGAACCAGACAAGGACTCGACTGCGCATAGGGGTTACACGACCTATCCTACAGTAGAGGTTACAACTGGCATATCCGAGTAGCGAATAATGCCTAAGCGGCGGAATGCTCGGTCGCGTATTCCGGCTCTTCTGGGTCTTCCTCCTTGTCTTCATCTGTCTGGGCCCCCTTGTCACTTGAGGGTGTGGGGGAGTGGAGGAGTTGGATACGACGGTGCTTCGTCGGTGGTGCAGGGAAAAGCTTGCGACATTCCCTTGCTGTCATCCGGCGTCGCCGAGGTGGTTCTTCATTCCTGGAAGATACATCCTCGGAGGGCCTTCCGCCTCGATATGCGATAGCGGATTGTCCAAAAGGTGCTCCTTCCTTCTTGATCCTATTTGCCTTCTCTTGAGCTCGACGAAGAAGTGCCTTGGTCTTGTGAAGTTCTTCTCGAAGCTTCATTGATTCCGAGGCCAAGTCTTGTGCCAAGCTGTCGGCACATAGACTGAAGTAGGTCTGGAACCGAAGCGAGAGTCCTTCCTTCAGTGGAGGGGCTAGTGCGCTGCTTTCTTCTTCACCTTCCTTTCGGTAAGGTAAGAAGCGAGTTGTCATCTTGGCTGCCATCTCCGGAAGAAGCTCGCGGAGACGGGTTAATGCCTTGAGTGCAGCAGCCTCGACAGCGAGTGGGAGTGTTGCCATCTGGGGTCCCTCGAAGAACCAACTTGTGGGAGGATCGTTTGCCTTCACGATCACTTCGACATGGTACTCCACCTCTGTATCGCTCACCCAATGCTCAAGGTAGGTGAGGATGGGTGCTCGGTGGAACTGACACTCCTGGAGGCTATCCTCGAGAAGTAAGGGAAACCAAGTGGTCAGGTGCTCTTCGGGTACAGCGGCCATCTACAAAGGTGGAATAGGAGGGGTTAATAAGCTGATGAACTCAGGTTTAGAAAAGAAGAGAGATTCAGAAGGTTTTTGAAAAGGGGTCTCATCTAACTAACGCCCATGCTAACTAAGGCTTCCTACTGTCAGGATGGCTCTAATGCCAGCTCTGTGGGGACCCCGACTTAGAAGTCGAGATCACCGAATGCACGTGTACAGTGATCCCAGAGATCAATGCTCACTGAACACACAGAAGCTGAAATAACAAGAGTCTTACATCCATAAAAATAGTCTTACACGAATTATGGCCATTATGGCCAAGTCTTACATAGATAGAGCCTCACGGGCTGAATAGCAAATAACTCAAATAGCGGAAGTCTTCGATAACGGGTAGAACCCACGCCATCTGCCTTAACCCTTCAGGCATTCTGACTGGGATAGCGTCCTAGTTCGCATGTTCGTCTCCAAAGAACTCTTCCTCATATTCCTGTTCTCCCATGCCTGGCCAATTAAATAACCAGTGGCAAGCCAATGAGTACTTTGAATGTACTCGCAAGCAACCCATGATGTGGTTCAAAGTAACAATGCAATTGAACGATAATGAACAATCTAGCAAAGGGCTAGAATAAATATTCTACTATCAAGTTTATGCATCACTAACCTTGCGTAACCTCGAAGACAGGTTACCGATATCCACATGAATATGATTCAACTCATCGAGTCAAGACACCACCTTGACTCATCACACACATACTATCATCGATGAGTAAAATTCTGGACATAGTTTAAATAGCACCACCCAACTGTCCATGACCGTGGACACGGCTATTCGAATAGTTTTACACTCTGCAGAGGTTGCGCACTTTACCCACAAGATCCGGGGAACTTCCGTGTCATCCACGACCCGCGGTACCTCAAGTACCCGGGGTAAGCACCCGGTCATTACCTTTCCTTAGACGACACTAACATAGAGTCCACTCGTTGGTACACGGCCCTCGGGTACAACAATAGATCACGGGACTTGCCCTAATTTCAATGTCACACGTACCAGAAGGGACCAACGGTGTGTCCGGTGCCCTGTGAAAACAGTCATGGTCGTCTATCCAAGCACGACCCCGTCACGGGAAAGACCTCAAGTCTTCCCGTCACTAGTAATGCGGGCACCATGCTAGTATCGACCTAAGTAATCAATAAAGCCCCGTCCCATAAGGGGTAGTGTGGTTGCACATGTTTGGTTGGGACGGTAGTCATACATAAATCTAATCCATCATTCCACCATGCACAAGATTTTACCGGCACATCACTTCTTTCTCAAGTGATGACCTAATTCAACATCACCCTCAGGCATTAGGGGCACCCGATGGGTTCATGCAAAGATTTTTAACCACGAAGGTTCATGTCACACATGCATCATCAAGTATCAAGACTAACTATTTATAGGTCATCTAGCACATAGCAAGATCAAGTTCAAGCATGCATCATGTGGTGGTTTCAACTAGGTCACTATCGTAACCCTAACATCATGCATCGGAAACATACGAGTTCCAAAGAACAAGTGTATCATGGTCAAAGGGCTGCTTGCCTGGATTGGCTTGGTCTTCAAAGTCTTCAAATCCTTCTCCTTCTTCTTCCACAGCAACTTCGTCAAATACGGGATCTATACGTCGCATAATAACAACGGAAAAATAAAACCACAAATAAAACAGAAAAATCAAAGTGCTCAGAAAAATGTCAACTTATTTTTGTTAAATACTAGAGGAATTTCTAAGATGGGGAAAAAATCTTAGTTGGAGTTTTGGAGTTACAGAATGGAATCTATTGATTTTAGAACAGGAGTTTTACTGCTCAAATTTGAATTTAAATTTGAACAGAACAGAAAAGTTTCATAGATGTGAGTGAAAGTGGTACCATTAAATAGGTTGGAATATTACAAGATTTTAGGAGTTGGAATTATTTTATTTGGACCATTATTCTTTTCTGTAGAAATGTTTAAAACAATTACAGAAAAGAAAAAGGAAAAGTGCCCTGTGCAACTGGGCCAGAGAAGGTCACAGTGCACGGCCCAGGGCGGACCAGCCCAGCCGCACGGGAGCCTGCGCGCGCACGTCAGGTTTTTGAACCTGACGGGCGAGGCCCGTCGGTCAGTGACTGAGAGGAGGGGGAGAGAGGTGTGGGGATGACAGGTGGGGCCCGCCTGTCATCTCCAACCTTGCGGCCACGGCGACGGCGAGCTCACCGGCGAGGTTTCCGGCCACGGCGACGGCAACGGAGGGTAGGAATGGGTCCAGGTCGAGTGGCGGATGTAGGGGTGGTGGTGTGGCACGCCGGGGAGGTCAGGTTCGCCGGCGGCGAGGTGGGACGGCGGAGGAGTCTCGGGAGGTCGTCGCACCGGTCGTTTCCGACTGCAACAGGAGGGGGAAACAGGGGGAAACGATCAGTGAGGTGAGGGGGTTCCAAATCGGGCAAAAGGAGAGGCAGGGGAGGCCCGTACTGCGAGATCGCCGGCGGCCCGACGCGGCGGAGCTCCGGTCGATCCCGAGCACTGGGACTTCCTGGGGAGGAACTGGTGGTGTTGGGGGGCTCAGTGAGGTGTGGTGGAGCTGCTGATGCTGCTGGAGAGGCCCGGGGGGTCCTATTTATAGGGGGTCGACGGAGGCCCGTGGTCCAGTGCGCCGGCGAGCTCCGGCTCGAAGCTACAGCGCACAGGGGGCGAGGGGAATGAGTCCACGGAGTTGCTGGACGAGCTCCACGTCCAGTAGAGGTGAGAGGAGGAGCGGGGGAGCTTCTGGAGCGCGCGCGCGTGCGAGGCAGAAGAGTGGCCGTTGCGGGCGGGCGGCGCGCGTGTGACGATGATCACTAGAGGGCGCAGGAGGAGGGGGGACAGCGCCGGGGCGGTCGCAGACGTCGAGGAGCATCGACTGGCGCGAGGGAGTGGCCCGAGGCTGTCGGGGGTGGCTGATTGGCTGGAGCTACAGTGCGTGTCCGCACTGTTGCATGCTCCAGAGCGCGCGTATGGCTGGCACCTTCGCGCCCTCGCCGCTCCGGTCAAAACCAACGTGCCCAAGAGTGTCTAGAAGGTCAGGGGAGGAGTAAAGAAATGGCCTGCGGCCTTGGATGCCCTGGAGATGCTGAGAGAGAGGGAGGATGCTAGTGACTTGGTGAAAACTTGCTGTCCAGCAAGGTAAACTTGGGTTCTTACCCCTCAATCATGGAGTTGGGGTGCTGGGGAAGTTACTGGGGGTAGCCAGTAACTGAATGAACATGTGGTAAAAAGTTGAGGCCATGGAGAAGAGTAAAAGTGATCAAGATGGAGGTTTTAGTAAAAAGCCAGAAGGTGTTTGATCAGTGTTTGGTCAAGCAAATGACCTCCACTTGATATGGCACTTAACAGGATTGTATAACATGTGAAAATAGGGTGCTTCACCAAATTTGGGCTCATTTGAAGAAACTAGCCAATGTAACTTTGGTGAACCCTAGAAATCAACAGAAGCAGCTTCATCTTGATTGAGTCAAGCTAATCATCTCCCCTTGATGCACCACTTGGTGTAGCATCATCATTTGGGGTATTGATCATGCCCACAAAGTTTGAAGCTCCAGATAAAAAGTTGGTAATGTAAAGTTGTTCAAATTTGCATTTGAACAAAAAGGGTTTTGGGGTGATCTGATCAAGTTGCTCTATTCCAAATCTTGTGCCATTTAGTCTAGATGCCTTATTAGGCCATTCTAGCATGTGCACCAAGTTTGAGAGCATTCGGACAAGTTTGGCAATGTAAAGTTGCTCAAACTTCAAATATGGACAGAATGGTTATGAAGGGGTTTGAGGATGTTTTCTTGCTTCCCAAGGCATGGGACTTGGCAAGATCATCAAATATGTCATAAATGACATGATAGAATTTCCCTAGAAGTTTTGGAGAAAGTTTCCTTTGTAAATATTTCAAAAGCTTGAAATATCCAGAAAGGGTTTTAGAGGATTTAGCCCATTATTTTGAACATGACCAAGTGTTCAAACTCTTATATATGGACAATATATGTCCTCTGAGTCTCCCTCAATTTTGGCAAATATTTTTGAAATAGTTAAATAATTTTTCCCTATTAAAGACCATTTCTGGCCTTAAGAAAACGCTTTTAAATAAAATAGGAAAATAACTTTCAAATTATACCTTTGTGGTTTCTGGGAGTCCTATGACTACTAGGTCTCAAATGTTCCTTTTGAAACAATTTTCTCACCCTAAATCAAGTACTTGCAGTGCAAATCTCAATTCAGGGGTTTTTGGAAAACTAAATTTATAAAATACCTTTTGGCCAAATTAATTTTGTAAGAAAATACTATACTGTTATATAACACTTGGCATGATCATTGGGCAGAAGTTTTGGGTATGGAGATGAATTCTACAAGAGGTCATAGTTGACTTTAATGAGCACAAGAAAAAGCACATGAAGAAAACTCAATTTCAAATAAAAGCCAAATGATGCTTAAAAATTTTTGCTGGTCCAAATTTTCATGCTTAAAAGATACAAATAACATGTTACAAAATGCAGGGTGTGACATGCGGCCAAATACTTCCTCACGCGAGAAGTGTAGCAAGCACATTAATAATCTAGCCAAACTATCTTAGAATGAACATTACATTCCACAAGAAAAATAATTCATCAGACGACAAGCAAAGCAAGCACCAGGATAATTAACCACGTTAGATTTCATATTGTCATGGATTCGGTAATGTCCTGGATTTCGTAATGTCCTGGACTCTCCATATTTCATAATTAAAGTCATAGACTATCAAATGAGTTACCTATTTCAAGGATCAAGAGGAGGGAGGGGTGGCTCACCGCGCATTGGGGTCGCTGGGGCTGAGGGGGTCGACATCAGGGTTGAGGACGTTGGTGTCATGGTCGGGGTCGCTGGGGCTGAGGTGGTTGATGGCGTCCTTCACCTCCTCGTCGATCTGCGCCTAGTTGACCTGCAGAGATCAATTTTGGTCAGAGAGAGAGAGAGAAAAAGACTTGCCGGTGGAGAGAAGATGGCGCCGGCCGATGGAGGGGACTTCTCTCGGCACGGGAGGCACAGGGGAGGGGCCGAGCCGGGGGATGGACCTAGGGCCGGGGACGGCACGGGAGGAGGGGTGTCGGGCGGCCTGTGGCTGGCGTCGGGGTCAGGGTTGAGGTCGGATGCGGCATCGATAGCGACGTTGGTGGGTGCGGCATCGGCAGTGGCGTGGGAGCTCAGAGAGGGGATCGAGAGAGAGAGAGAGAGACAAAGAGAGAGAGAGAGAGAGAGAGAAAGAGAGAGAGAGAGAGGAAGATAGCGTGTGGTCGACAGGGTCGGAGCTATAGCCAACTTAGCTATAGCGGGGCTCGCAAAGACGCGCTTTAGCTAAGTTAGCTATAGCGCGGCTCCAACTAAAACGCGCTACTGCTACTAATTTTTTCAATTTCATTTTTTATTTTTTTATTTTTATTTTTTATTTTTTATTTCTATTTTTCATTTTTCTGTTTCTTATCTTTCATTTCCATTTTTCTTCTTCTTATCTTACATTTCCATTTTTCATTTTCATTTCCTTGTTTCATTTTCATTTCCTTGTTGTATAAGTTCTAGCGGGGGTATAGCGAGGGGTTAGGTCTGCTGCGGCAATAACACCGTGTACCCTCCGGATAATAACTGGTCTATAATATATATTACATCATTTCACTACTGCAGGATGTTGCTAACGCGACACTACGATCAGAGAGCCTTCGACGAAACAGTGTGCGATGCAATAATCGCAAATGGTGGTGTAAAAAACCGTCAAAAAGGTGCAAAACGTTTGTGATTATGGATGCATCAAACACAGTTCAGATTCAGTTGGTGCCACATTTGGATTTGTTTGCACCCAGCTGACCAGAGTTGGAATCAAGCTTGTAAAGGGAGCTGCCATATCATTTCTATAGGCAGCTACTGCTTCGTGGATTGCCTCAGCTTTGGTATCAGCTCTTGTTTTCTCGATCGCCCGTGCCACCTTCTCGTCGATCATCACTTTAGTGAACTTATTTATCTGTCTTTTGGCCTCGGGGTCCTCATTATAATAGTACTTCCATGTGGCGCCATCTCCGGCGCCGTGCACATGTTCATATTGTGGCCGCTGGCCCAACAGGTGTCCCATCATTACATTCATGGCCCAGGTGAAAGGAGTGCCCTACTTATACTTCACTGACGACTGGGTCGACTAAGTCGACGAGTCGCTTTCGGCCGCAATCTTGTGTTGCTCTCTCTGCAAAATGGAGCGTGAATCGTTTACTAATGTGACTAGGATGTAGTAGACTTCATTGATTAGAAGCTAATATATAAGGTTGTAAAAGGATAATTACCAATAATCTCATGAATTTCCTTGTCGTCCCGTCGGTGAAAAAAAACTTTTGGGGGGTCCTGCAAGAATCGGGCCCTAATGAAGTTGTGCTTCTGCGGGTCGATGAACTCAACCAAGGGGTCTGGGATCCCCAGACGTTCACGTTCCGCATCCTCCTTAGCCCACACAGGCCTATTTCACGTGTAACCATGACTTCTGAGGCGGTGGTTCCCCATGTTCTTTGCCTGCAGCTGCTTGCCTCTCTCCGACCTACCCTTGGTAGCTACATCATTACAAGTTGCCTTGAACTTTTCAAAGTCCTCTAGCATAATTTTCAGATTGTCTGCAACAATCTCAGCATAGGTTTCATGGTCTATTTAAATCGCCATTTTCACCCTAGTTTTCCAAGCGCTCAATGCGTTGCTGAACTTCCCTAGGGCTTTGTTGTTGATTTTTTTTCATGTCATCATCATTCCATGGGTCGACGTCGTCATTCCGACTGGGGAACAAGAATCTTGCGTGCAACCTAGTTAGGAGCAGCTGCTTCAAATGTTCATTCTTCCGTATTTTTGTGGTGTTGATGTTAGCGGTATCCCGTAGGAAGCATGCTAGTTAGTTGCCGACACACGCTACCACTTCCCGCAGCTCTATTTGCTCAAAATCGCCGAGGTGCACCGCCGTGACCACCAGTCTTCCAGTGCCGAGCTCATTTGGGCGTCGTGCCCTCTTTGTCTTCTTTCCTTCACTGGCTTGGAAGGTCCCACCTTCTGTGCAGTCGTTAGCAACATCATCAGGGCCCGTCTCAGTGCCGATGTTGGGGGCATCAGTGTCGGCGCCGGCGCCACCACCATCATCGTGTCTCATGACAAGGGGGTCCTGACACCCTTTTCCTCCTGATCCGCAAGAAAGTCGAGGTAGGGGTGTGCTCGTCCTTCTTGGGTGTAAGAACCTCCGGCCTCATCATTGTCGGTCATGGTTCCTAGGGTTCATTGTCATTGCCGTTTAATTAACGAGCTTTATATAATAAAGTGAATAACAACAAAAAAGTGACCTTCGTTTGCCTGAATGTCGTTTCATTCCCGTTGCAGCAAATTTTGAGCACTCGATATGTCCAACTTTCTAGCATAAGTCATGCCGAAATTCATGAAAACTTACAGCATGAACTATGGTGGAAAGTGCACACATAGAGCGCCTGAAATTTGCCGGATTGGAAATGAATCAACATTTCTGGCAAAACATAGGTCAATTGGAATCGGTTTCCCTGCAAATGACAATAAACCCTATATGTTGAAGTTGCATTTCACTAGCATCTGCACTACCAATTTACCATAGCAAAAGTAGTACTTTTCATTACAGTGTGGCATGAACAGTACCATATTCCAACACTAGCAAGCTGCCAGCAATGGAATAGGCAAGAATATCATATAACTGTATAAAGGATAAAGGATACATGGATAAGTGCAAGCATAACTATGTGATGCATTAGTCAATAGCACAACGCAATAATTTCAACTTTTTGATGAATTCAAGTTATTCGAAATAGCACTACAACATTCCATCGTGAGTAACAATGCATTGTTAAAATACGAGGATGCAAAAGGCTAAATTTTCTCGACAACTCTAGTCATCATAATTTTCTCGACAACTCTTGTCATCAAAATACCAGGATTCATCTAGCATTCTGCGGCCAAATACTTCCTCACGCGAGAAGTGTAGCAAGCACAACAATAATCTAGCCAAACTATCTTAGAATGAACGTTACATTCCACAAGAGAAATAATTCATCAGACGACAAGCAAAGCAAGCACCAGGATAATTAACCACATTAGATTTCATAATGTCCTGGATTCGGTAATGTCCTGGATTTCGTAATGTCCTGGACTCTCCATATTTCATAATTAATGTCATAGACTATCAAATTAGTTACCTATTTCGAGGATCAAGAGGAGGGAGGGGGTGGCTCACCGCGCATTGGGGTCGCTGGGGCTAAGGGGGTCGACATCAGGGTTGAGGACGTTGGTGTCATGGTCGGGGTCGCCGGGGCTGAGGTGGTTGAGGGCGTCCTTCACCTCCTCGTCGATGTGCGCCTAGTTGATCTGTAGAGATCAATTTTGGTCAGAGAGAGAGAGAGAGAGAAAGAGACTTGCCGGCGGAGAGAAGATGGTGCCGGCCGATGGAGGGGACTTCTCTCGGGAGGGGAGGCACGGGGGAGGGGCCGAGCCGGGTGATGGACCTAGGGCCGGGGATGGCACGGGAGGAGGGGTGTCGGGCGGCCTGTGGCTGGCGTCGGGGTCGGGGTTGAGGTCGGATGCGGCATCGATAGCGACGTGGGCGGGTGCGGCATCGGCAGTGGCGTGGGAGCTCAGAGAGGGGATCGACAGAGAGAG
>LR738714.1:317985183-318005536 GCA_902687465.1 Secale cereale
AGAGAGAGAGAGAGAGAGAGAGAGAGAGAGAGAGAGAGAGAGGAAGATAGCGTGTGGTCGACAGGGCCCGAGCTATAGCCAACTTAGCTATAGCGCGGCTCGCAAAGACGCGCTATAGCTAAGTTAGCTATAGCGCGGCTCCAGCTAAAACGTGCTACTGCTACTAATTTTTTTCAATTTCATTTTTTATTTTTTATTTCTATTTTTCATTTTTCTGTTTCTTATCTTTCATTTCCATTTTTCTTCTTCTTATCTTACATTTGCATTTTTCTTTTTCATTTCCTTGTTGTATAAGTTCTAGCAGGGGTATAGCTAGGGGTTAGGTCTGCTGGAGCAATAACACCGTGTACCCTCCGGATAATAATTGGTCTATAATATATATTACATCATTTTACTACTGCAGGATGCTGCTAACGCGACACTACGATCAGAGACCCTTCGACGAAACAGTGTGCGATGCAATAATCGCAAATGGTGGTGTAAAAAACCGTCAAAAAGGTGCAAAACGTTTGTGATTACGGATACACACTTATAAGGACAAGTTGCATAACCAAATGAAACATCCACTTACATAGGTGGCTATTACAACCATGACATTTGCACACACCAAAGTAAACTATTACATGCATAATTACATAGGTGGCTACTACACACATGACATTTCCACACACCAATAAAGTAATCTATATATTACATGCATGATTAACTAGCATAAATGATCATCTGATCATCATCTACTTCTTGTGATGCTTGCTCTGCTTGTGGCTAGATCCGACACAGTGATACGTGGCAAATAAGACGAACTTTGTAAGCAATGTCGGAGACATCAAGAACGAACCAGTTTAGAGTTGCGTGTGCGATACATGGCATACAGTTGATCCATCTGAGCTATTTGTGATGGAATAAGCCGTGTGTGTTGTTGTGGGCAAATGCTTGCTGGTATATTACCGTTTGTGATTGATGAACTCATCACTAACGGGGTACCTAGTGCGGTCCGTGTGCGATGTGATATGATCTATCTGCAGAACACATATGCTCTATGTACAAAAGAACAACATATATATATATACTTGTAACATGACATGATTGCAATACCGAATTAAACATCGAATTACGTTATATAAAAAATACCATAAATATTGGAAGGTTCAAATTCAAAGATTACAATGCCCAAATTCAAATATTGTAAACCTCATCACTTCTGCAAAGGGATCAGCCGCTGACAAGTCATGTGCTGGTTTGACACAATGACTTCCACTTACTCTATCATATGCTCTGCCAATACGATGATTAGCTTTTATGGAGTCTCTTCCATTCTGAAGTACCTGCCAGCTCTGATCAGCATACCATTCATCTTTCCTAATTAAATGTGTGTTCAACCTCAGTACCCTCAGCACCCTTGCTCTGGCAAGAAAGAACCTGGCGAGTGTAATCTCCGGGAAGGTCCCTCGGTAGGAGTTCAAAGTAATGTTTGAGAGATGCAGATCTGGGCATTCAATGTGATTGTCGTCATAAACATTATCCACCTTCGGGCCTATTATTATCTGCAAAAGAAGAGAACGAGTTAGTGCCTACATGCAGTTTTGAACAGTACTACACGCCTATTTGGTATGCAGGATTTGTAAAATGCACCAACATGCCATCTTCGATCTGACATGATTAACATGGGCATTTGATTACAATCTAGAAAAATGTAGCCTTCTTCACAAGAGGATGGATTGGACAAAAATTCCCTAAGAAAACTAGTAAAGATGAATCCAATGAAATGCTTATGGATTGTAAACATATGAATCAAGCAACCAATATGGGGTGGGGGTGTATGTCCTGAAATCCACCAAAATTCCTTCAGAAATCGTAGTAAATTGTCATTGTAAACTTGGGATAAGGTGCAAAAAATTGAACTCCCTTATGGTTAACATTTAACAGGAAAGGAACATCACCTCGATATACAGCTTCTTCAGGCACGGAAAGCATCCCAGGCAACTGACAACTTGGTCCAGGTTGGGGCCGACAGATTCTAGTGCCAAGACCTTCACTGTACCCAGAATTTGGGTGAAGCTTTAGTGGATGACAGACGAACATACATCTTGAAAACTAGAAATAATGTTGATATCAACAAGGAGAGGTATAAGGCGACTGTTGTACCTGAAAGTAGTAGTATGTGACAGACGAGTAGCCCACCGCTGTCAATTTCGGTGCAAAAATGACATTGATTCTTGTTGGACCTTGTTGATCAACTACAAGTAATATCTCAAGTGAAGGTGTGTCCCTAATGACAATATTGTGGTCCACCTTTTGTGATCTCTCGTTGCAGCACCAGCAACACACATAAATAGTCCGAAGAGTCCTGGAGCTCATGTGGAAGGTACTCGACCAATTCATCGCCAAAAGACAAAGGAACTCGAGTGTAGTACATCCGTGGAGCAGGCGCTCCATGTCATCCTTTGGGATGCAAACGGCGGCGAGCTTGAGGTGCTTCAGTCCAGGTAGAAAAAGAGTGGGCGTGTCATTAAGTGGGGGGAAATGGCAGTTCATGAACTTGGCGAGGCGCAGCATGGGCGCAAAGCGGAGCGTGGACGTTGGTAGCAAGCACATATGCCCATCAGTAAAACTGAGCTCCTTGAGATGATCTATGGCGGGGGATTAGAACCACTCATCAAGCTTGGCTCGGTCCTTGCCGTTGGAACGGAACTTGCCCATGATATGGCCTCCGCTTGGGCCATGGTGACTGCTGAGGATCTGGGAGAACGCATCCAAACTTTTGCGATAGCCATGGCGAGCTCGTGGGCATCGAGGAGGTCAACGGGGGTGAGGAGCCATAGGGGGCGCCATCGCTGGGAAAGGGTGGTTGTCCTCGTCCCATATTTGATTGGGAGGAGGGATATGATGACTTTCAACATATCATCGGGGAGGTTGCTGATGAAGTCTAGGCCTGTTGGAGTCGATTGTGTTTTTTGCTCGACCCGCCTTAGCTTGTTGGCAGACTCGTTCTCCACCTCGTCGGCGGCGATGGAAACCTCTGTCTCCATATTCACACCATGCTCCGGTGCTTCAGCAGCCCCGGCGTCACCACTCCCTCCGATGGGGTGCTTCGGTGGCCTCCTCATACACTGACGACTTTGAGGACTGAGAGCGGCGTCGAAGATGCGTGCGAAGAGAGAGGATTGTGTGTGTGGCGAGGATGGGAGGGGTGCGGCCGCTCGGGCGCACTATTAATACAGACCAGTGGGAGCGAGGCAGGCGGATGTCAAAGGTTGTCTCGCTTCCCAGTGAGAACGACTGCTTAACGTTTCTCTGGCGGTCAAATGTTTGTTTGTTGGGTTTTCAACTATAGAAAAATTGAAATAAATGCTTAAAAGACATGACACCTGGCATGGTTCCATGGTATGACCTCACCATGCCCTGGTAAAATTTTGAGAAGGTTTGGCTTATGTCACCATGCACGCCCTTCATAAATTGAACCATCACCGAGGAAGTTCCATGCTTTCGATAGGGAAATCCACAAGATTGAAGGGGAATCCAAATTTCCGTCCTAGTTTGTCATTCAGTTTTTTCCAACGATCAACACACCACCTCAAATGCAACGTGTTCAAATTTGACATCTTTCGGGGCTCATTTACCTTATTTATGGGATTATGTGCATTTTCTAGGCATTAATGGACATAATTCAAATTCGAACAATCGGTGCATGAAAAGGTGCACAACAACGGTCTAGAAAACCATGATCATGTTATTTAGTACATTCTCATGCCTTTTACAAGGAATGGGCAGATATTTCAAGGGAATGTGTGGAAATAGTCAACCATAAACGCGTCATTTACTGGGTTACCAACTATAAAAAAATGAAACACATGGTTGGAAAACATGACGCTTGGCGTGGTGCCATGGTATGGCCTCACCATGCCCTGGTAAAAATTGGAGAATGTTTTCATTATGTCATGATGCACGCCTTTCATAAATCGAACCATCACCGAGGAAGTTTCATGGTTTTGAGGGGGAAATCACCAAGACTGAAGGGGGATCCAAATTTCCTTTGCCCTTTGTCCACGAGTTTTTTGCTACGATGAACATATAACCTGTAAATCACCGTGTTCAAATTTGGCACTTTTCCGGGTTCATTTACCAAATTTAGGGGATTATGTGCATTTCCTAGTCATTAATGCACATAATTCAAGATTAAACAATCGGTGCATGAAAGGGCCCACAAGAACGGCCTTGAAAACCATGCTCGTTCCATTTCCTAAATTCTCATGCCTTTTACAAGGAAGGGACAGATATTTCGAACAAATGTGTGGCAATAGTCAAACACAAATGTTTGTTTGTTGGGTTTTCAACTATAGAAAAAATGAAATAAATGCCTGAAAAACATGACGCCTGGCATGGTGCCATGGTATGACCTCACCATGCACTAGTAAAAATTTGAGAAGGTTTGGCTTATGTCGTCATGCACGCCCTTCATAAATCGAACCATCACCGAGGAATTTCCATGCTTTCGAGAGGGAAATCCCCAAGATTGAAGGGGAATCCAAATTTCCATCCTAGTTTGTCATTTAGTTTTTTTTCCAACGATCAACACACCGCCTCAAATGCAATGTGTTCAAATTTGACATTTTTTCGGACTCATTTACCATATTTATGGGATTATGTGCATTTTCCTGGCATTAATGAACATAATTCAAATTCGAACAATCGGTGCATGAAAAGATGCACCTGAACGATCTGGAAAACCATGCTTGTGTTATTTACTACATTCTCATTCCTTTTACAAGGAATGGGCAGATATTTCGAGGAAATGTGTGGCAATAGTCAACCACAAATGTTTGTTTATTGGGTTTTCAACTATAGAAAAAATGAAATAAATGCTTGGAAAACATGTTGCCTGCTGTGGTGCCATGGTATGGCCACCATGCCGAGGAAACAATTAGAGTTGGTTTGGCTTATGTCGTCATGCATGCCCTTCATAAATCAAACCATCACCGAGGAAGTTCCATGCTTTCGAGAGGGAAATCCCCAAGATTGAAGGGGGATCCAAATTTCTATCCTAGTTTGTCATTCAGTTTTTTTCCAACGATCAACACACCGCCTCAAATGCAACGAGTTCAAATTTGACATTTTTCCGGGCTCATTTACAATATTTATGGGATTATGTGCATTTTTCTAGGCATTAATGGACATAATTCAAATTCGAACAATCAGTGCATCAAAAGGTGCACAAGAACGGTCTGGAAAACCATGCTCGTGTTATTTTCTACATTCTCATGACTTTTACATGGAATGGGCAGATATTTCAAGGAACTGTGTGGCAGTAGTCAACCATAAACGTGTCATTTACTCGGTTAACAACTATACAAAAAATGAAACACATGGTTGGAAAGCATGACGCCTGGCGTGGTGCCATGGTATGGCCTCACCAAGCCCTGGTAAAAATTGGAGAATGTTTTCCTTATGTCGTGATGCACGCTATTCATAAATTGAACCATTGCTGAGGAAGTTTCATGGTTTCGAGGGGGAAATCACCAATATTGAAGGGGGATCCCAATTTCATTTGTCCTTTGTCATCGAGTTTTTTTCTATGATGAACATACAACTTGCAAAACACCGTGTTCAAATTTGGCACTTTTTTGGGTTCATTTGCCATATTTAGGGGATTATGTGCATTTCCTAGGCATTAATGCACATAATTCAAGTTCAAACAATCGGTGCATGAAAGGTTGCATAAGAACGTCCTGGAAAACCATGCTCGTGACATTTAGTAAATTCTCATGCCTTTTACAAGGAAGGGACAAATATTAATGTGTAGCAATGGTCAACCACGAACGTTTGTTTATTGGGTTTTCAACTATAGAAAAAATGAAATTAAAGCTTGAAAAACATGGCGCCTGGCATGGTGTGACATGGTATGACCTCACCATGCACTGGTAAAAATTAGAGAAGGTTTGGCATATGTCATCATGCACGGACTTCATAAATTGAACCATCACCAAAGAAGTTCCATGCTTTCAAGAGGGAAATCACCAAGATCAAGGGGAATCCAATTTTTCTTCGTTCTTTGCCCTGGAGTTTTTTTCTACGATGAACATACACCCTGCAAATCACCGTGTTCAGATTTGACATTTTTCCGGGGTCATTTACCATATTTAGGGGATTATGTGCATTTTCTAGGCATTTAGCGCATATAAATCCAATCCAGCTATAGGTGCATGGGTGTGATCTGAGGGACGTGGATTGCCGTTCGATCACGGCGCATCCTACGGTGCACATGCGTGATCCGCGTGGCTGGGGTTCCGGCCAATCATAACGCAACACACAATAGGCTTAGCGCACACTGTTTCCGGAAGCGACGGAGATGAACCGTGTGCGATAATGAACGAGCAAAATTGTAAGGGAAGCCAAATTTCTGTTGTCATTTGTCGTTGAGCTCTTGCATAAGTTAGTTACATGTGCGATGTTTCCTAATAAACCAGGCGTACCATTGACCGAACAAAATCAAGTACATGTGTACATTTTTTGGAGACGGGATCTGCCAACTTTCTTTTTTCTCGCACACGTGTATTTCACGCTCTTTATCTGCGTTGTGTGTTTCCCCCGCCCAAATTTCAAGTTTCGCAGCGATATTTTCATTAGGCGCATGGTTTCAGAATTTATTCCTCCAGCCACATCCTCACCCTCAGTATCCCCCCCTCGCGCCTCCCCCTACCAGCATCTCAAACCGCCACCGCCGCAACCACAGCTTCAACCACATCTACGTTCTGCTCAAATCCAGTCAGGTAACCCACCGATCTCTATCACGGCCCTGGCCTGATTGCTTAAATGGCACCTGCGAAACATCATCATGCCTCCAAATCCCCACTACCAGGAGCTGATGGCGGTCCATGGCGCGATGGCCGCTGTCCCTGTTGACCCGGAGGAACACCTCGCCTCCCCCGCTATCACCGACATGGTGCAGGATCTGGCCCAGATGAAGTCCCCCAGTGACTAGCCCCCAGGACTTAACATGTAAGATCTAACAAGCTAAATCTTACCAATACCACTTGTAACGGCTATGATTTGTAAGGTTTATGTATTAAGCATGTTCGTGCCTTGTTTATTTCAGTACTGCACACTGTGTGATGTTCAAATATTACCGTGTCCAGCTCAATTCCACCAATACCAGCAACAAACTTACAATACATGACTCGGGATATCACTAGAGATGCTGCCCATTTGCTATTTTTAGTGGATGCTAACCCTGTTGTACTTAACATGCTTGTCCATGTACTTACGCAAGGTCATAACGGTCGATGCTGTTGTTTGCCGTCGAGGTTAGCTACATCCCATGTCTTACGGTATTTCACATCATTTCTGCAATTGCAATTTAACTTCTACCATTTACTGGTTGTCTGTAGGTACACATGTCAGTGGCACTGATCCATGCTTCGACCTGGAGGAACAGCTCGCCTCCGTCGTCGCTGACTTTGGGCGGGCTCTGGCCAAGATGAAGTGCCCCAGCAACTACCTCTCAGGACTTACCAAGTATGTACTCACCAGTTCAATCTTACCAATACCAGTTGCAATTATTGGCTATGTCATGTATGGTCGATGTATTAAGCTTGTTCTAGTAAACATGCCTAACATGTTTTTGCTTCTTTCCCTACCTTTTTCCAGACATCTGGGCCATTCTCTGCTCTGGTAGTACCTGCCTTGTGATGTTTAACTATGCCAATTGCATTTTTATCAGTACTGGTTTCAATGGCTATTAAGCCTGTTGCAATTAACAGTTGAATACATTTTTAAACAGTTGTATTTCAATGGCTACAAACTTACAAAACGTGACTTAGGATGTTGTTAAGCCTATTGCAATTAACAGTTGTATCCATTTTTTAATCTGTCCATTTGCTACCATGCTACTCTCCGCAATGAAGATATACTAGAGATGCTGCCCATTTGCTATTTTTGGTGGATGCTAACCCTGTTCTACTTAACATGCTTGTCCATGTACTTATGCAGGGTCATAACGAACGATACTGTTGTTTGCCATCGAGGTTAGCTGCATCCCATGTCTTATAGTATCTCACATCATTTGTGCAATTATAGTTTAACTTCTACCATTTACTAGTTGCGTGTAGGTACACATGTCAATGGCACTGATCCATGCTTCGACCCGGAGGTACAGCTCGCCTCCGCCGCCGCTGACTTTGGGCGGGCTCTGGCCAAGATGAAGTGCCCTAGCAACTACCATTTAGGACTTACCAAGTATGTACTCACCAGTTCAATCTTACCAATACCAGTTGCAATTAATGGCTATGTTTTGTACGGTCGATGTATTAAGCATGTTGTAGTAAACATGCCTAACACATTTTAGCTATTTTCCCTACCTTTTTATAGACAACTGTGCCATTATCTGCTCTGGCAGCACCTACCCTATGATGTTTAACTCTGTCAATTGCATTTTTATCTGTACTAGTTTCAATGGCCATTAGGCATGTTGCAATTAACAGTTGTATCCATTTTTAAAGAGTTGTATTTCAATGGCTAAAAACTTACAAAACATGAATTAGGATGTTGTTAAGCCAGTTGTAATTAACAGTTCTATCCGTTTTTTAATCCGACCCTTTGCAACTGTGCTACTCTTTCGCAATGAAGGTATCACTACAGATGCTGCTGTTTTATTACCATTTGCTATTTTTGGTGGATGTTAACCCTGTTGTAGTTAACATTGGCTTTCCATGTACTTACACAGGGCTACAATGGGCGATGCTGTTGTTTGCCGTCGAGGTTAGCTGCATCCCGTGTCTTATACACCATCTATTTCTAAATATAAGTATTGTTAGAGATTCCAATATAGACTGCAAAAGGAGCAAAATGAGTGAATCTAGATTCTAATCTAAACTATATCTATAATTCTATATACATCCGTATGTAGTTCATATTGAAATCTAAGAAAAAATACTTGTACTTAGGAACATAGGTAGTTGTATTTTACATCATTTGTGCAATCTCGGTTTAGCTTCTAAGATTTACTGGTTGCTTGTAGGTACATATATGAACGGTACTGATCCACGCTTCGATCCCTTTTGTGTATGGGGCAGTGAGATATTCATGAACAAGCGTCAAGTGAGGAAACTAAGAAAGATTGTTAGGCAAAAGAAACGGGTGATTGGAACTAAGATCTTTATTTACACTTTGTTGAAAACAACACTGAACTTTAGGATGGTAAGTAATGTGTTGCCTTTTCCCCCTGCCCACAACAAGTTACTCTATTAGACATCATTATCTGATATTTTTCTCTTTTCGGTGGTTTCTGAAGCTATTTACTGATGATTACCTTGCAAACTACATGACCGGAGTGGAGGCAACTAAGATTGAAGTATATAATTCATGCTACCATGATAATGCTCTACAAGTCTTCCTGAAGGCTGTGAAGGATGGGCGGGTGATCGTCCCAAGGGGTTGGACAAAAGTGGTTCGTGCCTATGGCATGCAGGAAGGCACATTATGGGCATTCCGCTTCTTCAATGTTGTCGGTAGTCAAAATGATTTACACTTGTCTCTTCACCTTTACCGCCTTTAAATATTATGGTGCATCATAGTTAATTGTTGCCTAATCCTGTAATTACTGAACATATTGTACTAGAAATTTTATTTATGGATTCATTGCTGAACCATTGTGCTGAGAATTTGAATTGCACATTTCATATCTCCAAATTTCCAAATCGAATAAGAAATTACAGGCAAAAACAAAAAGAAACAGATGGTCATGGAACTTTGCAAACAGTTCTGGCAGTAAAAGCGCTTGTGATGGATAGCCCAATGCCACACAGTTTTCTACATCAAATCGTGTGTGATGTGGTTAATAAAAGCAAACCATTAACCAAGGCAAAGCGTGTGTGATAGTTACACCTTTCACACACGAGGGTATACATAAAACTGTGTGGGATGTACATACGAACGGAAACATTTTCCCTCGATTAACTGTGTGAGATGTATACATAAGAACGGAAACGTATTCCTTGGATTGACTGTGTGTGATATACAT
The DNA here is from genome assembly GCA_902687465.1 of Secale cereale. Classification (NCBI taxonomy): domain Eukaryota; kingdom Viridiplantae; phylum Streptophyta; class Magnoliopsida; order Poales; family Poaceae; genus Secale; species Secale cereale. The sequence continues at coordinate 317,995,199 of LR738714.1, forward strand.
ACCTACGGAATTTTTTTCTGGCATTCACCATGTGGGATGTACATACCTACGGAAATGACTGGGTTTCGATGCCTCGCCCAATCGCACACGAGCTCATTTGGTGTCCCGGGAGGGCCTATCCCCGATGATTTCTGGGTCGTGTGGGAAGGACCCCCCTATCGCCCACACTGACTAGGCGATAGTTCCAAATGCTGTCGTGGAAAGGGGTTAAAAACCATTTGTATAGCACCAACGCGTACTAGTGTTTGACCGCTAACGGTGTTAAGTATGGTATACAAAACAGATACACAAAATTATGTTAGTTTGCTAGCTTGGCGACGACGATGCTTTAGAATGATATTCTCCTTCCCTATTTTGTTCATTGTAGGATAATTGAGCCCATGGTCGTGACTTTTCCTTTTTCAGGGATTACAATCTTTCGTAGGTAATGTAGTCTTCATTCTTCTTTTGACGTATGTTTCATCATCAGCAGCATCATCTTCCCTCACCCGGTCACCGTACTGATCGTAGGTCTGGTGAAGGATGAGGAGATTAAGCATAGATGGTGGGAGTACTTCGACAAGTTGTTCAATGGGGAGAATGAGAGTTCTACCATTGAACTAGACGACTCCTTTGATGTGACCAGCATGCGTTTTGTGCGGCAAATCCAGGAGTCTAAGGTTAAGGAGGCTTTAAAAAGGTTGAAAGGAGGCAATGCGATGGGCCCTGATTGTATCCCCATTGAGATGTGGAAAGGACTCAGAGATATAGCGATAGTATGGCTAACCAAGCTTTCAACCTCATTTTTTGGGCAAACAAGATGCCAGAAGAATGGAGACGGAGTATAATAGCACCAATCATCAAGAACAAGGGGGGGTTGTTTAGAGTTATACTAATTACCGTGGAATTACGTTGATGATCCATACAATGAAGCTATGGGAGAGATTCATTGAGCACCGCTTAAGAAGAATGACTAGCATGGCCAAAAATCAGTTTGGTTTCATGCCTGGGAGGTCAACCATGGAAGCTATTTTCTTGGTAAAATAACTTATGGGGAGATACAGGGAGCAAAAGAAGGACTTGCATATGGTGTTCATTGACTTGGAGAAGGCCTATAATACGATACTGTGGAATGTCATGTGGTGGGACTTGGAGAAGCACAAAGTCCCGGAAAAGTACATTACTCTCATCAAGGACATGTACGATAATGTTGTGACAAGTGTTCGAACAAGTGATGTCGACACAAATGACTTCCCGATTAAGATAGGATTGCATCAGGGGTCTGCTTTGAGCCCTTACCTTTTTGTCTTGGTGATGGATGAGGTTACAAGGGATATACAAGGAGACATCCCATGTTGTATGCTTTTTGCGGATGATGTGGTACTAGATGACGATAGTCGGACAGGGGTGAATTGGAAGTTAGAGTTATGGAGACAAACCGTGGAATCGAAAGGGTTTAGGCTTAGTTTAACTAAAACCTAGTACAAGATGTGCGGTTTTAGTACTACTAGGTGTGAGCAGGAGGAGGTTAGCCTTGACAGGCAGGTGGTGCCTCAGAAGGACACCTTTCGATATTTGGGGTCAAAGCTGCAGGAGGATGGGGCTATTGATGAAAATGTGGACCATCGAATAAAAGTTATGGTGCAATATTTGCCCTCCTATGTTTTGAAGATTGTTGACAGAAAGAGGCATGGACTGATTTTTTTGCTAGTGCACACAGCAAGAAATAGTCCATGCAGAACCCAATAGAATTCATGTTGTCTCCGGTGCCACGTTCGAGGAACTTCACCGAAGAATATTTGCATTGCATAGATGAATGAGCTACATCTCTTGAAGACATGTAGGCGAGAAGATTGATGTGAAGGAGTTAACCCCTCGAAATTTATTACTAACGTGAAGCAATTGGTTCGGAGATTCTGTCTGAAGTAAATTAACTGCAGTAAATGAAAGTCGAAGATAAAGTGAAGACATAGTATTCATTTCGTTGTTCTTATTTCATTTATTTGAGTTATAGGACATCTATGCTATTAAGAGGGGTATAGGTTCTCGAAGCTTAGATCCGCTGTGATGCTTAGCCCAAAACCTATGCAAGACTAAATCCTTCATGTTTCGAATGATTACCTGCTAGCGGTAGACGCCGTTCTTCGTGTTGAAGGAGTCATCTTTCAAACTAAGGAGTTAGCACTTCTTGCTCTGCAAGGAATCTTACCGTTGTGCTCAAATTTCCGACCGTTGGACTCGTGTCGTTCGGCCATTGGCTTCTCCACATGTCCAATTTGGTCTTTTTCCCATGAGGGAAGGTTGCTCCTATAAATAGCCACCCCGCTCCAACGTTGTCCGTCGGATGCTCGGATTAAGATTTCTGAGAAGATTGAGTGGGCATCTCCTCTCTGAGTGATTTGATTTATGATCCACCGAGAGAAAATCAAGAGCGAAAACTCAGATAGTGGTTGAGCATCACAGTAGTTCTGAGTTAGGGGTCTTGTACCCATTACTCTTGAGAGCTGTGCACTCTCTAGACGGATAGGTGCCGGCTTGAGTGTTGAAGAGTTGTTTTCTTCACCGAGATAGATCTTTAGCAACCAAGAGTCATTGTGGTTCACGAAGAGGTCTGTCAAAGGTTTGGAGATAGCCAAAAAGTATCTACCATGAGTGAAATCAACTGGAGTTTGATCAGCTCTGAGTTGAAGGAGAATAGGGCGAAGAGAGTTTATCATGTGTATTAAATCACAACCCCTCCAACCAGACGTAGTCCTTTGGCAGAAGGGCAGACTAGTCTACCATATTCATTGGTCGCCATCAAGCACCACTGGTTCAATCTATCTTACTACATTTTCTTCAGAAGATTACTCTCGTACTCTGCAGTTTTCTCTCCTGCTCTGTGTCGATAGTTTATCTGATCTACTCTGTCTGTAACATATCATTCATATCGTTCATCTCTGTCGTTCATATCTATTTTAGTTCATTACACTTCATTATGCATTCTCGTCATTCAGATTAGTCATTCCAGTCATATCAATTTCACTATCCACCTATCTTGTTTAGACTGGCGTGCTTTCCCTGTGTTATTTTCATTCACCTTGTTATTGTTCTTTCTCATGATTTTCCTTTGTATTCTCTCATGATATTGTTTCTATTCGCTTGCTGTATTACCATTGTTATTGTCAAGCCTGTGATATACTATACTTGAACTATCATTGCTTCATATATCGATAGATATGTTCCTTTATAACGTGCTTGATTGAGTTATTTTCTACCAAACCTTATTTCCGTTGTTGTGATTGGGACCGGATAAAAATATTCGCAAGAATTTTTGAACCTCCCGTTCAACCCCCCCCACCCCGCTCTGGTGGATATACTATCGGTCCTAACAATTGGTATCAGAGCAGGTACTCCCTGTCTCTGTTTATTAAAGGTCTAACAACCTTATAGTTTTGAGTATGTCATATGCAAGTAGATCCTCGCACTCTGAAAGGTTTCCTATCTTTGATGGAAATGACTATGTTTACTAGAAAGAGAGAATGAGAATCATACTTCAAGCCATCGACATAGAACTCTGGCAGATTGTGGAAAATGGATACACTATTCAACACCTTGATGCTCCCAATGCTGATGACAAAGCCATGATGCAGTTGAACGCACAAGCAAAATATATCATCTATGGCGGTATCTCAAAAGACATCTTCATTCGGTTCTGAGAGCTTGGCACTGAGAAGCAGATCTGGGATGTCATCACAAATGCTCATGCAGAATTCATCGCCAGAATAGATCCTCACACTGAAATGCTTTGTGCCATGTATGCTGGTTTCAGTAGTCTTCGAAAATAAAGTGCAACGGGACTCACTGATCGGCTGGCCAATATTGTTGAAAGACTTCATCAACGATCCTATCGTAGCTGAAATCAAGCAAAGACCAGACTATGAATAACTTCACTATGTCGAGGTCATGAATTTGTTGTCTATACACGAAGAAAAGATGGAACCTGAAAATGGATATCAAGAATCTTCCTCGAAAAGTGAAGGGGAAATTATTTCACACTATGGCGGTTGACAAGAAGAAGGTATCGAGAATCAACACACTATCACAAGGGAACTAGAAATGCTCACAAAAAGGTTAAGTGATCTTAGAAGACAGAATATGTGCCTAACTAAAGATGATGAATTTAGCTTACCTAAATCTTCAAGGAATTTACCTCTGACAGAAATGAAGTGCTTCAAGTGCAAACAATTTAGTCACCTAATATCAGACTGTCCTTGCTGAGATAGAAAACCTAGCAACAGATGGATGTATCTTCACTACAATGGATTCACTCGGACGAATTGTCATACTAATGTCTCAAAGGAAAATGATTCTTCCTCATCTTCTTCGACGAGACCAGTCATTAACGCACAAGCCAGAGCAACCATCGAATCTGACAAGAAGAGAATATCGCAGCTGGACAAAGCATGTGCTGACGTGTATCTGGAATCTGAATACGAAACTTCCAAATCTGAATCACAAGATGAAGAGCTTCACAGAATGATGGGAAAAACCAATGCCTTCTGTGATGCCCCCGATTTGAACGTACACTAATCGTACACGCAAATGTGTACGACCAAAATCAGGGACTCACTGGAAGATATCACAACACAATTGTAGACAGAAATTAAATTCATAAAAGCTTCATATTACAAGCCAGGGGCCTCGAGGGATCGAATACATAATCTCGATCATAAACAAGTCAGCGGAAGCAACAATATCTGTGTACAGACATAATTTAAACAAGATGCCATAAGATGGCTAACACAAACAGGGATACAGATCAAAGAGGCGCATGCCTCCTGCCTGGAATCCTCCTAAACTACTCCTGTTCGGCGGCGGCCTCCACATAGTAGTAGGATCCGTCGGGCTAGCTGTAGTCGTCGACGGTGGTATCTGGCTCCTAGGCTCCACCATCTGGTTGCATCATCCAAGAAGAAAGGAAAAGGGGGAAAGAGGGAGCAAAGCAACCGTGAGTACTCATCCAAAGTACTCACAAGCGAGGATCTACACTACATGTGCATCAGTATCTATAAAAGGGGTAAAAAATTGTGGGCTAAACTACAGAATGCCAGAATAAGGGGGGATAGCTAGTCTTATCAAAGACTATGCTTCTGGCAGCCACCATCTTGCAGAAATAGAAGAGAATAGCTGGTATGTAAGAAGTATCATCGCATAGCATAATCCTACCCGGAGATCCTCTCCACATCACACTGTGAGAGTGCAATTACCGAGTTCTATCTAGAAATCATCTAGTTGTGTTTTTATTAAGTATCCGGTTCTAGTTGTCAAACATCGGAAAACAACTCCAAGTCATCCTGTTATCATGGACACGTCTATTCAAACAGTTTACTTCCCTGCAGGGGTGCCCCACATAACCTGACATGCTTGATAATGTTTGGCTGGACACACTTTCCAGGGGTCATGCCAGCCTCGGAAGATCAACACGTCGCAGCCCTACCTGGGCTCAATAGAGAGGCCAGCACGCTGGTGTACATCCTAAGAGCGCGGGGTCTTGGGCCTATCATCTGTTGCACTCCTGCAAGTTGCGAGGGCGGCCCGGATTAGTCATGGCAACCTCCATTACGAAGGAAGTTGCTTTACGTGGACCACCCGGGCGTGCACTGCTCGGTCGCTGATGTTTGGAAAGATTCGGCTGATACTACAACCCCGCTTGCCCATATCTTGTCCCGCGTGCACTACTGGAATCTGGGTTTTTGCCATCAGCCAGCTCTTTGCCATCTGCCAGCTGATGGCAAAGAACTTCTTTGCCATCTGCTTATAAAAAACGGATGGCAAAGAACATGGTTTCCATCAGCCAATTCTTTGTCATCTACCAGCAGATGGCAAATAAGATGGCAAAGAGGTTGGCAAATCCTGCGGCCGTCAAGAGGGTAACGGCGTACCAGCCCCACCTCTTTGCCATCTGCCAGCAGACGGCAAAATTCTTTGCCGTCTGCTGGCAGATGGCAAAGAGATGGGTTATTTTTTTCCAGGTAAAAAAACTGTGGGGTTATCCCCTCCCTCTCTCCCCACCCATCCACATGTAAAAAAATACATCGCATCTCATCCGGACAGAGCCGTCGACGATGGCGCTCTAGCTCGCCCGCCGCCACCCTATCGTCGGCCCCGTCGCTCCCCCGCCCGTCGCTGTCGCTCCCCCGCCCCATCGTCGGCCCTCCCCCACCCCGTCGCCGGCCCTCCCCCGCCACCCCGCCCCGTCGCCGTCGCTCCCCGCCCCGTCGTCGGCCCTTCACCTCCCCGTCGCCGGCCCTCCCCCGCCCCGTCGCCATCAGCTCATTTCATTCTAGGTAAATTTAGATGATCCATATGTTTACTGCTCCATATGTTTACTGCTCAAGTTCAAAAATCTTTACTGGTCCATATGTTTACTGCAACCAGAAGAATAAATTAGAAAGAAAAGGAAGTAAAATATATTTACTGCTCCAATGAAAAAGTATGTGAGCATCATCAGAAATATCTTTGAGTACATGAGAATTAGTTCATCCATTTCAAGCAAACATAGATTTCAAACTGCACTATCACAGCCATGAAGCAGAAGGTACCTATTTTGACTAGATAAAGTAAGAATTAGCGGAAAAACAACCATTTTTAGAGAGAAATAACTTGACAGTAAACATTGACGTGAAACTTAACCAAACAAATCGTGAGGGGGGCACCTACTAAAACTAGTATTTATTACAGCACGGCAAGGCCGTATGTTCTATTCACGTTCTACTCTACTCTCTTCTTACCTAATGAATTGAACTAGTACAGGCAAAACACCAGACATATAGTTGTAGTTACGTACAGTAGTAAACGAAATCTGCTAGAAGCCAGAAGTACTATCGAAGCACCAACTGCATGTCAACACACGCGGAATACTACTTTTATTTGCAGAATAAATATAAACAGAGCAACATGGGGTACAGTTGCAAACGAACAAGGATGAGGAACTAGAGTAGATCGCCAGCTCCTTAATCTTGCAGCCGGAGATGGCGCAGTGTGCCTAGTCAATTGAGGAAGGATAAAATAGGGTGGAGGTAGCAGCTGGAGGGGTGTGCCTGCTTGGGCTCCGCACCGTTCGTGAAGGCGGCGCTGGCGCAGCTCCGGGGAAGCGGCTGGATCAGTGGAGATGCGCCGGAGCGGGTGTCTGTCGTCTGTGCTCGAAAGGAACAGGGGAGGAAAGAGGCGCTCGTTCAGTTATGTTGGGTGGTGGCATTTTCCTCGTAATAATGGGGAGAAAACAGAGCACACTGGTATTGGGGTAAGTGGTAGCTCGGGAATCTGCGGGAATCACCTAAAACACAGCTTTTGGCTGTGGGTGCGTGCTAGTTGATTTTTCTGCAGGGATTCTACGAAGCTAAGTTCAAAATCTGAGTGTTTGTTTTAGATTTGGATTTTCTGATGTCTAGAATCCAAGAATCTATAGCTGCAGCCCAAACAAAGGTGGTCTTAAGATTCAGCATATTACAAGTTTCAAGGACCACTAAATAGCAGAAATACCAATGCGAAAAAATGGCAGTGAACAAAAGGCAGTTTAATGACTCCTGTACAAACGAGCTACCATCGATAAAATCTTGATTTTAAGCACTATTGACCAATTGCATGACTAAGAACAAATTTGTAGAAAACAACATCACACAAGGTGTTAACAAATGTTAGGTACATCAACATATTATTAACTTTAACTTTCTTAGACGGATGTTCTCACCTGGTGTACCTAACTTTTTGTGGCCATTGCAACTATGGGCTATCCTAATGTCGAAGTAGCGCTGCTCCCCTCCATTATTGAATCCTGAGATGAGATTTTTTTTTGACTTCTCCTGAGATGAGAATTGCAAAGTCAGAAATGAGATCATCTTATGTAGGTCAGACGTTAGGCACAAGGATCAGATAAAGTCGCAGCCTATGGCAACAGTCTATGAGTCATTAGAAAAAATGTTACGACACTTCCAATTGTTGACCCTCAGTATTCCGACAAATAAATTGTTGACCCTCGATGTCAGCATCTTTGGGAATCATAACTCATATATACTAGGACACTTGTTTCTATTCCCTGTTAAGATCGATTTTCAGCGGTGAATCATGTATACATGAATCAAAATAGATCGATTTCCAGCTTTTCAAGCCATAGACTCTATATAAGAAACTGCAGGTAGTAACCTTTTTAGTGAATTGTTCTAAACTTGAAGCCATTGAGATTACCTAACCGCCCTAAACCATCCAAGTTGATCCTCCAGAATACTAATCAGTGAAACAAAATGTTCAAATTACATTACAGTACTAAAACACCTAAACAGTAGCAATGTACCATCAAATCAAAGTTGTAAAAATGCATCATTCACACCTGGGACACATGAATAAGAAAAAAAGAAGTAGAGAAATGTAGCACAAATCTACCTGATAGTAAAATTGGAATGTAGCACAAATCTTCTTATTTGGATGAACAAATCGGTGTGTCCACGACACACAGACCCGACTCCCCCTACACCCGAGTTGATCGAAAAGGTGCTCTTCGGCCTTCCAGAGGCCGACGGGGTCATATATTTGTGAATTATGAGTTAGGTCCTATATTTTCCAATTATGTTATGAAAAACATCATATATATTTGTGTTGATCGGGTGGATTTAAATGTGCAGTTGTTTCATCGCTGTGAGGGTCTGGTGTTCAACGACCTCCCAGTGCGTTCGACGAGCTCCGCCCCTACGTTCATGGGTGAGCACAAATGACATATCCTCCTCTCACCCTTCATTTGCTCTGTTCCGGTCTTTGTGCCGATGAAACTTGCTAACTATAGGTGTATTCAATCATCAGTATGCGTGACCACTATGCGTCTCCCGTTCGAAATGGTTACATCTATAAATATGCATTCATTTGCATATTTATAACTGTAATTCTTTCTAATTGCCCAACGTTATCCATGGACAGCCCGAGTATGTGTAGATTGGGTTCGTTTTCCCATATGCTCTGCTCCGGATCCGATGCAGAATTTCGTTAGTGCCTCTTTGTTGTTCTCCGGGTACACATCCTCTCTGCTTATTGCCGAGACGTGTATCAGGAGAACAGCGGGGAGGTGCTGCTGAAATTTTGTGTCAGATCCGGAGCAGAGCATGGGAAAACGAACCCAAACTACACATACTTGGGTGGGATTAGGACCTATCTTTACCTATTAGCGTATAGGCTGCATGGACTTAATAAAACTGAGAAACTCTATTTACTAATGAATGTGGTTTGCTGAATTATGTATGTATTTCTTGTGTGTCCAGTAGCTAGGCGAAATGAGTGATCGTGCGTGGATGTACACCGGTCACCCTAGTCAGAAAGACATGACCCCTGAATGGATGACAAAAACCAAGGGGTTTATCAGAGCCACATTTGCAAATGGACAGGAAACAACCTGGTGCCCCTGTGTCGTGTGCGACAACTATCGTAAGATGTCAGAGTTTGAAATGATCAAACACCTGCAGAAGTGGGGTTTTACGCCCAGTTATACGATGTGGACATTTCATGGTGAGTCTGCCCAATGTTCCAGAGCTGAGGAGGGCCGTAGTCGCACGGACGAGCATGGTACCGGGATGGAAGACATGGTGCAAGACTTTGATGATGCTCGGGATTCGGACGATGAGATGGAGGAATCTGCAAAGGCCTTCAATGATATGTTGGACTTTTTGAAGCGTCCTCTCCACGAGCACACCGAGCTTTGTCAGCTGGATGCCATCGCACAAGTAATGGCTCTGAAGGCTCAATTCAACTTGGGCAGAGAATGCTATGACGCGATGGTGACACTATTTAGACGCTTTCTACCCAAAGGCCATATAATGCCTGCAAACCTGTACCAGTCAGACAAAATCCTCCGTGTACTTAAGATGCCCTATGAGAAGATAGATGCCTGTGAGAATGGATGTGCCTTATTTAGGCTCCGGTATGCGGACTTGAACTACTGTCCCATTTGCAAGTTTTCCAGGTATGTTGAGGCAGACAACGGTATGGGTGAGAAGAGTCAGACCAAAATCCCCATTAACGTTCTTCGGTATATGCCAATCATACCAAGACTTCAACGTCTATTCATGGTCGAAGAGACGGCCAGACAGATGACATGGCACAAATTGGGAAAAAGAACCGAACGGGATGCAGATGGGAATCTGATGATGGTACACACATCGGATGGTGCTGCATGGAAACACTTCGATGCATTGCATGATGAAAAAGCGGCAGATCCAAGGAATCCTCGAGTAGCCATCAGCACGGATGGGTTCAATGTGTTTGGTATGATGGCAGCCCAATACAGTTGTTGGCCTGTATTTTTCATTCCACTCAATCTCCCCCCCCCCCCCCCCC
>LR738714.1:318005563-318034709 GCA_902687465.1 Secale cereale
ACAATTTATGCAAAGAAAGAACATTTTCCTGACGTTGATAATTCCGAGCCCCAACTATCCGGGGAAGAATATGAATGTGTACATGCAGCCGCTTAAGGATGAACTGCAAGAAGCTTGGGATAATGGGATCAAGACATACGACGCCGCTACAAAAAAACTTCCTAATGCGTGTGTGGCACATGTACTCGATGCATGACTTGCCGGCGTATGCGCTATTCATTGGCTGGTGTGTGCATGGAAGGTTCCCATGCCCCACATGCAAGGCAGCTCTTGAGTTTCGTCGGCTGCAGGCGGGTCACAAGTTTTCTTGCTTTGACATGCATAGATAGTTCCTGGATCCTCACCATAAGTTCAGGAAAGACAAGAAGAACTTCATCAAAATGAGCAATACTTAGCATTTAACATAGGATAGCTCCAAAATGAGCTATACTTAGCATTTATTCCTCCAAAATGAATTTATATGCTTAGCTAGCTCAAAAATGACATAACAACCTTAGTTAGCTCAAAAATGACCTATTTAACCTAGGATAGCTCTAAAATGAGCTATACTTAGCATTTATTCCTCTAAAATAAATTTATATACATATTATTATTCATGTCAGGTATTCATTTTTTTTATGTTGTCCTAATTTTGTTTACTGTAATGCCCCAGATGTAACACTTTCCCTATATGGCAATATATAAACTTTGGCTTAATCAATTCCGTTTCGGGTTCTTCTTCATTTCGGGTTTTCTTCATTTTGTCATGTGCGTGTGTGCATTTCATCCTTGTCATGTTGTCATGTGCATTGCATTGCATTTGTGTTGTCACTTGCATCCGGTCCCACTCGTCTCTTCCCGTTGTCCGTTTCGAGTTCCGATGCTCTCACACGTGCCCGTGGCATCCCCGAGTGCTTCTTTTGTGTGTGGCCGTGTAACGTTTTCGGAATGACATGAGACTTGTCGTGGGATGTTGTTTTGGTATGAGTAGACCGCCTGTCAAGTTTCGTCGCGTTTGGAGTTCGTTTGGTACTCCAACGGTTAACCTAGTGGGCTAAAAGTACCTCCTCTTTGAGGCCCAAGACCCCCTCCACAACAGCCCACCAACCTAGCACAACCCTTTCCATCATCTCGGTCGTCGATTTGTGATCCCGTGGCCGAAAACCGCTCCCCATTTGGACTCTCCTAGCTCCTTGTGCCTATAAAAACGTCCCCCCTTGCCATTGTCGTCCAAAAAACCCTAGATCCAACCCTCCACCCCCGAGCCGGACACGTCCGACCGCCGGCGGACACGTCCAGCCGACGGCCGGACCAATCCGCGCGTGACACGTCACCCCCGAGCCCCACTTCGCCGCCGGGCCCCGCGGAGCCCGCCTCCGGCCCGCTCCGGGCCGCAACGGGCCAGATCCCGCGCCTCCGCCTCTACGTGTCGGCCTCCGCCGCCCCGTCGCCGGCGCCGGCCACGCCGCCGCCCGACGCCGGTCGCGTCCCCGCCGCCGGTCGCCTCGACCCTCGCCGCCGCCGGCCTCGCCCCCAGTCCACCGCCGCCCTTCGAAGCTCTTCACCGCCGGCCCCGCGGCCTCCTCCTCCGGGCCCTCGCCGCCGGGCTCCTCACCGGCCGGATCGAGGTCGCCGCCGGGATTGTTCCCGATCAGATCGATCCGATCCAGACCGCCGCCCCGGGTTCGAAACCCTAACGGGTCGGCTGCCCGTTCGCCCGCTTCGCCCGATCCACCGTTGACCCGGCCCGACCCGCGTTGACCTCTGAGGTTGTTTTTTTCCCTAAGTTTTTTGTTGTTTTCGTTGTCTGATGCATTCTTGTGATGGCAATAACTTTTATTGTGCTTGTCCGTTTTGTGCATATGATATGTCAAAATGATCGTGGTGATGTGTACTACGTTATCTTCCATTGTGTCATGCTTGTTTGAGTCAATCTAGATGTCTTAATCTTCGTGACAAGAGTGCTACATGATATAAACTGCTGCTACTAGTTATTTTCATGCCATGTTTGAGATGTGAAACTTGGTGCATGTTTATCCAAATGAAGCAAATGATATGTCAAAATGTTCATCATGAGATGCTCTACATGTTGGTTGCTGTAGCATGCATGTTAGAGTTCATATTGCCATGTTTATCTCTGTTGCAAAGTGCATGTGGCTGTTAGGTTTTTGTAACTTGTTAAGGGATGCCTAGTTGAGGAGCTCGTTGCTATTGTTGTGTTTGTCCCCATGTCGCATGCTCATATGTTTTAGATTCTCCATCATGTGATCTTGTTGTGGTGCAAACCTTTTGCCATGTTATGCCTTGAGTTGACTTAAACATGCTCGCAAACATGCGATGCTAATATTACTGTTTTAACACTTAGTGAAACTTCACCAAGTCTGGAATCTGTCATATCCTCATGCTATGTTTGCTTGATGCCCTAAGAAAATCCATGTTAGTTTTGGGGTGGCCATTGATCATTCCTTGTTGTATATGTTGTTGTCTATCCATTCATGCCCTCACTTGCTCATTTGGGTTGCTGTAGCATATTTAATTCTTGCTCCCAAGTTGCTATAAAATATTACTGTCAGGTTTTTACTGTCATGATCAAAATGTTGTAGCTTGTTGCTATTGATCCATGCCTCCTATGGAGTTGCTCCAATGGAGTTGTTTGCTGTAGGATATGTCTACTTAATTTCCATGCTTATTGTCACCATGTTTGAGTGTTGTAGAGTATATATTTCTTGCTCCAAAGTTGCTATGTGGATGTTAATTTCAGCTATGCATTGTTTCTTGTTTCGGGTGTATCTTTTAGTCCGTTGCTCCGTTTTGAGCGTGCCCTACATGAAACTTGTGTGATTTTGCATGTAGATTCATAATATCTTCTTGTTTGCATGTTTGAAGTATGTTTGCTTGATGTTTGGGTGCATCTTGCACCATTGCCATGCTTATATTGTTTTGATCATATCTTCTAGACCGTAGCTCCATTTTAAGCAAACTTTATATGAAAATTGACTAGAATTTCATGTAGATTGTCATGGTGCATGTTAACTTGCTGTTTAACAACTTTAACTTAAGGTTTGTTCAGATCTGGACTAATTTCAAACTATGCATATGAGGACTTATCGGATTTGTCTTAAGAAGTTTCCGGCCTCATTTAAACTTGTTGTTATTATGTTCTTTCTCTGTGCTTCCTACCTTGCCATGTTTTGCATCCTATATAGATATGTCTTGCATCCTACTTGCTTGAGCATATTGCCATGTTCTTGTGTTGTTTCTCTGTGCTTCCTATGTTGTCATGTTGTGCATCCTAAGTGCATCTGCAGTGCATCCTAAGTGCATCATGCATGCATCCTGTAGTTTGCGTATTGCACCTTGTTTGATTTCGTGCCTCGTGTGTTCTTGTGTTGAGTAGAGCCGGAAGCCGAGACCGAGTATGAGAACGAGGTTACTACCGAGGTTGAGAACGAGGAGCCGTCTTACGATCCCATCGACGACTCGACAGGCAAGATGACCTGACCCAGATATCATTACTATCTTTGCCTATTGCTAGAAGTCTCGCTCTTTAGCTTATTGCCTCGATGCCCATGTTTGTCTGTCAGCCTCCTAATGTAACCATGAATCTGTCTAACCACCCAACCTATGCAAACCTTTGATTGGCTACGTAGGCTTCGCTCAGCCCCTCTTATAGCATTGCTAGTTGCAGGAGAAGATTTGAAGATTCTTGCTTCATGTTGAAGTATTTGTTGGGATATCACACTATATAAATTCTTAAACTAAATCATCTATATATTGGTAATGAGTGGAAGGCTGAGCCTCTTGCTCGGTGATTTGTTCCACTCATGCCGCCCTAGGAACCGTATAAACCGGTGTTATGTTCCTTGATTATGCGTTCCTCACACGGTTGGGGTTATGGGACCCCCTCGATAAACCGTTTAGCACTAAGTCTTTTCCAGCAAGTCCCAACATTGGTACTCCATCTGCCTAACAACTAAAACTTGCATAGGGCTTTGCAAACCCGAGTTCTTAATCAACAAACCGGGCCAGTGCTCCACATGAGTGTTGGTCCAAATTGGGGGTTATGCGGGGCCACCACGAGGAAACTCGAGGATTGGTTTTACCTGTAGGATCGCCCATCCGGTCGTGGCCTGAGACTAGATATGCGCGGCTACTGTCAGGGTGTCGGCACGCCGGGAGGATTTGCTGGATTAGTCTTACCTTAGTTGGAGTATCTTGAGCACGGGATTCCGAGAATACTCGGGCCTTCCCACCTTGGAGTTGCGACTCCGTAGATCATGGGCTTGTAATGGGCCAAGTTGGAACACCCCTGCAGGGTTTGAACTTTCGAAAGCCGTGCCCGCGGTTATGTGGCAGATGGGAATTTGTTAATATCTGGTTGTAGAAAACTTGACACCATGTTCAGAACACACTACCAGCGTGAGTAACCGTGACGGTCATTTTCCGAAAGGGGTTCGGGAAGTGAACACGGTGGGGTTATGTTTGACGTGCTTAGTTAGGATCACTTCGTGATCACTTTGACCCTCGTGGCACCTCTCTTCTCGCTCTAAACACGTAAGCTAGTGCTAGTGCAGCTGCAACCTTTTATCTTTCTTCAGCCTTGTTCCACACCCAAGGCTAAGATAGTTTTGCTACCCGGGAACGGGATTGCTGAGTCCTCCGTGGCCCACAGATTCTACATCACACTAAATGCAGTAACTATGGTGAACTACTCAGGTGACGGCACAGAGCTGTACTGGGAGTACGATGAAGAACGTAGTCGATACTATGTGCGCTATCCCGATGATCAGTAGTGGTTTCTACTAGGGGCGATTCGGACCTGTGGCTTTATGTATTTGGTATCTTTCATTTGGATCTTCACCCGTAGTCGGGTTGTGATGTTTTTGGATGATGATTTGTTATGTAATGTATTGTGTGACGTGGCGAGTGTAAGCCAACTATCCTTTTGCAATTTCATCCCTATTTTTACATGAGTCGTCCAAAGATACCGAACTTGAGATTATTCCAGAATGGGCTTATACCTTTAAGTCATGCCTCGACACGTAGGAGTTATAGTCCCATCCTAGGCATTACAAGTTGGTATTCAGAGCCTTCTCTGACCTAGAAGCCCCCACTGATTGATCGAATCGTTGACAGTTGAGTCTAGGCACACACTTAAAATGTTTTGAGTCCTATATATATATCGGAGAGTAGGATTTATTTTGCTCCTCATCTTTTTTCACTCTGGTGAGGACTCCTGACGATTACTCTTGCCTCTTCTACTCTAAAAAATTCACCAAATTGTTTTTAGGAGTCTCGCGAGTATTGTTTGGATTGTTCCGATGTCTTTGTGACGAGAACATTGTTCTCGATGCCTCATGTCATTTTGGGGTTGTGGCAGTGTCTCGGGGAGTTGAGCTCTGAGGTGTTGTCGTCACAAATATATCGCATCAGTTCTGGAATACTTAAGACGGCTGACATCGAAAACTCTCCTATGCGGTTAGTGGCAAGATAACCCCGACATCACCCAGTACTAGGGAGGTAGTTCGGGAGTATTGCCATAGCTTGTATAGTAGATGCGTTTCGAAGGTCCGAGGTAGACGGTTTCCGGAAATAACTGGTTATGTGTTGAAGGATGGATACAGCTAGATGTAGGATTAGAGTTGAGTGTGCGATGCTTCCCCTGTATCCCCAACACCTGATTGCATAACTGGAAACTTTCGGAAATTAATAGGTGGGTTCATCTAGTAGCTCATAGGCATTCTTCCAACGAATGCATGATATGGAGTTCGGGGTTCTACATTGAGTGAAGTAGTTTTATGGGCGTTGTTCCGATCGGGAGTTGCATCTTAAAGGGTCCATGGCTATGCTGATCCGGGGATTGGAAAACCCTTTTGTAACACGTTCCATAAGCTTTCAGCACGAATATGTCGAACGAAGCTTCTATCTTGTATTGGTTCTATCTGCTCCTTGTTGTTTTATTTACCTTTTGTTCTCCCAAGTGGCTTCTCGTGAAGATTGTTGTTACTATTAAAATGTGGATTACATTCGTTCATCTTGTTCGAATGTTCTTGTGAAGACTATGTTGCAATTTCTAGCCGTTGATTCAGCTTATATAATCTTTCAATCAATGGCTAATAGTTGTCATCTCATTCAGGATGGCTCCTAAAAAGGTTCCCAACGCTAACCCAGAGGGTGAAGAGGTTCCTGATCGTCCTCCTTCCCCTCCTCCTCCGTCTGAGGCCTGGAGAGCAATTATGCAAGCGACGAACCAGAACACCCAGATGCTTTTGCAAATGATGCAGAACATTCAAGCAAATCAAGCAAATCAGGGTGCTCATGGGAACCAAGGCCAAGGCAATTTGTTCAACCAACCTCACTTTGCTACGCTCAACCAGTTTCTGGCAAACCAACCAAAGGCATTCAATTACTGTGTGGACCCTCTAGATGCTGAAGACTGGATAACAGATATCAAGAAGCATTTCGAGTGTAGTAACGTC
Organism: Secale cereale; assembly: GCA_902687465.1. Classification (NCBI taxonomy): domain Eukaryota; kingdom Viridiplantae; phylum Streptophyta; class Magnoliopsida; order Poales; family Poaceae; genus Secale; species Secale cereale. Next base: position 318,012,022 of record LR738714.1, read on the forward strand.
AGGCCCGAGGACTATGTGAAGTTTGCAGCCTTCCAACTCAAGGACCAAGACGCTGATTGGTGGCAGCAGTACAAAGATTCCAGAGAGGACGTGTAATCTCCTGGGATGACTTCTGCAAGGACTTTCGTTCTCACCACATTCCAACAAGTGTCATCGAGGGTATGCGTGAGTAATTCCGCAACCTGAAGCAGGGCTCAATGTCTGTCTACCAATATAATGTCAAGTTCCAGAACCTTGCCCGCTATGCCAAGCAAGACATCCCAGATGCCAAGAGCAAGATCTATCAGTTTCGCGATGGTCTGAAGGATGAACTCCAACTAGCTCTCACCTTGTTCGAGCCTGATGAGTTTGATCAATTCTATTACATGGCACTTAAGCAAGAGGCAGCCCAGCTCAAGATGGAAGCTTCCAAAAAGAGGATCAGAGATGATGTTCACTCCTCCTCTTCTTCTCAAGTGGTCGCAAAGCAACAGAAGTTTTGGCTTCCACCTCCTCCAGTGATCCGAGCTCCCAACAACAACAACAACAACAAGAATTCTGGTGGCCGTGGTTTCTCCCACCCACACAACCAAGGCAATCAGTCCAAGTCGCAGTACCAAGCTCCAAGACCAAGTGTTCCTCCTCCTCGTCCACTTTCTGAGGTCACTTGCTACAAATGTGGTCTGAAGGGTCATTATTCCAACAAGTGCACCAACCAGAGGCGCCTTCCGCCTCCTCCACCTGTCAGCACTGCTATTGTCAAGCACAACCCCAAGTCAGCAAGAGTGAATCTCATGAATGCAGCTCAAGCAGAGAATTCTTCAGATGTGTTACTTGGTAACCTTCTAGTCAATCTTAAACCTGCTAAAGTCTTGTTTGATTTGGGTGCATCATGTTCCTTCATGTCATATCCATTTGCATCCAAGCACAATGTTGTCACCAACAATTTGACAAGGGAGTTATCAATTGTTTCTCCGGGAAAACTGATGCATTCTCGTGTGTATGCTCCGGATGTATCCATTCGCATGGGTGATTACCGCTTTCTGGCTTCTCCGGTTGTTCTCGGCAATTCTGACATTGATCTTATTCTCGGGATGGATTGGCTTTCTCAGCATGATGCTCACATTGATTGTGCAAATAAGGAAGTCAAGATTACTCATCCTAACGAAGACGTGATTATCTTCGCCTCTCGAGATAACACAATCAGGCTATTCTCTCTCAATGAAAAGGGCGAGATTAATGCCATCTCTCAAATTCCGATGGTCAATGAATATGAAGGTGTTTTCCCGGAAGAGCTTCCAGGCATGCCTCAGCATCGTCAAGTTGAATTCGTCATTAAACTCGAGCCTAGTACTGAGCCAGCATGCCGGCGTTCGTACAAGCTTTCCCCTGAAGAGTTGAAGGAGTTGAAGAAACAGCTCGATGAGCAAGAGCGTATGGGTCTAATCAGGCCTAGCACTTCTCCTTGGGGCTGTGGTGTCTTATTTGTCAAGAAGAAGGATGGCATGGAGCTCCTTTGCGTTGATTACTGGCCATTGAACAAGAAGACAATAAAGAACAAGTATCTGCTCCCCAACAATAATGAATATTTCGAGCAGCTCAAAGGAGCTAAAGTGTTCTCAAAGCTCGATCTCCGGATGGGTTATCACGAGATCCGCATCCGTGAAGAAGATATTCACAAGACTGCATTCAGAACAAGCTACGGCTCCTATGAATATACAGTCATGTTTTTTGGCCTCGCTAATGCTCCACCTACCTTCTCGACAATGATGCACTACATTTTCAACCCCTACACCAACGAATTTGTGCTTGTTTATCTGGATGACATCTTGGTATTCTCCAAGAATGAAGAGTATCACGAAAAGCACCTCCGTCTGGTTCTCGACGGACTCCGTGAACATAAGTTCTATGCCAAGTTCTCCAAGTGCGAATTCTGGCTCGATAAGGTCTTGTATCTGGGCCATATCATCTCCGCTGACGGTATTGCGGTCAACCCCGAGAAAGCTGAAGCGATTGTCAACTGGGAACCTCCTCAGAACGTCAAGCAACTCTGAAGCTTCCTTGGTCTTGCTAGCTATTGCAGAAGGTTCGTTGAGAACTTCTCCAAGATTGCCAAGCCTCTCTCCAACTTGCTGCAGAAGAATGTCAAGTACAACTGGTCTCCGGATTGTGATGTGGCATTCAAAACTCTCAAAGAAAAACTCGTCTCTGCTCCAGTACTTAACCCTCCAGATGAGTCCAAGCCCTACGAAGTATTCTGTGATGCTTCTCTTCAAGGACTTGGTGGTGTGCTTATGCAAGACAAGAAAATTGGGGCATACACCTCTCGTCAATTGAAGCCAAGTGAGAAGAACTACCCCACACATGATCTCGAGCTAGCAGTTGTGGTACACGCCTTGATCACGCGGAGACACCTTCTGTCGGGCACAAAACTCGACATCTTCATCGATCATAAGAGCTTGAAGTACATCTTCACACAGCCGAACCTGAACCTTTGCCAGACTCGTTGGGTTGAGATGATCCAAGATTATGATCCAAGCATCAAATACACACCTGGCAAGGCCAATGTCATTGCAGATGCCTTGAGCAGAAAGGCATATTGCAACAGTCTCCTTATCAAGCCGTTTCAGCCTGAGTTTTGTGAAGCTTTCAAGAAGCTCAACCTCCAAGTTGTTTCGCAAGGCTTTCTTGCAAATCTTCAAGTTGCTCCTACCTTGGAATATCAGATCCGTGAGGCCCAACTCATTGATGCTATGGTGCAGAAAGTGAAACATGGTATTGCCAAGGATACTCCCAAATACAAGTGCTATCGTGTTGATGAGAGAGATACCTTGTTCTTTGAGGACAGACTTATGGTTCCCAAGGGTGATCTCAGGAAGCTCATAATGAACGAAGCACATGACTCCCTCCTCTCAATTCATCCTGGAAGTTCCAAGATGTACCAAGACCTCAAGCAATCTTACTGGTGGACACGCATGAAAAGGGAGATTGCCCAATTCATGAATGAATGTGATGTCTGCAGAAGAGTCAAGGCAGAGCATCAACGTCCAGCCGGTCTCCGCCAACCTCTTCATATCCCCGAGTGGAAATTTGACCACATTGAAATGGATTTAGTCACTGGGTTTCCCAAGTACAAGAAGGGGAATGATTCTATCTTTGTGGTGATTGACAAGCTAACCAAAGTAGCTCACTTCCTTCCAGTCAAAGAATCCATCAATGCAGCTCAGCTGGCAGAGTTGTACACTTCCAGAATTGTGTCCTTACATGGCATTCCTCAAGTTATCTCCTCAGACCGTGGAAGTTTGTTCACATCCAAGTTCTGGGACTCCTTTCAGAAAGCCATGGGCACTAAGATCCGCTTCAGCACTGCATTTCACCCTGAGACTAGTGGTCAACTCGAAAGAGTGAACCAGATCCTAGAAGACATGCTCAGAGCTTGTGTCATCTCTTTTGGCATGAAGTGGGAAGATTGCCTTCCATTTGCCGAGTTCTCTTACAACAACAGCTTCCAAGCAAGTGCCGGCAAAGCTCCGTTTGAAATCCTCTATGGCAGAAAGTGTCGTACTCCTCTCAACTGGTCCGAGACTAGTGAACGTCAACTTCTTGGCAATGACTTGATCTCAGAAGCCGAAGATATGTGCAAAGTCATACGTGAGAATCTCAAGGCCGCTCAGTTGCGTCAGAAGAGCTACTATGACGGAAAGCATCGTGATTTGGCTTTCAACATTGGAGATCATGTCTATCTCCGTGTTTCTCCTATGAAAGGCACCCAAAGATTCGGTATCAAAGGCAAGCTTGCTCCTAGATACGTGGGCCCTTTCAAGATCCTTGGCAAAAGAGGCGAACTAGCCTATCAACTTGAGCTCCCTTCCAACTTCGCTAATGTTCATGATGTGTTTCACGTGTCTCAACTCCGCAAGTGCTTCAAGACACCTGAACGCAGCATTCCGTTTGAGGAGATTGATCTTCAACAAGACTTGTATTATCGTGAGCACCCCGTTGCTATTCTTGAAGAAACCAAGCGCAAGAACCGCAACAAGTCAATCAAGTTCTTGAAAGTTAAGTGGTCACACCACATCGACCGAGAAGCGACGTGGGAACGAGAAGATCACCTTCGTTCCGAGTATCCTTCCTTCTTCCAGTCCTAGATCTCGGGACGAGATCTTTTCGTAGTTTCTCGGTCGATGTGCACCCCGTATTATCGTGAGCACCCCGTTGCTATTCTTGAAGAAACCAAGCGCAAGACCCGCAACAAGTCAATCAAGTTCTTGAAAGTTAAGTGGTCACACCACATCGACCGAGAAGCTACGTGGGAACGAGAAGATCACCTTCGTTCCGAGTATCCTTCCTTCTTCCAGTCCTAGATCTCGGGACGAGATCTTTTCGTAGTAGAGGAGAGTTTGTAATGCCCCAGATGTAGCACTTTCCCTATATGGCAATATATAAACTTTGGCTTCATCAATTCCGTTCCGAGTTCTTCTTCATTTCGGGTTTTCTTCGTTTTGTCGTGTGTGTGTGTGTGTGCATTTCATCCTTGTCATGTTGTCATGTGCATTGCATTACATTTGTGTTGTCACTTGCATCCGGTCCCACTCGTCTCTTCCCGTTGTCCGTTTCGAGTTCCGATGCTCTCACACATGCCCGTGGCATCCCCGAGTGCTTCTTTTGTGTGTGGCCGTGTAACGTTTCCGGAATGACGTGACACTTGTCGTGCGATGTTGTTTTGGTATGAGTAGACCGCCTATCAAGTTTCGTCGCGTTTGGAGTTCGTTTGGTACTCCAACGGTTAACCTAGTGGGCTAAAAGTACCTCCTCTTTGAGTCCCAAGACCCCCTCCACAATAGCCCACCAACCCAGCACAACCCTTCCCATCATCTCGGTCGTCGATTTGTGATCGCGTGGCCGAAAACCGCTCCCCATTTGGACTCTCCTAGCTCCTTGTGCCTATAAAAACGTCCCCCCCTTGCCATTTTCGTCCAAAAAACCCTAGATCCAACCCTCCACCCCCGAGCCGGACACGTCCGACCGCCGGCGGACACGTCCAGCCAACGGCCGGACCAATCCGCGCGTGACACGTCACCCCCGAGCCCCACTTCGCCGCCGGGCCCCGCGGAGCCCGCCTCCGGCCCGCTCCAGGCCGCAACGGGCCAGATCCCGCGCCTCCGCCTCTGCGCGTCGGCCTCCGCCGCCCCGCTGCCCCGTCACCGGTGCCGGCCACGCCGTCGCCCGACGCCGGCCGTGTCCCCGCCGCCGGTCGCCTCGACCCTCGCCGCCGCCGGCCTCGCCCCCAGTCCGCCGCCGCCCTTCGAAGCTCTTCACCGCCGGCCCTGCGGCCTCTTCCTCCGGGCCCTCGCCACCGGGCTCCTCGCCGGCCGGATCGAGGTCGCCGCCGGGATCGTTCCCGATCGGATCGATCCGATCCAGAGCGCCGCCGTGGGTTCGAAACCCTAACGGGCCGGCTGCCCGTTCGCCCGCTTCGCCCGATCCACCGTTGACCCGGCCCGACCCGCGTTGACCTCTGAGGTTGTTTTTTTCCCTGTCTTTTGTTGTTTTTGTTGTCTGATGCATTCTTGTGATAGCAATAACCTTTACTGTGCTTGTCCGTTTTGTGCATATGATATGTCAAAATGATTGTGGTGATGTGTACTACGTTTTGTTCCATTGTGTCATGCTTGTTTGAGTCCATCTAGATGTCTTAATATTCGTGACAAGAATGCTACATGATATAAACTGCTGCTACTAGTTATTTTCATGTCATGTTTGAGATGTGATAACTTGGTGCATGTTTATCCAAATGAAGCAAATGATATGTCAAAATGTTCATCATGAGATGCTCTACATGTTGGTTGTTGTAGCATGCATGTTAGAGTTCATATTGCCATGTGTATCTCTGTTGCAAAGTGCATGTGGTTGTTAGGTTTTTGTAACTTGTTACGGGATGCCTAGTTGAGGAGCTCGTTGCTATTGTTGTGTTTGTCCCCATGTCGCTTGCCCATATGTTTTAGATTCTCCATCATGTGATCTTGCTGTGGTGCAAACCTTTTGCCATGTTATGCCTTGAGTTGACTTAAACATGCTCGCAAACATGCCATGCTAATATTACTGTTTTAACACTTTGTGAAATTTCACTAAGTCTGGAATCTGTCATATCCTGATGCTATGTTTGCTTGATGCCCTAGGAAAATCCATGTTAGTTTTGGGGTGGCCATTGATCATTCCTTGTTGTATATGTTGTTGTCTATCCATTAATTCCCTCACTTTCTCATTTGGGTTGCCGTAGTATATTTAATTCTTGCTCCCAAGTTGCTATAAAATATAACTGACATGTTTTTACTGTCATGATCAAAATGTTGTAGCTTGTTGCTATTGATCCATGCCTCCTATGGAGTTGCTCCAATGGAGTTGTTTGCTGTAGGATATGTCTACTGCATGTCCATGCTTCTTGTCACCATGTTTGAGTGTTGTAGAGTATATATTTCTTGATCCAAAGTTGCTATGTGGCTGTTAATTTCAGCTTTGCATTGTTTCTTGTTTCGGGTGTATCTTTTAGTCCGTTGCTCCGTTTTGAGCGTGCCCTACATGAAACTTGTGTGATTTTGCATGTAGATTCATAGTATCATCTTGTTTACATGTTTGAAGTATGTTTGCTTGATGTTTGGGTGCATCTTGCACCGTTGCCATGCTTATCTTGTTTTGATCATATCTTCTAGACCGTAGCTCCGTTTTAAGCAAAATCTATATGAAACTTGACTATAATTTCGTGTAGATTGTCATGGTGCATGTTAACTTGCTGTTTAACAACTTTAACTTAAGGTTTGTTCAGATCTGGACTAATTTCAAACTATGCATATGAGGACTTACCGGATTTGTCTTAAAAAGTTTCCGGCCTCATTTAAACGTGTTGTTCTTATGTTGTTTCTCTGTGCTTCCTACCTTGCCATGTTTTGCATCCTATATAGATCTGTCTTGCATCCTACTTGCTTGAGCATATTGCCATGTTCTTGTGTTGTTTCTTTGTGCTTCCAATGTAGTAATGTTGTGCATCCTAAGTGCATCTGCAGTGCATCCTAAGTGCATCATACATGCATCCTGTAGTTTGCGCATTGCACCTTGTTTGATTTCGTGCCTCGTGTGTTCTTGTGTTGAGTAGAGCCGGAAGCCGAGAACGAGTACGAGAATGAGGTTACTACCGAGGTTGAGAACGAGGAGCCGTCTTACGATCCCATCGACGACTCGACAGGCTAGATGACCTGACCGAGATATCATTACTATCTTTGCCTATTGCTAGAAGTCTCGCTCTTTAGCTTATTGCCTTGATGCCCATGTTTGTCTGACAGCCTCCTATTGTAACCATGAATCTTTCTAACCACCCAACCTATGCAAACCTTTGATTGGCTACGTAGGCTTCGCTCAGCCCCTCTTATAGCATTGCTAGTTGAAGGAGAAGATTTGAAGATTCTTGCATCATGTTGAAGTATTTGTTGGGATATCACACCATATAAATTCTTAAACTAAATCATCTATATATTGGTAATGGGTGGAAGGCTGTGCCTCTTGCTCGGTTATTTGTTCCACTCATGCCGCCCTAGGAACCGTATAAACCGGTGTTATGTTCCTTGATTATGCGTTCCTCACACGGTTGGGGTTATGGGACCCCCTCGATAAACCGCTTAGCGCTGAGTCTTTTCCAGCAAGTCCCAACATTGGTACTACTTTTGCCTAACAACTAAAACTTGCATAGGGCTTTGCAAACCCGAGTTCTTAATCAACAACCCGGGCCAGTGCTACACATGAGTGTTGGTCCAAACTGGGGGTTATGCGGGGCCACCACGAGGAAACTCGAGGATTGGTTTTACCTGTAGGATCGCCCATCCGGTCGTGTCCTGAGACTAGATACGCGCGGCTACTGTCAGGGTGTCGGCACGCCGGGAGGATTTGCTGGATTAGTCTTACCTTAGTCGGAGTATCTTGAGCGCGGGATTCCGAGAATACTCGGGCCTTCCCACCTTGGAGTTGCGACTCCGTAGATCATGGGCTTGTAATGGGCCAAGTTGGAACACCCCTGCAGGGTTTGAACTTTCGAAAGCCGTGCCGGCGGTTATGTGGCAGATGGGAATTTGTTAATATCCGGTTGTAGAAAACTTGACACCATGTTCAGAACACACTACCAGCGTGAGTAACCGTGACGGTCATTTTCCGAAAGGGGTTCGGGAAGTGAACACGGTGGGGTAATGTTTGACGTGCTTAGTTAGGATCACTTCGTGATCACTTTGACCCTCGTGGCACCTCTCTTCTCTCTCTAAACACGTAAGCTAGTGCTAGTGCAGCTGCAACCTTTTATCTTTCTTCAGCCTTGTTCCACACCCAAGGCTTAGATAGTTTTGCTACCCGGGAACGGGATTGCTGAGTCCTCCGTGGCTCATAGATTCTACAGAAAACCAGATGCAGGTACTATGGTGAACTACTCAGGTGACGGCACAGAGCTATACTGGGAGTACGATGAAGAACGTAGTTGATACTATGTGCGCTATCCCGATGATCAGTAGTGGTTTCTACTAGGGGCGATTCAGACCTGTGGCTTTATGTATTTGGTATCTTTCATTTGGATCTTCACCCGTAGTCGGGTTGTGATGTGTTTGGATGATGATTTGCTATGTAATGTATTGTGTGACGTGGCGAGTGTAAGCCAACTATCCTTATGCAATTTCATCCCTATTTTTACATGAGTCGTGCAAAGATACCGAACTTGAGATCATTCCAGAATGGGCTTATACCTTTAAGTCGTGCCTCGACACGTAGGAGGTATAGTCCCATACTGGGCATGAAATTTACTCTTTGTCATTCCAGGTGTTGACAGATGGTGGGCGCGGGCCGAGAGCGCTCCGAGGCTCCTACCTCGGCTCGTGGTGGGAGGGGTAGTTCCATTCCCCCCCCATAGCCTCCGGAGAGCGCTAGATCTCAGTTTGCAGAGTCCAGCGATGGTCGCTTCTTCTTCGGCCGGGAGAGGTCGGGGGGTAAGAAGAAGGAGAAGACTGCTCGAGGTGGATGTGGCGGTGGGAGAGGTAGGAAGGCCGCTATGCCTTCCTCGCCGCCACCCCTAGCTGAGTCACCCGACCACAGGACTGCACCGTCTGAGATCGAGCCATCTGAGGTGGACCCGTCTCGGACTCCACTCCACGAGCCTCCGGCCAACGAGCCTCCGGCCGCCGAGTCTTCGCCCCACGAGACTACGGGGCTCAGACGGGGTCACGCTGAGTCAGAGCCAAGCCCATGGGAGGACTGTATGGAGTCGAGTGCACATGGTCGTGTTTAGGGTGCATACTATAGTTCTGATAGCTATAGCGAGGGTGAGTGGGTTGAGGGGCGCAAAGTCTACCAGCGTGGTGGTACAAAGCTCCCGCCCACCCCGGCGACCCCCGACTAGAGGTGGTTGATTGCGCCTAACGGGGAGAAGTAAGTGCATTTACTCTTTTTTAACCTTTTGCCTTGACGTTTCTTCGAATATCTAATGCGTTGGCCTTGTCATACTACAGTTCTTGGACACACTCAGACGGGGTCCGCAGGCCCAACACTGTCCTTGGTGTGATTTGTCGCCAGTGCTTCCCGGGGTGGGTCACGTTGCCCGGTGAGGGCCGGGTTCCAGAGCTAGGAATGACCTGGGAGCACCACTTGGCTGCCCCGGCCCCGCCGGAGCATAGGGTCGGCGATGTCGAGTGCGACACGGTGGCCGACATTGTGATCGCCACGTTTTGGGTAATTTCTCCTTTGCCATTTATGTTGTGTTTTCTTCTTTGATTGCATACCTTCTACATGTGTTTTCTTGTTTGATTGCAGACCTTCTAATCCGTGTTTTCTTGTTTGATTGCAGACCTTCTACAGGTGTGCTGAGGGACAGGAGGAGGTCGCGGCTCGGGTTATCGACGCCGAGTGCAGGCGCCTACTTGGAAACTTTCGGCACAAGGCTCGGACGCAGGCTGTTCGAGACTACTTAGCACAGACTGGTATTAGGAGGAGAAAAGAGAAGTGCCGGAACAAGTATCTGAGTAAGGAGAAGTACATGAAGGTAATTACCTATTCTTAAGGCCTTGTACTTAGTTTCCTTGATTTGATTCGTAGGCGTAGCGGTCAAATTTCTCTTGCTTAACTTAGGTGCCCCCGAGATGGTGTGCGGACAAGATGGACTGCTGGGAGGCGTTGGTGGATGAGTGGTGCTCTCCCCAATGGCGCGTCGCCCACAACATTGCAAAGGAGAAGCGTCTCAAAATGAAAGGCGTGCAACACCATCTAGGCAGCGTCAACCTATATGGGTACGGGAATAACTGGGTATGTGTGGTTTGCTTCAAGATTCATGCAAATTCATTCTTTGTGCTAGCTTGAGTCCTTAACTAATACTCTGTTCCTCTCTTTTAGTCAAAACACAACAAGGCTCCAGTGCCAGAGCTGTTCGACCTCTATGGCATGTCCAATATTGCACCATACAAGAAGGCCAAGGCATTCTCTGAGTCTGACCCCGAAAATGCAAATAACTTCAGCAATGAGGCCTCCCACCACAAGATGGTGCAGTACGTTAAGCAGGGGAAGGCGAGGAAAGGGCCGGACTTTAACCCGAGCCGGCCTCTTGATCCAGAGCTGGTGATGATATCTGGTGGCGGGAGGTCCCATGGCTCGTTAGACATGGGTAATGGACGGATACGTTGTAGTAGCACTCTCCCGCAGATCAAGAAGCGCCAGACCAGCTCTGATCCTGAGATACCGTCTCGTTTACGACCAGTGGAAATTGAATTCCAGGTTTGTTATATGGACTCAGTAGCCTTTCCTCCATTACATTGTGTTTGCGGCCGTCGATGATTACAATGCTAATGAGTGGTGTTGCAGGCTGCTATTGAGGCAGAGAGAGCGAAGACCCAGGCTGCTTTTGAGGAGAGGGACCGGTAGTTGGGGGAGAGGGACCGGCAGGCGGCGAAGAGGGAGAGGGAGAATGAGGAGAGGACGGCTAGGCTGTTGGAGGAGGAGAGGAACCGGAACGACTCGGCTAATCGGGCCATGTACGATCTCTTCGTGGTAAGTTTCTTCTGCATATTAGCTAAATCATGCACGCAATGTTCCTTTCATTAGTAACTAATATGAATGACTCGACAAAACCAAATGTGCAGTCCATGTGCGAGAAGAACGGCCAGACCCCTCCGTCGATGCCAGTCATTGCTCCGGCGGGCACGGTGAGTTTCATTTGAACGGTCATTAGTTACTAGTCTTCACATTTGAGTTGCATCATGCTAACGATACATTGGAAATAATATTTGGTGCAGCGTAACTCCCGACAAGCATCGACTTATCCTTCTCCGTCTGCCACTGGCGCGACCGGTCCTACACCTACACCTACACCTACACCTCCGTGATGACGGTAAGTTTCCCAAGTGTTTTGCTTAATAGAGTTTTGTTGTGATGCCATGCTGTATCTACACATATCGTGCATAATGTGTGTATGTCTGAAATGCATAGTATTTGTGGGATTCGACATCTAGTCGTGTGCCTTTGGTAGCCTTCCATATAGGGAAATGCCTCCTAGTGCTTCCACTGAGCCATGGTAGTTCGCTACTGCTCCGGAACACATGGATTGACCGACATGTGTCCTTCTTTGCTCCTGCGTCTGTCCCAACAGGGGAAATGTCACGCAGTGTATCACCGAAGTCCTTGTAGCTTGCTACGACTTGGTTGCACTCGCTGATGACTGACACGTGCATTGCTGGGTCATGTATGCCTGTCCCTGTACATTTGTGCCACCTTGGTTCTATGACTAGTCATGTCGGCCCGGGTTCTCTGCCATAAGGATACTAGCGACATAATCATATACTTAGCATTTTTTTCCTCCAAAATGACTCAATATGCTTAGCTAGCTAAAAAATGACATAATAAGCTTAATTAGCTCCAAAATGACATATTTAACCTAGGATAGCTCTAAAACGACCTATACTTAGCATTTTTTCCTCCAAAATGACTTAATATGCTTAGCTAGCTTAAAAATTACATAATAAGCTTAATTAGCTCCAAAATGACCTATTTAACCTAGGATAGCTCTAAAATGACCTATACTTAGCATTTTTTCCTCCAAAATGACTTAATATGCTTACTAGCTTAAAAATGACCTATTTAACCTAGGATTGCTCTAAAATGACCTATACTTAAGATCATTTCCTCCAAAATGACTTAATATGCTAAAGAAATGACATAGTTTAGCTCCTAAATGACTTCACATGCTTAGCTAGCTCCAAAATGACATAATAACCTTACTTGGCTCTAAAATGACATATTTAACCTAGGTAGCTCTAAAATGACCTATACTTAGCATTTTTTCCTCCTAAATGACTCAATATGCTTAGCTAGCTCAATAATTACATAATTAGCTTAATTAGCTCCAAGATGACCTATTTAACTTAGGATAGCTCTAAAATGACCTATAGTTAGCATTTTTCCTCCAAAATGACTTAATATGCTTAGCTAGCTTAAAAATGACCTATTTAACCTAGGATAGCTCTAAAATGACCTATACTTAGCATCTTTTCCTCCGAAATGACTTAATATGCTTAGCTAACTCTAAAATGACATAATATGCTTAAGAAATGACATATTTTAGGTCCTGGATGACTTCATATGCTTAGCTAGCTCCAAAATGACATAATAACCTTACTTAGCTCCAAAATGACCTATTTAACCTAGGCTAGCTCTAAAATGACCTATACTTAGCATTTTTTTCCTCCTAAATGATTCAATATGCTTAGCTAGCTCAAAAATGACATAATAAGCTAGATTAGCTCCAAAATGACTTATTTAACCAAGGATAGCTCTAAAATGACCTATACTTAGCATTTTTTCCTCCAGAATGACTTAATAAGCTTAGCTAGCTTAAAAATGACCTATTTAACCTAGGATAGCTCTAAATGGCCTATACTTAGCATATTTTCCTCCAAAATCACTTAATATGCTTAACTGGCTCTAAAATGACATAATATGCTTAAGAAATGACATATTTTAGCTCCTAAATGACTTCATATGCTTAGCTACCTCCAAAATGACATAATGACCTTACTTAGCTCCAAAATGACCTATTTTACAGATATAAGAGCATCATAATAATCTTCACATTTTAGTTGCATCATAATAATCTTCTTCTTCTAGTCTTCTTCTTCTAACTTTCTTCTTTCCCATTTTACAGATTTGCTTAAGATCACGGAAGCTTGGGTTGATGGAGTGCTTGTATTTAGTTTTTGTTTTGACCTTGTGAAACTTGCTACCTATGGATGAAACTGTGTAATATTGATGAAACTATGTATATGTACGGATGAAACTTGCTACTGTTGGTAACATGTGTTGGATATATATATGTGTTCATGACTATTGGTAATATGTGTTGAATATGCTATATTGGTCATATAAATATATTTGTGTTTGATTTTCTGTGAAAATGAATTGATATAAGAAAAACAAAATTAAATGGGGAAATATAAACACTTTGCCATCTGCTGGCAGATGGCAAAGAGCTTTGCCATCAGCTGGCAGATGGCAAAGAGGCCACGTGTCATCCAGAGGAAAAATTTGGGCTGGCCTATTTGGGCTCTTTGCCATCTGCTAGCAGACGGCAAATTGCCTGCAGCCTTTGCCATCTGCTGGCAGACGGCAAAGAGCCTACAGTCTTTGACATCTGCTGGCAAATGGCAAAGAGCCTGCAGCCTTTCCCATCTGCTGACAGATGGCAAAGTATGTCGTTATCCTTCTAACGGGGCTAACCCCGTTAAGAGGCTTTGCCATCTGCCAGCTGATGGCAAAGGCACATGCTCTTTGCCATCAGCTAGCAGATGGCAAAGAAGCCTTTGCCCACTGGATTTCAGACAAACTGTTTGCCATCTGTTGGCTGATGGCAAAGCCTTTGCCATCCGCCGACCATGCCTTTGCCATCTGCCATGGCAGATGGCAAAGTGCCAGATTCCAGTAGTGGTGGTAGTTAGTGCATATAGGAACTAGTAAAGCAAGGTGCTATACAAACGGTTTTCAACCCCTTTCCGTGATGGTGTTCCGAATTATCGCAAAGTGAGTGACAGCGATAGGGGTGTCCTTCCCACACGACCTATAAACCGTCGGGGATAGGCCCTCCCTGTACACACGCTTGGCAAAATGAGGTCATGTGTGATGGGAGAGCGATCAAATACAGTTATACGTATAGTTGTGCTAAAAAATGCAATTATACAGGCCAAATTGTTTCCGGTCGTAAGTACATCCCACACAGTCAGTCCCTGTTAAATGTTTCTGTTCATATGTACATTCCACACAGTCAATCCAAGGAATACATTTCCATTAGTATGTACATACCATACAGTTAATCTAAGAAGTACATTTTCTTTCGTATATACATCCCATATAGTCACTCCAAGGAAACCATTTTCGTTCGCATGTACATCATAAAAAAATTCCCCATTAAATCGTTTGTGATAGCATTGCCATTGCACACGATATTAACAATTTTATCATTTGCGTTATTGAATGCATCACACAGGGTGCATAGAAGAAACTATGTGGCAAAGGTTGTCCATCTCACACACTTCTCATGTGGTAAACGTTTGAGCAAGGTGGCCTAACGCAAACAGTTTTCAAGAGGATGTCGTGTGTGATTGTTTATTGATCCAACACGGTTTATTCCTAGAAACTGAGTGTGTTGCCTGAGGTCATCGCCCACGGTGTTTTGTCAATAACTGTTTGCAATAGAAAACCCAATTAGCAGGTTAATTGGCCATTAGCATGCTAATTGCACTATTATTAATAATCCATTTATTGATCTAATTCACATTTCGTACTAAGCATGCAATAAATTTCATTTCCATATTAAGGAAGTAAGATTTCATAATTGAAATATATCAGAGTACTACATCATATAGCTTCAGCACTCAGCTACCCCATTACATAACTGCACTAGCACCAAGTTCCACATGCAACATCTATAAACTTTCAAAATTAGCATCATAGATGATACATAGACAGATGAATCTCATTAGGAAAACTACTAAAGCGGAAGGCGAATATTGAGCCTTCATTGATGTTGAAGGTCTTTGCAACTTTAGGCCAGTGTCTGTGGATGATTGACCATCCATCCTTCATCCTTTTCAGGAACACGTCAATATTGAACCGTGGGTGTTGTATGAAAACCTTCCTCACCTCCTAACCATATAGGTGGTTTGAGAGGTAATCATCAGTGAACTGCTTTGCAAAGGCCTGAAAACAAGGATATGCATAAATATCTTCTCTAGATTTGAAATGGCGCAAAGGAATTCAAAAGACAAGATTTAATAGTTAGTACCACCCCATAGTGAACTGATTTCTTCTTCATTGTGTAGACAAAGATCTTGTTGTTTTTTGTCGCTAATTTCTTTATCGTAATAATCTTTCTGAGTTTCTTGACTGCACTGATATTCATGGACAACTCATTTCCACATATGCAAAAGGGTCAAACAGTGGGTCAAAACCACTAACAGCATGACCTACATGTGCAAGACCAAATTGTTAAAAACCTAATATTTAAAAACAAGAAGTTGAAAGGTGTGTTATTAACAGCAATAGGCCTAATATTTAAAAACAAGCAAACATAGTCATTCAAACTTGTATTGTGCAGGTCTAAGTACACTAGTTATTGGCCCTATTTGTATCCATGGGTTAGAGTGAGTTTGAGCTAGTTTGGGCACAAATAGCCCTAAGGTATCCAAACATGAGGGCTAGTTTGAGCTAGTTATGTCAAACCCACCCAAAACAACTATCCCACCCAAGAGGTGCTGATTTGGGCTAGTTCTCCTAGTGCATTTATTGTCAATCTAACACTGTCATCCAAACACCTCTTTGGCTAGAGTTAGTTCAGGGTTAGACATTGTTTAGTATCATTGTTATTTAGGAAACGTAGGATAGCGTAGTATTTATTTTACCTTGAGTTCTAATCCAAGATGACCATGTACTCGTATATATATGCCCACGAGGCTCAAGCAATATAATCAACTATTACACCAAGCCCTCTCTCTCCCTTTTAACTGTCATGAGCTAGAAACTAACTCTAACCTCTAGCTAAGTTAGAGTATCCAAATGGTGCCATTGTTAAATCAAATGGAAAGGTGTGTTCAGTACTCCCTCCGGTCCTTTTTACTCTGCATACAAGAATTGTCTGAAGTCAAACTTCATAAAGATTGACCTTATTTATATGAAAAAATATCAACATCTACCATGCTAAAGTTATACAATATGAAAATTTAAGTCATGACACATGTACTGATATTTATTTCATATTGTGAATGTTGGTATTTTGTTCTATAAAGTAGGTCAAACTTTACGAGGCTTGACTTTAGACAAATCTTATATGCGAACTAAAAAGATTTGGAGGTATTGTTAAATTTGGTATTGATGAAATTGAACTGCACAGTTCATACTAGCACAAATAGAACATGACATTGTTTATAGATGAAATAAATAAGGCATACTATGAACAACCAAAGATGGCAATTGAAACTGGATATATGCTAACTACAAACAACCGAACAACCATAAACCATGGAAATAAACATGGCGTAATGCAAACAACCAAATATGGCAGTAAATACTGGACAGGTTCTCACTACAAAAGGGGTTCGAGAAAACAAATCATGGGTTTCCTCATATGTCACAGATTGGCTCCTCCTCGTGGTCTTCGTCGATGAGGTCTGACTTGCTAGCTGAGGATCCCAAGCCAGCGTTGCAGAATGTGTCCTTCAGAAATGACAAAAGGGGCTCCATGGAGATGAAGGATGGCAATTGTTCATAATGAGCCGCAGGAGATCAATGGCAGGGCCTTCGCTAAGATCGACATTTGTCATACCTGAAGGGTGGCGGTGGGTAACTTAACTTGTGACATAACCCGCATCAAGTCATCGATGTCAACAACCTCGATGTCGTAGACGGCGTCCGTGACAAGCCAAAATACTCTAGCCATCGTCGTCCGCTTCCTTGGTGGCCACCTCGCCGACGTCGGGTGAAGAGGTCGCGGTAAAGCTCTTTTGGGCCATTCGCTCCTCGAGCTCCCCAGGAAGTGTAGTCGGGCTTAGGCTGCGACACTCTAGAGTGGGGGAGAGGGTGGGGATGCGGATCTTTGGGAAAGGGGGCATTTCGCAGATGTCGACTAAGAAACTCATGGCGGCGAGAATATGTATATCGGTGGGTAAACTGCATGGGCAGATCGTAGAGGTTGATGATGAAGAAGGCGGCGCGGCGGCGACGGCGACCTAGCTAGGTTTGGAGCGAGGGAGGGGTGGTGTGTATGTGTGTGAGCGGGGAATTTGGGGGTAAGCGAAGGATTTGGGGTGTGTGTCTATGGAGGGGGTCCAAGGTGGTGCTTGAGGAAATGTCACGGGTACAGAAAAATTTACTAGGTGGGAGTAAAATGGCGGGGCTACCAAAAATTTTGATCAAGGCATTGAAGCAGAGCGGGGCGGGAGTAACGAACATCACACATGGTGCAAACATAATAATCGTGTGCTATCAAACATAAAAACACTCCAGCCGAGCAGATATTTTTGATATTGCGAGCGATTGAGGCGGGAGTAAAATGTCGGGGCTACTGAAAATTTGGATCTACTGATTGAAGCAAAGCGGGTGTGACGCCTCCGATTTAACCGTACACTAATCATGAACGCAAATGTGTATGACCAGGATCAGGGACTCACTTGAAGATATCACAACACAACTCTAGACATAAATTTAAAATAATACAAGCTTTATGTTACAAGCCAAGGGCCTCAAGGGCTCGAATACAGAAGCTCAAAAACACAAGATTCAACGGAAGCAATAATATCTGAGTACAAACATAAGTTAAACAAGTTTGCCTTAAGAAGGCTAGCACAAATGTAGCAATGATCGAAAAGGCAAGGCCTCCTGCCTGGGACCTCCTAACTACTCCTCGAAGTCGAACTCCACGTAGAAACATCCTCGGGATCCTCTGGCTCCTGGACTCCACCGATCTGGTTGCATCATCCGAGAAGAGAGGAAAAAGGGGAAAAGGGGGAGCAAAGTAACCGTGAGTACTCATCCAAAGTACTCGCAAGCAAGGATCTACACTACATATGCAATGGTATCTATGTAAAGGGGTAATATCTATGGGCTAAACTGCAGAATGCCAGAATAAGAGGGGGATAGCTAATCCAATCGAAGAGTACGCTTCCGGCCACATCCATCTTGCAGCAATAGAAGAGAGTAGCTAAAATAGTAACAAGTATCAAAGATTCTCGCAGCCTCCGTCTTGAGTAGCTAGAAAGTTCACCAAGTAACATCGCATAGCATAATCCTACCCGGCGATCCTCCCCTCCTTGCCCTATGGAAAAGCGATCATCAGGTTGTATCTGGCACTAGTAAAGGTGTGTTTTATTAAGTATCCAGTTCTAGTTATCATGAGGTCGGGGTACAACTCCGGGTCATCCTTTTACCGAGGGACACGGCTATTTAAATAGATTAACTTCCCTGCAGGGGTGCACCACATTTCCCAACACGCACGACCCCCTTTGGTCAGACACACTTTCTTGGGTCATGTCCGGCCTCTAAAGATCAACACGTCGCAGCCCTACCTAAGCACAACAGAGAGGTCAGCCTGCCGGTCTAAATCCTAAGCGCGCAGGGGTCTTGGCCCATTGCCCTTTGCACACCTGTATGTTGAGCGGGCGACCGGTAAGCAAACCTAGTCTCTCCTAATACAAGCAGGCGTTCCAGTCCAGTCCGGCGCGTGCCGCTCAGTCGCTCATGTCAAGAAGGCTCCAGCTGATACCACGACGCCGAGAGCCCATAACTATTCCCGTGCAGCTGGTTAGTGCGTATAGGCTAGTGGCCAGACTCAGATCAAATAACAAGATCTCGTTAAGCATGTTATTTTGAAGTAACCACGGACGCCGACAAGGGACCAGGCCCACCTGTCTCCTAGGTGGTCGCAACCTGCCCTGTCGCTCCGCCACAAAGTAACCATCAGGGGGCTGCCGGGAATCCAGGCCCACCACTACCTGTGTGGAACCACCTGCCCCTTCAGCCCCCATCTCTGAATCATCAACATGAGTATGTAATAGTATAGTATATACCCGTGATCACCTCCCTAAGTGATCACAGCCCAATAGTATAGCATGGCATACGGACAAGGATGCAGGGCCACTGATGGAATAGTTGAATCCTATACTAAGCATTAGGATAGAAGGTAAATGTATCAACAGTAGTAGCAACAATGACAGGCTATGCAACTGAGTAGGAGCTATCGAATCAACAAAAGTAGCAAACCTAATGCAAGAAGAAGAGAGAAGAGAATGGCCGATATCTGGTGATCAAGGGGGCATTCGCTTGCCTGGAAGCTCTACAAGCGAAAGGAATCATCAGAAGAGTAGCCGTAGTCGAACACCGAAGCATCAACGGTCTCGGGGTCTATCACGGTACCGGAGTCTACTGAAAAGAAGAAACGAAGGGGAAACAAATAAAAAACAGAGAAAACAATAGCATCACAAAGCATGACATGGTACAACGTTGTGTAAGGGGTGACCTGACGCAGTAATAGGTGATATCGGCGAAGGGGGGAAACATCCGAGAAAGTATTCCCGGTGTTTGACATTTTCGGGCAAATGAAACGGAGGTGGATTAATGTATGTTAGCTATGCTCGGGATGCCTGGTAGACGAACGGACTGCGTATTCGAATTCATCTCGTCGTTCTGAGCAACTTTCATGTACAAAGTATTTTCATCCGAGCTACGGTTATTTTTCTATTAATTATCAAAGTTTTATTAATATTTGAAATTTCCTGATTTAAATTAATCTGAAAATTAAAATACCTAAACTGCGACGGGTAGACAGAGAAGTGTACCCAATAGTGTGCGAAAGGCTGACAGGTGGGGTCCAGTTGACTACCTAGTCAGCAGTCAACTGGGACCGTTCACTGGTCAAGGGGGTCCACTAGACCCACCTGCGAGTGACTGGACTGACCCAGTCAGCATGTTTGACTGGTCAACGGGTCTTGTGGCACCCGTGTGTTAGTGAGTTAATTAACTAATTGTTTCTGTTAGTTCTAATTAAAATGTATGGGTCCCGGTGTCAATTTCTGTTCTAACTATTAGCTTTATTTTTTATCCGAAGCTTAACTATGTGGTGGGGCCTGACCTGTCAATGACTATTTAGGTTAGTTGATTAGGCAGTTTAATTAACTAATAATTAATTAGCGTGTGGAGCCTAGCGATTAGCGACACAGAGAGGGGTTTGTGGCTGGGTTAGCGGTGCCACAGCAGCACGCCGGCGGTTAACCGCCGGCAACCACAACGACGACGACGTGCACGGGAGGTGTCGGAATTCGTCTAAAGTGGCTCATTTTGAGTGTTGTTTGCACCTACAGTTTCATGAGGTTCGCTTGCATCCAGCGATGGCGCCGGCAGGCCGCGAGATTGCCGAAGTTAGCGACGGCGACGAGCTGGAGGGGCGGCATCAAGAGGAGCTCGTCGGGAGTTCTGCTGTGGGCCAAAGGAGAGCATGTTGTAGGGCGCAAACGATCCGCAGGAGTGCCCGGAGCACGTATGCAACATGGGCAGGTCCAAATAAGCACGACATGCTTGATCCGGCAGGAATGGCGGATGCTGGAGCTCGGCTTTGACGGCGAGGCGAGCTAGAGGGTGTGTGTACAAACTGGGAGAGGGAAGAGGGGTGGCAGCTGACCTCGGGGCACACTGTGGTCGGCGAGAGGGTTAGTAGCTGTAGAGAGGCCTGAGTCGACAAAGAAGGTGTCACGCCGATGAGGAAGAAGAAGACGACACGACGGCATTGGGGATCCTCTGTCACACCCTGCATTTTGTAATATGTCATTTGCATCAAAAAAGCATGAAAATTTTGGACCAGCATTTTTTTTGGCATCATTTGGATTTTATTTGGAATTAAGTTTTTCTCCTTGTGTTTTTCTAGTGCTCTTTAAAGTCAACTACTCCCTCTTGTAGAATTCATCTCCTTACCCAAAACTTCTGCCCAATGATCATACCAAGTGTTTATAGCAGTATAGTATTTTCTTATAAAATTAATTTGGCCAAAATGTATTTTCAAAAATTAGTTTTCCAAAAACCCCCTGAATTGAGGTTTGCACTGCAAGTGCTTGATTTAGGGTGAGAAAATTATTTCAAAAAGTATATTTGAAACCTAGTAGATATAGGACTCCCATAAACCACAAAAGTATAATTTTAAAAGTTATTTCCCTATTTTATTTAAAAGCTTTTTCTTAAGGCCAGAAATGGTCTTTAATAGGAAAAACTATTTAATTATTTCAAAATTATTTGCCAAAATTCAGGGAGATTCATAGGACATATATTGTCCATATATAAGAGTTTCAACACTTGGTCATGTTGAAAATATTGGACAAATCCCTCAGAAAGCCTTTCTAGATATTTCAAGCTTTTGAAATATTTACAAAGGAAATATTCTCTAAAAATTCCAGGGAAATTCTATCATGTCATATATGACATATTTGATGATCTTGCCAAACCCCATGCCTTGGGAAGCAAGAAAACATCATCAAAACCCCTCAAAACCATTTTGTCCATATCTGAAGTTTGAGCAACTTTACATTGCCAAACTTGTCCAAATGCCCTCAAACTTGGTACACATGCTGGAATGGTCTAATAAGGCATCTAGACCAAATGGCACCAGCTTTGGAGAAGGGTAACTTGATCAGAGTACCCCAAAACCAATTCTGTTCAAATTCAAATTTGAACAACTTTACATTACCAACTTTTTACTTGGGGCTTCAAACTTTGTGGGCATGATCACAACCCCAAATGATGACACTACACCAAGTGGTGCATCAAGGGGAGATGATTAGCTTGACTCAAACATGGTGAAACCATTTCTGTTGATTTCTAGGGTTCACCAAAGTTACATTGGCAAGTTTCTTCAAAAAAGCCCAAACTTGGTGAAACACCCTATTTCCATATGCCATTTAATCCTGTTAAGTGTCATGACTAGTGGAGATCATTTGACTGCTCCAAACCACATCAAACACCTTCTGGTGATTTCCTAAAGTTACCATTTTCACCTCTTCTCCTGTTCTCCTTGAGCCCAACTTTCTACCACAGCTTCCCCAGGTCCCCTTGCACCTCCAGTAACTTCCCCATGGCCAGAGCTCAATAATTGAGGGGTGAAAACCCCATTTTACCTTGCTGGACAGCCCAGTTTTTACCTTCCCTCAACTTCAATCATCTTCCATTGGATAACCAAGGCATCCAAGGCCACAGCCCATTTGTTTACTCCATGCCTGACCCCCCAGACAAGGTGGACGCGTCCAGCAAGCCAAAGGCATGCCCTGGCATGCAATAGGCGTGCTCCAGAGCGCGCTACATTGCACGCCCGCACTGTAGCCTCCTCCAATCAGCCGCCCCCGACCACCTTGTGCTTCCCCCTCGCGCCATTCGATGCTCCTCGACGTCCGCAACACGTCCCGGCGCTGTCCCCAGCCTCCTTCTCCCTCCTGTGGCTGCCCTCGCACGTGCGCCGGCCGCTCGCAAGCTCCAGTCCTCGGCCTCACACGCGCGCGGCTCTGGAAGCTTCCCCCACTCTCTCTCTTCCTCTCTCCAGCCCTGGACCGCATCCAGCAACTCCGCAGACACCACCCCAGCGCCTCCCGAGCCCTATGGCAACGAGCCTCGTCGTTCGCCTA
>LR738714.1:318034772-318048692 GCA_902687465.1 Secale cereale
CCCCCCCGCGAGCTCCTCCTCTCCTCACCAGTCGCTCTATCACCCACCTAATCCCCCCCTGCACCACACGCTCCACTCCACGCAGGGTCGAGCTCGAGATCGAGCTCGAGCTCCGCCGCGGCGGCTCGCCGTCGTCCGCTCGGTACAGGCCGTCCCAACCGCTCCTCTCGCTCGATCTAGCACCGCAAGCCTCCACTGATCACTTTCCCCTCGTTTCCCCTCTCTGCAGCTACTGGAAACGGCCGAAACCACCACCACCCGAAGCTCCTCCGCCGCGTGACCTTGCCGCCGGCGAACCAGGCCACTCCGGCGACCCACACCACCTCCACCAGATCGGCGACACCTCGCTGATTCCGTCCCTGCCATTATCTCGCCCTGCCGTGCCCCGAGTCGTCGCTGGTGAGCTCGGCGGCCCTCTGCCGGAGGGTTAGGGATGACAGGCGGGCCCCGCATGTCAGCCTCCCCTTGCCCTCGCCCCTCTCTCCTCTCACTGACGCCGGGCCCCGCCCGTCAGGTTTGAAAACCTGGCGCGCGCGCTGGCGCCCGTGCGGTGGGCTGACTCGCCCTGGGCCTGCTGCTCTGTGGCCGTTCTGGCCCAGTTGCAACGGACCCTTTTTCTTTTTCTTTTCTGTGGGATTTTCAAATAATTCCACAGGATTAAATATTTATCCAAATGAAATGATTCCAGTTCCTAAAAACTTGTAAAAATCCAACCTATTTAATGATGTCACTTTCACCCATATCCATGGACATTTTCTGTTCTGTTCAAATTTAAATCCATATTTGGACACTGAAACCTCTGTTCAAAAATTCATGTACCCCATTCTGTCACTCCAAAACTCAAACTAAGAATTTTTGCCATCTTAGTTTTCCCTCTAGTATTTGATAAAAATAAGTTGACATTTTTCTGAGCACTTTGGTTTTTCTGTTTTTATTATAGTCTTATTTTCCCGTTGTTTATTGCGACGATTAGATACCGTGTTTGACGAGGTTGCTGAAGAAGAAGGAGGGGAAGGATTTGAAGACCTTGAAGACCAAGCCAATCCAGGCAAGCAGCCCTTTGACCATGATACCCTTGTGTTCCTCGGAACCCTATTTATTTCCGAATGCATGATGATAAGAGTGACGGTGGTGACCTAGTTGAAAGCCACCACATGATGCATGCCTTACTCATGATCTTGCTATATTCTTAGATGCAATGCAAATGATTATTAGTGATGCTTAGTGATGCATGTGTGCCGTGAATCCTTCGTGGATGCATTCTTTTCGAAAACCCCATCGGGTGACCCTAATGCCCGAGGGTGATGTTGAATTAGGTCATCACTTGAGGAAGAAGTGGTGTGCCAAGAAAGATCTTGTGTACGGGTGAAATGATGGATTAGATTTTTGTGTGACTACCGTCCCAACCAAACATGTGCAACCACTCTACCCCTTATGGGACGGGGCATTATTGATTACTTAGGCTGATACTAGCATGGTGCCCACATCACTAGTGACGGGGAAGACTTGAGGTCACTCCCGGGACGGGGTCGTGCTTGGATAGACGACCATGACTATTTTTACAGGGCACCGGACACACCGTTGGTCCCGTCGTGTACGCGTGACATTGAAAATAGGGCAAGTCCCATGATCTATTGTTTGTACTCGAGGGTCGTGCACCAACGAGTGGACCCTATGCTAGTGTCGTCTAGGGAATGATAATGACGGGTGCTTCCCCCGAGTACTTGAGGTACTGCGAGATCGTGGGTGACACGAAAGCTTCCCGGATCTTGTGGGTAAAGTGCGCAACCTCTGCAGAGTGTGAAACTATTAGAATAGCCGTGTCCACGGTCATGGACAGTTGGGTGGTGCTACTTAAACTATGTCCAGAATTTTACAATCTCGGTGAAAGTATGTGTGTGTTGAGTCAAGGTGGTGACTTGACTCATTGAATTGAACTCTATTCATGTTGATATCTGTAACATGTCTTCGAGGTTACCCAAATTTATTGATGCATGTTACATGATGGTAGAATATTTAATCTAGCTTGTAGCAAGGTTGCTCGTTGTTGTATATTTGCATTGTTACCTTGAACCAAATCATGGGTTGCTTGCGAGTACATTCAAAGTACTCATTGGCTTGCCACTGGTTATTTAATTGGCCAGGCATGGAGGAGCAGGAATTTGAAGAAGAATTCTATGGAGACGATCATGCGAACAAGGACGCTTTCCCAGTCAGAATGTCTGTAGGGTTAAGGCAGATGGCATGGGTTCTACTTATCTACGAAGACTTCTGCTATTCGAGTTATTTGCTATTCAGCCCTTGAGGCTTTATTTATGTAAGACTTGGCCATAATGGTCATAATTTGTGTAAGACGGTATGTATGGATGTAAGACTCTTGTTATTCAGCTTCTGTGTGTTCAGTGAGCATTGATCTCTGGGATCACTGTACACGTGCATTCAGTGATCTCGACTCTTAAGTCGGGGTCCCCACAGAGCTGGTATTAGAGCCATCCTGACTGTAGGAAGCCTTAGTTAGCATGGGCGTTAGTTAGATGAGACCCTTTTCAAAAAACTTCTGAACCTCTCTTCTTTTCTAAACCTTACCAACCTGAGATATCATCGGCTTATTAACCTTTCCTATTCAACCTTTATAGATGGCCGCTGTACCTGAAGAGCACCTGACCACTGGGTTTCCCTTGCTTGTCAAGGATAGCCTCCATGAGTGCCAGTTCCACCGAGCACCCATCCTCACCTACCTTGAGCATTGGGTTAACGACATTGAGGTGGAGTACCATGTGGAAGTGATCGTGAAGGCAAACGATCCTCCCACAAGTTGGTTCTCCGAGGGACCCCAGATGGCAACACTACGTCTCGCTGTCGAGGCTGCTGCACTCTAGGCACTAACCCGTCTCCGCGAGCTTCTTCCGGAGATGGTAGCCAAGATGACAACCCGCTTCTTGCCTTACCGGAAGGAAGGTGAAGATGAAAGCAGCGCGCAAGCCCCTCCACTAAAGGAAGGACTTCCACTTCGATTCTAGACCTACTTCAGCTTATGTGCCGACAGCTTGGCACAAGATTTGGCCTCGGAATCGATGAAGCTCCGATAAGAACTTCACTAGACCAAGGCACTTCTTCGTCGAGCATAAGAGAAGACGGATAGGATCAAGAAGGAAGGTGCGCCTCCCGGACAGTCCGCTATCGCGTACCGAGGCGGAAGGCCCTCAGGAGATGTATCTTCCAAGGATGAAGAACCACCCCGGCGACGCCATATGACGGCAAGGGAATAACGTAAGCTTTTCCCTGCACCACCGACAAAACACCGCCGTATCCAACTCCTCCACTCCCCCAAACCCTCAAGTGATAAGGGGGCCCAGACAGATGAAGACAAGGAGGAAGACCCAGAAGAGCCAGAATACGCGACCGAGCATTCCGCCGCTTAGGCATTATTCACAACTCGGATATGCTAGTTCGTGACTTCTACGGTAGGATAGGTCGTGTAACCCCTATGCGAAGTCGAGTCCTTGTATGGTTCATATGAAGCCATCTAGTGTTTGCTTTTGTTGTGTTTGGATGTACGTCGTATTCACCCTTTGGGAATATGTAAACGACTGCATCACCCATTTGGATTTTAATGAATGTGTTTGGCCCTTTCGGCCCTTGCATGATTTGATTAGTGTCACACCCACCCCCTTACTAGGCACCCATCTTTATTGCTTTCCCTCTTCCAAATCATGAGACCTTTTACCGCTCCAACAGGATGCCTGTTGTAACTCGTACTGGTACCTCTACCCAGCAGCCTGAAGCCGGAGCATCCGCCCAATCAGAGGCCGGCCACGACCAAACCAACGACCAAGCTCCACCACCACCACCTCCTCCGAACATGGACATGGCTCAGCTTCTCCAAGCTTTCCGAGAGGAACGCCAAGCCAACACCGCAGCCCTTCAGATGATTGCTCAAGCTGTCACCAACAACCGCCAACAGGCGGGGAATGGAAATGGACGTTCCACATTCGCAGAGTTCAAGAAGCATGCACCGCCAACTTTCATCGAGACTGCTGAACCCCTGCATGCAGACGACTGGGTCCGCACCATTGAGGACTTGCTGGAACTAGTCGGATGCACCGAAGACCGCGAGAAGGTGGCTTATGTTGCCCACTGCCTCGGGGGGACTGCTAGAGCTTGGTGGGATGGATTCAAGGTCGTGCATGCTGGGCAAGACATCACTTGGGACAACTTCAAGGCAGAATTCCGCAAGGCCCAAATTCCTTCTGGAATCATGGCTATCAAAAAGCGTGAGTTTCGAGCCCTGAAGCAAGGAAGTGGCACTGTCAAGGAGTACATGCAGAAGTTCAGTGTTCTGTCAAGGTATGCTCCTAAAGATGTCAGCAATGATGCTGCAAAAAGGGAGCGCTTCATGGAAGGCCTCAATCATACTCTGCAGTACTCGCTTGTCGTGTGCGACTGCCCAACCTTCCCTGACCTGGTGAACAAAGCACTCATGCTTGAAGACAAGCGGCATGCTCTGGAATACACTCGCAAGCGCAAGATGGTCAGCAAGGGAAGTTCCAGCAACCAGAAGCCTCGCCCGTGGCAGCCAGCCCCAGTCAAGCCAACCTACCAGCAACCAAGAGCTCCTGCACCTCGCACCAACTATTAGCCTCAGCAGTATGCCAACCCAAGGCCAGCTTTCAACCCCAATAATAGTGGTGGCAACAAGATCAATAATCCAAACCAAGTCACTTGCTTTGGATGTGGTCAGTCAGGACACATCTCAAGGGTGTGCCCCAACAAGAAGCCTGATGCCCCGCGCCCCAATGCGCAGAACCCAGGACAAGGCCGCGAGATGCCACCAAGGAACCAAGCTCCTCGCAACCCGCCTAACCATGGGAAGGGGCGTGTGAATCATGTCACTGCTGAAGAAGCCCAGGAAGACCCGGACGTCGTGCTGGGTACGTTCCTTGTGAACTCAGCACCAGCAACTGTCTTGTTTGATTCTGGAGCCACGCATTCATTTGTCACTCAAAGATTTGCATTAAAAAGTGGCATGACCCCTACACCCCTGAATAACCCCATGGTGGTACAAACCCCCAGAGCGGAGATGAGAGCCAAGATAGGCTGTAAGGGAGTCAGTATTACCATTAACAGGGTAGATTTCCTAGCAGACCTTATCGTCCTGAGATCACAAGGCTTGGATGTGATCCTAGGCATGAATTGGCTCAGCAAGCACCAAGGCTTATTAGATTGTGCCAATCGGACTGTCACTGTGACCAATGACCAAGGAGTCGAAGTTAAGTTTGCTTCCAACTCCTCTTCCGCTCAAGCCGCTCAAGTCAACTGTCTGTCTGAAGTTGGACTGGAGCAAGTACCGGTAGTATGCAAGTATCCCGATGTCTTTCCGGATGAGCTACCGGGAATGCCCCCTGACCGTGACATTGAGTTCATCATCGAGCTCATGCCCGGGGCAGGACCCATCTATAAGAAGCCTTATAGAATGGGGACGGAAGAATTAGCCGAGTTGAAGAAGCAACTGGAAGAGCAGCTGAGGAAGGGATTTATCCGCCCAAGTGCCTCCCCTTGGGGATCACCTGTTCTGTTTGTGGCAAAAAGGGACGGTACCATCCGCTTATGCATTGACTATCGTTCCCTCAATGAGGTAACAATCAAGAACAAGTATCCACTTCCCAAGATTGAAGATCTGTTTGATCAACTCAGCGGAGCCAAGGTGTTCTCCAAGATCGACCTCAGATCTGGGTACTACCAGCTGAAGATCAGACCCCAAGATATTCCGAAGACGGCATTTGTAACCAGATATGGCATGTACGAGTGCACCGTCATGTCCTTTAGGTTAACCAATGCCCCAGCTTACTTCATGTATCTCATGAATAAAGTCTTCATGGAATATTTGGACAAGTTTGTTGTTGTCTTCATCGATGACATTCTTGTCTTCTCGAAGACGGAGGAAGAGCACGAGCAACATTTGAGGTTGGTCCTAGACAAGCTTCGAGAGCACCAACTATACGCCAAATTCAGCAAGTGTGAGTTTTGGCTGCATAAAGTTGGATTCTTAGGTCGTGTCTTGGTCGAAGAAGGATTGTCAATTGATCCCGTGAAGATCGAAGCTGTGACCCAATGGCAATCTCCAACGACCGTCAAGGAAGTCAGAAGCTTCCTCGGACTTGCAGACTATTACCGCAAATTCGTGGAAGGATTCTCTAGCATTGTCCGGCCAATGACTCAGCTCCTCAAGAAGGACAAGAAGTTCAAATGGACGCCAAAATGCGAAGAGAGCTTCCAAGAGCTCAAGAAGAGATTGACCAACGCCTCAGTTCTGGCAACACCTGATATTCACAAGGAGTTCGTGATATATTGTGATGCCTCTCGAACCGGATTGGGAAGCGTTCTGATGCAAGAAGGCCGAGTCATAGCTTACCTCTCCAGGCAGCTACGACCTCATGAAGAGAACTACGCTAGTCATGATCTTGAGTTAGCAGCAGTGGTTCATGCCTTGAAGACATGGCGACATTACCTCCCAGGGAAACGGTGTGAGATATACACAGACCACAAAAGTCTGAAGTACATTTTCACCCAAAGGGAATTGAACACGAGGCAACGAAGATGGTTGGAACTCATCAAAGATTATGATCTCAGTGTTTAATATCACCCCGGGAAGGCTAACGTGGTAGCCGATGCCTTAAGCAGAAAGGCTTGCTCCCTGAATGCTATAATTCAAAAGAGGCAGCCAGCCCTGTTTAACGAGCTGGAACAATTCAGTTTGGAATTGGTCACCCCGGGATTTCTAGATCATCTGGAAGTCAAACCAACCCTGATGGATGAAGTTAAGAAGGCGCAAGGTGGGCACGCAAGCATTGAAGGCATCAAGAAGAAGATGAAGCTAAGCAAGGCCCCGGGATTCTCCGAGGACGAGCACGGGATTGTCTGGTACAAAGGCCACATCTGCGTACCAAACAAGTTAGAGCTGAAGAACCTGATCCTGCAAGAAGCCCACGACACTCCGTATTCCATCCACCCTGGAGGAACCAAGATGTACCAAGACTTGAAGGAAAGATTCTGGTGGCACGGGATGAAAAGAGAGATTGCAACCTATGTTGCAAAATGTGATGTGTGCCAAAGGGTCAAGGGTGAATATCAGCGACCCGCTGGATTGCTCCAACCACTCAAGGTTCCTGAGTGGAAGTGGGATAAAGCCGGAATGGACTTCATCATTGGATTACCAAGGTCGAATAGAGGACATGACTCCATCTGGGTCATAGTCGACCATTTGACCAAGGTAGCCCATTTCATTCCTGTCAAGACTACTTATGATGGCAACCGGCTGGCAGCTCTCTACATCGACAGAATTGTAAGCCTTCATGGTGTTCCCAAGGAGATTGTCGAGGAACTCAGTTCACCTCAAGGTTCTGGAAGAAGTTCCAACAAGCCTTGGGAACCAAGTTGTATTTCAGCACGGCTTTTCACCCGCAGACCGGAGGTCACACAGAACGAGTAAATCAAATTCTTGAAGACATGCTCCGAGCCTGCGTCTTGGCATATGGAGCCAAGTGGGAAGATTGCCTCCCTTTTGCCGAATTCTCCTATAACAACAGTTATCAGTCGAGCCTTGAGATGGCACCATTTGAGGTGTTGTACGGACGCAAATGTCGCACACCCCTCAACTGGTCGGAGACTGGAGAAGGGATAGTCTTTGGACCAGATATTCTCCGCGAAGCAGAAGAGCAAGTCCAACTAGTCAGAGAATGTTTGAAGGCAGCCAAGTCAAGGCAGAAGAGCTATGCTGAAACTCACCGCCGGGATATGAGTTTCCGTGTCGGAGACCATGTGTACCTGCGGGTAACTCCTCTAAAGGGAACCAAGCGTTTCCATGTTAAGGGGAAGGTTGCACCAAGGTTCATTGGACCCTTTGAGATCACTGCACGACGAGGAGAAGTGGCTTACCAGTTGGAACTACCACCTGAGTTATCCGACGTGCACAATGTATTCCACGTGTCGCAACTCAGGAAGTGTCTACAAGTTCCAAACAAGCCTGATCTCTACAAGGATGTTGATCACCAAGCCATTGATCTTCAGCCTGATTTGACCTACCGTGAGAAGCTCATTCGTATTCTGGATGAAGCAGAGCGACGGACACGAAGCCGCACTATCAAGTACTTCAAGGTCCAGTGGAGCAGCTACACGGAAGCAGAAGCAACCTAGGAACGTGAAGACTATCTTAGATTTGAGTATCCCGGTCTCTTTTAAGACCTAGTTTAGGAATCTCGGGGATGAGATTCTTGTAAGGGGGGTAGGTCTGTCACACCCTGCATTTTGTAACATGTCATTTGCATCAATAAAGCATGAAAAATTTGGACCAGCAAAATTTTTTGGCATCATTTGGCATTTATTTGGAATTAAGTTTTTCTCCCTGTGTTTTTCTAGTGCTCTTTAAAGTCAACTACTCCCTCTTGTAGAATTCATCTCCTTACCCAAAACTTCTGCCCAATGATCATACCAAGTGTTTATAGCAGTATAGTATTTTCTTATAAAATTAATTTGGCCAAAATGTATTTTCAAAAATTAGTTTTCCAAAAACCCCCTGAATTGAGGTTTGCACTGCAAGTGCTTGATTTAGGGTGAGAAAATTATTTCAAAAAGTATATTTGAAACCTAGTAGATATAGGACTCCCATAAACCACAAAAGTATAATTTTAAAAGTTATTTTCCTATTTCATTTCAAAGCTTTTTCTTCAGGCCAGAAATGGTCTTTAATAGGGAAAATTTATTTAATTATTTCAAAAATATTTGCCAAAATTCAGGGAGACTCATAGGACATATATTGTCCATATATAAGAGTTTCAACATTGGTCATGTTCAAAATATTGGACAAATCCCTCAGAAACCCTTTCTGGATATTTCAAGCTTTTGAAATATTTACAAAGGAAATATTCTCTAAAAATTCCAGGGAAATTCTATCATGTCATATATGGCATATTTGATGATCTTGCCAAACCCCATGCCTTGGGAAGCAAGAAAACATCATCAAAACCCCTCAAAACCATTCTGTCCATATCTGAAGTTTGAGCAACTTGACATTGCCAAACTTGTCCAAATGCCCTCAAACTTGGTACACATGCTGGAATGGTCTAATAAGGCATCTAGACCAAATGGCACGAGCTTTGGAGAAGGGTAACTTGATCAGAGTACCCCAAAACCAATTCTGTTCAAATTCAAATTTGAACAACTTTACATTACCAACTTTTTACTTGGGGCTTCAAACTTTGTGGGCATGATCACAACCCCAAATGATGACACTACACCAAGTGGTGCATCAAGGGGAGATGATTAGCTTGACTCAAACATGGTGAAACCATTTCTGTTGATTTCTAGGGTTCACCAAAGTTAGATTTGCAAGTTTCTTCAAATAAGCCCAAACTTGGTGAAACACCCTATTTCCATATGCCATTTAATCATGTTAAGTGTCATGACTAGTGGAGATCATTTGACTGCTCTAAACCACATCAAACACCTTCTGGTGATTTCCTAAAGTTACCATTTTCACCTCTTCTCCTGTTCTCCTTGAGCCCAACTTTCTACCACAGCTTCCCCAGGTCCCCTTGCACCTCCAGTAACTTCCCCATGGCCAGAGCTCAATAATTGAGGGGTGAAAACCCCATTTTACCTTGCTGGACAGCCCAGTTTTCACCTTCCCTCAACTTCCCTCCTCTTCCATTGGATAACCAAGGCATCCAAGGCCACAGCCCATTTGTTTACTCCATGCCTGACCCCCCATACAAGGTGGACGTGTCCAGCAAGCCAAAGGCATGTCCTGGAATGCAATAGGCGTGCTCTAGAGCGCGCTACAATGCACGCCCGCACTGTAGCCTCCTCCAATCAGCCGCCCCCGACCACCTTGTGCTTCCCCCTCGCGCCATTCGATGCTCCTCGACGTCCGCAACACGCCCCGGCGCTGTCCCCCTCCTCCTTCTCCCTCCTGTGGCTGCCCTCGCACGCGCGCCGCCCGCCCGCAAGCTCCAGTCCTCGGCCTCACACGCGCGCGGCTCTGGAAGCTTCCCCCGCTCTCTCTCTCTTCCTCTCCCCAGCCCTGGAACGCATCCAGCAACTCCTAAGACACCACCCCAGCGCCTCCCGAGCCCTGTGGCAACGAGCAGAAGCTCGCCGGGGCACGGGTCCACGGCACCTCGCCATTCGCCTATAAAAGGACCCCCCGAGCTCCTCCTCTCCTCACCAGTCGCTCTATCACCCACCTAATTCCCCCCCTGCACCACACACTCCACTCCAGGCAGGCCCGAGCTCGAGATCGAGCTCGAGCTCCGCCGCGGCGGCTCGCCGTTGTCCGCTCGGTACATGCCGTCCCAACTGCTCCTCTCGCTCGATCTAGCACCGCAAGCCTCCACTGATCACTTTCCCCTCGTTTCCCCTCTCTGCATCTGCTGGAAAGGGCCGGAACCACCACCACCCGAAGCTCCTCCTCTGCGTGACCTCGCCGCCGACGAACCAGGCCACTCCGGCGACCCACACCACCTCCACCAGATCGGCGACACCTCGCTGATTCCGTCCCTTCCCTTATATCACCCTGCCGTGCCCCGAGTCATCGCCGGTGAGCTCGCCGGCCCTCTACCGGAGGGTTAGGGATGACAGGCGGGCCCCGCCTATCAGCCTCCCCTCGCCCTCGCCCCTCTCTCCTCTCACTGACGCCGGGCCCCGCCCGTCAGGTTTGAAAACCTGGCGCGCGCGCTGGCGCCCGTGAAGTGGGCTGACTCGCCCTGGGCCTGCTGCTCTGTGGCCGTTCTGGCCCTGTTGCACATGACCCTTTTTCTTTTTCTTTTCTGTGGGATTTTCAAATAATTCCACAGGATTAAATATTTATCCAAATGAAATGATTCCAGTTCCTAAAAACTTGTAAAAATCCAACCTATTTAATGATGTCACTTTCACCCATATCCATGGACCTTTTCTGTCCTGTTCAAATTTAAATCCATATTTGGACACTAAAACCTCTATTCAAAAATTCATGTACCCCATTCTGTCACTCCAAAACTCAAACTAAGAATTTTTGCCATCTTAGTTTTCCCTCTAGTATTTGATAAAAATAAGTTGACATTTTTCTGAGCACTTTGTTTTTTTTGTTTTTATTATAGTCTTATTTTCCCGTTGTTTATTGCGACGATTAGATACCGTGTTTGACGAGGTTGCTGAAGAAGAAGGAGGGGAAGGATTTGAAGACCTTGAAGACCAAGCCAATCCAGGCAAGCAGCCCTTTGACCATGATACCCTTGTGTTCCTCAGAACCCTATTTATTTCCGAATGCATGATGATAAGAGTGACGGTGGTGACCTAGTTGAAAGCCACCACATGATGCATGCCTTACTCATGATCTTGCTATATGCTTCGATGCAATGCAAATGATTAGTAGTGATGCTTAGTGATGCATGTGTGCCATGAATCCTTCGTGGATGCATTCTTTTCGAAAACCCCATCGGGTGACCCTAATGCCCGAGGGTGATGTTGAGTTAGGTCATCACTTGAGGAAGAAGTGGTGTGCCAAGAAAGATCTTGTGTACGGGTGAAATGATGGATTAGATTTTTGTGTGACTACCGTCCCAACCAAACATGTGCAACCACTCTACCCCTTATGGGACGAGGCATTATTGATTACTTAGGCTGATACTAGCATAGTGCCCACATCACTAGTGACGGGGAAGACTTGAGGTCACTCCCGGGACGGGGTCGTGCTTGGATAGACGATCATGACTGTTTTTACAGGGCACCGGACACACCATTGGTCCCTTCGTGTACGCGTGACATTGAAAATAGGGCAAGTCCCATGATCTATTGTTTGTACTCGAGGGCCGTGCACCAACGAGTGGACCCTATGCTAGTGTCGTCTAGGGAATGATAATGACGGGTGCTTCCACCGAGTACTTGAGGTACTGCGAGATCGTGGGTGACACGAAAGCTTCCCGGATCTTGTGGGTAAAGTGCGCAACCTCTGCAGAGTGTGAAACTATTCGAATAGCCGTGTCCACGGTCATGGAGAGTTGGGTGGTGCTACTTAAACTATGTCCAGAATTTTACAATCTGGGTGAAAGTATGTGTGCGTTGAGTCAAGGTGGTGACTTGACTCGTTGAATTGAACTCTATTCAAGTTGATATCTGTAACCTGTCTTCGAGGTTACCCAAATTTATTGATGCATGTTACATGATGGTAGAATATTTAATCTAGCTTGTAGCTAGGTTGCTCGTTGTTGTATATTTGCATTGTTACCTTGAACCAAATCATGGGTTGCTTGTGAGTACATTCAAAGTACTCATTGGCTTGCCACTGGTTATTTAATTGGCCAGGCATGGAGGAGTAGGAATTTGAAGAAGAATTATATGGAGACGATCATGCGAACTAGGACGCTTTCCCAGTCAGAATGCCTGTAGGGTTAAGGCAGATGGCATGGGTTCTACTTATCTACGAAGACTTCCGCTATTCGAGTTATTTGCTATTCAGCCCTTGAGGCTTTATTTATGTAAGACTTGGCCATAATGGTCATAATTTGTGTAAGACGGTATGTATGGATGTAAGACTCTTGTTATTCAGCTTATGTGTGTTCAGTGAGCATTGATCTCTGGGATCACTGTACACGTGCATTCGGTGATCTCGACTCTAAAGTCGGGGTCCCCACATCCTCCCACCTCACACGTGTGGTCGAGACGAAGAGGCAGTCGACGGTGAGGCTTCTGGCGAGCTCACAGGCGATGGGGAGAATGGTAGCCACGGCAGTGCGAGATGGCCGGGGAAGGACACGTCGGGTGTGGGCGGATCAGGGGAAGGGGGAGAGCGGCAGGGAGGGAGAGAGGGATCTAGCGGGCGACTAGGGTTAGTGTACGGTCTAGGGCGTCGCAGGCGACTTGAGGTCGATGGGGAGTCACCGGATGGCTGCCCTGTGGTCCATCCGCGCCATGGACGACGCACGGGTGTCCACCGCGCTGCGGTGAACAGAAGAAGGGGTGAGGGAGGTAAGTGGGCCGGCCTGGATGTTAGCTGGGCCGGTTGGGCCAAGGCCCAGTTGGCCAGGGGGTTTTATTTTATTTATCTTTTGTTTAATTGTTTCATTTCTGTTTCTTTTAATAATTAATTTATTTTAGTTTTGTAAAATATAATTTCAACACCTAAATGAGTGTTTAGAATTACAACACTACCACCCTAATTTTCACAGCTAAATAAAATAGTTTAATATTTTATTAATTCGAAAAAGGTATTTAATTAAATGTTTTGCTGTTGTTTAAATTACTTCAGTGCATTTAAACACTTTACAAAAATGTGGTTTCTACACCAATATTACTTATAATTTGTTTTCTACAACTTGAACATTTTAGTTTTGATATTTGAAAACTTTTATCGTTTGACTTTATTTTAGATTGAATTTGAACTGGATTGAATCAATGCGAGATTAACAATAGTAATCACGGTGATGTGGCATCATTAGCAGGGAATTACTGTAGCTTAATGATCCGGGCATCATAGCGGGAGTAACAGACATCTCAAACGGTCCAACCATACTAATCGTGTGATATCAAACAGAAAAACCATCTACGCCGGTAGTTATTTTCAAGATTGCAAGGGAGTAGATATTTTTTAGAGGGGGAGGGAAGCCTCGTGGAGCCCAAACTACTATGATCATGTGGGTGACCGTGTCTGTTTCATACCCAATCATAGACGGTTGTTGTGTCCGACTCATCTGTTGTTTATAAATTTGGCCAGAAAACACGGGAAAGGGTAAGAACACGAACACACTTGCATGTGGACCAAATATATGTATGAGAAAGGGCCGACAAATGTGTTCTTCTGGCTTTAGATGAATGAGACCACTTACCAACCACACCTGTAGGTGGCCCGATGTGTGTGTGTGTGTGTGTGTGTGCGTGTGTGTGTGT
>LR738714.1:318048774-318089982 GCA_902687465.1 Secale cereale
AAAACGATGTGCTATGATATTTAAATAACCAAATCACAAGTTTGATGTGGCACATGTGCATCGCAAATTAACCGGGCATCCCCGACCCCACGGAGGTTCATCTAGTACGAAGTAGTACTGTGCCCCCCCCCCACACACGCACTTTGAGTCGGTGGGAGGGGCATCTCACCAAGGCGTATTGTAAGACTAAGCAAGAAAAATCACCACCTTGGTCGTATAACCTCTCTTGTTTGTTGGGTCAAAGTCATGCATTGACGTTCCCGTTCCACACGCGGCCCCAGAAAATAGGCTAGCTTATCGCCGATAACCATGTGAGGGAGTGCCTGAAGACAACCACTACATGCATGTGGCCCAACCATATGTATGAAGTGTCATGTGGTCTTTGAATATACCCAATGAACAACTTTGATGTGGTCGCGTGCTTTTGGAATCGAAAAGTCCCCACACGAGGCGAGGCTTCACGGCGCGTAGTATACTATATATATAGGGATTCATGTGTATGCGAGCCCTCGAACTTAGGACTCGAATCTCACCATGATCGACATATGACTATTCGGTAATGCGAACGAAGAGAAGAGGAATCCACCCTGGTACCCTCTCTCTCATTGTTGGTGGAAGTGATGGACGTCCACGCGGGCGCACGAATATATAGGTCGTTGATGATAACCAAGCAAGGGAGAGTATCCAAAGACAACCACTGCATGTATGTGCCCCAAGCATATTTATGGACATGCGTGATGCATACATATATGTTTGAATACCAAAAGCACAATATTTTGATGTGGCGCATGCGCGTCAAAAAATGCACAATCCCCACACATATATGTTTCACGATGCATCGCATGCTCCGCCCCCCCCCCCTGACCGGATGGGAGGGATTCATCCGTACAAATGCGCGCGAAGTATAGTTGCATGTACCAAACCGTATAAGACGAACCGAAATTTGATCCCTCCTAATTATAAGTCAAATTAACCTCTATTGCATTCAGTCGAAGTGATTGACCAAGCGGGCACATAGAGATGGACAAAGCATCTCGGCGATAACCCCGTGAGTGAGTGCTAGAGGACAACCGCCACCGCTTGCTTGTGGCCCAAACACATGTATGGAGATGTGTGGTTGTGATGTTTGAATACCTAACATATATGCAGAACTTTGATGTGGCGCCTGCCTCGGAAACCTTTAATTCCTCCCACACGAACTGAGGTTCATGACACGTAGTATATATATGTTGCACCCCTCCCCTCTTCGACGCATAATATATACTCCTACGTATTGTAACACAACCCGAAAATAATCCTCCTTGTTCGTCAAATTACCTTTCTTGTTGTGTCATATATTAGATGGACGATGACCTCGCGGGCCCATGGAGGGGAGAGTCGCAGGCGAATGAGTGACAACTGTCTTTTGCACGTGTCCCAATGTGTTGGTGATGTTTTTAATACCCAATATGCACAACTTCCCTGCGGCACCTGCCTCGGAAACCGAAAAGTCCCCACACGGAGCAAGATCGATTCATCACGTGTGTGTAGTATATATGTGTTACCCTGCCCCCCTCCTCCCCTCTTCGACGTGTACTATATACTCCTACCGCAACAAAACCCAAAAAGAAACCTCCTTGTTGGGTCAAAGTGATGGAGGACAACCTCGCGGGCCCATAGATGGAAGCATCGCACACGAGTGAGTGTCCTATATGAAGCGTAGTATTGCCCCCGACCACCCTCTTGAACACGTACTATATATATACTCCTACCGTACGTATAACAAAAACCAAAAAGTGACCATCCTTGTTGGTCAAATTAACCTCTCTTATCGCATGTCATAATGATGGACGGCGACCTTGCGGGCCCACGCGAGTGAGTGTCCTAGGACCACCGCGTGCATGTGGCCCAAAGATGCATGTCAAACTTTTTCTGCAGCGAACATGCGACCAAAGGAGTTTATTGTTGAAAACTGAAAAAAAAAGATAACATATGTCCGTTTTTTATATATTGATTGATTTACCAGGGATTTAAATGTGAAAAAATAAAATTTGATCTACATGAGACCCGTGATAGTGCACGAAAATGGATTGCAAAATCATATGTGTACGTGTCCATGGGTGCATGTTTAGTCACCATGCAAGAAATTTCTAACATCTAGAATCTTGATTTTAAAATCCAATAAATCTAAAACGAAGTTGAAATTCATGAAACTTATCGTGGTGTCATATGGACACCAATAGACTGTGATATTATTATTATTTTCAAATTTGAGACAACTTTTGATATAACATTCTTACATACAGGAAATTATAAATAATTATCAACCAATATCACAAACGGACTCTTTATCCGAACCATGTGCGTTAGACCAACAGTGTAAGTGTTGTGATTCGGTTAAGCAATAAAGCGGCAGAATTAATCATCAATGAGAAAAAATCAATATAATGTGTGTCGCGCACGCGTCCCGTGTGCCATACGAGCATGTATGAGTTGAAGAGACGCATGCTAGCAGGCAGACCGGGAGGCCGAGGCATGCGCGCGTTCGCTATGCACTCACCGTGGGACGTGCTAGTACTTGTCTGAAATGATGGTAGGTGTGCCAGCAGTCCAGTGCACAGGCTCACCGGGAGGCGAGCCAGCCCTATGACCGCCGCTCACCTCGCTCCCATTGCTCCATATTAATGGCGCGCCCGATCCGCTGGTCATAATAGGCAGCCGCACAACCCATCCACAGTTGTCACCACCGCATGGAGTGTATTAGGATTTTTCCAAAACACACCATCGGTGGGAGTGGTGATGCCGGGGCTGGTGAAGCACCCACGCAACGCATGAAGCTGGCCGCAGAGATGGCTATCGCCGCCAACAAAGTCTCGTGCGGGCAGCAGTGCAAGCTTGACTTCATCGCCGTCGTCGTGCCTCCCCAGCAGGAGCTGGAGGTCCACAGCTACTCCGGCAACGAGTCCAACTCTGATGTCAAATTGGTTAACCCCCCCCCCCTTGTTGGGAACAAAAACCATTAGTTATGTTCACCGAGTCCGTGTAATCAGAGTAAGATTCATTAGATCGGTGTGGTGTATTGATTGTTTGAATGGTATCTATGGTTAGTGATTAATTATTTGTTTTGTACAAACGATTTGTTTGCTAATAATCCGACTAGGGTTAGCGTGCATGTTAATAATTCATAGCTGGATATTGAGAATTGATTTTGAATGTCCTGCATATATGTTTGTGCCCTTTTTTCCTCCAGATCTTGAGAATTCATTTTGAATGTCCTACATGTATGTTTATGCCTTTTTTCCTTCCAGATTACTATGTACACATATGAGGCTCTGGCCAGCGGCGGCGCGGCCTGTAGATCCTGCACCCGGCAGCGCGGGAAGAAGCGGCCACACCCCCTGGATCTGGGGAACCCATAGAATATCGGGCGGACCGCATCAGCGATCTCCTGGACGCCATCCTTGGGGAGATCATCATCCTTCTCCCCACCAAGGATGGCTGCCGCACACAGGTCCTCGCACCTCGGTGGCGGGCGGACCACTATCCTCTCACGGCGGTGGCACCCCCTCTAGCACACCACCCCCTGGACATCATTGTCGACCACGAGTATTGTAGCGCGGTGCAGCAAAGCCTGGACGCATTGTCCCACATCCTCGACACGCACCCTGGGCCGGTCAGATGCCTTACTTTCGCCAGGCTCAATCCCCACAACAAGACTGAATCCAGGTTGCACTATTGGTTCCTATCCCCTGTCCTGGATCGACTCAAGGAGCTGAGCCTTCATGCTAGACATCCTTGCTCGCTGCCACTGTCCATGTTCCTCCTCGCGCCCACGCTGCACCACACTACATTCAGGCAGTGCATTTTCCCCCGGATCGATGCCAGGCGTGTTTTTCATCTCCCTAAACTTAAGCACCTCGAGCTCATTGTCGTCCACATCTCTAAGGAGGATTTGGAGCGCCTGCTCATCGGCTGTACATCGTTCGAGTACCTTCATTTTCATGCGATGGATGGGTTCATTAGCCTCCACATCACCTCGACGAAAGTCTGTGCGATTTATGTGCACTGCTAGCGCCTCCCAAGGCTGTCCGTTGAGGTGTTTCACGATATTGTCATTGAGAATGCGCCTTTCCTCGAGAGATTGTATGTGCATGATAAATTAGGTCCAGCAAGAATCAGGGTCATTCACGCACCGAAATTGACAGTGTTGAGCTATTCATGTGCTGAATTCAACGAACTTGCTAATGGATCATTAACCGTGCAGGTACAACAGTCTTTTTCTTCTCCTTCTTATTTGTATCGGACATCGCATTTTATCTAATTGTTGCTGATCTATACGTCCGTCTGTCATCTTGAAAACGATTCCCACAGGCTTGACCCTGTTGGCATCCTGTGGACCGGGGTACCAAGAGTTTCCTGCCTGCGGCTCACGCCGTGGCTCCTTCACCGGCCTGGTATGGCCCATCTTCGGCATCAACACACAAGACCCTCGTGAGGGGCCAAGCCTCGTGAGGCGGATGAAACCAAGGCCTTCAGAAGGAGCAGCCTCCCTAGGCTGGCTCCTGAGGAACGGAGATCTCTATGCAAGCCCGCACCTCATGAGGTTCAGATGACGCAAGCCATGACGACCAGGGCCAGGCGGGTTCCAGTGGGCGCAGTACATCAGGTTTCCTCTTTAGTGCTAAAGAAGCCAGCGCAGGCGCGGAGTCCCGAGGAATCAGCCAAAGGTTTACATTTCCATGCAAATAGACCAAGATCTCCAGCATGACAGGACGGAGGTCGTCACCGAGCCCACCATGGCGTCATGATCAGAAGCTTTGCAGGCGAAGACCACCTTTCATCAGGATAAAATGTACTAGTTGTCTCCCTTTAAATTTGGCCGTTGTGGGATCCCTTCCCGCCTTCATTTTGGGAAGATGAACAAGGCCACTATAAATATAGCCTAGCCACCACCGTAGCAAGGGACGGATCATTGAGACCATCCTCGCCACCACACAAGCAAGAACACACCTCCTGAGGTTGTTCCACCATTGTACTAGTTCATCCTCAGCTCACCTCAAGGCAATCCACCACAAAGCAGGAGTAGGGTATTGCACCGCGAGGTGGCCCGAACCTGGGTAAACAGCTTTGTCCCAGTTCCTTTCTGTTCATTGAGCTAGACCATGGGAACGATGAGTAGGCAGACAGGGGAATTTGATTTCTTCGCACGCACCCAGTGTTCAAATCTAACAAGGGTTTTGTAGAGCCCTGAATCCGACGTTTGGCGCGCCAGGTAGGGGTGTGTCGGAGTCTCTCTTCTTCCGACCGGTTCGTCATCACCTCCCCATCCTCATGGCAGACGCTCCTCAGGCTCACGTCGAGCCCTGGGCCGCTTGGCCCTCCCGGGTAGCTCCTACCGCCCAGGAGGACCTCCACTCAGCACTCCTTCCGACCCGCGTGTCGTCCGGTGCGGTAGGCGGCGGGCGATGCGGGCCACCACCGCCCGTCTCCTCGTTGCGTGGCAACTGCGCCGCCGCGAGATCTTCAAGCTACACCATGATGACGGCATTGCACACTCGTCAGGAGGAGGTGAACACGCGAGCCGCAGTCATCGTGGCCAGGGAGCTGCTGCGATGCCGGTAGGCGGAAGGCGGCCATGACGCTCTGCTGGAGCGGGTCACCGAGTTGCTTGATGCCGCATGCAGGGGCGCTGCGCCTTTTTGCATCCTGCCCATGTTGCAAGCGCTTCCAGGGATGCGTGCCTGTCTCTGGGGTACCCGTGCACCTTCTCTAGAGGGGCTCGGAGGACCTCGCGGCACCAGCCTGGCCCGCAGCACCGCAGGGATTCGGCGGGAGTGTGATACATCTTCAACATATCTATAATTTATGAAGTATTCATGCCATGTTTACAACAATTCTATATGATTTTGGTATGATTTGATTAGAACTACCCCAGACTGGCGTTGTTTTCAGCAGAACTACCGTGGTGTTGTTTTTTGTGCACAAACAAAAGTTCTCAGAATGGGCTGAAAATTTACGGTGATTTTTATGGAACAAAAGAAAACCCCGAAGCACAAGAGTTGGACCAGAAGAGTCCCGACGTGACGACAAGGTAGGGGGGCGCGCCCTACCCCCGGGAGGGTGCTCCTACCTTGCCGCTGCCTCATGGACTGCCTTGATGTGAAACTAACGCCAAAAATTCCTATAAATAAAGAAACCCCCGAAAAGAAACATAGATCGGGAGTTTCGCCGCCGTAAGCCTCTGTAGCCACGAAAAACCAATCTAGGCCCTCTCTGGCACCCTGCCTGAGGGGGGCATCGTCACTAGAGGCCATGGAGGAGGATCCCGGAGGGGGCCATCATCGTCATGGAGGCCAAGGACCAAAGGAAGAACTTCTCCCCGTCTAGGGTGGGGGAGTCCATGGAGGAGGAAGCACAAGAGGAGAACCTCTCCCCTTCTCTCTCAGTGGCGTCGGAGTGCCATCGGCAGAACCATCGCCGTGGTGTTTGTCTTCATCAACATCACCATCATCATCACCATCCTCATCTCTTTTACGCGGTCCACTCTCCCGCACCCTGCTGTAACCCCTACTTGAACATGGTCCTTTATGCCAGATATTATGATCCAATGATGTGTTGCCATC
The DNA here is from genome assembly GCA_902687465.1 of Secale cereale. Taxonomy (NCBI): domain Eukaryota; kingdom Viridiplantae; phylum Streptophyta; class Magnoliopsida; order Poales; family Poaceae; genus Secale; species Secale cereale. Next base: position 318,055,377 of record LR738714.1, read on the forward strand.
CTATGATGTTTTGAGTAGATTTCCTTTGCCTTTTTGGTTGATTGATGATCTAGATTGGTTTGAGTTGTATGTTTTATTTTGGTGATGTCATATGGTGCCTTCCGTGCCGCGCACACGTGAAGGATTCCCGCTGTAGGGTATTGCAATATGTTCATGGTTCGCTTATAGTGGGTTGCTAGAGTGACAGAAGCTTAAACCCGAGTAAGGGGGTTGTTGCGTATGGGATAAAGGGGACTTGGTACTTTAATGCTATGGTTGGGTTTTACCTTAATGAGCTTTAGTAGTTGTAGATACTTGCTAGAGTTCCAATCATAAGTGCATATGATCCAAGAAGAGAAAGTATGTTAGCTTATGCCTCTCCCTCATATGAAATTGCAATAATGATTACCGATCTTGTTAACAATTGCCTAGGACAATTTTGCACAGTGATCCATCATTATTCCACACTCACTATTTATAATATATAGTAATATATTCTAACTTTATATTAACAACACCTATTTTTATATTTTAGTTCTCCCATATCATGCAAAGTTATCCTCTTCATACCCATAGCGTAGTTTTATTTCTCGTTTCTAGATGGAAGCAAAATGTTCGGTGCACGTAGAGTCGTATCAGTGGCAGATAGAACTTGAGAGAATATTCATCTACCTTTAGCTCCTTGTGGTTTTGACACTCCATGCTTCTTACTTGCACCTTTGGAAATTGCTACGATGATTCCTTCCACTTGGGGATTACCAAGCTTTTTCTGGTGCCGTTGCCGGGGAGCAATAGCGTGGGGTTGAAATTCTCGTGTGTGCGTGTTTTCTTTCTTCATTAAGTAGATTTTGTTTTCCCATTTTGTTTTCTTCAGTTGTGGGGGAAACAAACAAAAAATATTAAAAGAATGAAAATACCAAAAATATTACTTGCCTCATTTGCCTAAAAACTTTTTCGAAAAGAAAAGTGAAAGTAAGAAGGACGAGCATTGTTAAAGTGGGGGAGCTCCTTGAACTTTATTCATTCCCATGAAAACTTTGCAAATCTTGAATTACAGAAACTTTTTCAACAGAAATAAGTATCCCTTTGTTTATATCCATTGTATTATAAAAATAATGTGCCAAGTTTTGGTTTTAGGATGATTAGATTGCTTGTTTGTTATGTGTTGTGCAAAAACACAAACTTTGTCTGTAGTGCGTGAATTTACTTCTTTTACTGGAATGTCAAAAGTTTCTGAAATTTTTACACAGTAATTCTATACAAATTTTTTATTTTGTCCTATTTTTCAGAATTTTTAGAGTTACAGAAGTATACGAAGTTTCTAGATTGCTACAGACTGTCCTGTTTTTTGACAGATTCTGTTTTCTTTGTGTTATTCGCTTATTTTGATGAATATATGGGTTGTATCGGGTGGTATGAACCATGGTGAAGTTGGAATACAGTAGATGTAATGCTAATATGAAATTGGAATGAGGTTACAACAATACCTAAAAGTAGTGATTGGCTTTATTATATTAACAGATCTCACAAGGTTTTCGTTAAGTTTTGTGTGGATGAAGTGTTCAAAGATCGAGGAGTTATCGATATGAGAAGAATAAGGAGAGGCAATAGTTCAAGCTTGGGGATGACCAAGGTACCCCAAGTAAATATTTCAAGGATACTCAAAGCATCTAAGCTTGGGGATGCCCCGGTTGGCATCCCCATCTTTATTCCTCAACAATTATCGGTAAACCTCCGTTTTTGTTTTGTTCACATGATATGTGTCTTTTGAGAGATTTTTCCTTTCGTTTCCTTTATGCACCATGATAGTATGAGATATTACTTCACGGATTTATAGAATGCTCTTTGTGCTTCACTTAAATCTTTTGAGTATGACTTTATAGAATGCACTTTGTGCTTCACTTAAATCTTTTGAGTATGGCTTTATAGAATGCTTCGTGTGATTCACTTATATATTTTGAGCTTGGATGTTGGTAAATATATATTAATTGTAGAATTATCCATGAACTTCACTTATATCTTTTGGAGTAGGAATAATACTATCATTAAAATTGGGCTTGGGGAGTATCATTAAAATAGCATGCCTAGCTAAAAAGGCGTTAAAGAAAAGCTCTTGTTGGGAGACAACCCAATACTTATACCTATTGTTTTTGTGTGTCCACATGATTAATATACTGTGTTAATCATGTTTTATAGATTTTGTTTCAATAAAGTGCCAAGTAAAGCCTTTGGGATAGTGTAGTTGAGAGTTGACTTGATTATGTGCAACAACAGAAAGTTTTGCGTCCAGTGCAGAAAATTCAATAAATTACTGGAACGTGATAATTAGCTGCAATTTTTTACATGTGATTGATATAAAAATTTCCTACGTTTTCCTAAATTTTCAGAATTTTTAGAGTTTCATAAGTATGGTGGTTGTCCAGATCATTACAGACTGTTCTTTTTTTGATAGATTCTGTTTTCAATGCATAGTTTGCTTGCTTTAGTGTTTCCATGGCTTATATTAGGTGGTATAAATTGTGGAAATGATAAGGTACAGTAGGTATTGTGTCAGAACAATTATGAATCTTGTCTTTTACAGTACCCAAGTGAATGATTTGATCTTTATCATACTAACCCATCTCACGAAGTTCCGTTAAGTTTTGTGTGATTGAAGTTTTGAAGTTTTGGGTGAGATATAGATATGAGGAGAATAAGGAGTGGCAAGACACTAAGCTTGGGGATGCCCAAGGCACCCCAAGGTAATATTCAAGGAAGATCCAAGCAACTAAGCTTGGGGATGCCCCGGAAGGCATCCCCTCTTTCGTCTTCGAAACCATAGGGATACCTTACTCAGAGCTATATTTTTATTCGTCACATGATATGTGTTTTGCTTGGAGCATATTTTCATTTTACTTGTTGTTTGAATAAAATCATTGGATCTGAAATCTTGAATGAGGGAGAGTCCTCCCATGGCTACATAATTATTCGACTACTCATTGATCTTCACTTATATTTTTTGGAGTAGTTTGTCATTTACTCACGTGCTTCACTTATATCCTATGAGTAAATGGTTGAATGAATTGAATATCATAAATCTGAAATTGTATATGCTTCATATGCTTATACCTTGGGGAGTAATGACTTCACATATAAGAAATATAGGTGGTGAATTTATTGAAAGTTAGCACACATAGTATTGTTCACTTGAACAATTCATGAAAGAATATTGTAGGAAGAGAGATTTCGCATATAAATATACTATCTTGGACATCTTCTATGATTGTGAACCCCATTAATTATTTTCAAACTTGACAAAATTAGTTGTAGTTGGACAAGGAAGACAACATAATGAGTTATGCTTGGGTATATTTGTATAGAAGTTATATTATTATGGATCCTCCAACATTTGGTGCTTGCTTTTTAGAATATTTTGCTAGCCAAAATTTCTGTACTAAGTGGGAATAATGCTTGTGCATCCAAAATCCTTGAACCAAGATTCTTCCATGAGTGTCCACCATATCTACCTATATGTGGTATTTACCTGGCATTCCAAGTAAATTTGCATGTGCCAAACTCTAAACCTTCAAATTAAATTATGTTTTGTATGCCTAGATCGCTCATGTAGCGACTTGTGGTTGTATTTATTTTTCGTGCTAGGTGAGTTATTCTCACGATGAGTGGACAGCGCTTGCATTCACGAGAAAATGTTCGGTAACCGGGATGCCCAGTCCCAAGCTCAAAAATTAAATCAAATTATAATTAAACAAAGCTCCCACAGGACTGTTGTTGGTATGGACGGTACCCGTTGTTTCGGATAAGCCGTGGAGTGTCATTGATGGTGGAGGGGGGAGTAAAACTTTACCATTCTGTTTGGGAACCGCCTATAATGTATTTAGCATGGAAGATATTGAAAACGCATGGTCGTAGTGTTGACAATGAAAGCATACCGCTCAAAATATTATTCATCTCTACTTTAAAATGCTTCGAGCTCTGGCACCTCTACAAATCCTTGCTTGCCTCTACGAAGGGCCTATCTTTTACGTTTACGCAAGACTCAGTAGTAATCCTTCTCATTACAACCTACTCTTTAGTTGGCAATCATCATGTGATGCGGAAAGATCTAAGCATATATGGCCAGTCAAATATATTTGATCATGAAGTATTATTGTTGACAATTATCTATATGATAAATAAGTTGGGAGGTGAAACATTAAGCCCCTACCTTTCTCTGTGTACAATCATTGTTCAAGAAATCTTCTGAGTCAACGATTTATTGTCCGATTTATCGCTACTCTTGGTGTGACCGATAAGATTATGCTTTATCTTCACAATTTATCATTTAAGACGATTTATCACTATGACGAGCGATTTATCGGGAATCTGCCAATAAATTGGGCCAATCCATAGCACTATGTTTGCAAAAAATATGTTTACTTGTGTTTTGTGGACCTTATTACACAATATTTATTATCTTCCTATTTTGTCTCTCATTATATGGGGATTCAAAGGCTAGGAATCAAGGTAAAACTTTTGTCATGTATTGTTTTGGTGTTGAATATAGCATATTTTAGTGTTGGGAACCTGGGATATGTAGAAAATGGCCGATTAATAGTCGACCGATAAAATCGATTAATCGACTGACTTCCAATTAATCTCTAATCCCCAGCTGACACAGATGATAATGATAAGCGATATCCTCGAATGAATGGTATTTGTTCTAAAAATATGCTTTAAGTGGTAGGAATCATTGAAGACTATATGATAGTTAGTATGTGGAATTTGCTAAATCAAAGCTCTTACATAGACACTTCTTGAAAATAAGATGAATCGTAATTGTTTGATGGCCGAGAACATAGTTTGTTAGTTTTCAAGAAAGTTTATGGTCTATACCTTAATTTGTGAATAGCTTGTTACTTGATCACGAGAAGTTTGAGATGAGCAACTATTTATGATAAAAAGAGAAAATGCTAGAAAAAGAGCTTGGAACATTCGTTGATGAAACTTGTGCATTTGATAGCATTCAAACTTCATAAATTATTTCTTTTATCATTTACCTACTCGAGGACAAGCAGGAATTAAGCTTGGGGATGCTGATACGTCTCCAACGTATCTATAATTTATGAAGTATTTATGCCATGTTTACAATAATTCTATATTACTTTGGTACGATTTGATTAGAACTAACCCAGACAGATGTTGTTTTCAGCAGAACTACAGTGCTGTGGTTTTTTGTGCAGAAACAAACATTCTCGGAATGGGCTGGAAATTTACGGTGATTTTTTATGGACCAAAAGAGAACCCCGAAGCACATGAGTTGGACCAGAAGAGTCCTGAGCCGACGACAAGGTAGGGGGTGCGCCCTACCCCCGGGGAGGGTGCACCTACCTTGTCGTTGCCGCGTGGACCGCCTTGACGTGAAACCGACGCCAAAACTACCTATAAATATAGAAACCCCCGAAAATAAACCTAGATCGGGAGTTCCGCCGCCGTAAGCCTCTGTAGCCACGAAAAACCAATCTAGGCCCTCTCTGGCACCCTGCCAAGGGGGCCATCATCATCGGAGGCCATGGAGGAGGATCCCGGAGGAGGCCATCATCGTCATGGAGGCCAAGGACTAGAGGGAGAACCCTCACCATCTAGGTGGGAGGCCATGGAGGAGGAAGCACAAGGGGGAGAACCTCTCCCCCTCTCTCTCGGTGGCGCCGGAGTTCCATCGGGGGAACCATCGCCGCGGTGATTGTCTTCATCAACATCACCATCATAGTCACCATCCTCATCTCTTTTACGCGGTCCACTCTCCTGCACCCTGCTGTAATCCCCTACTTGAACATGGTGATGTATGCCATATATTATGATACAATGATTTGTTGCCATCCTATGATGTTTTGAGTAGATTTCCTTTGCCTTTTCGGTTGATTGATGATCTAGATTGGTTTGAGTTGTATGTTTTCTTTTGGTGATGTCCTATGGTGCGTTTCGTTCTGCGCACACGTGAAGGATTCCTGTTGTAGGGTGTTGCAATACATTCATGATTCGCTTATAGTGGGTTCCTAGAGTGACAGAAGCTTAAACCCGAGTAAGGGGGTTGTTGCGTATGGGATATAGGGGACTTGGTACTTTACTACTATGGTTGGGTTTTACCTTAATGATCTTTAGTAATTGCGGATGCTTTTTAGAGTTCCAATCATAAGTGCATATGATCCAAGAAGAGAAAGTATGTTAGCTTATGCCTCTACCTCGTATGAAATTGCAATAATGATTACCGATCTTGTTAACAATTGCCTAGGACAATTCCGCACATTATTCCACACTCGCTATTTATAATATATAGTAATCTTTCCCTAATAGTAAAGCACGGATTGAATCTGTCGGGTTCACCGTCGTGGCGATTTTGCACAAAAGCCCCTATATATTTTATTATTCAACCCGCAATGATAATTATCAAGTCAGGTCCAACCGATACGAGCAGGAAAAAAACACAGGACCCGTGACCCTGCCCCAATCGCATCTTCCACATCCAGCGCGCCGCCACCCTTGCCACGCCGCCGCGCGCCGCCTACCCCGCCAGCGCTCCCCCCTGTCCCAAGTGCCCCCACCGTTGCGGCCTTCCACCGCCAACGACACTCGACACTTCGGCCATTGCCTGCTGGGCTGGAGCAGATTTGTAAAAAAACACCAGCACACACGAACTTGAGATTTCCTCCTCGATGCGTAAGGGTGCGGGGATGGCGGCGCCACCGCCACCATGCCCGTATTCGTATCCGTCCATCGTTCTTGGGGTCCCCTGCTTCTGTTTTCCTCCCTGCGAGCCATCCCTTGCTCCTACCGACCCTGCAGCTTCATCGCCGCCGACGCCACCATGAACTAGCCGGTGAAGAAGAACACCCTCTACATAGGTACGTAGTAGCACCATCCTCCCTCACTGACCTCTTCTCTGTCGTCGCTGTCCGTGCTCGGTCACTCTCCAGCTGTTTGTTACAATTTGTACTATGTAGCTTAGTCCTAGCAAACGTGCGAAAACTTGTGTATTTGTTCTGCAATCCTGGTAATGAATTTTTTGCAGATCAAATAATGTAGGTGAATTTGGGCTTGCCGAAATATAGGAGTTTATTGCATGCTGCAGCAGGTTTGGATGCGGCAATCAAGACCATGGCTCGACTTGGGGAGCATCAAGCATCGACTGATGTGAAGAGGCCAAGGTGAGACTCTGCGGTCCAATCCTAATCTGATTTAGGAGAGCATATTCTGAAGGTTGTCATTGCACTTTCTGAATAGGTTAAACTATTATTTGCGCCCATGAAGATGCATCAGACAGAGATTGCATTCTCAATGTCTTCCATATTTTCTTCTCTATACAATTATTTCATTTCTGGATTTGTTGTAGATTCAAGGATTTAAATTGTCAAGATATATGACTGTTGGGGATTCAATACTGTGCCATTGTATTTAAAATTCTGAATGAGCTGTCTGCCATTGTTCAGATAACATCTTCCTTTGCTACAACATCTGAGCTGATTCCAACTTTGGCCTCAAGTTGTTCAAGTCTATGACAAGTGGTTAGTTTTATGGGTTCACAATTGACTTTTTCAACTATAATACAATAGTTAGTGCATGAGACAGAGGTAACTCGTGTTGGATCGACACTTCCACATCAGATAGCTATATTCAGCGCGAGTTATTGATGTATTTCTTCAACTATCTCTCATTTACTACATGTTGATTTTCTCATGAACTGCTTGCTGCAAATATAGGGAGGAGTGGGAGTGTGGTGTTCATGTAATTGAGTATCTCAGAAGAATTTGGTTTGGCACTTATTTTCATCAACATGTTATTCTTCAAATGTGCTTCCCATGGATCTGATAAACTTGGTGAGATAATGTTATGTGTCGGGTATGGCCATAAGATATTCATGAAACTTATTTTATTTGCCTCAGACAAGATGTATGTTGTTTAGACTCATGTACTGCTAGGTGGATCGATGATCTAAGGATCATATGAATGATTAATGATGGATAACATGCATATTCAGTGCTCCTCTCAATTTTTGTGGTGCTAAGCTTGATCTTTATCCATCTAACTGACTGAAAGTACTTTCTAATCACTATTGAACACATATGTTGGTTAGTTTGACTGTATACACCAAACAAAAAGAAAAAAATGAATTCTAGAAAATATTGGACACAGATACTACAGAACCAGTGGAACCTCAAGAAACAAAAGGCACACCTAAAGGATTTTTTTTCTTAACAAAATATATTAATTTGACTATTTGAGCATAAAAATGTGCAATCGCAATCTTGCCTTTTCAAGGTAAACAGGGGGGGTCCATTAATCCTTCTTTAGGTGTTCTCTTTGATGCCTTTCCACAGTACAATGATGCTTTCTCCATTAATCCTTCTATAGGTGTTCTCTTTGACACTAAATTATCAATCTTCAATAGCTTAATTGATTCTAAGCTCACCAGAAGTATTTGTTCAGGATTTGGATCATCTCTCATGTGCTTATACCTAAACCATCCATAACGTGGTATTCTTGTGCCAGATTTTTGCCATTCAGTACTAGTTATAGTTGCATACTTTGATCTGGGAGTAATGGTTGTACCGTGATGCATCTCATGTCCTACTTTGCGACAGTAGCTGGTTGCATTTCAGAGACAGTGAATTCAACCTTGAACAAGCATCTAAATAGCAGGTTTTCTTTGGTTTGAAGCACCACATCTCATCTGTGTTGCTGCAAAAGCTTTTCATATTGGACCAAGCTTATGTGATATGCATTGCAGTAAGTATTAATTACTCCCTCTGTACACAATTATAAGAGCGTTTAGATAAGTAAAGTAGTGTTCTAAACACTCTTATATTAGTTTACGGAGGGAGTACCATATTCAGTTCGTGCGACCAATTTAATTAGTTCTTCTCTTGTGTGGGAAAAACTCTTTAGTTGCTTCTTTTGTTTGTGTGAAGAAAACCATCGTGTTACTTTAAAATGTCCTTTTCTCATAGGATTTAAGATTATGTTATGTGGGAAGGCTGATTGGTTTGTAGGTCAGTAAGGTTGTACACTATGTGGATGGACTGAATGTGTATCCTGTTTAGTGCACATCGACAAAACTGGCTTCAGAAAAGTAAAATAGATAGGCTGGAGAGTTCTGCGACCAGCTTGGTAGCAGTTGTGTGGCATCTACCACCGAGCAGCGCCCATACTGTGATGTCCTACTCCTGGTTGTGATGGCGCCGTTTACATAGCATAGGCAAGGACGTGGTCAGCCTCGGCATGTTCTCCTTTTGTGGCCAAGGACAATGATAATGGAGAGTATTTCAGAATTGGGTTGCAGGCGTGATGCTCAGAACTGCTCTTTTGGGACTTGCAAAATGGTCTTTCGTGTTACAGAGTACTGAGTGAACTAGCTACGCAGCAAAACATTCTCATGCAGTATCGGAGGGTCGCGGAGGAGAAGAGCGCATATGATTGTGATGAGGCTGAGCATCTGGCTGCTGCTGTGCGGGGCCACAAGATCATCTGCGAGATCCGTGACCATATGCAGCTCCTTCTGTGCGAGAGGAATTGTCCGGTAGCTTCTACGAGGACGACCAGAACACGTCTGCCTGGAAGCAGCTGAGAGATGTATTTGAGGATTTGGTACTGTGTCCTTAACGGACTACTACTGATCACAAATTAAAAAGGAAACGGATTACTGGATCAGATGTGGAAGAGGAAAAGCAATCGGAACCAAATCCATACACCAACTCGGACCAGCAAAATTTGGACTAATATAAAGTACCCAGCTGTCAGAGATTGGACGCCCAGATTATTACACAGAATAGTTCGACCAAAAGTTGGACTACTTGATCGTCTTGAAGGATGATGTCTACATATACTGAACCAGTAACTCGTTCATGGATATTTCTTCATAATGTTCCCAATGACGCATTATTTGTTATTTAAAACTTTGATTAGTCTGATGGTCCTTTATAATGTTTGTGCAATCTATATAATAATTCCATGTGCATATGCAACTTATCACCAAAATTCTATAACTACATCCTACTATCTACGTCAAGTGTTTGTTTGGGACAAGCCCACATAGTATTCCAATTTTTATGAAAATGTCAACTTTTATTAAAACTAAGAAAATTACCAATATTAACCTAATCATCTATGTTTATTTAAATTGGCTATAAAAATGATGCACAATGGCACATGAAGCTGATTGTGTTTTTTATTGCCTCGTGCAATGCACGGGCATATGTACTAGTATATTCTAACTTTATATTGACAACACCTATTTTTATATTTTAGTTCTCCGATATCATGCAGTTATCCTCTTCATACCCACAACCTAGTTTTATTTCTCATTTCTAGATGGAAGCAAACGTTCGGTGCACGTAGAGTCGTATCAGTGGCAGATAGGACTTGAGAGAATATTGATCTTACCTTTAGCTCCTTGTGGGTTTGACACTCCATACTTATCACTTCCACCTTTGGAAATTGATGCGATGATTCCTTGCACTTGGGCATTATCAGAGTGTCGCTTTTCCCCTTCTTCTTCGACCAGGAGCCATGGAGTCGAGGGAGGATTGGCTCCGGCGCTGAGTCTGGGTGAGAAGCCGCAAGTTCGCAAAGAGGAGGGGGAGCCAAGTCTGAGCGTGGCGGTCAGGTCTAGCAAGGGCACGCTTACAACATGCAGCAGTCAAGTTGAGCAGTTGCCAAGGCTACGTGGGGGAGTGGAGGCGCCCACCTCTCATCAGGCGCCACGCATCGACCGGGCCATGGGCAATTGGGGCCCGCGGTGCTTCGCCCTTGCCCTTTGGCTTTGCCTCGAAGCCAAGTCCGAGCGCGCCTTGGGCCCGGGGGCTATTGTCGGTGTCCTGGGAACTGGGGTACCCAGACTTGCCTGCCTGTGGCCTACAATGTGGCTCCTTCACTGGCCTAGTACAGCCCATCTTCGGCATCAACACACAAGATCCTCACAAGGGGCCAAGCCTCGCGAGGCGGATGACACCAAGGCCTCCAGAAGGAGCATCCTCCCTAGGCTGGCTCCTGAGGAGCGGAGATCTCTATGCAAGCCCCCACCTCATGAGGTTCAGATGACGCAAGCCATGACGACCAAGGCCAGGCAGGCGCCAGCGGGCGCAGTACAGTAGGTTTCGTCTTTAGTGCTAAAGAAGCAAGCGCGGTCGCGGAGTCCCGAGGAATCATCCAAAGGTTTCCATTTCCATGCAACAAGACCAAGATCGCCAGGACGATAGGACAGAGGTCATCACCGAGCCCACCATGGCGTCACGATCAGAAGCTTTGCAGGAAAAGACCACCTTTCATTAGGATAAGATGTACTAGTTGTCTCCCTTCAAATTTGGCCATTGTGGGATCCCTTCATGCCTTCATTTTGGGAAGAAGACCAAGGCCACTATAAATATATCCTAGCCATCACCGTAGCAAGGGACGGGTCATTGAGACCATCCTCGCCACCACACAAGCAAGAACATACCTCCTGAGGTTGTTCCACCACTGTACTAGTTCATCCTCGGCCCACCTCGAGGGAATCCACCACAAAGTAGGGGTAGGGTTTTACACCGCGAGGTGGCCCGAACCTGGGTAAACTACTTTGTCCCATTTCCTTTATGTTCATCAAGCTAGACTGTGGGAATGACGAGTAGGCAGACAGGTGAAATTGAGTTCTTCGCACGCACCCTAGTGTTTGAATCTACCAAGGGTTTTGCGGAGCCTTGAATCCAACAGACCCGACCGATATGCACAGTGAAGATCTTGGCACTACAATCTGTCAGCCCCGATCTGGATGAAGTTGTTAGATTCCTTAGACGATTTCTTTGCACGGAGAAGCTATACATAGAGGTGATGCTCGTTTCCTGTTAATTTTTAACCACAACGGAGCTCAATTTTTTGTTACTTTGAACCATTATTACAATGACAAATGTATAATGATTTCCGAAGGAAATTTGGAGGATTTCTATACATATTTTTGTAGATGCTAGTTTTGTCTGTGTTTTATTCCTTCGCCCGAAATGCTTTCATGATACAAGTTTATCATGAAAGATTAAAGGTGGCATTTCACTCTTTCATGTATTTTAGAAATCATGCAAATCAAAGAGGCCCAAAGTGTTCAAATCTCAAGCTATGCACAAATATGTTGTCTTCGTTTGCAAATACTCGTAGGCCCGAAAGTAGAAAATGTTGGGGAATATAACAATCCCATTGAATGTCTTGATCTTCATCTCGCAGAAATTACTTTTAATGAGTACCGAGGCACCACACCAGAAATTATATTCGCCAGGTTCTTTGTTGAGAAAGCAAGGTTGCTCAAGGTAATGAGGTTTGCCCTATATTTACTTCCTAGAAGTGAATGGATTGCTAAAGAGCGCACGCGTCTACAGCTGACTGGAAAAGGATCTGCACTAGCTGAATTTCAGTTTGTAACTTCATATGACAAATTATTCGAAAGTCACTGTATCGAGCCGCTATATGACTTCTCGGTGGCTGATCTTTCTGCAGAAATAATGCATGAAAAATATTCTGAATAAGATGAATTTTATGTGTCTGAATAGTTTGAACCTTGTAATCTTTGAATTTAGGCCTTCTAATGCTGGAATTTGAACCTTGCAATATTTATGGTATTTGTTATATAACGTAATTGGATGTTTAATTTGGTCTTGCAATCATGTCCTGTTACAAGTATATATATGTTGTTCTTCTGTACACAGAGCATAGATGCTCTGCAGACAGAGCATATCACATCGCACACAGACCACACTAGGTAACCCGTCGTTGATGAATTCATCAATCGCAGACGGTTATATACTGGTAAGCGTTTGCCCTCAACACATACGGTTTATTCCATCACAAACATCTCGGATGGATCAAATGTCTACCATGTATCGCACACACAACTCTGATCTGATTCGTGCTTGATGTCTCCGCTATCGCTCGCAAAGTTTGTCTTATTTGACATGTATCACTATGTCGGCCTCTGCTCGCGTCCCTCGGCGCGCTCTGCTCACAGTTAGGCGCTGCAGCGTGTTGTGCTCTTCGTTAGGCGCCGTGGCGCGCTCTGCTTGCGTTCCTCGGTGCGCTTTGTTGTCCGTCGGTGCACTCTGCTCGCGTACCTCCACGCACTCGGCTTGTGGACAGCTTTTCCTTACGTGTTCAACTGTTATATGCATATATATGGTTGCTCGCCGTTGAGGCGCCGCTGAGCGCTCTGCCAGCAGTTGGGGCATGCGCACGATCACGTTGGGGGCACATATGCATGTGGTTGTGCCACATGCTTCGCCACGATTTAGTTACGTGTGGCACAATGGAGTTATGCGCTGCAAATTAGAACTGCCATCCGGGCATGCGGATATTCCAGTCCGTCCGGCTTCCCTATTAATTCCCATGGCCATTATGACCTTAGTGTTTTCAACCTTTTGATCTCGCCCCACAACACAACAAGCACACCCATGACGAGACATACAGAGAGGATATCTAGTGGCCCTCCAATGGAGTTCGGCGAGCATAAAGTCGAGACCCACGCGAGGGAGACAGATGTCATGGTGGTGTACACCATCGACCTGGCTGTGGTGGAGGACTACATCAACACCATGGTGTAGTTGCTTGTTGGAGACAACTACAAGGTGGTCGGCATCGACCTCTACTACACCGCCAATTTTCCCGACAAAGATCAAAAGGTTGTGTCGCCCAGTTGTGCCTGCGCCATCATGTCCTCATCTACCACTATTGCACGACCATAGAGCCTTGCGGCCGTTTCGCCAGGTTTGTCAACAGCACCGACTACAAGTTCGCTACAGTGGAAACAACCGATGATGTAAAAGTGCTCAGGGTTATGGGCCTGGCCTGTAAGAACCTTGTAGAAATCCGTGAGCGCTACAGGGTCTGGGGCAGCACGAAGAAGGACTCCCTGGTTAAACTCGCCTCATCCATCATCGACCCATACTACGAAAAGATGAAGCAGGATGCCAATAGAACACGTCCCATATCCTGGCACGGGGCCTGGATGCAGCAACTAGATGAACCTCACCTCAGGTTCGCGGCCAAGAGTGTGTACACATGCTACGAGATGCACAGGCAGATCGTTGACATGAGGAAGTGCCTCTTTACCGAAATCAATGAAGCCGGATCAAGCCACAAGCAGAGCAGTAGCGGCAAGCGTCACAAGAAGTAGATGATGATCAGATGATTGTTTATCCTAGTTAATTATGCATGTAATATATAGTTGACTTTGGTGTGTGGAAATCTCATGTGTGTAGTAGCCAAATATGTAATTATGCATGTAATAGTTCACTTTGGTGTGTGCAAATGTCATGTGTGTAGTAGCCACCTATGTAATTGGATGTTTAATTTGGTTATGCAACCATGTCCTTATAAGTGTGTGTATATATGTGTTGTTGTTCTGTATGCAATCTCAACGCACAACACACATGTCTTATTAGCAGCAATGATCTGTGTTATTATTGGTCTTCGCACACATTTCTGATTACAGACCTGTCTGTCGCGTATCACACACATCTTGTTAAATTGACCGTTTTTGTTATCTTGGCTCAACGCAAACAGTTCATCCGAGTGAACTTTTTGCCCTCTATCGCACACACACCTTGATCTGGCTAACAGTTTCTTTTGTCCCCCCTAATCACAAATAGTTCATGCGAGTGAACTGTATGCCGTATATCACACACACCTTCATCTGGCTGCCTGTTTCTGTTCTTCTGCCTCATCGCAAATAGTTCATTGAACTAAACCGTATGCCCCTAATAGCACACGCAACTTAATTTTGAACTTTGTTTGATGCATCCGTCATCGCAAATGTTTTGCATCTTTTTGACGGTTTTTTACATCATCGTTTGCGATTATTGCATCACACATAGTTTCGTCGAAGAATCTCTGATTGTAGTGTCGCGTTAGAAGCATCCTGCAGTAGTGGGCATCATGTTGTGCAGGAATGTCGGCCCTAGGTCACTGATGTCATCCATGATGTGGACACATAGATGCATCATGACATCAAAGAACGCATACGGGAAGTACATCTCTAGCTTATTTAGTATGACAATGATCTCTCCCTGTAGCCTATGGATTTGCTTCACACTGATCGACTTTATGGCATCAAAAAAGTGGCATAGGTCAGTAAGTGTCTCAAGGATGTGTGTGTCCATAATCCCTCTAAGTGCAACCGGGAGTAACTGCATCATCATCATGTGATAATCATGAAAAATTATCCCGTTGAACCTTTTTTTCTTAGTGCCCATATATCTGTTTATCTTCCCACGGTATCTGGAACTAACTTTGATTCCGGCAAGGCACTTGAACAATTGATCGAGCTCCTTCGGATCTAAGGTCAAGCAAGAGGGGGGAATATTATTCTTCCTTCTTGTTTACATTTTTCCCCTATCTTCCGTCTCCGTCTCCTCTGATGACTTTTTACTGGGCATTTGCAGATCTTTCCTGATATTCAAAAATTCCAAGTCTTTTCTTTCCTTCAACCCATCCTTGGTCTTCTTCGGCATGTTCATCAATGTTCCAAGCAAGCTCTCGAGGATATTTTTTGTGATATGCATTTGATCAAGGCTATGACGCGTATCGAGTTTGGGCCAGTACTCCAAGTCCTAGAAACCAAATCTCGTCTTCCATACCTTCAGCGGCGGCTCAGGCGCCTTTTTCTTCGTCTTTCCCGACGAGGGGCACTCTTCACAGTTCTTCAATAACTCATATATTTCAGCACCGCTATGCTTATGTGGAGGATCTCGATGCTTAGCCTTACCATTGAAAAGATCTCCACGCTTTCTCTACGGGTCATCGTCTCAAGCCATCTTCGATGCCCCATGTACACAATTCTCGAAGACCCGCCATCTTTCGATAGCTACTGAGAAGTTGTATCATCCATGCACCTGGTGCATCCGCAATTTCCGTGGCACACCTGCTGGAGAGATAGCCATAACCGAGATAGTCCTGCACCATCGTGATCAGCGCGGCTCTCATGTAGAAATACTCTCCTTTGCTTGTGTCCCATGTCTTGGTCAACATTGTCCATAAGGTCTGTAGCTCCTCTTTCAGTAACCCGAGATACATATTTATATTATTTCTCGGTTGTCTTGGCTCTTGAATAAGCATAGTCATGTGTATGTATTTCACCTTCATCCACTTCCAGGGGGATGTTGTACATCCATGCAAACACGGGCCATGTGCTATGATTGGTGTTCTGGTTGCCAAACGGATTCATGCCATCACTACTAGCACCAAGAACGATGTTCCTTGCAT
This sequence comes from Secale cereale, assembly GCA_902687465.1. NCBI lineage: Eukaryota > Viridiplantae > Streptophyta > Magnoliopsida > Poales > Poaceae > Secale > Secale cereale. Next base: position 318,071,601 of record LR738714.1, read on the forward strand.
CATTTGCGAAAAAATCAAATTCAGTGTTTAATGCTCTCCACTAGCTAGCATCTGCGAGGTGTCTTAGCTTCGGATCATCTCCATCATCTGGCTTCGCCCTCTCCATGTGCTAGCGCATAAGCTTTGCTTCCTTAGGATCTACGAAATACCGCTGCAGACACGGGGTGATCGGAAAGTGATGTCTACTATGCAACCTTCTTCTTGTACACGTTGTTGGGCCTCCAAGTGTAGAGCTTTGTAGGACAGTAGCAAATTTCTCTCAAGTGGATGACCTAAGGTTTATCAATCCGTGGGAGGCGTAGGATGAAGATGGTTTCTCTCAAACAACTCTGCAACCAAATAACAAAGAGTCTCTTGTGTCCCTAACACACCCAATACAATGGTAAATTGTATAGGTGCACTAGTTCAGCGAAGAGATGGTGATACAAGTGCAATATGGATGGTAGATATAGCTTTTTGTAATATGAAAATATAAAAACAGCAAGGTAACTAATGATAAAAGTGAGCACAAACGGTATTGCAATGCTTCGAAACAAGGCCTAGGGTTCATACTTTCACTAGTGCAAGTTCTCTCAACAATGATAACATAACTGGATCATATAACTATCCCTCAACATGCAACAAAGAGTCACTCCAAAGTCACTAATAGCGGAGAACAAACGAAGAGATTATTGTAGGGTACGAAACCATCTCAAAGTTATTCTTTCTGATCGATCTATTCAAGAGTCCGTAGTAAAATAACACGAAGCTATTCTTTCCGTTCAATCTATCCTAGAGTTTGTACTAGAATAACACCTTACATACATCAACCAAAACCCTAATGTCACCTAGATACTCTATTGTCACCTCAAGTATCCGTGGGCATGATTATACGATATGCATCACACAATCTCAGATTCATTTATTCAACCAACACAAAGAATTTTAAAGAGGGCCCAAAGTTTCTACCGGAGAGTCAAGATGAAAACGTGCGCCAACCCCTATGCATAGATTCCCAAGGTCAAGGAACCCGCAAGTTGATCACCAAAACATACATCAAGTGAGTCAATAGAATACCCATTGTCACCACGGGTATCCCACGCAAGACATACATCAAGTGTTCTCAAATCCTTAAAGACTCAATCCGATAAGGTAACTTCAAAGGGAAAACTCAATCCATTATAACAAAGTAGAGGGGGAGAAACATCATAAGATCCAACTATTGTAGCAAATCTCGCGATACATCAAGATCGTGTCATATCAAGAACATGAGAGAGAGAGAGAGAGAGATCAAACACATAGCTACTGGTACATACCCTCAGCCCCGAGGGTGAACTAGTCCCTCCTCGTCATGGAGAGCGCCGGGATGATGAAGGTGGCCACCGGTGATGGATCCCCCTCCGGTAGGGTGCCGGAACAGGGTCCCGATTGGTTTTTGGTGGCTACAGAGGCTTGCCGCGGAGGAACTCCCGATCTTGGTTTCTTTTCGGGGGTTCTGTATTTATAGGAATTTTTGGCGTCGGTCTCATGTCAGGGAGGGGTCTCTGAGTCGTCCACGAGATAGGGGGCGAGCTCAGCGGGTGTACAAAAGTAGGGGCACTCCTTTGTACCCCTAACTAGTGCACGGGCAGTCAGAGCCACGCCTGCGGCCACACACATAACAGAGCAGAGGAGGGAAGCTAGAGACGCAAGGCTACCAGAGCAATGCCAAGACAATGGCGCAAGGAGGCCAACCAAGAAGACAGACTCTCCCCTGACAAAGGCTCTTGCCGGGGTGGCCTGCACACCCCGGCAAGGACCCTTGTCGGGGCAGCTCGCCCAAACGCCTCCGGTGCGGCCACACTTGAGCCTAGGAGCTCCAACATCATCAGCAGCATTGGAACCAAGGCTCGGGAGGCGCCCACGGGATGGCATGCAGATCTTTGTAAAGACAAAGGTCTATGACTTCGAAGATGAGAACCAGAACACAAGGCAATCGCAAGGCTCCTTGCCGAGGATGCCCATGAGGCCCCGACAAGGCTCCTCGACGAAGACACCCCGAAGCCCCGGTAAGCCTCTTGCCGAGGACGCTCGCAGAAGCCTCGGCAAGCCTCTTGCCGAGGACGCTTGCAGAAGCCCCGGCAAGCCTCTTGTCGAGGACGCTCGCAGAAGCCCCGGCAAGCCTCTTGCCGAGAATAGACGCACGACCGTGACCAGCTCTTGCCGCCCCATCATCGCCCCAGTTCGGTGGCCGACCCACTAGCCCAGGCAGGTACCCACGTGGCGATACGTGGTTCCTGGTCCAGCTAGTCAAGCACCTGCATGGTGGCATGCAGATCTTCGTGAAGATCCTTCCACCGCGCCATCTCAGTTGCCTACCCCGCTGGCTTGGACGCTCGTCACAGCCAAACGGAGCGGCCACGGACGGGACGGGCCTCGTTTCCGTCCCCGATAAAGCGAATGGACACCTAAGTAGCGCATTTAATGCATCTTCTCCCATAATGGCATAAGATAAGCATGTGCACTGTACACCTTTCCACCTCATGTGTGCCACTGTGGCAGCCCCTTTGGACTATAAAAGGAGGCCCGAGGCATACTGGAGAAGGATTCGGATCTTTTGAGCTACACATGCACCGTAGCTAGTTCAAGGACTCAAGGACACTCAAATACACGCCAAAGCAGGACTAGGGTATTACACATTCCCGCAGCCCGAACCTGGGTAAACGATCCTTGTACTGACTCTTAGAGCCGCTCTTTGCACAACCTCGCGCCCGCCAACCGTAGAAGGAATTCCAGTGATCCCATAGGTGTCGTTCTCCACCGACATCTTTTGCGCGCCAGGTAGGGGGCGCATTTGTGAAAATCCAGTCTAGCAGTTAGTTTGGCAGTTCTTCTTCGCTATGGCTCCTAAGAAGAAGACGATCACGACGGTCGGTTCGTCTGTAGCCAAACGGCCCGTGCCGGCGCGGGCTGGCGACGGGGTGGTCGCGGATGGAAGACGGGGCGTGACCCGCGAACACCCTCATCGTTCCAGCAGCCAAAGCCTTGCAAGCGGCGTCGTTCGTGCACGAGACGATGAGCCGCACGCCACCAAGTCCAAGGGCGGAGTCGGGCCCCCCGCAGGCGGCGCGGGGCCCTCCAAGAGCGGCATCGTACCGCGTACGAGCGACGCGGCGACTTCCAAGATGCCCACGGCGGCACCCACGACGCGCTCCTCCCAGGTCATGCGCGATGAGCAGCGTCGCCACGCTGAGGACCCTGGGCGCCACCACGGAAAGAGCCCTGCGCATCAATTGCGGGATGTAGAGGATCAGCATGCTCGCCGAGGCGCTGGTGAAACGGCGTACAGCTGCAGGACTGTGATAGAGCTCCTTCTAACATGTTTAGAAGTCGGAGCGCATCACGGTCCACGCAGCTTTCACCGCCACCCACACCGGCGGAGGCCTTAGCACGCGCGCAGTTTCTCCTCGACTTCCCTCCTGCTACGGAGAAGTTCGACGAGTGGAGAGCTAACATCCGGAGCCTCGTTGTCATCGCTAACAAAGACGAGCCATGGCCAGCGGGGCCCTCAGGCAGACACCCTGTCGAGCCACCGCACGCTAGTAGTGGAAGGATCGGAGGTGCCACAGCCACGGTGCATTCTTCTCCTCCTCACCAGCTACCACAAGCACCGGTCCATCGGGACGACGCTTGGGATAACATATCCATAGCGTCGTCCGACCCACGGACCCACCGCGATCAGCGCCAAGTTCTTCAGGAGCATGCCCATAAAGACGCTCGAACTACCATCGAGCGCCGGCGCGAGGCACACCACCAGTCAGATAGGCGGGTGGGGCCTGCTACGAACCACCCGGCACCGAGAGGCTCTGGAGGCTTACCTTACAAGGTAGGTTGTCCAGCCTTTACCCGCAAGCTGCGGCGTTTCCAATGGCCCACTCACCGCACCTTCAAGCCTGACGTCGAAGAGAAGTACAATGGCAAGACTCACCCGTCGGAGTTCCTCAGCATCTACACAATCGCGATGCAGGCCGCCGGAGCACGTGACAACAAGGTGCTTGCCAATTACTTCCCGTTGGTACTTAAACCCAACGTCATGTCATGGTTGATGCACTTGCCAGCAGATTCTATTTCTTCCTGGTCGGATTTGTGCCATGAGTTTGTTGGAGCCTTTACGGGAGACCACCAGGCTCATGGACAAGCAAGCTATTTGCATGTCATCCCCCAGAAAGAAGGTGAAAGCCTGCGCAAGTACATACAAAGATTCAGCCAAGTGCAATACAACATCCCAGATGTTCATCCCGCTGCCATCATCAGTGCATTCCATCAGAATGTGCGCAACCGCAAGATGCGTGTGGAGCTGGCGATGAATAAAGTCAAGGATTTGGCCAAACTCTACGTTCTGGCCGACAGATGCGCTCGGGCTGAAGATGGAAGGAAGTACCCCGGCGAAGACGCCGGTCTGGAAACCGATTCCTCAGACAAAGACGCCGTCGCCCCGGCGAAAAAGGGCCGACGCCACAACAGGAAACGCACGGGCAAGGCCGTGCTTGCCGTTGAGGGATCCGACGATGCCGACGCTGCCAAGAAAACCAAGGCAGACGGCCCCGGCAAGGAAATCGCCGGTGTGTCGCTTGCCGGGCCTTGGTGACTGGCGACAAGCTAGGAAGCTCCGACAAGCAATACTGCGAGATCCAACACACCAAAGGCCATGACCTCCAGAACTAGCGACAAGTCGAGCAGCTCGCAGAGAAGCAAAAAGCCAAATATGAAAGGCGGGACAAGGAGAAGGGCCAGGACGGTACTAAGGGATCCAGCAAGAAATGTGTCGGCCAGCGTGGCCGCTGCGGCAAAGATAACCAACAAGAAAGGCCTGCCCGGGGCCGTGACAAGAAGCGAGAAGATGATGATCGTGAGGAGGACGACGAGTCTGGCGAGCAAGAGTTCCATAAAGCTACGGAGGCCCTGTGCGTCGACGGTGGTGCCTCCGTGCACACCTCTCACCGCCAGCTCAAGCAGTGGGTGAGTGAGATAACAGCAGCGAAACCATCGTTCGATGCCTAGAAGCCGCTGAAGTGGTCTAGCGCTCCTATTATCTTTGACACCGAGGACCACCCTGATCACACAACTGCGGTCGGGTGTTTGCCATTGTTGGTTTCACCGACAATACGCAACCTCAAGGTGACGAAAATGCTGGTTGATGGTGGGGCCGGTCTGAACTTGATCTCGCCCGTCCTGATCAAAAAGGCTGCAAATCCCTGATGAAGACCTCGAGGAGACGGGCACGTTTCAAGGGGTTAATCCAGGAAGGAGTCAGCCCAAGGGTAAAGTCACACTGCCCATGACATTCAGAGGCGAACTAAACTATAGGACGGAGAGAGTTGTTTTTGATGTTGCCGAGATCCCCTTGCCTTACAACGGGATCCTCGGTCGCCCAGCGTTGGCCAAGTTCATGGCAGCATCGCATTATGCCTACAACACACTGAAGATGCCTAGGCCGATGTCCATCATCACCGTCCCCTCCGACAAGAAGGATGCACTGATCTGTGCTGATCAGCTTTACCGGGAGGCAGTTGCAGCAACTGCCGCCAAGGCACTTGCTCCTGCAGCTGAAGCCCGGGAGGGAAGAAGACCGGTAGGACCTCTCGCACCCACTCCGGCAAGCGCTCCTCTTCGGAGTGCAGTGCTCCCGTTGAGAACGTGCCAGAGAGCTCCACCGACAAGAGCAAGAAATCCAGAGCTGCACCACCAGAAACCAAGAAGGTGTCCGTCAAGGAGGATGGCACGGGAGGGGCTTTCAGCATAAGCTCCACCCTCGACAGCAAATAGGAAGACGCGCTCGTCACCTTTATGCGGGCGAATGTCGACGTGTTTGCATGGCAAGCATCCGACATCCCCGGCATTCCCAGGAAGGTGATTGAGCACCATCTTGATGTCTGCCCTCATGCGCGACCCGTCAAGTGGAAGGTCAGGAAGCAAGCTCTGGAGCGGCAAGAGTTCATCAGAGAGGAAACCAGGAAATTAGAGGCGGCAGGCTTAGTGAGAGGGGTACTCCATCCAACGTGGTTGGCTAATCCGGTGGTGGTGCGCAAAGCAAATGGGAAGTGGAGACTGTGTATTGATTACACAGACATCAATAAGGCTTGTCCAAAGGACCCTTTCCCATTGCCGCGCATTGACCAGACTGTAGACTCCACGGCCGGATGTGACTTGTTATCATTCCTCGACGCTTACTCAGGCTACCATCAAATCTTCATGACAAGGGAAGATTAAGAGAAGACAACATTCATCACCCCATGTGGTACGTATTGTTTCATACGGATGCCTTTCGGGTTGAAGAGTGCTGGCTCAACATTCGCAAGAGCAGTCCAAATTGGTTTTGAGCCTCAGCTACATAGAAATATGGAAGCCTATATGGATGATATAGTGGTCAAAACCAAGGACAAAGCAACGCTCGTACAAGATTTAGAAGAGACGTTCGTGAATTTGTGCAAGATCAACCTTTAGCTGAACCCTGAGAAGTGTGTCTTTGGCGTTCCGTCCGGCAAGCTTCTCGGTTTCTTCATGTCACAACGTGGGATTGAGGCGAATCCAGACAATTCAAGGCCATCGAGCATATTGAAGCACCCAGGCGGATCAAGGATGTGCGTCGGCTTGCTGGCTACGTTGCCGTCATGAGCAGGTTCATCTCCAAATCTGCCGAGCGCACCCTTCCCTTTTTCAAGATCTTGAAAAAGGAGGGCCCAATGGAGTGGACCCCAGAAGCCGAAGCAGCACTGCAAGACTTGAAGAAATACCTCTCCTCTATGCTGATACTGGTCGCGCCCAAACCACAAGAGCCGCTGCTGATGTATCTAGCATTAACGAATCAAGTGGTCACTGATGCGCTAGTAGCCTAGAGGGAGGTTAATACGAAAGCAATAGCGACGACAGAACCTGATGCCACTGGGGCCGAAGCGACGCAATCGAAAGAAGTAGTGCAGAAGAAGAAGATGATGCAGCACCCGGTTTACTTTGTCAGCTCCCTCTTGCAGGGGGCTAGGTCGAGGTACTCCGGTGTGCAGAAATTTCTCTTCGGCCTCCTTATGGCCTCGAGGAAGCTGCATCATTACTTCCAAGCGCACAAAATTACCGTCGTCACCCGCCTCCCATTACAGCGGATATTGCATAACCCAGATGCGACGGGGAGGATTGTGGAATGGGCCTTGGAGCTATCGAGCTTTGGTTTGAATTTTGAAAGCACTTCGACGATTCAGAGTAGAGTCTTGGCAGAGTTCATTGCGGAATGGACCTCGACGCCCGACGAAGAGATCCAGGAGACTACTCTCCCCGGCAAGGAAACGAGTCACAACTGGATTAGGTACTTTGACGGGGCTTTCTCACTGCAAGGCGCCAGTGCTGGTGTGCTGCTCGTTGCGCCCACCGGAGAGCACCTCAAGTATGTGGTCCAAATGCACTTCCCCAGGGAGATGTCGACGAACAACACTGCCGAGTACGAGGGACTGCTTGCTAGTCTCAGGATCGTGATAGACCTCGGAATCAAGAAGCTCATCGTCAGAGGTGATTCGCAGCTTGTAATCAAGCAAGTTAACAAAGATTACCAGAGCCCATTGATGGAGGCCTACGTGGATGAAGTGAGGAAGTTGAAGGAGCATTTTGACGGTATACAAGCAGAGCATGTTCCCTGAGCGGAGAACGACATCGCCGACTACTTGTCAAAACGCGCCACCCTCAAACTGCCTGTGGAACCAGGTACCTTTGTTCTTCGATTAACTCAGCCATCCATTGAACCATCGACCGAGCAGAACAAGCGAAGGAAATCAGGACCCGGCAAGTACTTTCCAGCTGAGCCCCCAGGGGTCGCCAGCAAAGATGTTGTCGGGGACGCTGAGCCTGCCATAGGGCAACAGACTCTGGCAGGGCGTCAAGCCCTAACAGTGGAAACAACCGCTCTCGTGGCAGAGGAGATACCTTTGGTCCTTGCCGTCGAGCCCCAGGCTCCGGCATGGGCACAACATACCATCCAATTTCTCCAAACCGGGGAGCTTCCAGAGGAGCAGGAAGAAGCTGAGAAAGTAGCCCATCGGTCCGCCATGTACCAGTTCGTCGATGACGCCTTGTACAGAAAAATGCCGAACGGTGTGAAATTGAAGTGCATTCCCCGGGAGGAAGGAATGGAGCTGCTGGCAGAGATACACGGAGGCATATGTGGCTCCCACATAGGGTCGAGGGCCCTTGCCGGCAAGGTTTCTTCTGGTCCACTGGCCCAGGATGCAACAGCACTAGTAACCAAGTGTGAAGCGTGTCAGTTCCATTCAAAGAAGCTTCATCAACCAGCTTAAGCCATCCAAACAATCCCTCTTTCCTGGCCATTCTCGGTTTGGGGGCTAGACATATTGGGGCCCTTCCCCCGTGTTGTCGGGGCTTTGAGTACTTGTACATTACAATCGACAAGTTCAGTAAGTGGGCAGAGGTGGACGCAGTGAGAAAGGTGACAGCTCAATCAGCCATCAAGTTCTTCAAGGGCCTAGTCTGCCGATTTGGGATACCAAAAAGATTCATCGCCGACAATGGCACGCAGTTCACAAGCCACACCTTCATGCAGTATATTCAAGATCTCGGCAGCAAGGTCTGTTTTGCTTCTGTTGCGCATCCTCAAAGCAACGGCCAGGCAGAGGGGGCAAATGCTAAAGTACTGTGAGGCCTCCGGGCAAGAACTTTCGACAGACTACACAAGTGCGGAAGGCGCTGGATTGATGAATTGTCAGCGGATCATTGGTCAACCAGAATGACACCAAATCGAGACACCGACCAGACATCTTTCTCCCTCGTTTACTGGGCGGAAGCATTTCTCCCCCATAGAACTCACATACGGGTCACCCCGAGTGCTCGCTTATGATGAGCTTGAGCAAGAGCAGCTGTGCCAAGATGATGCAATTCTCCTCGAGGAAGATCGTCTTTGGGCGTCTGTGCGAGCAGCGCACTGCCAGCAAGCCTTGCGCCGCTATAATAGCCGCAAGGTTCATGCCCAAAGCTTTGAGGAAGGCGACCTTGTTCTTCGGCACGTTCAGTCGGCCAAGAATTCCAACAAGTTGACGCCAAAGTGGGAAGGCCCTTATTGGGTAATACGAGTCACCAGGCCTGGCGCACTCCGCTTGGATACTGAAGATGGTATTCTAGTAAGTAACTCCTGGAACATCGAACATCTTCGCAAGTTTTACCCGTAAGGCGTGGTTGCCGGGCTTCCCGGCAAGCCACCCTTTTGTACAAGCCTTGCCAGCAAGGCATGTAACCCTTCGTACAAAGCCAGGCGCAGACCCTAAGCATAAATAAGTGAAGCACTAGCGCCCTAAGTTTTAGCATGCATGCTAGGTTGAGTCTCTTTCTCTGTTGGGGTTGATAGTGCTTGACGACGGCAAACCCCTAGCATAGAGGTTGAGTATGTGTCTCTCTATTTAATTTTCGTCCTCTTGTTCGTAGGATGCATGGACATTTCTGCTGAGTTGTTTGGAAGAAAGAGAACGAGCCGGCGCTCCGACCCCGGCAACCTTGGGTTTGCTGGGGGCTGCAGATCCAAGGGTCAGGCCACAGCACACAAGGTTGTCGGGGGCTACGAGACCAGATAAGTCCTTCATCCCCCACTCCTTACTTCCGTATGGAACTTGAAAGTACGAGACTTCGTTCGCCCTTATGCCTTCATGCTCCCTTTTTTCCTGTGTCCAACAAACTTTGTTTCGGACAAGAACTCGGCAGTAGTGCGATTGGAAGGGAGCAGACAAAGGGCCTAATCCTACTTTACTCCTACTTTCGCCAAGGGCAGAAGTACTGTCGAGCTATGGAGCAGGGGAGACGGCAAGGCCTGTTGCCGGGGCACGATGTTTATCTTGAGATAACAAGGATCCGTTCCTTGGTGTGGCTCCTGCCCATGCACAAAAGAAACCCGGCAAACACCCTTCTCTTCATTAATACGTTGTAAACAAGTACAATTCGTATAGAATGCATACATGAGCGAGGGGGTACAAGGTTTAAATCTTACAAAGGCCCATAGGCTTAAAAACTAAAAAGAGATAAGATGTCCGTAATCCCTTTCTTGTCCCTCTCCTCAGGAAATGGAACAATATGGCGAAGGGCAAAGGGAGCACCTAGGCGAAGCGCGAGCAGCAGAAAGCACCAAGAGAACATCCCCGTGGCCGTCCCGAAGAAGGTTGGCGATGATGGCATCGGGAGAAGAGCCGAAAGGTGGGGCAGCGGGCCGGCAATGCGCAAGTTGATGCCCGCGTACTCCGACATGATGAACGTCGCCCACCTTCTTCGTCTTCTCCGGCCTCCCAATGCCAGCCGCCCAAGGAGGCCACCCTGAGAAGTTCGAGGGGCTGGCGATACAGATGATGGTGTTGCCGGCATGACCCAGGGACGACGTATCCGCCACCTAGTCAGACCCGTCATCCTCCCACCCGCTGCCCTCGCCGTCGATGTCGTTGTCCTCCCCATAACTCTCGCTCGAGGAGGAGTTTTCATCGTCGGTCGAGCTCTCCGCACAGCACCCTAGCCTGTGTCCCGAGCACTCGAAGACCTTGACGGAGAGCAGATCGCTCTCCGCTAACCTGAAGCAGAGGATGTGCCCCTTCATCAAGCAGTGGGCACGCGCGAAGGTCTTCCACACCCGGCGGAGGAGCATTACATGAAGAGCGGGAAACTTGGTGTTCACCCACATGGGGCCATGGCAACACCCCTCCATGTGAAGCCTCAACCTCGATGGTTGGTCGACCTCCAACACCCTCGCGAACGCTTCAGGAAGACGGAGGCGACCGCACGGCGGCTCGCACAGTTGCAAGATGAACTCTAGCGCCGTGTCCCTGACATGGCCACATGGGGAGGCAGGAGGAGACGACGAAGGCGACGGAGACGGAGATGATGACGGCGCGGGTGTCCCCCAACCTCGTCCGCTTCTGCCTCGACTGCCTTGCCGACCACGACCCCGGCCAGCGCCTCTACCTCCAGCATGACCCTCGTCCTGGGCATCTGGCTCTTCTTTGACCACCGCCGCCCTCTAACGGGAGGACGTACTGGTCGCCTCCGCAGGGGCACGGTCACGGCCACGCCCTCTTGGCATATCTTGGGGAGGAAAGGAATCGAACTGGAAGAAGATGAGTGGAGGGGGAAGCACCGTCCCTCTCCCCCCTCTTTATAGAAAGGCGATTGCCCGAATCAACCAGTCCAAGCGCCGGAGGCACAAGAAAACAAGACCGACCCGGTGCTCCAATCAGCGGCGCCCGGCCCCCACCCCGGCGTTAAAACCCGCACCCTCTGCGTCCGCCGCCTGCCCTCCCCGATGCATGAGGGGCACGTGGCAAATAGATCGGGGTTCAGGTGGCATGTGGTACGACCGTTTTTGCACCCTGTGATCGTGGGGCGACCCGAGTCCGCCTAGTGAATGAGCCGCGCTCCCGCAACTTCCTCTATTTTTTATGAGGAGAACGCGAACCGTCTCTTTACTGTTGGGAACCGCGAGATGACGTAAGCATGCTGCAGTCATCCCACGCACGACCCCCACGTTAGCGTAGATCGTGGGGAAGCGCAACCATTGGAGGAGTTACTGCGGTAAAAAGGACCTAACCCCATTGCCCACGCATCGTTCTGGTCCTAGCCCAACAATGTGTCGCGCTTATGTATGACCCAGGCCCGAGGGCTCCTGTCGGTGTACAAAAGTAGGGGCACTCCTTCGTACCCCTTACTGGTGCACGGGCAGTCAGAGCCACGCCTGCGGCCACACACATAACAGAGAAGAGGAGGGAAGCTAGAGATGCCAGGCTACCAAAGCAACGCCAAGACAGTGGCGCAAGGAGGCCAAGCAAGAAGACAGACTCTCCCCCAACAAAGGCTCTTGCCGGGGCGGCCTGCACACCCCGGCACGAACACTTTCCGGGGCAACTCACCCAAACGCCTCTGTTGCGGCCCCCCTTGAGCCTAGGAGCTCCAACATCATCAGCAGCGTTGGAACTAAGGCTCGGGAGGCGTCGACAGGATGGCATGCGCATCTTTGTAAAGACAAAGGTCCATGACTCCCAATATGAGAACCAGAAGACCAGGCAATCGCAAGGCTCCTTGCCGAAGATGCCCACGAGGCCCCGACAAGGCTCCTCGTCAAAGAAACCCCGAGGCCCCGGTAAGCCTCTTGCTGATGACGCTCGTAGAAGCCCCGGCAAGCCTCCTGTCGGGAACAGACGTAGGACCACGGCCAGCTCTTGCCGCCCCACCCAGCTCGGCGGCCAACCCACTAGCCGAGGCAGGTACCCACGTGGAGATACATGGTTCCTGGTCCAGCTAGTCAAGCACCTGCGTGGTGGCATGCAGATCTTCGTGAAGACCCTACCACCACGCCATCTCAGCTGCGTGCCCCACTAGCCTGGACGCGCGTCACAGCTAGACGGAGCGACCACGGATGGGGCGGGCCTCGTTTTCGTCCCCGATAAACCGAATGGGCACCTAAGTAGCGCATTTAATGCATCTTGTCTCGTAATGGCATGAGATACGTCTATGCACTGTACACCTTTCCACCTCCTGTGTGCCACTGTGGCAGCCCCTTTGGACTATAAAAGGAGGCCCGAGGCACACTGGAGAAGGATTTGAATCTTTTGAGCTATACATGCACCATAGCTAGTTCAAGAACTCAAGAACACTCAAATACACGCCAAAGCAGGACTACGGTATTACGCATTCCCGCGGCCCAAACCTGGGTAAACAATCCTTGTACTGACTCTTAGACCCGCTCTTTGCACAACTTCGCGCCCGCCAACCGTAGAAGGGATTCCAGTGATCCCATAGGTGTCGTTCTCCACCGACAAGGGGGTAGGGCGCGCCCTCCACCCTCGTGGATGGCTCGGGACTCTTCTGGCCCAACTCTTTTACTCCGAGGGCTTCTTTTGGACCACAAAATATCCACAAAAATTGGCAGGTCAATTGGACTCCGTTTGGTATTCCTTTTCTATAAAACTCTAAAACAAGAAAAAAAAACAGAAACTGGCACTGGGCTCTAGGTTAATAGGTTAGTCCCAAAAATCATATAAAATAGCATATAAATGCATATAAAACATCCAAGATGGATAATATAATAGCATGGAACAATCAAAAAATATAGATACGTTGGAGACGTATCAAGCATCCCCAAGCTTAATTCCTGCTCGTCCTCGAGTAGGTAAATGATAAAAACAGAATTTTTTTATGTGGAATGCTACCTAACATAATTATCAATGTAATTTTTTTATTGTGGCACGAATGTTCAGATCCGAAAGATTCAAGACAAAAGTTTAATATTGACATAAAAATAATAATACTTCAAGCATACTAACACAGTAATCATGTCTTCTCAAAATAACATGGCCAAAGAAAGTTCATCCCTACAAAATCATATAGTTTGGCTATGCTCCATCTTCATCACACGAAATTCAAATCATGCACAACCCCGGTTTCAGCCAGGCAATTGTTTCATACTTTAGTATTCTCAAACTTTTTCAACTTTCACGCAATACAGGAGCGTGAGCCATGGACATAACACTACAGGTGGAATAGAGTGGTGGTTATGGAGAAGACAAAAAGAGGAAGATGGTCTCACATCAACTAGGCATGTTAATGGGCTATGGAGATGCCCATCAATAGATATCAATGTGAGTGAGTAGGGATTGCCATGCAACGGATGCACTAGAGCTATAAATGAATGAAAGCTCAAATAAAAGAAACTAAGTGGGTGTGCATCCAACTTGCTTGCTCACAAAGACCTAGGGCATTTTGAGGAAGCCCATTGTTGGAATATACAAGCCAAGTTCTATAACGAAAATCCCCACTAGTATATGAAAATAACAAAACAAGAGACTCTCTATCATGAAAATCAGGGTGCTACTTTGAAGCACAAGTGTGGGAAAAGGATAGTAGCATTGCCCCTTCTCTCTTTTTCTCTCATTTTTTTCATTTGCTTCTTTGGCCTTTCTTTCTTTTTTTTTACACGGTACAATGTTGTAATAATGATGATCGTCACACTTTTATTTCTTTTACAACTCAAGGATTACAACTCGATACCTAGAACAAAATATGACTCTACATGAATGCCGCCGGCGATGTACCGGGATGTGCAATGAATCAAGAGTGACATGTATGAAAAATTATGAATGGTAGCTTTGCCACAAATACAATGTCAACTACATGATCATGCAAGGCAATATGACAATGATGGAGCGTGTCATAATAAACGGAAGGGTGGAAAGTTGCAAGGCTATATATTTCGGAATGGCTATGGAAACGCCATAATATGTAGCTATGGTGGCTGTTTTGAGGAAGGTATATGGTGGGTGTATGGTACCGGCGAAAGTTGCGCGGCACTAGAGAGGCTAGCAATGGTGGAAGGGTGAGAGTGCATATAATCCATGGACTCAACATTAGTCATAAAGAACTCACATACTTATTGCAAAAATCTACAAGTCATCCAAACCAAGCACTACACGCATGCTCCTAGGAAAAGGGTTGATAGGAGTTAACCATCGCGCGATCCCGACCTCCACACAAAGGAAGACAATCAAAGAAATACCTCATGCTTCAAATTTGTTACACAACGGTTACCATACGCGCATGCTACGGGACTTGCAAACCTCAACACAATTATTTCTAAAATTCAAAATTACTCTACTAGCATGACTCTAATATCACCATCCTCATATCTCAAAACAATCATCAAGCATCAAACTTCTCATGGTATTCAACACACTTTATAAGAAAGTTTTTATTATACCCATCTTGGATGCCCATCATATTAGGACTAGTGTTATAGCCAAAGCAAATTACCATGATGTTCTAAAAGACTCTCAAAATATTATAAGTGAAGCACCGAGATTTCCTCAATTTCTTCAAAAATAAAACTACCATCGTGCTCTAAAAAGATATAAGTGAAGCACTAGAGCAAACAACAAACTACTCCAGAAGATATAAGTGAAGATCAATGAGTAGTTGAATAATTATGCAAATATGTGAAGACTCTCTAACATTTAAGAATTTCAGATATTGGGATATTATTCAAACAGCAAGCAAAACAAAATAAAATAAAATGACGCTCCAAGCAAAACACATATCATGTGGTCAATAAAAATATAGCCTCAAGTAAAGTTACCGATAGACGAAGACGAAAGAGGGGATGCCTTCCGGGGCATCCCCAAGCTTAGCCTTTTGGTTGTCCTTGAATATTACCATGGGGTGCCTTGGGCATCCCCAAGCTTAGGCTCCTGCCACTCCTTATTCCATAGTCCATCGAATCTTTACCCAAAACTTGAAAACTTCACAACACAAAACTCAACAGAAAACTCGTAAGCTCCGTTAGTATAAGAAAATAAATCACTACTTTTGGTACTATTGTGGACTCATTATAAATTAGTATTGGTGTAATATCTACTGTATTCCAACTTCTCTATGATTCGTACCCTTCGATACTACTCATAGATTCATGAAAATAAGCAAACAACACATAGAAAACAGAATCTGTCAAAAACAGAACAGTTTGTAGCAATCCGTAACTTTCAAATACTTTTGTAACTCAAAAAATTCTAGAATAAATTGGTGGGTGTGAGGAATTTGTATATTAAGCACCTACAAAAAGAATCAACCTAAAATCACTCTCCAGTAAAAAAAAGTCAGCTAATCTCATCAGCGCAAAGTTTCTATTTTTTACAGCAAGATCGCAAAGACTTCACCCCAAGTCTTCCGAAAAGTTCTACTTGGCACTTTATTGAAACAAAATCTATAAAACATTATTACTACAGTAGCTTAATCATGTGAACACACAAAAACAGTAGGGGTAAACATTGGGTTGTCTCCCAACAAGCGCTTTCCTCTAATGCCTTTTAGCTACGCATAATGATTTCAATGATGCTCGCATAAAAGATAAGAATTGAAACATAACGGGAGCATCATGAAGAATATGACTAGCACATTTAAGTCTAGCCCACTTCCTATGAATAGGGATTTTCTGAGCAAACAATTTATCGGAACGATAATTAACTAGCATAGGAAGCCAAAGAAAGCATAACTTCATGATTTTAAGCACATAGAGAGGAAACTTGATATTATTGTAATTCCTACAAGAATATGTTCCTCCCTCATAATAATTTTCAGCATAATCATGAATGAATTAAACAATATAACCATCACATAAAGCATTCTTTTCATGATCTCCAAGCATATAAATTTTATTACTCTCCACATAAGCAAATTTCTTCTCATGAATAGTAGTGGGAGCAAACTCAACAAAATAATTATCATGTGAGGCATAATCCAATTGAAAACTAAAATCTCGATGACAAGTTTCATGGTTATCATTATTCTTAATAGCATACAAGTCATCACAATAATCATCATAGATAGCAACTTGGTTCTCATAATCAATTGGAACCTCTTCCGAAATAGTGGATTCATCACTAAATAAAGTCATGACCTCTCCAAATCCACTTTCATAATTATCACAATAAGATTAAACACCCTCCGAAATAGTGGGATCATTACTTCCTAAAGTTGACACTCTTCCAAACCCACTTTCATTAATATAATCATCATAAATAGGAGGCATGCTTTCATCATAATAAATATTCTCATCAAAACTTGGGGGACTAAAAATATGATCTTCATCAAACATAGCATCCCCAAGCTTGTGCATTTGCATATCATTAGCATCATGGATATTCAAAGAATTCATACTAACAACATTGCAATCATGCTCATCATCAAGAATTTAGTGCCAAACAATTTAATGCATTCTTCTTCTAGTACTTGGGCACAATTTTCCTTTCCATCATTTTCACGAATGACATTAAAAAGATGAAGCATATGAGGCAACCTCAATTCCAAATTTTTTTGTAGTTTTATTTTATAAACTAAACTAGTGATAAAATAAGAAACTAAAAGATTCAATTGCAAGATCTAAAGATATACCGTCAAGCACTCACCTCCCCGGCAACGGCGCCAGAAAAAAGCTTCGTTGACGGGATGTGAGTGCCGCTTACCTAGCCTCCCCGGCAACGGCGCCAAAAAAGAGCTTGATGTCTACTACGCAATCTTCTTCTTGTAGACGTTGTTGGGCCTCCAAGTGTAGAGGTTTGTAGGACAGTAGAAAATTTCCCTCAAGTGGATGAACTAAGGTTTATCAGTCTGTGGGAGGCGTAGGATGAATATGGTCTCTCTCAAACAACTCTGCAACCAAATAACAAAGAGTCTCTTGTGTCCCCAACACACCCAATACAATGGTAAATTGTATAGGTGCACTAGTTCGGCAAAGAGAAGGTGATACAAGTGCAATATGGATGGTAGATATAGGTTTTTGTAATCTGAAAATATAAAAACAGCAAGGTAACTAATGATAAAAGTGAGCAGAAACGGTATTGCAATGCTTCAAACCAAGGCCTAGGGTTCATACTTTCACTAGTGGAGGTTATCTCAACAATAATAACATAACTGGATCATATAGTTATCCCTCAAAATGCAACAAAGAGTCACTCCAAAGTCACTAATAGCGGAGAACAAACAAAGAGATTATTCTAGGGTACGAGACCACCTCAAAGTTATTCTTTCTGATCGATCTATTCAAGAGTCCGTAGTAAAATAACACGAAGATGTTCTTTCCATTTGATCTATCCTAGAGTTCGTAGTAAAATAACACCTTAAGACACACATCAACCAAAACCCTAATGTCACCTACATACTCCATTGTCACCTCAAGTATCCGTGGGCATGATTATACGATATGCATCACACAATCTCAGATTTATCTATTCAACCAACACAAAGAACTTCAAAGAGTGCCCCAAAGTTTCTACCGGAGAGTTAAGACAAAAAAATGTGTCAACCCCTATGCATAGATTCCCAAGGTCACGACACCCGCAAGTTGATCACCAAAACATACATCAAATGAATCAATAGAATACCCCATTGTCACCACAGGTATCCCATGCAAGACATACATCAAGTGTTCTCAAATCCTTAAAGACTCAATCTGATAAGGTAACTTCAAAGGGAAAACTCAATCCATTAGAAGAAAGTAGAGGGGGAGAAACATCATAAGATCCAACTATAGTAGCAAAGCTCGCGATACATCAAGATCGTGCCATATCAAGAACATGAGAGAGAGAGAGAGAGAGAGAGATCAAACAGATAGCTACTGGTACATACCCTCATCCCCGAGGGTGAACTACTCCCTCCTCGTCATGGAGAGCGACGGGAAGATGACGATGGCCACGGGTGATGGATCCCCCCTCCGGCAGGGTGCCGGAACAGGGTCCCGATTGGTTTTTGGTGGCTACAGAGGCTTGCGGCGGCGGAACTCCCGATCTAGGTTTCTTTTCTGGGGTTTCTGTATTTATATGATTTTTTGGCGTCGGTCTCACGTCGGGGGGGGGGG
>LR738714.1:318090155-318160759 GCA_902687465.1 Secale cereale
GGGGGTTGGGCGCGCCCTCCACCCTCGTGGACGGCTCGGGACTCTTCTGGCCCAACTCTTTTACTCCGAGGGCTTCTTTCGGTCCATAAAAAATCCACAAAAATTGGCAGGTCAATTGGACTCCGTTTGGTATTCCTTTTTTGTAAAACTCAAAAACAAGAAAAAAAATAGAAACTGGCACTGGGCTCTACGTTAATAGGTTAGTCCCAAAAACCATATAAAAAATCATATAAATGCATATAAAACATCCAAGATGGATAATATAATAGCATGGAACAATCAAAAAATATAGATATGTTGGAGACGTATCAGAAAGTACCATACAACTTTCTGTGGAGCTTTCTTTCCGACCTTCTTATATCGTGAAGCATTGCACTTTGTACAAATGGTTTTTTCCACATGCTCGTTCCGATATATGTCACAATTTTCTAATGTATGGCAGACCAACAGGGCAAATGATTTTCTTTGCCTCCTCGACACTAGTAGGACACAGGCTTCCCGCGGGAAGAACCTTCTTTAGATACTTCAGAAGCTCATCTAGGATTGCATCTGTCCATTTGTTTTCTTGCCTTTGTCTATAGAAGTTCTAGCATGAGACTCAAGCGGGTCACCTCGTGATCGCAACCATCATACAAAGGAGTGATCGAGTCTACCTCTAGTTGCGCCAGTTTGGCCTCCTCTCTAGAAGAAGCTCTGTCGCTAGTCGTCTTCTTGCGAAGGTCTCAAACATGTGGGTCCCACATGGCTAAACTTAGTAGCAACGAAGGCAGCGGCGTGTCCGCGCCTTCTCTGCCTTGTACTGCCTCTTCGACATCTTCATTTCCGAGGTTGTCTTCTTCTTCGGGCCCATAATCGGTCATCTCTTCGTCTGGCCCCGTGTCATTATTTCCTACCCCATCAATGTCCTCATCATCATCATCTTCACTTATCCACCGAGTATGACCATCCATGAAACCATGCATGAGGAGTTGCGCCTTGAATTTACCACCCTTAAAGGAGTGGAGCCTGACTCCTCCTTTGCATTTTCGACACGGACATAAAACCTCATTCAGTCTTTTTTCATACATGTCGTCCACCGCGGATTGCCAGTATCTTTCCACCATCCTTCCATTGACCTTCATGATCACTCGTGCGGAGCAAAATATTATAACCACTTGCGCATGCATGGATCAAATTCATACAAAAAATCGGCATGACCTTCCATAAACATAAAACATATTGAGTTTTCCCAAAATTCGCCGAAACAGAATCGAACGACATTTTGGCAAAACATTGGCAACTCATGTCACCCACATTTCAACAAATACACGATATAGGCAACTCACATGCCACACACAATTCAGTATATTCATATCGCGCATATATAGTTTCGTTCCTATCGCACACACACATATTTCCATTCTTGCACAACTTTTTTGCTCACCTATGTGTCGAGAGGGATATTGAGCACCTTCTTAATTAGCTAATAGCTCTAGATAGTGAGGTACCTACATATAGCTCTAACTAGCTAGGGAGAGAGAGAGCTAGTGGATATGGTGGATGGAAAAGAAAGAGATATGGAGGAGGGAGGCCATTAATTAATGGAGGTGGGTGGAGGGGCAAAGAAAGAAACAGGGAGGAGGGAGGGCATTAATGGAGGGGGTGGTGGAGGGGCAAAGAAGAGGGGGAGGAGGGGTGCATTGAAAGGAAAAACCAACAAGTGAGTGCAAGAGGAGGGGGAGAAAGGAAGGGGGGAATTAGAGGGGGGAAGGTGGTAGGTATTTTGGCTAGCGACCATAGCAGTAGCGCTGGCTACCAATGTGCACTACAGCTATGCTCGCAAGCCAAAATATCTACTCGGAAAGTTCTACTAGCTATAGCGCCAACTGGCAAAACACGCTACCGCTAAAAGGGCCCACAAGTTTACACATAGAAGAAATAACAATAGCGCGTTTTCAAGAGCAGGTGCTACAGATCTGGATTTAACAGTAGCGCTGCGTAGACGACTGACGCTGCTAATATTTATTGACCTAGTGGTGTGGTGTGGCACACTTACCAGTAGCGTGCCCAAGAGAAACCAATGCTGCTGCCAAGCCATACCAGTAGCGTGTTTTGTACCCAGCGCTACTGGTACTTACTAGTAGCGTGGGGCCCAAACCAATGCTACCGGTAAAGTTCTATGTATAAGCATTTTCCTACTAGTGCCCTCTTACTGTCTCCACCCCCCCCCCCCTCAAGAAGGAAAGGGGGGTCGCCTAGGCAGGTGCCTAGTGCGGCCGCCAGCCTCCTTTGTGGGCGCCTAGGGCTGCCTCCCCTCCCGCCTCGACCTATATATATGAGAGGAGGGGAGAGGGTGCCACACACCACGAATCCCCAGGCCATGTGTGGCGCTCCCTCTCCCTCTAGTTCCTCCTCCGTCTAAATCCATTGTACTTGGCAAGGCCCTGCGGAAATAGTTTTCACCACCACCGATACCACGCCATCGTGCTGCCGGAACTCATCTACTACTTCTCCCCTCTTGCTAGATCAATAAGGCGAGGACGTCATCGAGTTGAATGTGTGCTGAACGCGGAGGTGTCGTACGTTCGGTACTTGATCGGAACGGATCATGAAGGTGTACGACTACATCAACCACATTGATAAACGCTTCCGTTTAGTGATTTACAAGGTTATGTAGATGCTCTACCCCTCTCGTAGATATGCATCTCCATGGATAGATCTTGCGTGTGCGTAGAATATATTTTTTCCATGCAACGTTCCCCAACATTTTTAGTCTTAGTACCCTTGGTAATGTACTTGCTGAGTCCAAAATACTCGTCCTTGCCACAATAACCGAGAAAGAGGTTCCGATGAGACATGTTCAGGTGATTTATCCTGATACCAGTTTCTCTATGATGAAGACTGTGGACAACACTACATTACTTTTGATGATGTTCACAATGATGAGTACACTTGGGGATCTCAGTTGGCAGTCTGGGTCTGCAGGGTGGGCGTCATTTATTTATGTCGCCTTTGAAAGATCATGGATGTCGCCTAGAGGGGGATGAATAGGTGCTTTATTATAATTACGGTTTAGGCTTGAATAAAAGAAGAATGAAACTAGTGTTTAATTTTTCAAGAAATAATCCTAAAACTATAGTCAAAAAAGAAAAAAAATCCTAAAACAACTAAACTCACCTATGTGCACCAACAACTTATGGTAAGCAAGATAAACAACTAGGTGATAGCAAGATATATAACATGAAGCACTATGGCTATCACAAAGTAAAGTCCATAAGTGAAGTGCTTGGGTAAGAGATAATCGAGGCACATGGAGACAACGATGTATCCCTAAGTTCACACCCTTGCGGATGCTAATCTCTGTTCGGAGCGGTGTAGAGGCACAATACTCCCCAAGAAGCCACTAGGGCCACCATAATCTCCTTGCGTCCTCGCACAATGCAAGATGTTATTATTCCACTAAGGGACCTTGAGGGCAGTCACCGAACCCGTACAATTGGCAACCCTAGAGGGCGGTCACCGAACCCGTACACTTTGTCAACCCTTGGGGGCGTTCACCAGAACCCGTACAAATTGCTCAGGGCAATCTCCACAACTTAATTGGAGACCCCGATGCTTGCCCGAAGCTTTACACCACAATGATTGGGATATGTAGCACTAACAACCGTCTAGGGCGCCCAAGCACCCAAGAGGAACAAGCTCTAGGGTACCAAGAAGCCAAGAGTAACAAGCTCTCAAACTTCACTTCCATGTACACTACACCACAGTAGAGCTTACGTGACACATCTATGTGTCGGCGTAGGGTACCTTTGTCGACAGATAAGTTGTAGCTAACACCAATGCTAACAGAAAACGAAAGAGTCGGAGGACTTGCTGTGGGAAAAGGTATTGCCGACAGTTGTTTACTTACCGACACTTTTCAATCGGCATATACCCTACCTACACCGACAGATGGTATGTCCACATACACCCTATCTACACTGACACTTTATCAGACAACATACACCCTACATATGCCGACATATAGCATGTCCACATACACCCTACCTATGCTGATACTTTATTAGCCACGTACACCATATCTATGCCAACAAATAGTTTGTCAAAATAGACCCTACGTACAATGACAGATATTGCCTTTGCCGACAGATAAATTGTTGGTAAAATGATGTGCAGTCAAAACTATATATATATATATTCACACAGACACACACAAGCTCTAAACAAATTCATTTATTATCCTCACATCCATAAGTAGGTTCAAGATGAACACACTGTACAACAATGAAAATATGTTCACAAACATCCATATACATTGAACACGAGTTGAAAAACACATAAATCTTGACAAAGAATAGTTTTGACCATCTTAACAATCAACCAGAATACACAAGTCACAAAAAGATGAGCACTATTTTCTGGTATGAGAAACTTCAACTAGATGGTCCAAAACACACAAGTCTGTATACACATGGACAAAGTGCAAGCTC
The DNA here is from genome assembly GCA_902687465.1 of Secale cereale. Classification (NCBI taxonomy): domain Eukaryota; kingdom Viridiplantae; phylum Streptophyta; class Magnoliopsida; order Poales; family Poaceae; genus Secale; species Secale cereale. The sequence goes on from LR738714.1 coordinate 318,094,625, forward strand.
CAAAATACCCAAAACGCCAAATGGTCTAGAAGACACATCAGATCCATGATTATAAGTTGATTGGTCCATAAACGCTGCAAATTCATCACGCCCGTGTACACTAGTCGGCTAAGTACCTGAAATTATTTCACAAAAAATTGTCAAAAAAGTGGAATCAGCTCAAGTTGGTCAAAGCTCATATGTGGATTAACACAGATTCAATCGAAAAATCATCATGATATCATAGTTAACAATATAGTTTCTACAAAAGTTATAATTGGCTCACATGGTACTATATAGAACTATGTTCATGTGCTTGCGGTTTTATCAACAATGAAGGCATTAACCATCTGAAACAGAGATCCTACGACCTAGTAGCTTATTTTATAGCCTGTTATGTAAGCATTCACTAAAAATAAGACAACCTCTTTCGCAACCTCTCTAGATTTTCATGATTAAGATATACATAACAATGGATAAAAAAGGAAACCATGCCACATATATACACAAGCAATTTAGTGTTAACACAGACCGGCAACTTTGTAAAGTGACATTTTAGAAATTGTTCTTATGCAATAGCATGTGAGCAATTACTACTGAAACAAAAAATGTACCTAGTAGTTGAGGTACCCGGTTGGGTAGCCTTCCATTCGTCACCAATTGCCCACTACAAGTCATGGCCCTGGTTCTCGGTGAGGTAGCCTTTCCGTCCACTATTCATTTTCTACTGCACGTGCACGACCATGGTTCCCAGAAAGGTAGCCATCCGTTCTCTGTCCATTTCCTATGCTTCATGCTGGTGGTCGTGGTTCCCAGCTATTCTGAGCAAGACTAAACAAATTAGTAATTTGTTTCTCATCAGGCATTGCAATTATGACAACCGTATGTAACTACACTATTTGCATCAATTTTTGCTCTAATTATGTGCAATTGTCATAGGCATATCAAGCTGGATCACTGAATTTCAGCATAAAAGTACATGATGGAGCTAGGGGGAGGGGGTGGGGCGCATAGACGGTTGGATGTTGGGGTGGAGCTCGGGGCAGGGGAGTGCGAGCTCCGATACGACGGCTTGCCGACGGGGTGGAGCACGAGGCCGGCGGCTGGACTGTGGATCGAGCACGAGGTGGAAGCTGCAGGAACGGGGTATGGTTGCGGAGTGCGCTCGAGTTGGGGATATTTTCCACGGGGTGGAGGATAATTTGCACGAACACCCAAAAATTTCCCCCTCGCGCCCAAATCGCCCGCCATAAGTTTCCAACCATTAGTGCTTTGACACGTGTCCACCTACACCGACACTTAGTATGTGTCTATATACCCTACGTATGCCGACACATTTTAAGTCGCTAAGTATCTACATATGCCGACTGAAAAACTGTCAAGGTCTATACATACGCCGACACATAACATGTTATTAAGCAATTACTGACTGTCCACGGTGATGTACTCTGTCGACACATGAACCAAAGACAAAAGTTAAAAGCTATGCTTACAGTTATTTGGTGATGATGACTTGACCTTTGCCAACAAAAACGTGCCACGTAATCTCTACCGTGGTGTAGTGGTATTGTGACACCCCGCGACCAATGCGCCAGGTGTCTTCCAATTATTTGTTGCATTGCCATGTCATTTGCTTGCGTGTTGCATCTTGCCATGTCATCATGTGCATTGCATCCTAATGTTTTAAAAACTTGCATCCGATCTTTTTCTCCGTTGTCCATTTCGGGATCCGACACTCTCACATGCACCCGTTGCACCTCTCAAATCTTGTTTCGTGGGCGGGAGAAAAACGTTATCGGAATGGGTCGAAATTTGTCGAGTGGCCTTGGTATATCACCGGTAGACTGCCTGTCAAATTTCGTTCCATTTGGAGGTCGTTTGATCCCCCAACGGTTAACAGCGTTAACCGCTAGAAGCCCTTTCTCTTTTAGGCCAGCACCCCTTCTCACTAGCCCACTAGCCCATCTAAACCCCCTCCATGCTCTGAGCCGTTGGATCACGATCGCGTGGCCGAAAACCGCACCTCATTTGGACTCTCCTAGCTCCCTCTACTTATAAAAACACCTCCCCCGTCCAAATCTGGAAACCCTAGTCCATTTCCTCGTTTTCCGCGCCCCTCCATAGCTCCTCGCGCAACCGGACGTGTCTGCGCCACCGCCGGACGCGTCCACCACCCCACCCACGTCGCCCGGCCAATAGGAGGATGCCACCTCAGCCAGTCGCCCCGTCCCGGCGAACCACCAGCTGCCAGGTGGCGCCCGCAGCGCCGCCACCTCCCTCCTCTCACCGCCGGCCCGCTCGGGGCCCGCTCGGTCTCGGATCGGACCGCCCCGCCGCCGCGCGCCCGCAGGACCGAGCGCCGTGCCTCCCGCATCGCCAAGCCCCGCCACTGACCTCCTGTACATCGCCGCCGCGCGCCCGCAGGACCGAGCGACGTGCCTCCCGCATCGCCAAGCCCCGCCACCGACCTCCTGGCATCGTCGCCGCGTGCCAGATCTCGCCAAGCCCTGCCGCCGACTAGTCTCCCCGCCAGCGACCACGAGCGCCTCCGCCTCCGCTCCATTCCCGCTGCAGTCAGCTCCAGGGAGAGGAGCTCCCTAAGCGCCTGCCCCGCCACTGTTGAACCCTCACCGCCGCACGGATCTGGTGCCGGTCGGCCAGATCCGGCCGTTCCCGCTGCCGCCGACCGCTCCCTCGTCGCCGGTGAGCCCGTTGACCGCCGCTGCCATGTCCCTGCTCGGGATCGAGTAGGAGCTGCTCGTCCCGCTCGCCTCCTCACTCGCCTGTGCAGACCACCCTCGGCCCGGCATCGGCCTCGTCCCGGCCCAGAGCAGCCCCCCTCCCGCGGCCCAGCCAGCCTCACCTCTCCTTCAATTGGGCCGAAGCCCATGGTGAGCAGCCCCTCTCCCCCGCCCTGAGCGCTGTTTAGTTATGCTCCGACCGCTGTGTTTTTTTCCGTCTGCGAAAATGGCTAAGTCCCTGAGATATGATATTATGTATGCATCTTTGTGTGGCTGTAACTATGTGCATGTTTACCCAAATTGAGCATATGATATGTCAAAATGTTCGTCTCTCTGTGCTCTACATGATGGTTGCATTTTCATGCATGTTAGGATTCATCTTGATGTCATTATCTTTGTTGTAAAAGTGCTAAGTGATGTTATGTGACGCCCGAAGACCGACGTCCCAGAAGATTCCAGATGTTTCGGTTTTCCCGTGTGTTTATTTTGTGCTTGCTTTATTTATTTTTGCATTGCATCATATCATCATGCCATCATGTCATATTTCTTTGCATCTCAACTTAAATAAATTGTGTGGACCTTCGGTCCATTTAAATCGAGGGAAGTGAGACTTCTCTTTATAACATATCCTCCCAATATTTAGGGAGCTATATTAATAAATATTTCATTTTTTGGAATTAACCCAAACACACTTGCAATTATTCCCCAGACCTCTGTTGCTTCAAGTTTCACCCCTTTCCTTGTCTATAATTCTTTTTCCCATTTTTCGAGGTTCCTCCAAAAATTCGAACATTTTTGGACGCTTCAAAAGTCAAGTCTTAGTTCAGACCCATTTGAATTAAATTCAAATATGTTTGAATTATATCTTTCGATCTTGCCACTTCTATTTTTCTCAGACCCTGCTCATTTTTGCGAGTCCAGAAATTATCCCCATGCCTAGATTCCACCTCTACCATCTCCTTCTTTTCCTTCTCTTTTAGGTTTTGTTTTATTTATTTATTTTATTTGAGAGGGAGAGAGAAGCCCAGCAGCCTAGTTCCTTCTGGCCCAAGCCTCCGGCCCATCCCTCCTAGGCCCAGCAGCTCCCTCTCCCGATCCCTAACCCTAGCCCGCAGCCTCGCTCCCTTCGATCCCCTCATCCTCCCTCAGTGCCGCTCGACCCCGCTCCCTCTTCCCTCGATCTCCCTCACAGCGCCCGCTCCCTCTTCCCTCGATCTCCGCCGTGCCACGCCCCCTCCTCTGCTCCGCCTCCTCCGCGCCGTCGCCTCGCCAGGGTCCCGTGCTCGACCTTCGCGCCACCACCGGAGCAGCCAACTCCGGCGGCCCCATCGCCGTCGACCCTCGCCAGTGCCTTCCCTTGCGTCGACCTCCACGGATCCGCGGATCCCGGCCTCCGCGACTCGCTCTGGTGGCCCATGGCGTCGTCGCCATTGGTGCCCGACGAGAGCAGCGCGAGCTCCCCGTGCTCCTGCGCCCATGCCACGGTGGATGCGCCTCGCCATGGCGCCTGACCTCCTCCCCGACGTCGTCCCCGTCGCCAAGCGTCGCCCCGCCACTCCTCCAGCGCCTCCCTGTCATCTCCATCGTCCTCCTCGAGCCGCCGCGGGCCACCGCGACAGCACCGATGCCGTCCACTTCTTCCAGCCGCTGCTCGGCCATGCTCCAACAACCAGCAGCTCGTGCTGCCTCCAAACGTCTCTGGATCGCCAAGACCAACGAGCAGCGCCTCCGAGGGTTTCACCAAGTTCCATCGTTGAAGATTGTTCGTCAAGTTCATCGACCGAGTCAAGTACTTCTACACAAGACCCGTGTATGACTACCGTCGCCGGAAACACCAAGTACCCCTTCGTTTAACAAGAACGACAAGTCCGAAGACCCCAAGTACCCCTACCGATGAGATGAACATCTACGAAACGAGAACGACTACATGATGCGACGCGACAATTACCCCGCCGGCAAGACCGACGCCTGAACGACTACACTTGGTGGATGCAACAAGTACCTCGACGCCCGATGTCAAGTTCGACTACAAGGAGAAACGCAAGTACCACTACCGTCGACCTCGGAGACCCTCGACGTCAAGTTCATCTTCGAAACGAGCTCCGTGAACGACACTACCGTCGTCGTGTACCACTACTTCCACTATCGTCGCGACGTCTACTTCCCTCTACGAACGGGTACCACGACTCGCGAGAACGTCTACTTCCACTACTTCCACTACGTCCCTCGATGACTCGAACCCCTCCGAAACGAATGTTCCGAAGGTATAACCCCGAGACGATGACCCGTGGACGAATGCTTGTGTTGTATGAAATGTTACCCTTGTGTGCACCGTGCCCGTATCGTCTTTTGTTGTGCTCCTCGGTTGCCTCGTCTCCGACTCGTGGGAACCCGGTGACGGGATCACCCCACTTTTCTTCTTGCATGACACGCTCTCTGTCATCTTTTGCATCGGTCTCTCAACGGGTTACCGGAACCGAGATGTTGCGTTGCATCATTTTCGGATCGTTGCCGTGGCACCTTTTCTTTCCACCACGGTGACAAATACTCCTTATCATCTTCTTATCTCTTCATGTTAACCTTTAATTAATAAAATTGCATAAACTTGATCATGTCATCTGCATCATGTTAACAACATTAAAATGTGTGAATTGTTGTTTGCTTCAAATTGATAAACATGCACATGGGGATTTTCCGGAATTGTTGTTGTTATTTTCCGGCCCCATTTAAATTGCCTAGATAAGTAGTTTACTCTTGATTCACCTCTTGCTATGTTAAAAACATTTAACCTTGTCTTGTAAATAAACGAGAGTCAACTAAATAAATAACATGTGGTGTTTCGTCAATATGTAACTCGTTGCATATTGAGCTCCACTTAACTTGTAGTTTTGTTTGTGCACATTTCCATGCCATGCATAATTAAACCGGACATGCATCATACTTGGATGTGCATCGTATGCCATGTTTATGCTTGTGTTTACCGTGTTGTTTGCTTCTTTCCGGTTGCTTCTCTTGTTAGCTTCAGTTTCGTTCCGGAGTTGTGAGGATTCGCTTGACTATGTTGCTCCGTCTACTTCATGGACTTGTTCTTCTCCCTTGCGTAATCCCAGGCAAGATGATCATACCCTTGGATACCTTTACTACCATTGCCATGCTTAGTTGTCTCGATGCTATCGTTACATGTCGCGCTACCCATCTTCTATTGTCAGCCCTCTCCTTGTTGCCATGAAACCTCTAACCTTTTGACACCTTCCTAGCAAAACCACTGTTTGGCTATGTTACCCACTTGCTCAGCCCCTCTTATAGCGTTGTTAGTTGCAGGTGAAGATGAAGTTCGTTCCAGGAGGGAATTTGTTGTTGGAATATCACAATATCTATTATTATTATTAACACACCTATATACTGGGCATGGGTGGAAGGCTTGGCCTTTTGCTCGGTGTTTTGTTCCACTCATGCCACCTTAGGCGCTGATAAACCGGCATTATGTTCCTTGATTTTGCGTTCCTTACACAATGGGTGGATGGGGACCCCTTGACAGTTCGTCTTTGAATAAAACTCCTCCAGCAAGGACCAACATTGGTTTTAATTTGCTCATAATAACAACTTAATTGATTAATTAAATTGCATAGGGAGTTAGCGCTACCCGAGGATTCTTTCTACATAGCAGGGGGGCCAGTGCTGATGGTGTTGGTCCCAAACGGGGGTCCTGCGGGGCCACCACGGGGAAACTCGAGGTTTGGTTTTACCTGTAGCATCACCCATCCGGTCGTGGCCTGAGACGAGATACGCGCGGCTACTATCAGGGTGTTGACACACCGGGAGGTCTTGCTAGACTTGTTTTACCATTGTCGAAATGTCTTGTGCACCGGGAAGCCGAGCCTGATTGGATTTCCCTAAGATAAGGGGTGATGATATTATATTTATCACTTCAGCTAATCGTGAGAGCTTGTGATGGGCTAAGTTGGGACACCCCTGCAGGGTTATGATCTTTCGAAAGCCGTGCCCGCGGTTATGTGGCAGATTGGAATTTGTTAATGTCCGGTTGTAGAAAACTTGTTAGAGGATCCGAAGTAAAACACACAACTGTGTGAGTAACCGTGACTGTCTCTTTTCACTTTGAGAAAAGAACACGATGGGGTTATGTTTGACTCATATGTACTTCAGGATCTTTAGCGATCACTACTAGTTGCGACCGTTTGCGTAGATGTTCATCTTATTCTGGTACTCGTAAGTTAGCTACCATATTATGCTTAGCCGATGCTGCAACCTCACCACTTTACCTCCTCCTACCCATAAAGATGTGCTAGTCTTGATACCCATGGTTATGGGATTGCTGAGTCCTCGTGGCTCACAGATTGTCACATCCCTAGCTAGCAATTGCATTAGGACCTGACTAGAGTGTGCATCATGTTTACTTTCAAAGAAACTTGAAATGGGATTAACAGAAACCCCAGCACCCCTCCCCTAACAACTAGGGTTTGCTAAAATATTTTCCAATGTACCCAAAATGCCCTTCAAAATGTTCATCATTTCTGCCTTGGTCTTAAACCTCTGCCAAAAATGGTGCACAATTTTCTAGGACAATCTATGGTTTTGGATTAAATCATATGGTATTTGAATTTGGGCATTTAAATACTTTCAAATATTTTAAATGCTCAAATAATCATGAACTATAATGTTTCTTACTGTTCATATTATATACAGTAGGTATGACAAGTGTCATGAGTTATAAAAATGTTTAGGCATTTTTATTAAATGAACAAAGTTGCAAAAGAAATAAAACAGAAAGAAAATAGGAAAAGAAAAATAGGAAGAATCTTACCTGAGCCCACTTACCTGCTGGCCCAGCCGGCCCAGCCCACCAGGGGCACCACCGTCTTCTTCGCCGCGCCAGCGCACGAAGCAGCTCGGTGGCGAGCGCCGTCGATGCGCCGGCCACCTCCTGCCTGCCTGGCTGGCCCCTCGGCCTTCTGGACGGGCTAGAACGACGCCACGGAGCCACCCCGACCGTTTCCCCCTCTCTCCCGTGTCTCTCCCCTCCTCTCTTCCCTCCGCCGAGCTCCCCCGAGCGAGCTCGTCGCCGACGACCGCTGAAACCGCGCCCTACGCCACCTCCTCGCCTCCCAGAAGCACCACTAGCTCCGCCTCATCGCCCCGAAGCTCCCCACCGATGCACACGACGCCAGGAGCTCCGCAACGTCCCCCTCGCCGTCGTCTTCAACCTCCGGCACCGGAGATCGCCGCCGCCCGTACGCCGTCGTCCGACCGTCCCCGAGCTCACTTCGACGCCCTCTGCGACCGCTGTGAGCTCACGCTTCGAACCACCCTCTCCGCGGACTCGTTTAGGCCTTGTAGCCGCCGCCCCCTTTGCTCACCGACGATCACCGCCGCCGGCCAACTCCCCGCCGTGGCTATAGGCACCGTACCTCGCGGCCGAGCACGCCGTTAGCTTCAGTAGGTCACCAGCAAGCTAGAGCGAGCTTCAGCTCCTCCGCCCGTGCACTACAACACCATCCCGACCAACCCCGTGCGAGCACCGCCGCGGACGAGCTCGTCGCCGTCGACTCCGGCGACCCCTCGTCCAACCAGTGGCACCGCTGGATGCGGTACATCACCAGGAGCACACCGAGCCCATCCGCGCGGCAAATGGATGCCGGAATAGGGATTCCGACGAGTCACCGCCGTGCGCAATGGTCGCCGCCGGCCAACTCCGGCGGGCTGACGTGGCTCGATGATTAGGAGTTAACAGTAATTAGTTTAGTCACCCCAGTCACTGACAGTGGGGCCCCGCTGTTAGTCAAACCCAGTCAACCCTGGTTGTGACCGGGATTAGCACCTAAGACACTGACATGAGGGACCCACCAGTCAGGTTTGACCTGGACTGGCCCTGTTGACTGGCTGACGTCAGCATGATGTCATGCTGACGCAGTAAAGGTTTTTCTGGGATTTTTAGATTTAATTTAATTCAGGAAATTCCAGAAAATACCCAAAACTTCTAAAAATCATATAAAATCAACCATAACTCGGATGGAAAAGATTTATATATGAAAAATGATCAGAAAAATCCAATCTATCTAATGGCACTGGTTTCATGCATGTTTGAACAAGTTAACTTGCTGTTTATGTCAAAAACATGATAATGCACTTATTTAAATAATAGTTTGAACTTCAATTTGAATCCTTGATTCAAATAGGTTCAAACCCCTCTGGTCTTAGTTGCATTAGCCAACACACATGCATCTTGCCATGTCATAAACATGCATCATATTGTTGCATTTGTTTGTTAATGATTGTATCGTCGGTATTTCCTGTGTTAGGTCGTGCTCCCGAGGATACTGGTGCGTATCCAGTTGAAGAGCAGTACCCGACAACTACCTTGTCAGGCAAGCAATCATTGATCATTCCGATACAACCCAATCTTCTCGCTCCTGCTCTCTTTTACTGCATTAAGGCAACAGCGCGTGAACTGCTACTTGTTGCGGTAGTTGAACCCTATTCCCTTGCATGACCTGTCATTGCCACAGTAAATAGTTGAAACCCACTAGCATGTGTAGGAGTTGATTGAGCCATGTGATGTGTGATCCACCATGCTATTTTGTTATGTTGCCTGCTATGCTTAGAGTTGTGTCTGGTCTGATTCATCTGGGTGATGAATCAGAGTGAAACAATCTTTCGATAAAGAGAAGGAAGTGTGGAATACTTTTGGTAAAGGTATCGATGAAAGGCCATGTAGGAGTACGTGGTGGGTTGTTTCATTGGAATCGTCCATAGGACCCGAGATCTGTATGTGTGGTTCAAGTTACAGCTACTACCATGCATTGGGATCCTTAATTGACCCTCTCGGCTTATTAATTACCCTTGATCTCTGTCCAGGAGTTGCAACTAGTTTCTGGTGTTTATAGCTTACTGGAGGTCGTGCACAACGCTGACCCTCGGGGTGGGTTGTGATGCGACAGGTACGTGGCACGGTGTACCGGTTGCCCGTTTGGTGACTCGGGAACCCTGTACACATCGTTAGGGGCCGTGAGCGACACCCCGGCCGGATCTCCCCACGGATGGAACCCAAATAGGCGATAAACCTGGACGAGAGACTTGAGTAGTTAGTCAGGTCGTGGCCGACACCCTCGCTGGGCTTCCGCTTGAAGGTTGCCGAGTACACGCCGAGTAAACGGCGATAAGCGGTGGAAGCGTGTGTGAAGAAGTACACCCCTGCAGGGTTATCAAACTATTCGAATAGCCGTTGTTCGCGGTACGAACTACTTGGTTACTCTTACAGTTCATAGACAAGTTGATGGATACTACTAAAAGCCTCAAGATAAGCGTGAGTGCCGTGGATGGCCCTTCCAAAGGATGACGGAAGAGGATCCTCGGTAGTGTATTGATGTGGTGATTAGTGGACTCGTGTTCGTAATAACTTCTTACAATCTGTTGAGAGTTGTAGTATAGGTTAGCCAAGGTCAAAGCTGGCATTCTGCTATAAACTCCACTACCCCCTTTGATAATGTTGCATGTATGATAGGTTCTGTGGTAAGACTTGCTGAGTACCTTTGTACTCATGTTTGCTTAATAACTGTTGCAGAGGAGAACCATGCCCCTGCTGATGGGTTTTACATAGACGTTGACGTCGACGAGTAGCTTGACACCCAGACGGTGATCTGGAGCTTGTGAAGGGCCTTGTAGATAGTCAGGCTACACCAAGCCTGTTTATTTTCTAAGTTGTCTGTACTCAGACATGTAGCTTCCGCTTGTGCTTGTATGACTGTATGACTTGAGTGTTGGGTCATGTGACCCCTACCTGTATGACTATGTTATGTATGGCTCTTGGAGCCTTTTAAATAAAGTACTTTGAGTCATAGAGTTCTGTTGTGATGCAATGTTGTATTTGCACATATTGAGCATATTGCGTGTATGATTGAAATGCTTGGTATGTGTGGGATCCGACACCTAGTTGTTTTCCTTTGGTAGCTTATCTTACAGGGAGATGCCTCCTAGTGATTCCAATGGGCCTTGGTAGCTTGCTACTGCTCGGAACACGTAGGCTGGCCGGCATGTGTCCTTCTTCGTTCCTGTGTCTGTCCCTTAGGGGAAATGTCACGCGTTGTTCCTTTAAGTCCATGTAGCTTGCTACGACTTGGGTTCATACGTTGATGACCGACACGTTCGTTGCTGGGTCATGGATGCCTGTCTCTGTAATTTAGTGCCACTTTTGGATTATAACTAGCCATGTCGGCCCGGGTTCTCTGTCATATGGAAGCTAGCGACACTGTCATATACGTGTGCCAAAATGCGCAAACGGTCCCGGGCCAGGTAAGGTGGCACCCGTGGGGTTACCATGCGTGAGGCCGCAAAGTGATATGACGTGTTACAGCTAGATCGGTGTGACTTAGGATCGGGGTCCTGACACAGATACTACAACACCAGATGCAGGTTCAGCCGAGTTGGATGCAGAAGATGGATCAGAACTTCCGGGAGCTCGATGAAGAGAGTTTGGCCATTTGCTTGTGACGTTTTCGACGATTAGTAGTGGTTTCTACTAGGGGCGATTCGGACCTGTGGCTTTATGTTGTTTTGGTATCTTTCTTTTGGATCTTCACCCGTAGTCGGGTTGTGATGTTTTGAATGATGTTTTGCTTATGTAATGTATTGTGTGAAGTGGCGAGTGTAAGCCAACTATCTCCTTTTGCAATTTCATCCCTATTTTTACATGAGTCGTGCAAAGATACCAAACTTGAGATCATTCCAGAATGGGCTTATACCTTTAAGTCGTGCCTCGACACGTAGGAGGTATAGTCCCATCCTGGGCATTACATGTTAACTGCTGAAACTTGATATAACTTGCTCATCTTTTTCATATCTTTTTGTGTGATTTTTGTTTGAGCTACATATCAACATGTGTTAGGAGCATAATCATGTCATCTTTGCTGTGGTGCAATCCACTTTTCATGTTATGCCTTGTGGTGAGTGGAACAAGCTTGCAAAGTGGCCTACTCACTGTTTGCTGATTTCTGAGACTTGATGAAAACTGCTAAGTCTGAAACTATTATATCATGATGCCATGTTTGCTTGATGCTACAGTCATATCCATGCATGTTTTGGAATGTCCAGTGGGCATGTCATGAAGTCCATGTTATGCTCTATCCATTCATGTCCTTGTTTGCAATTATAGGTTGTTGTAGCATGTCTCTTTCTTGCTCTCAAATTGCTATATATTGTTTCTGTCAGTTTGTTATCAGTAAGTTTAGTTTTGCCATGTGAATACCTAGTGTTCAATGCAATCTATGACCATGTTGTTGCCATGAGTAGCTGCATAAACATGTCTTCTTCCCGTTGGTTATATTCACATGCCATGATATGCTTTGGGAGGAGTTGCACAAGCTTGCAAACATGCCTACTTGTCGTTGTTGCTGCCATGTTCAGTTTATTTTACTAAGTCTGTGAAACTGTTATCATTTGCAATCTTGCCATGATGTTTTGAGCATGTTCTAGTGGTATTTGGGAGTAGTTCAGTGATCACCTTTCTAGTGCTTGACATATACATGCTTGCCATGCCCTTGATGCCTTAAAATGTTCCTATAGCATGTTGTTTTGATGATTGCAAAGTGCCTAGTTGTTGTTTTGGGACAGATTGTTGTTATATCTTGTTTCATGTGTATGTGTTGAACCGTTGCTCCGTTTTGAGCGTGCTCTATCTGAAACTTTCTTGTTTGTGCATGTAGATGCATCATATAATGTTGTATACATGTTTGGAGTGTGTTTGCTTGATGTTTGAATGGATTTTGCATCAATGTCATGCTTGACTTGTTTTGCTCATATCTTCTAAGTTGCAGCTCCGAATTAAATGAACTTTATATGTAACTTGACTAGAATTTTGATTAGATCATCATGGTGCATGTTATCTTGCTGTTTAAGAACTTTAACTTAAGGTTTGTTTAGATCTGGACCATTTCCAAAATTTGCATATGAGAACTTACCGGAATTGTTATAAGTTGTTTCCGGCCTCATTTAAACTTGCTTTGTGTGTTGATCTTGTGCGCTTCATCTCTTGTCATGATTTGCATCATGTAGCCTTGTGATGCATCATACTTGTTTGAGCATCTTGTCTTGTTTATGTGTGGTGTGTTTACCATGTTATTTGCTTCTTCTCATTAGTTCCTGGTTCGTTGTGATTGTGAGGATTCGTTCGACTACACTTGGTTCGAATTTGTGACTTCATATTCTTTATGGACTCGTTCTTCTTCCTTGCGGGATCTCAGGCAAGATGACCGTCACCTTGGATCTCATTACTATCATTGCTATGCTAGTTGTCTCGATGCTATCGCTATATGTCGCGCTACCTATCTATTGTTGTCAGCCTCTCATTATTGTTGTGAAACCTCTAACCTTTGACACCATCCCAGCAAACCGTTGTTTGGCTATGTTACCGCTTGCTCAGCCCCTCTTATAGCGTTGTTAGTTGCAGGTGAAGATGAAGATTGCTCCATGTCGGATCTTGGTTTTGGAATATCACAATATCTATTACTACAATTAATTCACCTATATACTTGGCAATGGGTGGAAGGCTTGGCCTTTTGCTCAGTGTTTTGTTCGACTCATGCCGCCTTAAGAACCGATAAACCGGTGTTAGGTTCCTTGATTTTGCGTTCCTAACACGGTTGGGGGCTATGGGACCCCCTTGACAGTTTGCTTTGAATAAAACTCCTCCAACAAGGCCCAACATTGGTTTTACCATTTGCCTAATAACTAAATAACTTGCATAGGGACTTTCCGGACCCCGAGGACTTAATTTACAACCCGGGCCAGTGCTCCTCATGAGTGTTGGTCCAAATTAGAGTCGTTTGCGGCGCCGCCCCTTGGCAACTTGGGGTATTTGGTCGATGTATGATGTGCTCATCCGGACGTGGCCTGAGACGAGATACGCGCGGCTACTATCAGGGTGTCGAAATGTCTTGATGGACTTGTTTTACCATTGTCGAAATGTCTTGTGCATCGGGATTTCGAGTCTGGTCGGGTTGTTCCTAAGATAAGGGGTTTTTACCTCTGCTGATCGTGAGAGCTTGTGATGGGCTAAATTGGGACACCCCTGCAGGGTTATGATATTTCGAAAGTCGTGCCCGCAGTTATGTGGTGGATTGGAATTTGTTAATGTCCGGTTGTAGAAAACTTGACAGAGGATCCGAAATAAAATACATCAACCGCGTGAGTTACCGGGACCGTCTCTTTTCACTTTGAGAAGAGAACACGGTGGGGTTATGTTTGACTTGTAGGTAGTTCAGGATCACTTAGCGGTCATTATTAGTTGGCGACCGTTTGCGTAGATGCTCATCTTATTCTTGTACTCGTAAGTTAGCCACCATACATATGCTTAGTCGCTGCTGCAACCTCACCACTTAATCTCTCCATACACATTAAGCTTTGCTAATCTTGATACCCATGGTTATGGGACTGCTGAGTCCTCGTGGCTCACAGATACTACAACAACAGTTGCAGGTGCAGGTTTCCAATGACTTGACGTGAGAGCGATGCTTACTTGTGTTGGAGTTCTTTCTTCTTCTTCTTCTTCGTCAGTCTTGGGATAGGTTCCTCGTCGGCAACCTGGGATAGCAGGATGGATGTCGTTGTGCTTTTCATGTGTTTTCATCTGTAGTCGAATGTCTTGTGTATGATGTGTTGTATTCATGTGGATGTTGTATGACTTGTTGTACCCCCATCTATTTATGTAATGGTACGATGTAATGATATCCATCTTGCTAAGCGCCCGAAATGCGGTTGTGCCTCAATCATGAGTTTATCACGTGATCGAGATAGAATCACATCTTGGGCGTGACAGGTATCACCATGGAGAACTCAAACCGATGCACCAAATGCAATGGCAATGGCACACGGAGTGCCCAAGTCCCTCTCTTCCAAATCCCACCACAACAACTAATGCTATGGAAGAAAACGAGAGGAAGCACGACGAAGAGAAAATGAAGTAACTCCAAGATCAAGATCCAAGGGGTTCCCCTCACATAGAGGAGAAAGTGATTGGTGGAAATGTGGTTATAGATCTCCTCTCTCTTTTCCCTCATGAACTAGCAAGAATCATTGGAGGGATTGAGAGTTAGCAAGGTCAATGAATGTCAACAATGAAGAAAGAACACGAGCTCAAATGATAGAAATCATTGGGGAAGAAGACCCCCTTTTATAGGAAGGGGATAATCCAACTGCTATGCCTTCAGCCCGCACACAAGCGGTACTACTGCTAAGGTGAGCGGTACTACCGCTTGGGGTGGTAGTTCTAGGTGTAGCACTAAGAGAATGAAAGTTGAGGTGCGGTAGTGCCGCCAGAGTCGTACTACCATCCACACAAGCGGTACTTCCACTTAGTGTCTCAGGACACATAGAACTAGCGGTAGTAGAGGGAGGGTAGGACGGTAGTACTGCATACAGTGGTACTACTACGCCATACTAACACACTACTACGGTGGAGGCAGTGAGGGATCACAGAAGCTAGATGATAAGCGGTAGTGGCAATGGTAGTAGACAAACGATAGTATCGTGCGGGCGGTACTACCGCCCCTACTACTGTGCTACTGCCGCCCATATGCAGAAGCAGGAAATAAGCATAAGAGAGTGCGGTAGCTCACAACGAAAGTACCATACGAGTGGTACTAACGTGGAGCAGAGCGGTACTACCGCTAGGAAGCTAAAAACTGCCCAAAGAAACAGATGGATGCGGGAAAACCAAAACTGCCATTACTTCTACAAATAAGCTCTGAATTAAGCAAACTGGAGCTTGATGGGTGGATCACGACAAGCACTATCAAATGATATAGAGATGTGAAACCTCTATGAATGATGAACCAGCAAAAATGACAACATCGAAAACATCATAGAAGATGCATATGAACTTTGTTTTCGATGAACTCGAGCTTGTCATGAAGATGACCATAAGATTCAAATCTGACAAGGAGAAACACCAAACAAGAGCCAAGATATATTATGCAAGGATGCAATGGTTTGAGATCTCTACGAACGATATAGTCAAGCTACTAACTTGAGATCCCCCCTTGATAGTATGGCAATCGATCCTCCAACCTGGTCTCCCAACTACCACCATGAGACCAGTGAAATAGAGAACCTATAAAGGGTAAACGTTTGCCATGCACATAGTCCACTTGAGCTAGATGGTGATGATTTGGACTTCCTCAAGTTGGAACACCTTTCTTGACTACGCTGGGGACTAGTAGATTGCTCCCCCATACTCCACTATGGGTGAGCCACTCTTTGGCATATATTCACACGTCCATTATCACCACAATGGACTACAAACGTCAAGCATGATCTCTTCGTGATTGTTAGGATTTAATTAATCCTATTAATCCCTACTTTTCCTAAAGGAGGCAGGTGCCTCGTGTCCATTCGGAGACACCCCTTCGGGGGCTATATATATGTGTAACCATCATCAATGAGAAGGGCTGATTCACTTTTACGTCTCTCCGTTGTTTTCTCTCTCGCTGAGTTCAAACACGTTATCAGCACGCTCTACCGAGAGCGCACAAAAGAGGAAGAAACCTACGAACTTGTCGCCGGTGAGATTTTTTTCTCATCAGCGAGGACGGCCGCTGGGGCCGCCTCCTTGCCCATCGCCGCCGTGGGCGGGCGCCGTCACCGCCGATTTGGATGATGTGGCACTGGACCAGGCCACCATGCCGCTGTACGCAGCCCTCGACGCGGCCTCCGTGCCACGCCCCGCGCGCCCGTCCGCCGTCGCCGTATGGCCAGCCAGGCGTCCGCGCCTCTCTCCCTTGCCGCCGGACCGCGCTGGCCGCGCCAGGCAGTGGTCGCGCCAGGCCGTCGCTGCACTAGCCCGAGCCCGGCCGCGCTAGGCAGTGGCCGCGCCTGCCCGCGCCAAGCCACGGCCGCTCCCCACGCCCGGCCTCCGCGCGCCGTCGTCGCTCCCCGGCCTTCGCGGCCGCGCCCCGCGTGCCGCCTGCACCGGGTCGCGAGCACACCCGCTCGAGCCGGGCCGTGGCCAGCTCCGCCCGGCCCCGCGCGCCGTCGCCGCATGGCCGCCGTCGACCGTGCCACGGCCTCCGTGCCGTCGGCTGCGCCTCCGTCGTCCCGGACGGATACGCCTCCGTCCCGGAGGCCCCCGTCTTCCGCCCGACGGAGGAGGAGTTCGCAGACCCGCTGGCCTATGTCGCGCGGATCCGCCTCGCCGCCGAGCCCTACGGGGTCTGCCGCATCATGCCGCCGCCGTCCTGGTCGCCGCCCAGGGCGCTCGACGCCTCCGTCCTCAGGTTCCCCGCCAAGCGCCGGGTAGGAGATGGGGATCGGGGCGGTTCGGGCTTCGGAGTCTCGAACCCGTACCCATAGCCGCTCCTCCTCCCTTGATGCGCTGCGGCAGCACATGGGTCGGCCAAAGGCCGTGGAGGCCCAGGCCTAGGCGCCTGGGGCAACCTCCGGCTGCCATCCCACCCCTGCTCGGCTGTGGGCCGGATGGCCATGGGCCGTTCATTTTTTATTATTATTATTCTTCTCTTCCCTCTTTTATTAACAGTAATACTATTTATTAGTATTCATATTTTTAAGCCCCTGTTATATCCAGTATTTGTCTTAAATACTGCGTTTCTGTAGAGTACCTTGTATTCCAGAACATATGTGTGATGTGATATATTTCCATGTCCTATATGTTGAAATTATACATCCACAATTTGCAATTGAGATTTTTTTTATCTCTTGCAAACATAAATTCGGTACTTCTACCGTATTGTTTCTCCGTTCAGTACAAGGTATTCCGGAATATTTCTATGATGTATATATCTCCATGTTAAACACGTGTCGAGATTAATACGTATATTTGCAATTGAGATTTTCAATTTCTTGCAAATACAGATGCAAAATTCTTAGTGATTTCTTCAAAATTGCTTTATTGAGATCACAAGGTAGTGTGTAGATCTACTGCTTTGCAGATTATCACCACTACAGTTAAAGCTTACATTTTGTCATTTTGACATTACGATTGCTTTACAAAGTGCTCTCCTACATATTTTACTATGTCGTGACATAATGCATTACGAGTGAGTATCTTTCATCAGATTATACTCCTTTGTGCTGCGAGATCTACTCCATTTTGGAGATTATCGTCAAGATGTCATCCTTAGCAATTTGAGATTCACACTAATGATTTCGAGCCACCTTCTTGAAATCTATTAATTTTGCACCGTTAAGATGTATTTATATTACACAATCTTTAATATAAATAAATCATCGGTTTTCCACCGGAGATGATATGTTCTATGTGTTTACCACATTGCCATTCTTCGTGAACATGTCACATCGGTCGAGATTAATTTCTCCCGCGCAATAAACTTGTAAAATTTTGACAATAACATCTCCCTCATTATATTTGGAAAACACAAGGTAATGAGTTGGTTCTAATGCCCATGAGCAAACTACCTCTATTACTGTGAGATCTGTATGATCTTCAATGTGTTATGTTCCCACAATTGAGGTTGAGCACTTTCAAGTTATACACTTGAGTCAAATTTTTGCATTCTTATTACAAAACCATGATGATTTTTAATTTACTTCTTGTAAATTAATTATCTCTGGCTTGCCCCTATAAGTAATAGATGGCTAACAATTTGAGGCTCTTGTCCTCGATGGCCACAACTTACTTAAGCGGGTCATGGACATCAAGATCAGTCTTGCATCCCATGGGATAGCGCGTGCAATCCAAACCACGCCACCGGGACGCAAAGGACCTCAAGGGCAATGGTTTTAAACTCACTTCA
This sequence comes from Secale cereale, assembly GCA_902687465.1. Taxonomy (NCBI): domain Eukaryota; kingdom Viridiplantae; phylum Streptophyta; class Magnoliopsida; order Poales; family Poaceae; genus Secale; species Secale cereale. The sequence continues at coordinate 318,113,124 of LR738714.1, forward strand.
AACCCTCAACCTGACACCATCAAGTTGTCACGAAACCCTATGAGCATGGAGAGCATGATGGTTGAATATGCATCAACCGACGTGTTTGGAGACTATACATTTAGTCCCTTAGTCTCCTCGGTGATCTATTTATTTATGTCCATTTATGATGTTCTAATAAGAACATGATTATTGTTGTTATCATATATTGTATATCACAATATACCGTATCAATCTGATGAAAGATGATTTGTGCCATGTGGACATACGCACCACGACCTCTATACTCAGGGAAGTGAAATGTTTCCACTCTCGTTGCGAGAAAGGAGATATTTTAAAATCGTTAGACGCGATGAGGTATTTGTTGGCTCAACTCGAGTCATATTTACTGTCCCTGTGGGTACTCGAGTAACGTCAGGATGCTTTATTGCTTCCGGGTTTAACTCGTACCCTACTAAACTATAGAGGTATCCGTTAAAATAGTTTCCATAGTGAAATTTATGATGACAACAAAGAGGAACATCTTCCCTTTACCATATGCAACGGATATGGCAAGCACATTCTCTTTGTATCATCATGGTGGTACTACACATACTACAAAACCCGTAGCACATGTTGCGTATGGGATAGTTTTCCAGAGTGTCTTTTGCATGACAAATTTGGCATTCTAGTTTTTGGTCATCATTGACATTGGGTTGAAACCGAAACTATCAGCAATTCCAATGGTTTATGATTATTATGATGCTAAATTCTAACAACATTTGGATTTTATGTGCACTACAAGTGACACACGGAAGCTAATTTTAAGGCCCGCGCACCTTAAAGTCTACGTTGAACCACTCAGACTCCTTGAATGCATCAAGTTGAGGTAAGTGGCTCTTCCCATCCATTGACTAGACTATTCAGGTATTCCATGGTTCTAAAAGACATATCTACATGATGGTCTTAAGTGTGTGCTTTATTCACACGAAACTATTGGCTTTATCCTGACATTGATTTCAAGTAAATCAGATAGACATCATTGCAGAATTCTCCTTGAGTGCCTCCTCTATGGCTCTCGGATTGAAGTTTAGCAATTTGTCTTAATGTCTAGTCTCAAAATGGTTTGGTAGAATCCCATCCAAAGAATTGAGCTCATTGCATGATCTTTACTTTGAATTGCAACTTACCAACTTTACGTTGGAGTCATGTAGTCTTACACACTCATGACCAAACTGCATATATTATTCCCCTCTATCCTTGATATGTGGATATCTACCAAGTATTTCCTATCTGCGGTAATTCGGTTACACACCGATATCACCACCCGGCATACATCATTGGCCCCTCAACATATAGTTGGGATCTATGTGAGGAATAACTGTATTTCCGTCAATACCTCAAGCCTCTCGCATGAGGAGTTATTCAAGGCCAGTATGCTGATTCAATGAGGAATATTTCCAGGCATTAGGGGGAGAATTCAAGTACCATGAAGAATGCCAAGAAATTAGTGGAATGTTCAACACATTTCTGCCTCAAATCCACATACTCAAAGATCTGAACCATGCGTTCAGAAGATTTGCAACACATTGCAAATAACTTGCCAGATTCATTTACTGACTATAAAGGTGTCATACAATCCTACAATTCTGCATAAGTACGCCTGAAAGAGTGGAGGTACCAACTAAAACCACTCAACTCCTCGTTCAAAATAACAGGGGGAGAAGTACGGCAATAGTACATCAGGATTCAGCTTCTTGCAAATAAGGATATCAAGGCCTATGAATCAGTAAATGCAAGTCAACTTCACGTTGACAGACACCTAATGGGTAGTATACACCTAGTGGAAGGGAAACCTCCACCAACCCAGGTCATAGTGCACACAATGACCGGGACATCGGAATACCCGACTCAACCGCATTGGGAAATCGCGGACAGTCACCATGGGTAACGATATTTCCATCAATTGTATATATACATATATAGATTCTGAAAAATCATATAACCGGAAGTCTACAATTATCGACATACATTTCTCAACTAGATTGCAAAAACCTTTCATATGATTTAGATCCAAAGACCATGGCCATGGCAAAGTGTGAACAACACTTGGACTGAACTCAAGCAAAGGGTATAATCTAGGTAGAAATGATCTTGCTCAATAATGGGAAGGTATTCATAAGCAATACCTACACCAGTTTTCTTCTGCAAACAGAATTGAGAACAACGATGTGGTGAAACAAAGAGCAAGTATTGTAGCATAAGGGTTCACACAGATACCCAACTATTCTCCAGAGATGGAATCTCTTTCGATAACTTATATCATTGGCAGTACAAAATCATCTATCTTTGCAGTTGATAGATGTAGTGATCACATATCCATATGGATCACTAGATTCAGACATATATGATTGATTCCCGATGGAATCTCACATTTGAATCGAAATGCAAAACGCAACATACATTGTGTAAAATCAATAAGTCAACATAAGACTTATTGTTGTCGGTACATATGGTACAACCGACGTAGTGAGTTCCTTATACAAAAGGATTACTCCTGCAAATATGATTATCCATGTTTGTATGTCTGCAATGACGACACATGTAATCATCTAATGATGGAGTTTAAATGAAGGACTTGGGTAAACCAAAACATCGCTCGTTAGTACAACTTGAGCACCTTCATTCATGCATTATGGTATACTATGTTGTCTATATCCATGATATATTGGAGAAATTCATTGTGGACAAATCTTATCTATCCATAACTCTCATGGTAGTTCATTCTCTAGACGTAGAGAAAGATCTATATAGACCAAGAGATGATGGAAATAAGATATTGGGACTCAAAGTTCCATAATGCCATTGGATCCACCAAACACAATTGGTCGGTACTCAAGAATATCTTTCGATATCTCCAAGGCATCAAATATCATGTCCTGGTTTTTCAGTTTCATAGAAATGCGAACACTGATATCATTGGATACATCGATCAGATCCCCACTATATCAGATCGTAGACAAGTTTAGTTTACTACTAGGTGTGGTAGCCCTCTCATAAAGAGTCTTTAAATCAGACCTCATGGCTACATTCACCAACCATTATCTCAACGATAATGTATTTTGTGTTGCCCGGATGCAAACATGTTACATAATAAGCAATATCACTATATTGCATATCTTGCAAGTCAAATCATGCGACTGATTTGTTCACCGGGTCTCTACCAACTTCTGCATTCCAGAAACATGTTCATGGAATTGGTATGTGACGGCTTTGGAACTTGCAAGAATCAGGGGGAGTATCTTCCTGAATTGTTCATGTTCAATGCATCATATTATACTCTTTTTTCCTTCATGAGTTTACTTTACAGGTTCTCATAAAGGTTTTTAATGAGGTAATATCAACATGAGATCATATGTCATACTTTCTGTTTACGACATATTTATTGTCCTCTAAACTCTATGGGTTTTCTCATATTGAGTTAAAATAGACAATAACCATTATATGTTGCATTATTTTCTCCTTATTTTTCCCACTGGGTTTGTAGGAGTTTTAGCAACATATGGAACACCTATCTCCTCATATTTTTCCCACAGGGTTTTTGGAGGATTTTGAAGGAGCTTCTCAAGATAATGATACTTACGCTGACAAGTATGGATTAGGGGGAGTGTTAGGATTTAATTAATCATATTAATCCCTACTTTTCCTAAAGGAGGCAGTTGCCTCGTGTCCATTCGGAGACACCCCTTCGGGGGCTATATATATGTGTAACCATCATCAATGAGAAGGGGTGATTCACTTTTACGTCTCTCCGTTGTTTTCTTGTAATGCCCAGGATGGGACTATACCTCCTACGTGTCGAGGCACGACTTAAAGGTATAAGCCCATCCTAGAATGATCTCAAGTTTGGTATCTTTGCACGACTCATGTAAAAGAGGGATTAAATTGCAAAAGGAGATAGTTGGCTTACACTCGCCACTTCACACAATACATTACATAAGCAATACATCATTCAAAACATCACAACCCGACTACGGGTGAAGATCCAAAAGAAAGATACCAAAACAACATAAAGCCACAGGCCAAGATCGAATCCTAGTAGAAACCACTACTGAACATCGAAACGTCACAAGCAAACGCCAAACTCTTCAACGAGCTTCCAGTGAAGAACTGAACCAACTCCTGCTTCAAACTCGGCTGAACCTGCATCTGGTGTGGTGAAGTAACTGTGAGCCACAGAGGACTCAGCAATCCCGTTCCCGGGTAACAAGACTATTTAAGCCTTGGGTGTGGACAAGGCTGAAGAAAGAACGAGAGGTGAAGGAACAACAAGAGTCTGCAGCAGCAACTAGCACTAACTTACGTAAAAGAGAGCAAGAAGAGAAGTGCATCGGTCGAAAGATGATCACGAAGTGATCCTAACTAAAGCCGGTCAAACATAACCCCGCCGTGTTCAACTCCCGAATCCCTATTCGGAAATTGACAGTCACGGTACACACGCTGGTAGTGTATTAGAAACATTGTGTCAAGTTATCTACAACCGGAATTAACAAGCTCCCATCTGCCACATAACCGCGGGCACGGCTTTCGAAAGTTCAAACCCTGCAGGGGTGTTCCAACTTGGCCCATCACAAGCCCACGATCCGCGGAGTCGCAATTCCATAGGTGGGAAGACCCGAGTATTCTCGGAATCCCGTGCTCAAGTTAAACCGAACTAAGGTAAGGCTAATCCAGCAAATCCTCCCGGCGTGTCGACACCCTGATAGGTAGCCGCGCGTATCTAGTCTCAGGACACGACCGGATGGGCGATTCTACAGGTTTTTACCAAACCTTGAGTTTCCTCGAGGTGGCCCCGCAGAACCCCCGTTTCGGACCAACACTCATGTGGAGCACTGGCCCGGGGGTTGAATTAAATTAAAAGGGATAGCTAGTCCACATGCAAGTTTTTTTATTAGTTATTAGGCAAATAGTACCAAATGTTGGGACTTGCTGGAAAAGACTTAGCACTTAGCGGTTTATCAAGGGGGTCCCATACACCCCAACCGTGTTAGGAACGCAAAATCAAGGAACATAACACCGGTTTATACGGTTCCTAACGGCATGAGTGGAACAAATCACCAAGCAAAAAGCTTAGCCTTCCACCCTTGCCAGTATATAGATGATTTCATTTTTAAGCATTATATATAGTGTGATATAACCCAACCAAACTTCAACATGAAGCAAGCATCTTCGATCTTCACCTACAACTAACAATGCTATAAGAGGGGCTGAGTGAAGCGTACTTAGCCAAGCAACGGTTTGCGTAGGTAGGGTGGTTAAACATGGCAATGGTTACAAGTAGGAGGCTGACAAGAAAACATGGGCATCGAGGCAAAACTACTAAAGAGCGATACTCTAGCAATAGGCAAAGATAGTAATGGTATCCGGGTTCGGTCATCTTGCCTGGGATTCCACAAGGGAGAAGAACGGATCCATGAAGTAGACGGAGCAACACAGACGAGAGAAACCTCACAACTCCAGAACGAAACCGAAGCTAACAAGAGAAGCAACCGGAAAGAAGCAAACAACACGGTAAACACACAAGCATAAACATGGCATACGATGCACAAACAAGTATGATGCATGTCCGGTTTAATTTGCATGGCATGGCAAAGTGCACAAACAACACTACAAGTTAAGTGGAGATCAATATGCAACGAGTTGCATATTGACGAAACACCACATTTAATTATTTAGTTGACTCTCGTTATTAACAAGACAAGATTAATTGTTTTTAGCATGGCAAGAGGTGAAACATAATAAAACTACACTATTTAGACAATTTAAATGAGGCCGGAAAATAACAACAACATATCCGGAAAATCCCCATGAGCATGTTTAATAATTATAAGCAACAACAATTTAACATATGTAATGTTGTTAAATGATGCGGATGACATGATCAAGTTTATGCAAGTTTATTAAAAGGTTAACAAGAAGATGATATGAAGCATCGTCACCGTGGTGGAAAGAAAGAGTGCCACGGCAACGATTCCGAAATTGATGCCACGGCAACAATTCGGTTCCGGTAACTCGTTGAGAGACCGGTGCAAAACAAAAGGTGGAGTGAACGAGACAAACGAGATGATGGGTGATCCCGTTGCCGGGTTCCCACGAGTCGGCGACGAGGCAACCGAGGAACATGACAACGGACGAAACGGACACGAAGCACACACGAGAGACATTTCATACAACACAAGCAAGCACAAGCGTTCATCCACGGGGTCGTCTCGGGGTTATACCTTCGAAGCGTGCGTTTCGGGGCGGTTCGAGACGTAGAGGGACGTAGTGGAAGTAGAGGAAGTAGTCGTTCACGTTTCCGAAGAGGAAGTAGCCGTTTCACGAGGTCGCCAACGAGTAGTCGTTCCGTAGAGGTACTTGGCGCCTCGGTAGTCGTTCACGGGGCGACGGTAGTGGTACACATGTTGTCGGGGTACTTGTCGTTCACGAGTGCTCCGGGCGTCGAGGTACTTGTACATGTAGTGGTACTTGTCGGGTCATGTAGTGGTTCACGTTCATCGGAGAGGTACTTGGTGTTTCCGGGCGTCGGTAGTGGTACTTGCACATGTAGTAGTCGGACTTGATGGAACCAAGGCTCCGAGCATGCGTCGTGGTACTTTTCAACATCGCATCGGAAGTAGTCGTACAAGCGTCGGGCGGTCTTGCCGGTCTCGTTCAAAAACACCTGCTGGACCAACACAACCACACCAAGCCGACGAAGAACAACAAAACACAGCAGCAGTACATGGCAACAAAACGCAGCAAGGCGAGGGAGGTGCAGGCTCGGGGACGACTCGCTGCCTGGGCGCTGAACGGGGCGCCTCGGGGCGGCCTCGCGGATCCAGAGGGCCGGAGGACGAGGCAGGGTTGAGAACGGGGCCTCTGCCCGGGCGCGAAGGAGGCAGCCAGATCGAGGCCGCTGGCTGGCCGAAGGCGCTGGGGCCTCGGGACGGTGACGGAGGGCTCGGGGCGCCGGCTTCTGGAGGCGAGGGCCCCTGGCCGCGGGAACGGAGGGAGAGAGCCGGGATGCGGGGAGGCCGCGGCCTCGGGCCTGGGCGTCGCTCGCCGGGCTCGGGATCCGGCCGCTCGAGGCAACGAGGAGGCGACGCGCGGAGGGAGCCGCAGGATCGGGGGGGCGACGCTGCGGTCGGACGAGCTGCGAGGGGAGATGCGGGAGTGGCGGCGGCTGGTCGAGGCCCTCGAGGGTCTGCGGGATCCGGCCGCTGCGGGCGAGGGGAAGAGCGAGGCATCGAGGGAGAGAGGGAACGGGCGACGAGATGAGGGGCTCGGGCAGAGCGATGCGGGGTCGGGAAGAGGGAGGCTGGTCGAGGGGATGCGGGAGTGGCGGCGGACAGAAGGAGATGGAGAGGAGCGAGGGGGTAGGGCTAGGGTTCGGTGTAGTAGAGCCAGGTTGGGCCAAAGAAGGAGAGGGGGCTGATGGGCCTAGAGGGGAGGAGAAGGGAGTTGGGCCAGGAGGAGAAAACAAAAGGCTGGGCTGCCTCGGATTATTTAAAAAAAGCAATAAAGAAGAGAAGGAAAGTAAAAGAGGTTAGGGAAGGAATTTGGACATGAGGTCAAAATTTCCTGGACCCGCAAAATGTAAGGAATTTAATAAAATTATTGGAGGGGTTTTTGGAGGAACCTCGATGAACGAGAAAAAGAAATGAAGGGAGGTTTGAGGCCAGGAATGCGAAGACAAGGCATGGGGAAATATGCAAGTGTGTTGGGGTAATTCCAACAATGGAATAATTAATAAATATAGCTCCCTAAATATTAGGAGGATTTTATATGTTATAAAGAGAAGACACCTTCCCTCGATTTAAATGGACCGAAGGTCCACACGATTTATTTGGTTGCAAAAAAATTAATGGGATGATGGCATGATGACATGATGCAATGCAAAAGTAAAATAACACAAGCTCAAAAGAACACACGGGCAACCCCGGAACATCTGGAATCTTCTGGAATCTTCTGGGATCTTCTGGGACGTCGGTCTCGGGCGTCACAACTCTCCCACACTAACAGAGGATCTCGACCCGAGATCCTAGAGATATCACCGGGTAAAAACGAAAAGAAGGGGTAAAACAAAGTTGCTTCTTTGACAAACGAGTTAAACCAAAGAACCTTGAGAGGTTAAACAAGTTGAAAGAAAGAATACAACGGAGATGAACGAAGATGAAAGCACTCCGTTAGAAAGAGGAACAATGAACATTACAAGAACCTTGTAGGTAGAAAGACATGAAACAAGAGCTCACGGACCAAAAGAATATGAAACTGCAACGGTATAGCCAAGGAATAAGAATGACAAAATTTGGGCAGCACTCCGTCTGAAAAAGGAAGGAATTGAACAAAAACTAGAGAAGATGGAGTGATACTTGATGAAAGCAACAACACACAGCCTCCGAAACAATTAAAAGAATGGCACAAGGGGTAAGAAGGATTCAGACAGGACTCCGGTTAAAAGACAGGCAAAACTTGATAAGATGACGGAACTAGAATGAAGAACACAACACTCCAGATAAATGATAAGCAAGGAAAGAACATGATCTCGATAAAACGATATGATGTTTTGGAGAGATCATCATCACAATGCCTCCGGAATGAAAGAATATAGAATATAGATCGTTGGAAAGAAAAGAACTGAGAAGAACATGACAACTTCTCCCACGAGAGAATTAGAAAATCCTCCTTACGAAGAAGGGTTGAATGGGGTTGATGGAAAAATGAACACGAAAATGAATAAGCTTGATGTGGGCTTATGGAAAACATCTCAAAATTAAGAGGTGACAACCAGCCACTAACAGAAATATTTGATGGATTGAGATCAACAAGGAGACGATAAACTTATTTCACCGGAATGAAAAAATGAAGAACTTGGGTCATTTATAAGCACCATAATAGCAACAATTCTTAGGGAAAGCTTTTAGGTGAAATACAACCCAAGATAACTCCAATGAATAAATTGAAGGGTTGAAAAGATCTCCTGAACAAAGAAAATGATGGTTTTAAATATCTCAATCTTGACAACTCGTGAATCATGAAACATGAAGGAATTGACAAGAATGACATAACACCATCTGAAAAGACAAGGTAGAAAGAATTGCACTTCAAAATGCAAGAAGAAGAATATTTGAGCTCCAACAAGAATCTTGATGAAGCCTTCGAGGATGAATTAAAAACATGATGAATTACCATGAAGAACTCCGGTAACAAAAGCATTAGAAGTGAAAGATGAAAAGAATAGAATTCAAGGCCTGCGATGAATTAGATGAAGCTTGAAATGATATAATTGAAACAACATGGATCTCCGGAAAACAAGATGAAGAATTTAGAACCGAGAATATGATATGATGAACAAGCTCCAGACAAAAGAATTAAAACACTTGGAAGGAACAAGAATAAGAATTATGTCATGCATCTCCTTCACCAATTTAAATTGATGACAACCAAAGGATTTGGCATACTACTTATTCTCGTTGGGAAGAATTAAAGAGAGATCTCGGACAAGCTCTGATAATTACTCAACGAACCACCGGTAGGATTATGAAAAGAACAAAAGAATTAAAACGATAACAACGGAAGGGAAAACTTGAAAGAACCACCGTAAGAATATGGAGACGAATGAAGAGACATCAATGAAGAATAATTGGAGGACGAAGTTGAAAACTGAGAGCGAAGAAATATTCTGAAATGATGGCCTTCGGAGGATCACAAAGAAAAGAATTCATGAAATGCTCCGGACGGGTATGAAAAGAATTCCTCACAATCGGAACAATAATGAGGATGGCATGAAGCTAGAACCATAACTCATCAAGAGAACGGGTCAAAATTTAAGAGAAACACTTCTCCGGTCTTCAAATGCTGAGAGTGAAGACGAGAAATGCCATAAGAATTGTTGAGCACTCCGGAATGAATAATTAAAAAGGTTGAACCAACGATGAAATGAATTTGAAAACGATCTTGGAGAAGGCATATGACTGATGGAAATCATTCTTACGTCACACTTGAAAAGAATTTCAGAGTACTCCGGAAAAAGAAGAGTCAGGTAAGATCCTGGAAAAAGACCTGTGGGTTAGGGCCCACTCAAAGAAATCACCGTTGGGAAAGATTGCTTAAGAGATATTGCACCGGTTGAATTAAATGGCTTGAATAAGAAGACAATGCTCAAAATAGCTTGAACGGATTAAGAATGGAATTATGAATCTTCGGCACTCCGGATACGAATAGCAAGAGGAGAATGATTAATTGGTGCACCGGAATAAGAAAGCATTATGAAATGAGGAAAAAGGATAAGATCAACACCGAAATCTTGAATTACATCCACCGGAAGAATTAGAGAACAAAAGAATGATGAACTTGAAGCTCATGAGCATCTTCACGATAAATCACCGGATAAGAACTTTGAAGGAAAAGAATGAAGAAATATCACATGAATAAAATGGATATTTCATTTAAGAATTCTTGCTCCGAGAAGAAGAAGGGTGGGAGGGTGGGGAAAACAAAGATAACTTGTGATGAATGAAACAGACAAATCGTCGGATTTCTCAACGGCGTCTGTATGGAGTAACTTGAAGAGAAGGCACACCGGTTGGGAAGGATTAACATGAAAATCTTGATGGTCAAGAAGAATTAGCACTCCCATAGAAATATGAGAACACCGGTTAGGAAAGGTATGGAATCAACATTTGACATCGAAGCAAATCGAATACCAGAATCAAGACAAGAACAAAGGGTAGATGTGTAACATCCTAATCTTCACAATATCATTCGAACAGAGGATTGAACGAATGAATTCCACAGGTACATCAACTTGTCGAGAAGCCACTTGGAGAACAAAATATAAATAAAAGCAACAAGGATCAGATAGAACAAATACAAGATAGAAGTTTCATTCGACATCTTCGTGCTGAAAGCTCATGGAACGTGTTACAAAAGGGTTTTGCAATCCCCGGATCAGCATAGCCAAGGACCCTTTAAGATGCAACTCCCGATCAGAACAAGCCCATAAAACCACTTCACTCCACGTAGAACCCCAAACTTCATATCGAGCATCCGTTGGAAGAATGCCTAGAACTACTTGATGAACCCACCTATAGATTTCCGAAAGATTCCAGTTATGCAATCAGGTGTTGGGGATACACGGGAAGCACCGCGCAATCAACTCTAAACCTACATCCAGGTGTATCCATCCTTCAACACATAACCAGTCTTTCTCGGAAACTGTTTACCTCGGACCTTCGAAAAGCATCCACTATAACAAGCTATGGCAATACTCTCGAACTACCTCCCCAGTACTGGGTGATGTCGGGGTTATCTTGCCACTGGCCGTATAGGAGAGATTTTCGATGTCGGCCGTCTTAAGTATTTAGTACTGCCGCGATATGCTTGTGTCAATGATACCCCGAAGCTCAACTCCTCGGGAACAGGAGGCATCGAGAACAATATCCTTGTCACAAGAACATCGAAACAATCCCAGAATACTCGCGGGATCCTAAAAAAAATTTGTGCAAATTTTGAAGATAGGAGAGACAAGAGTAGACGTCAGGAGTCCTCACCCGAGAGAAATGGGATGAGAAGCAAAGAAATCCTACTCTCCGATATAATATATAGGACTCAAAACATTTTTAAGTGTGTGCCTAGACTCAACCGTCAACGATTCGATCAAACAGTGGGGGCTTCTAGGTCGGAGAAGGCTCTGAATACCAACTTGTAATGCCCAGGATGGGACTATACCTCCTACGTGTCGAGGCACGACTTAAAGGTATAAGCCCATCCTAGAATGATCTCAAGTTTGGTATCTTTGCACGACTCATGTAAAAGAGGGATTAAATTGCAAAAGGAGATAGTTGGCTTACACTCGCCACTTCACACAATACATTACATAAGCAATACATCATTCAAAACATCACAACCCGACTACGGGTGAAGATCCAAAAGAAAGATACCAAAACAACATAAAGCCACAGGCCAAGATCGAATCCTAGTAGAAACCACTACTGAACATCGAAACGTCACAAGCAAACGCCAAACTCTTCAACGAGCTTCCAGTGAAGAACTGAACCAACTCCTGCTTCAAACTCGGCTGAACCTGCATCTGGTGTGGTGAAGTAACTGTGAGCCACAGAGGACTCAGCAATCCCGTTCCCGGGTAACAAGACTATTTAAGCCTTGGGTGTGGACAAGGCTGAAGAAAGAACGAGAGGTGAAGGAACAACAAGAGTCTGCAGCAGCAACTAGCACTAACTTACGTAAAAGAGAGCGAGAAGAGAAGTGCATCGGTCGAAAGATGATCACGAAGTGATCCTAACTAAAGCCGGTCAAACATAACCCCGCCGTGTTCAACTCCCGAATCCCTATTCGGAAATTGACAGTCACGGTACACACGCTGGTAGTGTATTAGAAACATTGTGTCAAGTTATCTACAACCGGAATTAACAAGCTCCCATCTGCCACATAACCGCGGGCACGGCTTTCGAAAGTTCAAACCCTGCAGGGGTGTTCCAACTTGGCCCATCACAAGCCCACGATCCGCGGAGTCGCAACTCCATAGGTGGGAAGACCCGAGTATTCTCGGAATCCCGTGCTCAAGTTAAACCGAACTAAGGTAAGGCTAATCCAGCAAATCCTCCCGGCGTGTCGACACCCTGATAGGTAGCCACGCGTATCTTGTCTCAGGACACGACCGGATGGGCGATTCTACAGGTTTTTACCAAACCTTGAGTTTCCTCGAGGTGGCCCCGCAGAACCCCCGTTTCGGACCAACACTCATGTGGAGCACTGGCCCGGGGGTTGAATTAAATTAAAAGGGATAGCTAGTCCACATGCAAGTTTTTTTATTAGTTATTAGGCAAATAGTACCAAATGTTGGGACTTGCTGGAAAAGACTTAGCACTTAGTGGTTTATCAAGGGGGTCCCATACACCCCAACCGTGTTAGGAACGCAAAATCAAGGAACATAACACCGGTTTATACGGTTCCTAACGGCATGAGTGGAACAAATCACCAAGCAAAAAGCTTAGCCTTCCACCCTTGCCAGTATATAGATGATTTCATTTTTAAGCATTATATATAGTGTGATATAACCCAACCAAACTTCAACATGAAGCAAGCATCTTCGATCTTCACCTGCAACTAACAATGCTATAAGAGGGGCTGAGCGAAGCGTACTTAGCCAAGCAACGGTTTGCGTAGGTAGGGTGGTTAAACATGGCAATGGTTACAAGTAGGAGGCTGACAAGAAAACATGGGCATCGAGGCAAAACTACTAAAGAGCGATACTCTAGCAATAGGCAAAGATAGTAATGGTATCTGGGTTCGGTCATCTTGCCTGGGATTCCACAAGGGAGAAGAACGGATCCATGAAGTAGACGGAGCAACACAGACGAGAGAAACCTCACAACTCCGGAACGAAACCGAAGCTAACAAAAGAAGCAACCGGAATGAAGCAAACAACACGGTAAACACACAAGCATAAACATGGCATACGATGCACAAACAAGTATCATGCATGTCCGGTTTAATTTGCATGGCATGGCAAAGTGCACAAACAACACTACAAGTTAAGTGGAGATCAATATGCAACGAGTTGCATATTGACGAAACACCACATTTAATTATTTAGTTGACTCTCGTTATTAACAAGACAAGATTAATTGTTTTTAGCATGGCAAGAGGTGAAACATAATAAAACTACACTATTTAGACAATTTAAATGAGGCCGGAAAATAACAACAACATATCCGGAAAATCCCCATGAGCATGTTTAATAATTATAAGCAACAACAATTTAACATATGTAATGTTGTTAAATGATGCGGATGACATGATCAAGTTTATGCAAGTTTATTAAAAGGTTAACAAGAAGATGATATGAAGCATCGTCACTGTGGTGGAAAGAAAGAGTGCCACGGCAACGATTCCGAAATTGATGCCACGGCAACAATTCGGTTCCGGTAACTCGTTGAGAGACCGGTGCAAAACAAAAGGTGGAGTGAACGAGACAAACGAGATGATGGGTGATCCCGTTGCCGGGTTCCCACGAGTCGGCGACGAGGCAACCGAGGAACATGACAACGGACGAAACGGACACGAAGCACACACGAGAGACATTTCATACAACACAAGCAAGCACAAGCGTTCATCCACGGGGTCGTCTCGGGGTTATACCTTCGAAGCGTGCGTTTCGGGGCGGTTCGAGACGTAGAGGGACGTAGTGGAAGTAGAGGAAGTAGTCGTTCACGTTTCCGAAGAGGAAGTAGCCGTTTCACGAGGTCGCCAACGAGTAGTCGTTCCGTAGAGGTACTTGGCGCCTCGGTAGTCGTTCACGGGGCGACGGTAGTGGTACACATGTTGTCGGGGTACTTGTCGTTCACGAGTGCTCCGGGCGTCGAGGTACTTGTACATGTAGTGGTACTTGTCGGGTCATGTAGTGGTTCACGTTCATCGGAGAGGTACTTGGTGTTTTCGGGCGTCGGTAGTGGTACTTGCACATGTAGTAGTCGGACTTGATGGAACCAAGGCTCCGAGCATGCGTCGTGGTACTTTTCAACATCGCATCGGAAGTAGTCGTACAAGCGTCGGGCGGTCTTGCCGGTCTCGTTCAAAAACACATGCTGGACCAACACAACCACACCAAGCCGACGAAGAACAACAAAACACAGCAGCAGTACATGGCAACAAAACGCAGCAAGGCGAGGGAGGTGCAGGCTCGGGGACGACTCGCTGCCTGGGCGCTGAACGTTGCGCCTCGGGGCGGCCTCGCGGATCCAGAGGGCCGGAGGACGAGGCAGGGTTGAGAACGGGGCCTCTGCCCGGGCGCGAAGGAGGCAGCCAGATCGAGGCTGCTGGCTGGCCGAAGGCGCTGGGGCCTCGGGACGGTGACGGAGGGCTCGGGGCGCCGGCTTCTGGAGGCGAGGGCCCCTGGCCGCGGGAACAGAGGGAGAGAGCTGGGATGTGGGGAGGCCGCGGCCTCGGGCCTGGGCGTCGCTCGCCGGGCTCGGGATCCGGCCGCTCGAGGCAACGAGGAGGGGACGCGCGGAGGGAGCCGCAGGATCTGGGGGGCGACGCTGCGGTCGGGCGAGCTGCGAGGGGAGATGCGGGAGTGGCGGCGGCTGGTCGAGGCCCTCGAGGGTCTGCGGGATCCGGCCGCTGCGGGCGAGGGGAAGAGCGAGGCATCGAGGGAGAGAGGGAACGGGCGACAAGATGAGGGGCTCGGGCAGAGCGATGCGGGGTCGGGAAGAGGGAGGCTGGTCGAGGGGATGCGGGAGTGGCGGCGGACAGAAGGAGATGGAGAGGAGCGAGGGGGTAGGGCTAGGGTTCGGTATAGTAGAGCCAGGTTGGGCCAAAGAAGGAGAGGGGGCTGATGGGCCTAGAGGGGAGGAGAAGGGAGTTGGGCCAGGAGGAGAAAACAAAAGGCTGGGCTGCCTCGGATTATTTAAAAAAAACAATAAAGAAGAGAAGGAAAGTAAAAGAGGTTAGGGAAGGAATTTGGACATGAGGTCAAAATTTCCTGGACCCGCAAAATGTAAGGAATTTAATAAAATTATTGGAGGGGTTTTTGGAGGAACCTCGATGAACGAGAAAAAGAAATGAAGGGAGGTTTGAGGCCAGGAATGCGAAGACAAGGCATGGGGAAATATGCAAGTGTGTTGGGGTAATTCCAACAATGGAATAATTAATAAATATAGCTCCCTAAATATTAGGAGGATTTTATATGTTATAAAGAGAAGACACCTTCCCTCGATTTAAATGGACCGAAGGTCCACACGATTTATTTGGTTGCAAAAAAATTAATGGGATGATGGCATGATGACATGATGCAATGCAAAAATAAAATAACACAAGCTCAAAAGAACACACGGGCAACCCTGGAACATCTGGAATCTTCTGGAATCTTCTGGTATCTTCTGGGACGTCGGTCTCGGGCGTCACATTTCTCTCTCGCTGAGTTCAAACAATGATGATCCACTTGAACTAGCACACCGCAAACTTGATGACGATCACCACCTGATGTCATCCTCCATTGGTTGCATGAGATCTTCCTATTGACGCAAGCCCATGAAAATATACCTAACATCACATAGAACTCTCACCTAAACCATGGGTTACTACACAAAGTGTAACGGACAATGCTTACCATACCATGGGATCATTTGATCCCCCCATGATACATCTTGTACGCTTTGTGTGTTGATCAAGTTGATTCACTCTTGACTTAGTCTTAATCAACCATGTATCATGACCAATCTTTAGATAACTAGATGGAAAGTGCACCTTGCCGCACCCCTGCACCCCTACCGAGTGCGGTCATATCGAATCTAGTAGAAAATGCGGCTTGCCCACTCATGCCGGGTGCAGCCATGTCCAACCTGGTAACAAAGAAACTTGACCATTGCACATAAAATAAAACATATCAAGATATAGATTACACAAAAGGACCACCAATGAACCGGCCCAAAAATTGTAGACATCTATAATGCCTCAGTTTTGATGGGACCTTAGCCAAAAAAGGTATAGATACTTATATAGCAATGATGGTCCAGTACAATTAAGTTTAGTTGCATGCCACATGCCAACCCAATCACGGCCAATCTGAGATAGTTCAGTAGTACACCATATGAATTCCAGAATAGAAAGGTATTAAGGCGGTGACAGATAAAAGGAAATCGATGGCTATTAATATATCTCAAAGAAAGCAGTAACACATAATATGATCCACATGTAGAAAGTCGAGAGGAAAGTGAAAAAGACTTTATGCGAGTCGTTTTTTTACGAAGAATTTGCACCGAGGTTCAAATAGTGGTAAGTGGAGGACGACATGGTAGCTCATGGAACAGGTCGGTGTAGAGGCAAATGATTCCCAACAACAATCGGCATGGAGATCCTTCCATTAGTAATCAAGTCAACGATGAGATGCCTTTGGAAAAATATCAATATTTTAGTACAGATGTTCACTTTGCTGAATAAAAAAACACAATTACCAGGTATTTTTATGTGAAGTGCAGTATAAACTTCAAAGTGCCAAGAGCCTGAAACTGATCTCAAAAGCCAAAACAGGTCGTATGAACAAAATAAAACAAACCTTTATCTTTTATGAAAGCTGAGTGCAAGATGAATAATATGATAAAGACATGGGATTTCAAATTTCACAAACTGTTGATGATTATGTCATGGTACTCAAACTATGTGCGCACTTACAAACTTATAATAGCTACTCCCTCTGTTCCTAAATATAACCCCATGCTGGAATGGGACTATATCTCCTACGTAGAGGGTATGTTAGCGAGGCACGACTTAGAGACATAACCCCATGCTGGAATGATCGCAAGTTGGTATCTTTGCACAACTCATGTAAAAGATGGGGATGGAAAACATAAAATAGTTGGCTTACAATCGCCACGTCACACAAATACAATACATGTCCAAATCATCATTCAATAAAACATCACAGCCCTTCTAAGGGTAAAATCCAAATGACAAGATATCAAACATAATTTAAGTCCACATGTCGGATCGAATCCTAGTAGAAGTCACCACTACTGATCATCAGGATAACGAACATAGTATCGACTACGCTCCTCGTCGTACTCCCAGTCTAGCTCGGTGCCATCACCTGGATAGCTCACCATCGGACCTGCATCTGGTGTGGTGAAGTAACTGTGAGCCACAGAGGACTCAGCAATCCCGTTCCCGGGTAACACGACTATTTAAGCCATTGGGAGAGGGTAAGGCTGAAGAAAAGAACAAGTGTTTGCAGCAGCAACTAGCACTAGCTTACGTGAATGAGAGCGAGAAGAGAAGGCGCCTCGGTCGAGAGATGATCACTAAGTGATCCTAAACTAAACAAGTCAAACATAACCCCACCGTGTTCATCTCCCGAAACCCCTTTCGGAAAATGACAGTCACGGTACTCACGCTGGTAGTGTATTGGAACATGGTGTCAAGTTTTCTACAACCGGATATTAACAAGCTCCCATCTGCCACATAACCGCGGGCATGGCTTTCGAAAGTTCATAACCCTGCAGGGGTGTTCCAACTTGGCCCATGACAAGCCCAAGATCCGCGGAGTCGCAACTCCAAAGGTGGGAAGACCCGAGTATTCTCGGAATCCCGTGCTCAAGATACTCCGAACTAAGGTAAGGCTAATCCAGCAAATCCTCCCTGCGTGTCGACACCCTGATGGTAGCCGCGCGTATCTAGACTCAGGACACGACTAGATGGGTGAAGCTACGGGTTTATATCAATCCTCGAGTTCCCTCGTGGTGACCCCGCAGGCTCCCCGTTTCGGACCAACACTCATGTGGAGCACTGGCCCGGGGTTGTTGATTAAGAACTCGGGTTTGCAAGACCCTATGCAAGTTTTATTAGTTATTAGGCGAATAGTACCAATGTTGGGACTTGCTGGAAAAGACTTAGCACTTAGCGGTTTATCAAGGGGGTCCCATAAACCCCAACCGTGTGAGGAACGCATAATCAAGGAACATAACACCGGTTTAAACGGTTCCTAGCGGCATGAGTGGAACAAATCACCAAGCAAAAGGCTTAGCCTTCCACCCATTGCTAATATATAGATGATTTCATTTTAAGCATTTATATAGTGTGATATAACCCAACAAACTTCAGCATGAAGCAAGCATCTTCAATCTTCACCTGCAACTAGCAATGCTATAAGAGGGGCTGAGCGAAGCCTACGTATAGCCAATCAATGGTTTGCATAGGTAGGGTGGTTAGACATGATCATGGTTACAAGTAGGAGGATGACATGAAAGACATGGGCATCGAGGCAAAACTATAGATCGATACTCTAGCAATAGGCAAAGATAGTAATGTTATCGGGGTTCGGTCATCTTGCCTGAAGAGTAGTCGTTCGGATCGTAAGAGGGGTCCTCGTGCTCAACCTCGGTAGTAACCTCGTGCTCGTACTCATACTCGGTCTCAGCTTCCGGCTCTAAACAATACAATCACACAAGGCACGAATCAACAAGATGCAATGCGCACACCAAAATGATGGATGCATGATGGATGCACTATGAGAGCACACGGAGCACGGAAAATAAGCATTCAAGAAAAAGCTTCATAACAAGATAACAATAGGATATTATGAATCTACACAGAAAATCAATCAAGTTACATATAAGACTCGCTGAAAACGGAGCTACGGGCTAAAAGTTATGCCCGAAACAAGAAATATGCACAAGCTGAAAATTACAGCCACAGAGCAACTTTGGAGCACTAGATAAATAAGCTTCAGCACTCAAACATCATGGCAAAGAGCATGAACATAAACTAGACATATCCTATAGCAAATAAGTCCATTGGTGCACCCCCAAAGGAGCCACGGATCAATAGCAACAAGCTTGGACATATTGAACTTGACAACAAAATCCTGAGAGCAGTAATTTATTGCAACTTTGGAGCAAAAGTTAAATATGCTACAACCACTCAAATAAGCATGTGAGAGCATGAATGGATAGCCAACAATATGTACAGCAAGGAACCATCAAGAGTCACCCCAAAACTATCATGGTTTGTCCTAGAACAGCAAGCAAACATGGCATCTGAGAATTACAGATTCCAGACTTAGTGAAATTTCACTAAGTGTTAAAACAGCAGTTTCATCATGGCATCTTTGAGAGCAAGTTTAAGTCACCTCAAAACTAAACATGGCAATTGGTAAGCACCACATCAAAGTACACATGATGGTGATTCCAAAACACCTAAGCATGCATCATGGAGATAAACACAACGATAGCAATGAGCTCAACAAGATGGCATCTCATAACAAGTTAAACAACTAAACAGCCACATGGCACTTTGCAACGAAGATAAACATGGCAAGAATAATTCTATCATGCATACCTAAGCATTCAACATGTAGAGCATGGCAAGACGAACACGTGGACATGTCATTTGCATCATTCGGATAAACGAGCTAAAAGATATCACTATGCAAAGATGGCATAAAAACAACACATAGCAGCAGTTTATAACGGGATGCACTCTTGCAACAAAAAAATAAGCATCTAGATGGTCTCACACATGCATGGCACAATGAAATGAAACATAGTGCAAGTCACCACGAACGTCTGGACATGTCATTTGCGCAAAATGGACCACCACACAAAAAGTTATCACAGTTCTAATATTGCATCAGAGAAGGAAAAACTGGGACTTAGGGATTGAAATCAACCTAGATCTGAAAACACACGGGCCTCGGGCGGAGAGGCGGCCCGGGATCTGCACGGCTGGATCTGGCGGCCCGCGATGCGACTCGGCTGGGCCCGGCGGCGCTGAGTGGGCCGAAGGGAGGCGGCGGCCTGCGGCTGGAGGGAGGAACTGGCGCGGCCTCCGGCTCGGGCCTCTGGGGCGATCGACGTGGAGTAGAGAAGGCGGCCCAGCGAGGCGCTGCGGGGAGGAGCGGCCTGCTCGGGCAGCGGTGGAGGGGATCTGCGGCCCAGCGGCGGTCGGCCTGGAGGCGGAGTGGCGGGTCGGCCCGCGGGTGGTGCGGTCTGGAGGCGAGGGCGATCTGCGGAAGGGGGAGGCCTTGGGCCGATGCGGGAGAGAGGCCGATGCGGCGGCTGATGCGGTGGAGGCCTCGCTGGAGAGGATCGGGGGTCGGCGGCTGGGGCGTTGACCTGATCGCTGGATCGAGATCGATCCCAGCGCGCGGCGGCGCGCTCGATGGCTGCAGCGCTGGGCTTCCTTCGAGGAGATCGGCGGGCGACGCCGAAGGAGATCCCGCCGGCGGGGTCAGCTGCAGGAGGGTCCGCGGCGGTGAGGGGATGCGGGGTGAGGAGAGGGCGCCGGAGTGAGGTGAGGTGAGGTGTCTCCGGCGAGGTGGAGGAACTCCGGCGAGCTTCCGGCGAAACTCCGGCGAGGTGGAGGTGGCTGGAGGAAGGAGAAGGTGGGGGCTAGGGTTTCCTTAATTTGGGGCAAAATTTGGGGGAGTGGACAAATATATAGGCACAAGAAGCTAGGGTTGTCCAATTGGGGTGTGGTTTTCGGCCACACGATCAGATTTGGATGGCCTAGATGAAGGGAATGGTTAGGAGTGGTTTGGTGGGCTATTGGAGGGGTGTCTTGGGCCTCAAAGTGGAGGCACTTTGAGCCCACGAGAATAACTGTTGGGGTAGCAAACGGACTCCAAACGCGACGAGATTTGACAGGCGGGCTACGCAAACCAAAACAACAACACACGACAAGCCTCGCGCCAAAACGGTAACGTTACATGGCCAAACACCAAAGTAGGCCTACGGGAAGCCACGGACACGTGGGGGAGCTCTGGAACGCGAAACGGACAACGGGAAGGAACGCGTGGAACCGGATGCAAACAACAACACAAATGCAATGCGATGCACATGACTATATGATATGAATGAATGCCACACACGCACACAACAAAACGACGAAAACCCGAAAGACAAAGAACCCGGAATGGAATAGATGAAGCCGGAGATATATTATATGCCCAAAAGGGAAAGTATTACATCTGGGGCATTACAACTCTCCTCTACTACAAAAAGATCTCGTCCCGAGATCTAGGACTGGAAAAAGGAAGGGTACTCGGAACGAAGATGATCTTCTCGTTCCCACGTAGCTTCTCGGTCGGTATGGTGTGACCACTTGACTTTCAAGAATTTGATGGACTTGTTGCGGGTCTTGCATTCGGTCTCTTCGAGAATAGCAACGGGATCCTCTCGGTAGGACAAATCTTGTTGAAGATCAATCTCTTCAAACGGAATCATGCGTTCAGGAGTCTTGAAGCATTTGCGGAGTTGAGACACATGGAACACATCATGAACATTGGCGAAGTTGGAAGGGAGCTCAAGTTGATAGGCTAGATCGCCTCTTTTGCCAAGGATCTTGAAAGGCCCGACGTATCTAGGAGCAAGCTTTCCTTTTATACCGAATCTTTGGGTGCCTTTCATCGGAGACACACGGAGATAGACGTGATCATCAATGTTGAAGGCCAAATCACGATGCTTGCCGTCATAGTAGCTCTTCTGACGCGACTGAGCGGCCTTGAGATTTTCACGTTTGACTTTGCACATCTCTTCGGCTTCTGAGATCAAGTCATTGCCAAGAAGTTGACGTTCGCCTGTTTCGGACCAGTTGAGAGGTGTACGGCACTTTCTGCCATAGAGGATTTCAAATGGAGCTTTGCCTGCACTTGCTTGAAAGCTGTTGTTGTAAGAGAACTCGGCAAATGGAAGGCAGTCTTCCCATTTCATGCCAAAAGATATGACACAGGCTCTGAGCATGTCTTCTAGAATCTGATTCACTCGCTCGACTTGACCACTAGTCTGAGGGTGAAATGCAGTGCTGAACCTGATCTTAGTGCCCATGGCAGACTGAAAGGAGTCCCAGAACTTAGAAGTGAACAAACTTCCACGGTCTGAGGAGATAACTTGAGGAATGCCATGTAAGGACACAATTCTTGAAGTGTACAACTCTGCCAATTGAGTTGCATTGATGGATTCTTTGACTGGAAGAAAGTGAGCGACTTTGGTAAGCTTGTCAATCACCACGAAGATAGAATCATTCCCTCTCTTGGACTTAGGAAAGCCAGTAACGAAATCCATCTCAATGTGGTCGAATTTCCACTCGGGAATAGGAAGAGGTTGGAGAAGACCGGCTAGACGTTGATGTTCTGCTTTCACTCTTCTGCAAACATCACATTCATTCACGAATTGGGCAATCTCCCTTTTCATGCGTGTCCACCAGTAAGATTGCTTGAGGTCTTGGTACATCTTGGAGCTACCAGGATGAATAGAAAGGAGGGAATTATGTGCTTCTTCCATTATGAGCTTCCTGAGATCACCTTTGGGAACAACAAGTATGTCCTCGAAGAACAAGGTATCTCTCTCATCAACACGATAGCACTTGTATTTCGGAATGCCCTTTGCAATACCATGTTTCACCTTCTGCACCATGCCATCACTGAGTTGGGCCTCACGAACCTGATCTTCCAAGGTAGGAGCCACTTGAAGATTTGCAAGAAAACCCTGCGGAACAACTTGAAGGTTGAGCTTCCTGAATGCTTCACAAAGCTCAGGCTGGAACGGCTTGATAAGAAGGCTGTTGCAATATGCATTTCTGCTCAAAGCATTTGCAATCACATTCGCCTTGCCAAGAGTGTATTCGATGCTGGGATCATACTCTTGGATCATTTCAACCCAACGAGTCTGGCGGAGGTTCAGATTCGGCTGTGTGAAGATGTACTTCAAGCTCTTGTGATCGGTGAAGATGTCGACTTTTCTGCCCAACAACAGATGTCTCCACATAATCAAAGCATGTACCACAGCTGCTAGCTCGAGATCATGTGTTGGGTAGTTCTTCTCACTTGGCTTGAGCTGACGAGAAGTGTACGCCACAATTCTCTTGTCTTGCATAAGCACACCACCAAGTCCTTGAAGAGAAGCATCACAGAATACTTCATAGGGCTTGGACTCATCTGGAGGAGTAAGAACTGGAGCAGAGACGAGCTTTTCTTTGAGAGTTTTGAATGCCACTTCACAATCTGGAGACCAAAAGTATTTGACATTCTTCTGCAGCAAGTTGGAGAGATGCTTGGCAATCTTGGAGAAGTTCTCAACGAACCTTCTGCAATAGCTGGCAAGACCCTTAAAACTTCGGAGTTGCTTGACGTTATGAAGAGCTTCCCAGTTGACAATTGCTTCAACTTTCTCGGGGTTTACCGCAATACCGTCAGCGGATATGATATGGCCCAGGTACAAAACCTTATCGAGCCAAAATTCGCACTTGGAGAACTTGGCATAAAACTTATGCTCACGGAGTCGATCAAGAACCAGACGTAAGTGCTTTTCGTGATCTTCTTCATTCTTGGAAAATACCAGAATATCATCCAGATACACAAGCACAAACTCGCCGGTGTAGGGGTTGAAGATGTAGTGCATCATTCTCGAGAAGGTAGGAGGAGCATTGGCGAGACCAAAGGACATGACGGTATACTCGTATGAGCCGTAGCTCGTTTTGAAAGCAGTCTTGGGAATGTCTTGCTCGCGAATGCGAATTTGGTGATAGCCCATTCGGAGGTCGAGCTTAGAGAACACTTTAGCTCCCTTGAGCTGCTCGAATAGTTCGTTGATGTTGGGGAGCGGATACTTGTTCTTTATTGTCTTCTTGTTCAATGGCCGGTAATCGACGCAGAGGCGCTCCGTGCCATCTTTCTTCTTGACAAATAAGACACCACAGCCCCAAGGCGACGTACTAGGCCTGATGAGACCCATACGCTCCTGTTCATCAAGCTGCTTCTTCAATTCCTTCAATTCTTTAGGAGAGAGCTTGTACGGACGCCGGCATGCTGGCTCAGTACCCGGCTCGAGTTCAATGACAAATTCCACCTGACGGTTTGGAGGCATGCCTGGAAGTTCTTCAAGAAAGACGTCTTGGTATTCGTTTACCACCGGAATTTGAGATATGGCATTAATTTCGCCCTTATCATTGAGAGAGAAAAGCCTGATAGTGTTATCCCTGGAGGCAAAGATAATCACATCTTCATCAGGATGAGTCATCTTGACTTCCTTCTGTGCACAATCAATGTGAGCATCATGTTGAGAAAGCCAATCCATCCCGAGGATGAGGTCAATGTCAGAATTGCCAAGAACCACCGGTTTAGCCAGAAAGCGATAATCACCCATGCGAATAGAAACATCCGGAGCAAATATATTAGAAGTCATACGTCTCCCCGGAGAAATGACTTGCAACTTCTAAGGCAGACTTTGGACGTCAACATTATACTTGGATGCGAATGGTTGAGACATGAAAGAACATGAAGCACCCGAATAAAACAACACTTTAGCTGGAAAAGAGTTAACTGAGAG
Organism: Secale cereale; assembly: GCA_902687465.1. Classification (NCBI taxonomy): domain Eukaryota; kingdom Viridiplantae; phylum Streptophyta; class Magnoliopsida; order Poales; family Poaceae; genus Secale; species Secale cereale. Next base: position 318,137,963 of record LR738714.1, read on the forward strand.
GTTACCCAAAATCACATCAGAAGAATTCTCCGCTTGCGCTGCATTCATCAGATTGACCCTTGCTTGCTTGGGATTATGCTTGACAATAGCTGAACTCACAGGTGGAGGAGGTGGAAGACGCTTCGGGTTCGGGCATCTGTTAGCATAATGACCCTTCTGGCCACACTTGTTGCACACCACTTCTGAGAGAGGACGGAAATGAGAACCACTTGACTTGGAACCTTGAGACTGAAACTGATTCCTCGACTGGTTGCTCGGGTTGGGTGGGTGGGAGAAACCACGACCACTAGAGTTCTTGTTGCTGTTGGAGTTGTTGTAGGGAGCTCGAATCACTGGAGGAGGAGGAAGCCAAAAAAATTGTTGCTTCGAGACCATCTGAGAAGATGAGGAGGAGTGAACGGCATCTCGAATCCTTTTTTTAGAAGCCTCCATCTTGAGCTGGGCTGCCTCTTGTTTCAAAGCCATGTTATAGAATTTGTCGAACTCATCGGGCTCGAACAAGGTGAGAGCAAGTTGAAGTTCATCTTTGAGACCTCCTCGGAATTGATAGATCTTGCTCTTGGCATCTGGTATGTCTTGCTTAGCATAGCGGGCGAGGTTTTGGAACTTGACATTATACTGGTAGACAGTCATAGAGCCCTGCTTCAGGTTGCGGAATTGCTCACGCATACCCTCGATGACACTTGTTGGAATGTGGTGAGAGCGAAAGTCCTTGCAGAAATCCTCCCAAGAGATCACACGACCTGGCCTGGAGTCTTTGTACTGCTGCCACCAGTCAGCTGCTTGGTCTTTGAGTTGGAAGGCTGCAAACTTCACATAATCCTCTTCTCTTACGTTACTGCACTCAAAATGCTTCTTGATATCGGTGATCCAATCTTCAGCATCAAGAGGGTCGACACAGTAACTGAAAGCTTTTGGATTATTGGCCAAGAACTGGTTGAGAGTAGCATGGTGCTGTTGGTTGAAGAAGTTGCCTTGATTCCCTGGAACACCCTGATTAGCTTGATTAGCTTGCATCTGCTGCATCATCTGCATCAACTGGGTGTTCTGATTTGTAGTCTGCATAATCGCTCTCCAAGCCTCAGATAGAGGAGGAGGGGAAGGAGGACGATCTGGGACCTCTTCACCCTCTGGGTTAGCGTTGGGAACCCGTTTCGGAGCCATCCTGAAAGAGATGACCACGAATCAGCAATTGATTGAAAGAAGATAAAGCTGAATCAATAGAATGAATTGCAACATAGTCTTCACAAGAATCATTCGAACAAGAGGAACGAATGAAATTCTCAGTTAAATGATAACAACAATCTTCACGAGAAGCCACATAGGGGACAAAAGGTAAATAAGAAAAACACAAGGTACGGACAGAAACAAACACAAGATAGGAGCTTCGTTCTAACATCTTTGTGCTGAAAGCTTATGAACGCGTTACGAAAGGGTTTTGCAATCCCCGGATCAGCATAGCCAAGGACCCTTTAAGATGCAACTCCCGATCGGAACATCGGTCATAATCCACTTCACTCAATGTAGAACCCCGAACTCACTAACCTGCATTCGTTGGAAGAATGCCTACGATCTACTGGATAAACCCACCTATGAATTTCCGAAAGTTTCCAGTTATACAATCAGGTGTTGGGGATACAGGGGAAGCACCGCGCAATCAACTCTAAACCTACATCCAGCTGTATCCATCCTTCAACACATAACCAGTCTTTCTCGGAAACTGTCTACCTCGGACCTTCGAAAAGCATCCACTATAACAAGCTATGGCAATACTCCCGAACTACCTCCCCAATACTGGGTGATGTCGGGGTTATCTTGCCACTAACCGTATAGGAGAGATTTTCGATGTCGGCCGTCTTAAGTATTTAGTACTGCCGCGATATGCTTGTGACGACAATACCCCGAAGCTCAACTCCCCGGGACACTGCCACAACCCCTAATGTCAGGAGGCATCGAGAACAATATTCTCGTCACAAGAACATCGAAACAATCCGAGAATACTCGCGAGATTCCTAAAAACAATTGGTGCAGTTTTTGAAAGTAGAAGAGGCAAGAGTAGACGTCAGGAGTCCTCACCAGAGAGAAAAGGGATGAGAAGCAAAGAAATCCTACTCTCCGATATAAATATAGGACTCAAAATATTTTCAGTGTGTGCCTAGACTCGACCGCCAACGATTCGATCAAACAGTGGGGGCTCCTAGGTCGGAGAAGGCTCTGAATACCAACTTGTAATGCCCAGGATGGGACTATATCTCCTACGTGTCGAGGCACGACTTAGAGACATAACCCCATGCTGGAATGATCGCAAGTTGGTATCTTTGCACAACTCATGTAAAAGATGGGGATGGAAAACATAAAATAGTTGGCTTACAATCGCCACGTCACACAAATACAATACATGTCCAAATCATCATTCAATAAAACATCACAGCCCTTCTAAGGATAAAATCCAAATGACAAGATACCAAACATAATTTTAGTCCACAGGTCAGATCGAATCCTAGTAGAAGTCACCACTACTGATCATCAGGATAACGAACATAGTATCGACTACGCTCCTCGTCGTACTCCCAGTCTAGCTCGGTGCCATCACCTGGATAGCTCACCATCGGACCTGCATCTGGTGTGGTGAAGTAACTGTGAGCCACAGAGGACTCAGCAATCCCGTTCCCGGGTAACACGACTATTTAAGCCATTGGGAGAGGGTAAGGCTGAAGAAAAGAACAAGTGTTTGCAGCAGCAACTAGCACTAGCTTACGTGAATGAGAGCAAGAAGTGAAGGCGCCTCGGTCGAGAGATGATCACTAAGTGATCCTAAACTAAACAAGTCAAACATAACCCCACCGTGTTCATCTCCCGAAACCCCTTTCGGAAAATGACAGTCACGGTACTCACGCTGGTAGTGTATTGGAACATGGTGTCAAGTTTTCTACAACCGGATATTAACAAGCTCCCATCTGCCACATAACCGCGGGCACGGCTTTCGGAAGTTCATAACCCTGCAGGGGTGTTCCAACTTGGCCCATGACAAGCCCACGATCTGCGGAGTCGCAGCTCCAAAGGTGGGAAGACCCGAGTATTCTCGGAATCTCGTGCTCAAGATACTCCGAACTAAGGTAAGGCTAATCCAGCAAATCCTCCCGGCGTGTCGACACCCTGATGGTAGCCGCGCGTATCTAGTCTCAGGACACGACCGGATGGGTGAAGCTACGGGTTTATATCAATCCTCGAGTTCCCTCGTGGTGACCCCGCAGGCTCCCCATTTCGGACCAACACTCATGTGGAGCACTGGCCCGGGGTTGTTGATTAAGAACTCGGGTTTGCAAGACCCTATGCAAGTTTTATTAGTTATTAGGCGAATAGTACCAATGTTGGGACTTGCTGGAAAAGACTTAGCACTTAGCGGTTTATCAAGGGGGTCCCATAAACCCCAACCGTGTGAGGAATGCATAATCAAGGAACATAACACCGGTTTAAACGGTTCCTAGCGGCATGAGTGGAACAAATCACCAAGCAAAAGGCTTAGCCTTCCACCCATTGCCAATATATAGATGATTTCATTTTAAGCATTTATATAGTGTGATATAACCCAACAAACTTCAACATGAAGCAAGCATCTTCAATCTTCACCTGCAACTAGTAATGCTATAAGAGGGGCTGAGCGAAGCCTACGTATAGCCAATCAATGGTTTGCATAGGTAGGGTGGTTAGACATGATCATGGTTACAAGTAGGAGGCTGACATGAAAGACATGGGCATCGAGGCAAAACTATAGATCGATACTCTAGCAATAGGCAAAGATAGTAATGTTATCGGGGTTCGGTCATCTTGCCTGAAGAGTAGTCGTTCGGATCGTAAGAGGGGTCCTCGTGCTCAACCTCGGTAGTAACCTCATGCTCGTACTCGTACTCGGTCTCAGCTTCCGGCTCTAAACAATACAATCACACAAGGCACGAATCAACAAGATGCAATGCGCACACCAAAATGATGGATGCATGATGGATGCACTATGAGAGCACACGGAGCACGGAAAATAAGCATTCAAGAAAAAGCTTCATAACAAGATAACAATAGGATATTATGAATCTACACAGAAAATCAATCAAGTTTCATATAAGACTCGCTGAAAACGGAGCTATGGGCTAAAAGTTATGCCCGAAACAAGAAATATGCACAAGCTGAAATTACAGCCACAGAGCAACTTTGGAGCACTAGATAAATAAGCTACAGCACTCAAACATCATGGCAAAGAGCATGAACATAAACTAGACATATCCTACAGCAAATAAGTCCATTGGTGCACCCCCAAAGGAGCCACGGATCAATAGCAACAAGCTTGGACATATTGAACTTGACAACAAAATCCTGACAGCAGTAATTTATTGCAACTTTGGAGCAAAAGTTAAATATGCTACAACCACTCAAATAAGCATGTGAGAGCATGAACGGATAGCCAACAATATGTACAGCAAGGAACCATCAAGAGTCACCCCAAAACTATCATGGTTTGTCCTAGAACAGCAAGCAAACATGGCATCTGAGAATTACAGATTCCAGACTTAGTGAAATTTCACTAAGTGTTAAAACAGCAGTTTCATCATGGCATCTTTGAGAGCAAGTTTAAGGCACCTCAAAACTAAACATGGCAAGTGGTAAGCACCACATCAAAGTACACATGATGGTGATTCCAAAACACCTAAGCATGCATCATGGAGATAAACACAACGATAGCAATGAGCTCAACAAGATGGCATCTCATAACAAGTTAAACAACTAAACAGCCACATGGCACTTTGCAACGAAGATAAACATGGCAAGAATAATTCTATCATGCATACCTAAGCATTCAACATGTAGATTATGGCAAGACGAACACGTGGACATGTCATTTGCATCATTCGGATAAACGAGCTAAAAGATATCACTATGCAAAGATGGCATAAAAACAACACATAGCAGCAGTTTATAACGGGGTGCACTCTTGCAACAGAAAAATAAGCATCTAGATGGTCTCACACATGCATGGCACAATGAAATGAAACATAGTGCAAGTCACCACGAACGTTTGGACATGTCATTTGCGCAAAACGGACCACCACACAAAAAGTTATCACAGTTCTAATATTGCATCAGAGAAGGAAAAACTGGGACTTAGGGATTGAAATCAACCTAGATCTGAAAACACACGGGCCTCGGGCGGAGAGGCGGCCCGGGATCTGCACGGCTGGATCTGGCGGCCCGCGATGCGGCTCGGCTGGGCCCGGCGGCGCTGAGTGGGCCGAAGGGAGGCGGCGGCCTGCGGCTGGAGGGAGGAACTGGCGCGGCCTCCGACTCGGGCCTCTGGGGCGATCGGCGCGGAGTAGAGAAGGCGGCCCAGCGAGGCGCTGCGGGGAGGAGCGGCCTGCTCGGGCAGTGGTGGAGGGGATCTGCGGCCCAGCGGCGGTCGGCCTGGAGGCGGAGTGGCGGGTCGGCCCGCGGGTGGTGCGGCCTGGAGGCGAGGGCGATCTGCGGAAGGGGGAGGCCTTGGGCCGATGCGGGAGAGAGGCCGATGCGGCGGCTGATGCGGTGGAGGCCTCGCTGAAGAGGATCGGGGGTCGGCGGCTGGGGCGTTGACCGGATCGCTAGATCGAGATCAATCCCAGCGCGCGGCGGCGCGCTCGATGGCTGCAGCGCTGGGCTTCCTTCGAGGAGATCGGCGGGCGACGCCGAAGGAGATCCCGTCGGCGGGGTCAGCTGCGGGAGGGCCCGCAGCGGTGAGGGGATGCGGGGTGAGGAGAGGGCGTCGGAGTGAGGTGAGGTGAGGTGTCTCCGGCGAGGTGGAGGAACTCCGACGAACTTCCGGCGAAACTCCGGCGAGGTGGAGGTGGCTGGAGGAAGGAGAAGGTGGGGGCTAGGGTTTCCTTAATTTGGGGCAAAATTTGGGGGAGTGGACAAATATATAGGCACAAGAAGCTAGGGTTGTCCAATTAGGGTGTGGTTTTCGGCCACACGATCAGATTTGGATGGCCTAGATGAAGGGAATGGTTAGGAGTGGTTTGGTGGGCTGTTGGAGGGGTGTCTTGGGCCTCAAAGTGGAGGCACTTTGAGCCCACGAGAATAACTGTTGGGGTAGCAAACGGACTCCAAACGCGACGAGATTTGACAGGCGGGTTACACAAACCAAAACAACTACACACGACAAGCCTCGCGTCAAACCGGTAACGTTACACGGCCAAACACCAAAGTAGGCCTACGGGAAGCCACAGACACGTGAGGGAGCTCCGAAACGCGAAACGGACAACGGGAAGGAACGCGTGAAACCGGATGCAAACAACAACACAAATGCAATGCGATGCACATGACTATATGATATGAATGAATGCCACACACGCACACAACAAAACGACGAAAACCCGAAAGACAAAGAACCCGGAATGGAATAGATGAAGCCGAAGATATATTAGATGCCCAAAAGGGAAAGTATTACATCCGGGGCATTACATAGGGCTTGCGTGCACTAGCGGAGGAAACAAAACTATACTTATTTAAAAATGTTCATCATGTATTAAAAATTAGTGTGGTAAATTCTATCATCGTTCATTTGAAAAATGTCCATGTAGTTTCAAAGCATCGTTCACACAATTTTCATATATGTTCATATATTTTGAAAAACTTCTCGTGAGTTTTGAAAATCGTTGTGTATTTTAAAGTAACAAAATAAAAAGAAAGTAAAAGAAGCAAAAAGGTGAAAAGGGAGAGAAAGGAAAAAGGCCGAGCCACTAGAAAAAATAGAAAATAAAGTGTTTGAATTCAATATTAAACACAACTCATAGTACAATAAAAAATATGCCTCATATGAAAAAAAATGTTCATCACATATTAAAAAACGTTTGGCATACACTTAGAAAATGTTTATCATATATTTGAAAAATGTTTCTGGTACATTTATTCATTGTTTACTGTGTGGGGAGTGAATCTAACATGAAGTAAGGCAGTCACCTAAGCTACAATGTCCTAACTTCCCTCCTTCACATCCATATGATTAAGGCTAAAATGATAATTTGTAAATTAAAAATCAACTTTATACATTTACAAAAATTGCATTCAAACAAAATTATGATGCAATAAAATTAATTTTAAATTTATTTATAACAATAGTAACTGTGTACACAGTGTTCGTTACGGTACCCATGACTTCAATAGATAAATACAGTGTTCATTACGGTACCCGTTGTTAGGAATAAGCAACTTGTATTCCCATGAGGCCATAGGCCGATATATATACATGTACAGGTGTGGAACATAAGCAGGAAACCCCTTATACATCGGGATAAATACAAAGGGGTACATGACTTATATTATAACTATAACTCTAACACCCCCCCCCCCTCAAACTCATGGTGGAGGAACAACATTGAGTTTGGAGAGATAAAAGCCATGTTGTGCTCTAGTCTGGGTCTTCGTCAGAAAATCTGCCAACTGTAACTCGGAAGGCACATACTGAAGAGCAATAACTTGATCCTGCACACCAGCGCGCACATAGAAAGCATCAACACCAATATGCTTGGTGAGCTCATGCTTCAAAGGATCGCGCGCAATGCTAATAGCACCTGTACTGTCAGATAAGAGCAGAGTCGGTATAGTGACAGAAACCCCAAAATCCTGAAGTAACCACCGTAACCAAGTCACCTCTGCCGTCAAAAGAGCCATTGCTCGCAACTCAGCCTCGGCACTCGAACGGCAAACTGCAATCTGTTTCTTCGTCTTCCAGGCAATGAGAGAACCACCAAGAAAAACACAATAAGCAGAAAGTGAACGGCGATCTGAAGGATCACTAGCCCACGTAGCATCCGAATAGGCCTGAAGTTGTAAAGAACTGGAGCAAGGAAAGAATAGACGGTGAGAGATCGTGCCCCGAAGATATCGAAGAACACAAAGGAGATGACTATAGTGAACTGATATGGGAGCAGAGACGAACTGACTCAGAATATGAACCGGATAAGAGATGTCCGGACGAGTGACAGCTAGATAGACAAGACTGCCAACAAGATGACGATAACGCGTCGGGTCAGGGAGAGGATCACCATCAGTAGCACGGAGGTGAATATTGAGGTCCATAGGAGTCTGAACAATGCGCTCGTCAGTAAGAGCAGCACGAGCAAGAAGATCCTGGATATACTTTTCCTGGGATACAAAAAAGGCATCAGAGGTAGAAGAGACTTCAATCCCAAGAAAGTAGCGAAGAGGTCAAAGATTAGACATAAGAAACTGCTCACTAAGACGGGCCTTTACAAAGGCACTATACTCAGGGTCATCCCCAGTGATGATCATGTCATCAACATAGAGAAGAAGAAGAGTCCGACCACAAGGAGAAAGGTGAATAAACAAGGCTGGATCATGAGCACTTGCTGAAAAACCACTGGCAGTGATCACAGAGGCAAAACGCTCAAACCAGGCGTGGGGGCTTGCTTAAGGCCATAGAGAGAGCGACGAAGATGGCATACCATGCCATCAGGAACAGAATACCCAGGTGGTGGCTGCATGTACACCTCCTCACGCAGCTCACCATTAAGAAAGGCATTCTTAACATCAAGCTGAGATATAGACCAGTGGCGTGCAGAGGCAATGGCAAGAAGTGTACGAACAGTGGTCATATGGGCCACATGAGCAAAAGTCTCGTCATAATCACGACCATGCTCCTGCTGAAAACCACGAGCCACAAGACGAGCTTTGTGACGCTCAAGAAAACCATCGGAGCGAGTCTTAACCTTGTAGACCCACTTACAAGTGATCGGACGGACTCCGGGAGGAAGAGAAACAAGATCCCAGGTACCAGTGCGTTCAAGAGCAGCAATCTCCTCTGCCATCGCAAACTGCCATTCAGGATAAACAACAGCCTGACGGTAAGAAGTCGGCTCAAGAACAGCAGCACCAGCGGTGGGAAATCCAAAGCGATCAACACGCAGACGAGGACGAGAACGCAAGCCATAAGTAGGCTGAGAGGAAGATGACGACTCATCCACAGAGGCATCCACAGGTCGTGAACGACGAGTGTAATGCTGAGGAAAAGATGGAACAATGGAAGGAGGAATCGCCAAGGTAGAATCGGGGGGTGGCGACGAAGAAGTCACCGGAGATGAAGGTGTAGAATCCGGTGACATGCTAGGCGAGGAGACCGGGGAGGATGGTGGCTGCAAATCAACTAGAGGTGGAGAAGCAGAGGGAGTGGAACGAATAGGCACAGGTGATACGTCCAAAACGTATCTATAATTTCTGCTTGCTCCATGCCTCTTTTGTGTGATATTGCTATGATATTTATGCACTTCCATACACTTTTGATCATATTTGGACTAACCTATTAACTCAGTGCACCCCAGTGCCAGTTTCTGTTTTCTGCTGTTTTTGTATTTCAGGTTTTCCCATTACGTAAATTGCCAGAAAAATCCCAGAAAAAATATTAAAAAAACAGCGTTCCGGAAGCTTCCATGCGGCCAAAGTAGGGCCAGAGGGGGGCCACCAGGGCTCCAGGCGACCAGAGGGGGCGGCCCCCCTCCTGGCCGCGCCGCCAGGGCGCCTGGGCCCCCCTGGCCTCTTATGACGCCCCCCTTTGGCATATATTTACACCGCGTCCCGAAACCCTCGAGGACGGAACCCTTTTTCGCGATCTCATCTCTGTTCCGCCGCCGCCGCGCTTCCAAGATCGGGAGCACCAGGAGAACTCTTCCCGGCACCCTGTCGGAGGGGAGGATCACCACCGGGAGCTTCTCCACCACCATGGACGCCTGCCGGATGAGTTGTGAGTAGTCTCCCTTGGACCATGGGTCCATGACCAGTAGCTATGTGATGTTCTCCTCCCCTCTTTGTTCTTCACCGATTAGACCTCGTGAGCTGCCCTACATGATCGAGGCATATATGTAATCCTTATGCTGTTGCTATGATGAGTTTGCTGGGATCCGATGGATTATGAGATTATATTCAGATTGTGTGTGAGTAATATATTTGATTTACCTCTTTTATATTTATGTTCTTGAGTAATTCTTGCATGTTCTCCGTTGCTGTTTATTGCTTTGGCCAAGTAGTAGGTAGTAACTCCAAGAGGGAACGTTATGCTTGATTGTGGGTTCATGCCCCTCGATGACTAGCTTGAGTGACAGAAACATGAGTCTAGGGGATGTGCTGTTGCCACAAGGGGGAAAACAACGGTGCTTGTACTTGCGGGTGCAAGGATTGTTTACTTTACGCAAAGTTCTTTTAATGCAGTTGTCTGTTGCTTTGAGTTTACACTATGGGTGGGACTCGCAACTTAATACCAGCGAGATGTTCTGGATATATATCTCAAGGTGGATGATTAGTAGTAGATGCAGATGGATTTCGGTCTACTTGCCTTGGCGTACCGCACATGCTTTTGAGCCTCTACCTTTCTTGCAGCATAGTTAGCATTGGTTTGCGCACGTAATCCTGTCAATTGCCCAGCTGTAATTCGTTTACCTCGCTTAGCTGTTTTATCGTCTTTTGGGAGAGAGACATCACTAGTGAACATCATGGGACCCCGGTCCATATTACCATCACTGATCACACCCGCTATTTACTTCCTGTTCTTACTTACTAGTTGCAGTCATACCTATCACTATTATCTCTTGTGTTTGATCCTTTGTAAACGACAAGGCCGGAGGGATTGACAACCTCTCTGTACTCGTTGGGGGCAAAGTTATTTGTATCTGTGTGCAGGTCCTGTCAATCGCTAAGTTGCGCCGCTAGCAGTTGACACCTTCTTGTTGACCCTCGGAGTCTCAGGGGATTCGATCCTTGGTATCTTTGCCAAGGGAAAACTACCGCTACACTACATCTCAAACCTTCCACTTGGGGTAACCAACGAGGGGCGAGAAGCCATCAACAGGCTCGACGGGGGTGATAGGTGAGTCAGGAAAAGTGAGGAAAGAGATATCATGCACTGATAAAGTCAAGGAAGATGGGCATGGGTAGAAGGGGCGAGACTCATCAAAAGTCACGTCTCGAGAGATACGCATCCGACAACCGATAGGATCCCAACAACGATAGCCCTTATGCTCATCACTGTAGCCTAAGAAGACACACTCAACAGACTGAGCGGTCAGTTTGGTGCGTTCGCGAGGGGCAAGAAGAACATAGCAAACACAACCAAACAAGCGAAGCATCGAATAATCGGGAGAACGATCAAAAAGTCGCTCGAAAGGAACACCGCCCTATAGAGCAGCGGAAGGCTGTATATTGATAAGATAGGTGGAGGTGAAGACGGCCTCAGCCCAAAAATGAGGCGGGAGGAAGCAGCAATCATCAATGCACGAGCCGTCTCAAGAAGATGTCGATGCTTTCGCTCAGCCACACCATTCTGAGCATGAGCACCAGGACAAGAGAATTGAGAGAGAGTTCCTTGCTCAGCAAGAACACCACCCAACATCTTAGAGATATACTCGCCAGCGGAGTCAGCACGAAAAACACGAATGGGTGAAGAGAACTGAGTATGAACCATGGCAGCAAAACGCTTATAAATAGACAACACCTCACTACGAGAAGTCGTGAAATAAAGCCATGTGTAACGAGAGAAATCATCTATGAACATAATATAGTATTTATGACCACCTTTCAAAGCGAAAGGAGCCGGACCCCATACATCAGAATGGACTAAATCGAAAGGACGCTTAGACACTGACTCACTATGTGAATATGGTAACTGAATTTGCTTGTCAAAACGACAACCCTGACACTCTAAAGAGACATCTCCTGAGACAGACCCCGGAAGACCTCGACGAACTAAAGACGACAACCGAGAACCACACAGATGACCAAGTCGATGATGCCACTGCTGGAAGGAACCAGTAACGGAGGCGACAAAAGCGGAAGAACTGGCAATGGTGGTGGCAGCGGAAGGAACATGAAGCCAGTCCAACTCCCAAAGACCCTGAGAATCACGGCGGCGAGGGCCAGCCCCAACCAGAGTGTGCGTGCGACGGTCCTGGACAGAACAAGAGTCAGCATCAAGGATGACGCGACAACCAGAATTAGTAAGTTGACCAACAGAAAACAGATTCATGGTAAGTCGAGGAACATGAGCAACATCAGGAACAGAATAAGGAGTGGAAAGATTGCCTCTACTAGCAACAGAAAGTGGAGTACCGTCAGCAGTGAAGACATGAACAGGAGAATCCAGCAATCGAAGAGATGACAAAGTGGAAGAATGAGAAGACATATGAAAAGAAGCTCCAGAATCCAGAACCCATGGGGATGTACCTGACTGTGTAGAGGGCGGTTGCTCAGGGCGGGAAGCATCAGTCACAGAACCAACAGTACCCGTCGAGGAAGAACCTGAAGCCACGAGTAGACGCTTAAGTCTTAGAATATCCTGCTCAGTCAAAGCAATGGCTGAAGCTGTCGAGGTAGATGACGAAGTCCCTGAAGATGATGATCGCGCCTTGCGCAGGTGTTTCCTCTTCGTGTAGCACTGTCACTCAATATGACCATCATTGTTGCAGTAGTCGCAATGTGGACGGGGGCGACCTGAGCCTCCAGAAGGAGTGGGCAAGAGTGGCGGAGCACTCGAGCGAGAAGGGGTCGGTGCAGCAGGTGGCGTGGAAGAAGACCGAGTAGCGAGCACAGAGGGAACCTCCAGCAAACCAGCACCACGTAAGTGAGTCTCCTCAGCACGAATCTCAGAAAGAGCCTCCATGAGAGAAATACATCCACGAGCAAACAACTGAGCACGGCGGGACTCAAACTCCTTACGAAGCCAAGACAGGAACTCGTAGACGCGATGAAACTCCAAATTGGCCTGGATAGCCTGGCAACAGGGACAAGTACGACAACCAGCACTCCAGAGAGAATCAAGCTGGCGCGAGATAGCAGAACTCTGTGCATAGAAGTCATCAACAGTAGAGTCACCCTGCTGAAGAGCATGCTCCTAACGGACCCCAGAAAGGTATAGGGCATCACCAGAGGGCTCATAGCGCTGACGAAGATGGGTCCACATCTCAAAGACAGTAGGAAGACCTAGAAACTCATAAGCAAACTGAGGCAGAACACTAGCAGTGAGAATAGCTGCAGCACGAGCATCATCATCAAGCCACTGGGTGTAAACAGACAGAGCACCATGATACGTCTGAAGAGCCTCCTCATAAGCCAAAACCCTCTCATCATAAGCACGATCAGTAGCCGCATCATCAAGCTTAGCCGCATCCTTGGTGGCCTGTTTAGCATCCGTAGGAAGAACTAGTGGAGTCGGCAGAGTAGGGGCAACCGGAGGAACCGGACGTGGCGGACAGCAGACCTCGCTAGAAAGAACACCCCAGAGACGGATGCCACGCATGTGAATGCGCATGAAGCCAGTAAACTCAGTGTAGTTAGTACCATCAAAGATCACCGGACAGCGAGGGACAGCAACATAGCCCGATGCAGCAGACAATTTTTTTTAATCCGAAATCAGTAGAATCGGGAACGGAATCGGGGAGTGGCAGGCAGTCGATCTGAAGAACCGCAGGGGCCCGGCTGGAGAGGAGATCGGGGCCGACTGGAGAGGAGAACGGGGCCGGCAGGTGGAGTTCTTTAAGCGGGAGCGACGGGAGAGGAGATCGGGGGCAGGTGGAGTCCTTCGATCAGGAGAGGAGATCGAGCGGGGGGCCCCTGCGGGACGAGCCCCCTGCTTCGATCGAGCGGGAGCGGCGGGAGAGGAGATCGGGGGCGCCTGCGGGACGAGCCCCCCACTTCGATCGAGCGGGACCGAGAGGAGATCGATCGGGATGTAGAGACGGATCAAATGCACGAGTTGTAGCGTGCAAAAAAATTGACCTAGCTCTAATACCATGTTAGGAATAAGCAACTTGTATTCTCATGAGGCCATAGGCCGATATATATACATGTACAGGTGTGGAACATATGCAGTGTTAGAATATAATTTGGGTTTAAAGATAGAGATAAGGAGTAGATCGACTAGGTTTAAACCATGCATTACGTATCTTGTACTCCAAGTCTCTACCCCCCGTGTATTCTATATATACCCCATATGAGGGTCAGATCAATACAACACATCAACACAAATATTCTAGGCATCCAATACTTTCACATGGTATTAGAGCGGTTTGTCCAACGACGCCGATCCTAGGACCTTCCACCACCTCTGCAGCACGCCGCCCCCGGGGAGATTAATCTCCTCTCCCCGGGGGCACGGCACCCAATTGTTTCGTAGATTAGATTAGAATGAATTCTTCAAAGTTCGAATTTCCAGTAGATTAGTTTCCTTTTGCCACAAATAAATCCCATGATCCAGAAGATCTGATGAAATCAGCGCAGAAATAGCAGCAGGGAAATCGAGTACTCCATCGACTCTCCGGCGGCCACGTGCGGCATCAGCCTTCAGACGACGCGCCCAGAGAGACAATCCGGCACGACGGTCAGGTCGCGCGATCCAGAAGGCATCCGGCTTCTACAGCTGCACGGTGCGACTCAAGGCGGTGCTCTCCCTCGGCAGCCGGCACCAACATGCAGGTCATCCATGGCGCCTTCCCGACTGTGATCTCGCACATGCTTCAAACCAGTCGAAGCAGCAACACAGATCGCCCTCGTCGGCCGAACGACAACGGCGCCACACGCATCCTCGCCCCGCAAGGCGGAGTCGTAGGGCCCGATGCAAGCATGCGACGGAGATGACACCATGTACCACCGACGCATCTGCATGCCCTCGTACAAGACAGAAACAAAAGCCCACGTGCTTGCATGTGCATGTGCTACGTCAAGCCTGCGATCGGATGGATTTGGCCATCGAAACTCCATCAACGCCGTTGCTTCAACTCCTCTGCTACAAGGCCGACGACGCGACCTTCGACCTAGCGATTCCGATGGTTGTATGCAGCCGGCGCTATACGTGCGGGGGCACGGGAGGGCGAATTTCCGCGCGCACCGCATCGACCCCACCGCGAAGCAGGGCTGCGCATCGATGGTCTTCTGCACCAGAGCTTCTTCAGCTATTCTCCATCGAGCTTCATCAGGATCCGGCTCTACTCGTCTCCAGCTTTATCGACCTGCGCTGCATCGACAACCTCGTCACGGGCCACAGCCACGGCCAGATGCCACTGCACCGATTCAGCGATCGACATCTACACCACCGATCGACACCTCTGCATTGATTCTATGCCACTTCATCGACCTGTACGACTAGCCCGGCTACAAGAGCCAACATACTTCATCGACCACACCTACGAGAAGCGATCTTCACATGCACTGTTCACACGCCAGGCCGGTGTGAAACGAGATGCAATCTTCATCGACTTCTCCGGCACGACACGGCATCGACACCCCGTCGCCACGAGGGACGCCTCCAAGCGACACATCATCGTCGACACGCCGCTGTACGCCATCGCCGACACTACATCGTCAAGGTCTTCATCAACGTGGTCTTCACCAACATCTTCTTCAACACACCGCCGCTGCCTTGTCCACAAGATGGACATCTAGCGTCCTCTGACAGACTTTTCTGCAAGACGCGACCACGATGACGGCATCGACCGCGTCATCCACGACAGCATGACTGCATCGACACGGCTTCACTTCAGTGACGACCCTACACGGCCACACGGTTCTGGCAAAATCGATGTGTGCTCGATGGGCTTCCTCCGGTCTTGGCAAAACCGGCGGACTCGTCGCCGACAGCACCCTCTGACATTCGCAAGGTGCATTGTCCACGTCTGCAGCTCCGTCATAGCGCTTTTTTTTTTGCGCCTCCGGCTTTGTGCGGCTTCATCATCCACGACGACTACACCATCGACCACGACTGCATCGACAATGGCTACATCAACGTGATCGGCTACCTCTACATCGACATACAGGGCTACGTCTACAACAACTAATCGGCAACAACTCCAGTCAACAGCGTCCGAGTCGTCACTAGCGTCCACGCCTCTCCCGCCGTGACTGCGGGAGGGAATAGAGGAGAGACAAGGAAGGCACCGGAAGGGGACGCAGTCACCGCCCAAGGTGTCGACCAATCAGAGGTGATGACGGAGAAGCGGAGAAGACGACGCAAGCACGATACTTCAAATCCAGTCGCAATCGTCTGTTTCACTCCCGCTATGACTGAGGGGGGTTGTTAGAATATAATTTGGGTTTAAAGATAGAGATAAGGAGTAGATCGACTAGGTTTAAACCATGTATTACTTATCTTGTACTCCAAGTCTCTACCCCCGTGTATTCTATATATACCCCATATGAGGGTTAGATCAATACAACACATCAACGCAAATATTCTAGGCATCCAATATTTTCACATGCAGGAAACCCCTTATACAACGAGATAAATACAAAGGGGTACATGACTTATATTATAACTCTAACACCCGTGACTTTCCTTCTTTGTTCACACTAGTTTGCATTGTAGCTTAGATGACTTTCCTCTTTTATGTTAGAGGATCCACTTCCGAGCGTATGCACATATGTAAAGCGCTTGCGTCTATACTGTGTTAAAATAATATGTTTGTCTATTTTTAAGAGAGTTCGCGCTTAGGCATGAAGGTCCCTGCAGCTACAGGCCGGCCCAGTTGGATTCATCAGACAGAAGTAACAAAACACCCCCGAGACACCGTTCAAAGCACTCGCTGTTTGTAACACTCTCTCTGAAATATGAATCAAGTGTGGGTAATCAACCAACCATGAGCTCAGGCAAACAAGAACAATAAAACAAATTCATGCAGGACCTAGTGCTAAGCACCATCGCTACTCTATAACTATATATACCTCTTTCATTCCTCACCTCACTCTCATGATACAATTACTACTACCTCGGTTCGGACTTACCTGTCGCTGAAATGAGTGTATCTAGACGCGTTTCAGTGTGTACATTGACTCATTTCAGTGACAGTTAATTCTGAACAGAGTGAGCACAAGCCATGAACTTAACCTGCAATAGAACAGATATATAAAATGCTCTACAGGGAAAATGCGTTCAGAATTTACAGCAGAGAAGCCCCTTCCTCCAGCCTCGGCGCCGCCTGGTGCGCCTCCGCTCTCCTTTCGCCATCCTCACCGGACTGCTGATCCAGTCCTTCTGCAGTCTGTTCCGCAAACGCAACACGACACGGGCATGAGATAAATGTTGCATTTCTATCAAACAAACGAAAAATGATAAATGTTGCATGGTCCATGCCTTCAAGATTTATTTTGAAACACAAATGAGGATCAGCTAGTAGTAGTTCACAAGATCGTTTTGGAACGCAAATGAATCATAACCAGTAAGTATTATAATATTTCTCCCATAAATAAAATGACCGGTATATTTTCCAAAAGTACTTGCTATAATCTGACAGTGGGTAGGCATGGAAACTTACACTGGAAATGCAAAGGACCGGGTGCTGGTCGTGCTACTATCTGACCGGATGGAAATATTGCCAGAATAAGCAAGATAGCCAGAGTTCGACACTGGAGCAGACATAATGCTAGGACCAAACAAGCCCGATTCAAAGGGAGGATAGCCGTTCCCAGTACGAGATGGCGCGTTTGCACTATCAGGTGCATTCTGCTCGCACACATTATCATGTTGTGCCAGCACAGAAGTCTTACTAACCGCGTCATTATTAGTTCCTTCATCTATCTGGCTGGAATCATGTATATCGGCGGTACCGCCAGTCTCGTGTTTTTCACTATTCTCCCCATTTGCACCATTGGGCTCTACATTGTCAGCTGATGAAGTTGTAGCTGCTTCTGTTTCATGCACCTTGTTGGTTATTGATTCACCCATAATACTTCCATTCTGATCATTGATCTTCGCAGACGATCGGATCTCTGAACTTAGCGAACTCAGAGCATTGACCCTGGGTTCAGCTGTTTCGACTTCATCAAATCCTTCAGCACTAACAATATCAGTCTTCTCGAAAGTGCAGATAGGTTCAGCGGAAGCAGCATCTGTGATTGCTGATGTAGAGGATTCAGGTTTACATGTATCCTCTAGGGACCCATGACCAACAGAAGGATTATAGTGATCAATTAGGTTCTGTCCTCTCGCATCAAATGATGCCGCTGCATCACATTTTCCAGAGATTGTTATTGAGCAATCAGCATTAACAAGACCAGAGGTTTTGGATGCAATAGTTTCCACTCCATGACGCACATTTGCGGAAACCTGAAATTATAACAAAACCGTGTTTCTCAGTTTAACATCGTCAAGTTTTGGAGAGAAAAAATATTTACCATCCTAAAGTGTGTTGATGCATTTTACAGCTGATGCGCCACTAGTCCACGAACTCAAACTGATTGCACACTTTAGGCCATCAACTCAGAAAGTGATCAGATTTAGTCCACAAACTCCTTTATTTGATCAAATAAGGCCAAAACCGATTGGGGAGGAGAAAAACCGGCCACATGGCTGCCACATAGGCGGCTCTTAGACCGTTGAACTGACTATTATTTACAGGGACCTATTCGCAAACTTGTCGGTTTTTCTAAATTACCTTAGCTAAATGACGTACAGAGTAAAAAAATTAAAACCTGCATTGCAGGTGACTCGAACCTACAACCTTCAAAGTTTCCCAGCAGCTGCTAACCATTGGGACACAATCTGACTTATTTAGTTAGAGCCAGCCAAACACTATATATATTTATGTAGAATCAGGAGATTTGATGCAATCATCTTTTTGTTTCCTTTTTTTCGGGTGGATCCCATGCAATCATCTGATCGATTTCCTTCTAGTGTTCGTCGATAGATTTCCTTATATTACATTCCTATCAAGTAAATGTTAGCTCATTTCCTGCCTCGGACATTAATTGTTTGGAAAGAACAATTTTCTTAAAAAAATATAACACTATGGTGCATGGAAAGGTTAATGTCAACAGACTTATTGTAACATATATAGTCGGATGCAAATTAATACACAAGTCAGGTTGTGTTTTAATGGTCATTTGCTAGTAGCCAACACCTACAGGTTGTAGGTTCAAATCCCATGCAAGGTTGTTTTTTCTTTATATTATTTCATTTATACGCCGTTAGTTAAGATACGTTGGTAGAAAAACCGATCAGTTTGCAAAAAGAGCCCTCTGAACAATAGTTAGTTACAGAACGGTGTAAGAGGAACGCTGATGTGGTAGCCATGTGGCCGGTTTTTCTCCTTCCTAATCGGTTTTAGCCTTATTTGATCAAATAAACGAGTTTGTGGACTAAATCTGATCACTTTCTGAGTTAATGTCCTAAAGTGTGCAATCAATTTGAGTTCATGGACTACTCACGCATTTCACTCTTTTTTCCTCAAGAACACCACTGTATTTTCATGGTGATTTTTGTTACAATGCATCTATGCTATGATCATAGTGATGACAAGAAAAAAAACAATTCTAAGTACTTGTGAGTTGTAACTCTGGACCAGTGGTGTACCTGTCCGACTGCTTCTCCATGGAAAGATGGCATATGGTTTTTACTGGTTTCAGAGCTTATTGCACCTTTATGCAGGGACTCTTCTGCACTTTCAAGTCTAAGTAATTCTTCCAAACTTATTTTCTTCTCACTGAGATCACCAAAGTTAGTACCTTTACTCCTGCCTTCAAGATCATGTTTTTCACAAGAAGAATATCGTTTCTCATTGTTACTATCAGGAGCAAAATCAACAGGTAGAACTGTTTCTGGTTTCGGTTTGTGGAAAGATTTTGCAGCACAATCTTTTTCTGTGTACGTCGGAGCACCATTTGCATGTATCATTTGACAATCAAAATTTGGAGATGACTTTTCATCTACTAATTTATCTTCTGAAATCCTCCGAGGAAGAGGTTGTCCGTCATCAACGCAGACATCTTTGACAAAATTACCACCATAATCAAAAGAAGCAACACTGTCTGGCAATTTGATCTCCACGATGTCCTTTTCATAAGAAGGATCCTCCTGCTCTACATGTCCAGCAATGTCTACCATATCTTGTGCTGGATTTTTATCCTCAACCATTTTTTCTGTGAAATGCTCAGTCCTGCAAACTATTTCACAAGAGATACTATAACCATGTGGTTGCTGTCATCTAGCATCACAAATTCATCAAGAAAATCACAAGGAAACAAATCAACATGTTGTCAACAAATGTCAAACTAGATTTGTTGTATTATCATGACGCCAGTCTCCATCTTTAACCTAGTTATCATATGATGTATAATAATACTGTATTAAGCAATGATTTCCATTACAAAATGATCTTTTGGGCCATCCCTAACAACAAAGCGTAAACTGAAACTGATGGGGATGCTTTGCAGTTTTGCTTCTTTTTCATTTTGGTTGCTGCGTCCCTTTAATCAGGCGCAAGCATTGAATATTCTGGTTGTGACTCTGAACTACCATCGTCCTAAATGCTCGACGACTCCGATAGAGGTGCTTCTTTCTACAGTTTGGAAAAAGTGGCTGGTGGTACATTAGCATGATCAAGACGCATCAGGCATGACAGATTATTGGAAGCAAAGGTCCCAAGTCCAAAGTCCATTTGGATAGGTAGAGCTGCAAGCCTGCAACCAAGACTGATTGCGACCTAAATAGATCATGGCACCTCTTCTGACTATTAAGGGGAACATATCAACTTCAGTTCCCACAAGTTGCTGAAGGAACATATATTCATTTATTTCTGATAGGGATGTGCATCCCAAATATTTCTCATGCTTACTCTTGTCAAACACAAACATACTTGGTACGTGGTACGTGACAGGAGGACGCACAGGAGGAGGTTTCCTACGTAGTTAAGCTAGGTAGTTAGAGGATATCTTATCTGTTTGTACCTAGACTTATCTCTCTCAACTTCTTCGTCAAGATGTAATCTCCTTTGTACCAAATCTCAACTGTATGCGCTATCAAGGAGGTGCACCCCTGCCTATAACATGTACGGCGTCACCTCGGGATTGAGGTACGACGCTTTCCGCCATCGCACTAGATCATCTTCTGCTCTTATTAGTGCCTTCTCTGACTCAGATTGGGCAGGATGTCTAGATGACAGACGCTCAACTGGTGGCTTTGCAGTGTTTTTTGACCCTAACTTGATATCTTGGTGTGCAAGAAAACAAGCCACTGTCTCCAGGTCAAGTACAGAGGCAGAATACAAGGAACTAGCTAATGCAACAGCAGAAATCATATGGGTACAGTCTATTCTGAAGGAATTGGGAGTGAAAACTACTCAAGCTCCCTGTTTATTGTGTGATAATTTGGGTGCAACTTACCTATCAGCAAATCCAGTCTTTCATGCCAGAACCAAACACATTGAGATTGATTTCCACTTTGTTAGAGAAAGAGTTGCTAACAAACTCCTAGATATTCGGTTTATACACTCCAAAGATCAAGTTGCAGATGGGTTCACAAAGGCTTTACCTGCAAAAAGTTTTGAAGACTTCAAACATAATCTCAACTTGATGAAGTTGTGATTAAGGGAGGGTGTCAAACACAAACATACTTGGTACGTGGCACGTGACAGGAGGACACACAGGAGGAGGTTTCCTACGTAGTTAAGCTAGGTACTTAGAGGATATCTTATCGGTTTGTACCTAGACTTATCTCTCTCAACTACTCTCAGAGTCTCAATTGGCAAATGTGTTTAAGTTTTCAAGAGTTAATAAAACCAGATTAATCATCGATATTGGTTTGTATCTAAATCACTTGCTGGCTATGTACATATTCTAAGCATTAAG
The DNA here is from genome assembly GCA_902687465.1 of Secale cereale. Lineage (NCBI taxonomy): Eukaryota > Viridiplantae > Streptophyta > Magnoliopsida > Poales > Poaceae > Secale > Secale cereale. The sequence continues at coordinate 318,159,596 of LR738714.1, forward strand.
CGGACATACACCTGAACTTTCAACTGGCAGTTGACTAGTCTATGTCTCCAGCTACAGCCTACAGGCACCGAGTCTAACATGAAGGAGCATTCTCCCCATCATTAATTGATCAACGAGTTATAATTGGAAAGCAAAACTCGTCATATACTTGATCCAAACCCAAACCGTTCATCGAAATAGAAGTTTACCTAGCTTCATGATCTGCGGCCTATCTCGGCCAAGCCATCACTGAGCCGCCGATTCAGAGAGAGCAGAGTTGTGTGCCTCCTAGAAATTGTGGCAGAGAACTATATATGAGTTAATATGGGCATGCTTATTCCTGCCACTGTTTACTAGCCAAAAGGGCAAAACTGTACTTGGTGTAAACTTGATGTTCAAACAGCCCAGGCGCCACATTATTTGCATGAACCAGTAGTACTAGCACAAACCGCAAACAAACTGAAGAAGCGTGCACCATAAGCATCCGAAAGTCAAAACTCAGACCCAATCTCACCAAACGCCAGAGATGGTATCGATATGCTACTCGCCTAGACACGGTACCACAACCGTACAATCTGGTACAACAACCTACTGCTACTAAGACCTAAAAGAATTGAAACGTATTCTTTTTATGCGGTAAAAGAATCGAACTTGTTCTCACATGAGAAGCATGAGAAGCAGAGAGGAGATATACTCCTAGTACCAAATCAACGGGACGCTGTTGTCCAAGAACGGCAAGAACACTCTCTCAGAAGAGAAGAGAAAGAAGAACCGGCATCCAGCAAGAGCCAAGAAGACGATAAGCACACAATCTACTCCGGATAGCGTACCGGGGATTGGGATTGGAGTTGGAGAGCCGTGCGCCGATTCCTCCGTAACGGGTTCAAAAGTTGAAGAAGCAGGGAGAAGCTGTAGTATGTTTAATGGACTTAACTGCATGCAGCAGAAGTTGTTGTACTGTCGATAGGTAAGCGTGCCCCCCACAGCAGTAAGAGCATCTCTAGTGGCTTGTCTATGTGGTAGTCTAAACCAAATATAGACTACCAGAGGTCAAAAAACGTCTTCAGTGGCTTGTCTATGTGGTAGTCTAAATTTTAGACAACCACCAAAATAGCTACCGGTTGTCCACATTTGGACAACCGAGCCACAACCGAGCCACGACGAGGGGAGGGCGCGGCGGGGCGG
>LR738714.1:318161661-318330814 GCA_902687465.1 Secale cereale
AGTTTGACTCCGGACCAGGCTTGCGAGAACACGGCGAGGTTGACTCCGGACCAGGCTTGCGAGAACACGGCGAGGATGGGGAAGGCCAACGAACAAGAGATTTTATATTTATTTTGAAGTTATAACACAAGAGAATTTTGGAATTGCTTGAAAAAAATATCCAGACGGAAGGATGAAAGAGGTGTGACGACTCCGCACAGCTGTGCATTAAATTTTTATGCACTCTCTCTCTCTTTACATATCCGGCCCCTTAATGAATGTTCAGGAAACAGGTCACTGAGTTGATTAAAGGACATATGTTTTCCTTTGTGCGAAAATTAAAGGACAGGTTGATGAGGAAAATCTGAAAGTTGTCCAAAATCATGGTTCAGCGATGCGTAATTGTTGAAATTTCGTCCATGGCGATTTTCAAACCCTCAGCAAGGAAAGGTCGGTGTCATTCTAGTATTTCTCTTGCACACTCTGAGCAAAGAAAACTTTGCAACCAACACCCCAAAAAATGATCTTAAAATACTCCAAAAATTCTCTATACAGCTATCTCTATAAAATGGACACTTGGTCTACACTTTGACCTCAGGGATCTTGTGTTGACGTATTTTAGGGAGGGGCGCCCATAGTCATTGCCTAGAATGTAGCCGATCTCGATGAACCTTGTTACTCTCTTCATTTACTTATACAATGCCACTATGAATTATACGTTTTTTGCATCAGTACAAGGCTAATAACAGTAATCGAGGAAATAATTAATGATGACATTGGACACTATTTCCAAACGAAGAAGGGATTGCGACAAATTGACTCCTCATCACCCATGCTATTTAATATAGTGGCCGATATGCTAGCGGTCATGATTGAGCGTGCCAAGGTTGATGGCCAAATTGATGGGTAGTAAATCATCTAGTTGATGGCGGTCTCTCTATACTTCAGTATGCCGACGATACGATTCTCTTCATGGGTCATGACCTCTAGAAAGCGAGAAATCTAAAATTAATTTTATCCGCATTCGAGCAACTATCGGGTCTTAAGATCAATTTCACAAAAGTGAATTGTTTTGTTTTGGCGAGGCTCAAGACAACTCCCACCTATACGTCGAATTATTCGGATGAGGGTTCGGCCAGTTTCTGATCACATATTTGGGGATACCGATACATTATTGGAGACTCACAAATGCTGAATGGAAACACGTCGAGGAGATAGTGCAAAAAAGACTTAGTACTTGGAAAGGTAAACTCCTGTCTCTGAGTGGAAGATTGGTCCTCATAAATTCAGTACTAAGTAACATGGTAGTATATATGATTTCCTTCTTCTAGTTGCCGAAAGGAGTTTTACATAGATTGGATTATTTCCGATCAAGATTATTTTGCCAAGGAGATAGCGAGAAAAATATATATCGACTGGCTAAATGGTGTGTGGTTTGCTGTCCCAAACACCAAGGCGGGTTGGGCATTTATAACCTTGAGGTTAAGAATAGGGCCCTCCTCGGTAAATGGTTGTTTAAATCACTGACGGAAGATGGTGTATGGCAAACTCTCCCGAGGAGGAAATATGTGGGTTCCAAGGGGGTATCTCAAGTATACTGGAAACCTAGGGATTCTTTCTTTTGGGCGGGTCTGATGGCTATGAAGAAATATTTCTTCTCCTATGGATTCTTCTCGATTAAGGATAGCTCGAAAATTAGATTTTGGGAGGACAAGTGGCTAGGAAATGCCACACTTCGAGAACAATATCCGGCTCTATGCAACATTGTGCGTCACAAGGGTGATACTATCGCCACGGTGATGGAATCATTGCTGCCAAATATGACGTTCAGAAGAGATTTAAATGGACCCAAACTTCAATCATGGTACATCCGGCTCCAGGAGTTGTCCATGGTGCATTTGTCACATGGGTCTGATGTATTTCGATGGAACCTACATGGGAATGGAAAAATCTCTGTGGAGTCTATGTATAGAGCATTAATCTAGTCTGATGTGCCAGTTGATAATAACAAGAAAATCTGGAAGATGAAGATACCTCTTAAGAATAAAATCTCTGCATGGCACCTTCGTCGCAGAATCATTCTTACTAAAGATAACCTTATAAGAGAAATTGGCATGGAAGTCTAGGGCGTGTCTTTTGTCACCATGATGAGACAATAAAACATTTATTCTTCAAATGCAAATTGGCTCATTCTATATGGTCAGTCATCCAGATAACTTCTGACTTGTATCCTCCTTATAGTGTTGCTAATGTATTTGGAAACTGGTTACACGTGATAGATTACATGTTTGGAACTATTTTTAGGGTGGGAGCACTTGTTGTTATTTGGTCGCTTTGGCTATGTAGAAATGATAAGGTGTTTAACGATAAAAATACTTCTCTAATGCAGCTTATTTACATATGTACCGGGACTCTTCGTTTATGGTTCTCTCTATAACGTGTGGATAATCGACACCTATTTGCGGAGGTGTGTACACGATTGTGCTGGGGAACGTAGTATTTTCAAAAAAAATCTACGATCACGCAAGATCTATCTACTAGAAGCATAGAAACGAGTGGGGAGAGTGTGACTACGTACCCTCGTGACCGAACGCGGAAGCATCTAGTGACGCGGTTGATGTAGTCGAACGTCTTCGCGATCCAACTGATCCAAGCACCGAACGTACTGCACCTCCGCGTTCAGCACACGTTCAGCTCAATGACGTCCCACGAGCTCTTGATCGAGTTGAGCTTCATGGGAGATTTTCATCATCACGACGGCGTGGTGATGGAGATGATGAAGTTACCGACGCAGGGCTTCGCCTAAGCACTGCAACGATATGACCGAGGTGTGTTTCTGTGGAGGAGGGCACTGCACACGGCTAAAACAATGTTGCGTGTGTGTTCTAGGGTGCCCCCATGCCCCTGTATATAAAGGAGCAAGGGGAAGGCCGGCCGGCCCTAGGGGCGCGCCATAGAAGGAGTTTTCCTACTCCTAGTAGGAGTAGGAATCCCCTTTCCTATTCCTACTAGGAGTAGGAAAGGAAGAAGAAGAAGGGGAGAAGGAAGGAGAGGGGCGCCTCCCCCCACTCCTAGTCCAACTAGGATTCCGTTGGGGGGGGGGCGCGGCCAGCCCTAGTGGGTTGCCTCTCACTTTCCCGCATGGCCCACTATGGCCCAATACTCCCCCGGGGGGGTTCCGGTAACCCCTCCGGCACTCCGGTTTTCTCCGAAATCAACCGAATATAGTTGTACAATATATCAATCTTTATGTCTCGGACATTCCGAGACTCCTCGTCATATATGTGATCTCATCTGGGACTCCGAACTACATTCGGTACATCAAAACTCATAAACTCATAATACCGATCATCATCGAACGTTAAGCGTGCGGACCCTATGGGTTCGAGAACTATGTAGACATGACCGGGACTCATCTTCGGTCAATAACCAATAGCGGAACCTGGATGGTCATATTGGTTCCTACATATTCTACGAAGATCTTTATCGGTCAAACCGCATAACAACATATGTTGTTCCCTTTGTCATCGGTATGTTACTTGCCCGAGATTCGATCGTCGGTATCACCATACCTAGTTAATCTCGTTACCGTCAAGTCTCTTTACTCGTTCCGTAATACATCATCTCGTGACTAACTCATTAGTCATTTGCTTGCAAGGCTTATTATGATGTGTATTACCGAGAGGGCCCAGAGATACCCCTCCGACACTCGGAGGGACAAATCCTATTCTTGATCTATGCCAACACCACAAACACCTTTGGAGACACCTGTAGAGCATCTTTATAATCACCCAGTTACGTTGTGACGTTTGATAGCACACAAGGTGTTCTTCCAGTATTCGGGAGTTGCATAATCTCATAGTCACAGAAACATGTATAAGTCATGAAGAATGCAATAGCAGTAAAACTAAACGATCAAGTTGCTAAGCTAACGGATGGGTCTTGTCCATCACATCATTCTCCTAATGATGTGATCCCGTTGATCAAATAACAACTCATGTCTATGGCTTGGAAACATAACCATCTTTGATCAATAAGCTAGTCTAGTAGAGGCATACTAGGGACACTCTGTTTTGTCTATGTATTCATACATGTACTAAGTTTCCGGTTAATACAATTCTAGCATGAATAATAAACATTTATCATGATATAAGGAAATACAAATAACAACTTTATTATTGCCTCTAGGGCATATTTCCTTCAGTCTCCCACTTGAACTAGAGTCAATAATCTGATTACATAGTAATTATTCTAACACCCATGGGGTCTTGGTGCTGATCATGTTTTGCTTGTGGAAGAGGCTTAGTCAACGGGTCTGCGACATTCAGATCCGTATGTATCTTGCAAATTTCTATGTCTCCCTCCTTGACTTGATCGCGGATGGAACTGAAGCGTCTTTTGATGTGCTTTGTTCTATTGTGAAACCTGGATTCCTTCGCCAAGGCTATTGCTCCAATGTTGTCACAAAAGATTTTCATTGGACCTGATGCACTAGGTATAACACCTAGATCGGATATGAACTCCTTCATCCAGACTCCTTCATTTGTTGCTACCGAAGCAACTATGTACTCTGCTTCACACGTAGATCCCGCCATGATGCTCTGCTTGGAACTGCACCAACTGACAACTCCACCATTCAATAAAAATACATATCCGGTTTGTGACTTAGAGTCATCCGGATCAGTGTCAAAGCTTGAATCGACGTAACCGTTTACGACGATCTCTTTGTCACCTCCATAAACGAGAAACATATCCTTTGTCCTTTTCAGGTACTTCAGGATGTTCTTGACCGTTATCCAGTGATCCACTCCTAGATTACTTTGGTACCTCCCTACTAAACTTATAGCAAGGCACACATCAGGTCTGGTACACAACATTGCATACATGATAGATCCTATAGCTAAGGCATAGGGGATGACTTTCATTTTCTCTCTATCTTCTGCAATGGTCGGGCATTGAGTCTTATTCAACTTCACACCTTGTAACACAGGCAAGAACCCTTTCTTCGACTGATCCATTTTGAACTTCTTCAAAACTTTATCAAGGTATGTGCTTTGTGAAAGTCCAATTAAGCGTCTTGATCTATCTATATAGATCTTGATGCCTAATATATAAGCAGCTTCACCGAGGTCTTTCATTGAAAAATTCTTATTCAAGTATCCTTTTATGCTATCCAGAAATTCTATATCATTTCCAATCAATAATATGTCATCCACATATAATATCAGAAATGCTACAGAGCTCCCACTCACTTTCTTGTAAATACAGGCTTCTCCAAAAGTCTGTATAAAACCATATGCTTTGATCACCTCATCAAAGCGTATATTCCAACTCTGAGATGCTTGCACCAGTCCATAGATGAATCACTCGAGCTTGCACGCTTTGTTAGGACCTTTAGGATCGACAAAACCTTCCAGTTGCATCATATACAACTCCTCTTTGAGGTATCCATTTAGGAATGCAGTTTTGACATCCATTTGCCAGATTTCATAATCATAAAATGCGACAATTGCTAACATGATTCGGACAGACTTAAGCATCGCTACGGGTGAGAAAGTATCATTGTAGTCAACTCCTTGAACTTGTCGAAAACCTTCCGCAACAAGTCGAGCTTTGTAGACAGTAACATTACCGTCAGCGTCGGTCTTCCTCTTGAAGATACATTTATTTTCAATGGCTTGACGATCATCGGGCAAGTCAACCAAAGTCCACACTTTGTTCTCATACATGGATCCCATCTTAGATTTCATGGCCTCAAGCCATTTTGCGGAATCTGGGCTCATCATCGCTTCCTCATAGTTTGTAGGTTCATCATGGTCTAGTAACATGACTTCCAGAACTGGGTTGCCGTACCACTCTGGTGTAGAACGTACTCTAGTTGACCTACGAGGTTCAATACTAACTTGATCCGAAGTTTCATGATCATCATCATTAGCTTCCTCGCTAACTGGTGTAGGAATCACTGGAACTAGTTTCTATGATGTCCTACTTTCCAATTTGAGAGAAGGTACAATTACCTCATCAAGTTCTACTTTCCTCCCACTCACTTCTTTCGAAAGAAACTCCTTCTCTAGAAAGGATCCATTCTTAGCAACGGATATCTTGCCTTCGGAACTATGATAGAAGGTGTACCCAACAATTTCCTTTGGGTATCCTATGAAGACACATTTCTCCGACTTGGGTTCGAGCTTATCAGGTTGAAGCTTTTTCATATAAGCATCGCAGCCCCAAACTTTAAGAAACGACAACTTTGGTTTCTTGCCAAACCACAGTTGATAAGGTGTCGTCTCAACGGATTTAGATGGTGCCCTATTTAATGTGAATGCAACTGTCTCTAAAGCATAACCCCAAAATGATAGTGGTAAATCGGTAAGAGACATCATAGATCGCACCATATCTAATAAAGTACGGTTACGACGTTCGGACACACCATTATGCTGTGGTGTTCCGGGTGGCATGAGTTGTGAAACTATTCCACATTATTTCAAATGAAGACCAAACTCGTAACTCAAATATTCACCTCCATGATCGGATCGGAGAAACTTTATTTTCTTGTTACGATGATTCTCTACTTCACTCTGAAATTCTTTGAACTTTTCAAATGTTTCGGACTTGTGTTTCATTAAGTAGATATACCCATATCTGCTCAAATCATCAGTGAAGGTCAGATAATAATGATACCCACCGTGAGCCTCAACACTCATTGGTCCACATACATAAGTATGCATGATTTCCAACAAATCAGTTGCTCGCTCCATTGTTCCAGAGAATGGAGTTATAGTCATCTTGCCCATGAGGCATGGTTCGCAAGCACCAAGTGATTCATAATCAAGTGATTCCAAAAGTCCATCAGTATGGAGTTTCTTCATGCGCTTTACTCCAATATGACCTAAACGGCAGTGCCACAAATAAGTTGCACTATCATTATTAACCTTGCATCTTTTGGCTTCAATATTATGAATATGGGTATCGCTACGATTGAGATCCAACAAGAATAGACCAATCTTCAAAGGTGCATGACCATAAAAGATATTACTCATATAAATAGAACAACCGTTATTCTCTGATTTAAATGAATAACCGTCTCACAACAAACAAGATCCAGATATAATGTTCATGCTCAACGTTGGCACCAAATAACAATTATTTAGGTCTAATACTAATCCCGATGGTAGATGTAGAGGTAGCGTGCCGGCGACGATCACATCGACTTTGGAACCATTTGCCACGCGCATCGTCACCTCGTCCTTAGCTAATCTTCGTTTAATCTGTAGCCCCTGTTTCGAGTTACAAATATTAGCAATCGAACCAGTATCAAATACCCAGGTGCTACTACGAGCATTAGTAAGGTACACATCAATAACATGTATATCAAATATACCTTTGTTCACTTTGCCATCCTTCTTATCCGCCAAATACTTGGGGCAGTTCCACTTCAAGTGTCTAGTCCCTTTGCAGTAGATAACTCAGTTTCAGGCTTGGCTCCAGACTTGGGTTTCTTCGTGGGAGTAGCAATTGTCTTGCTATTCTTCTTGAAGTTCCCCTTCTTTCCCTTGCCCTTTTTCTTGAAACTAGTGGTCTTGTTAACCATCAACACTTGATGCTCCTTTTTGATTTCTACCTCTGCAGCTTTGAGCATATCGAAGAGCTCGGGAAATGTCTTCTACATCCCTTGCATGTTATAGTTCATCATGAAGCCTTTATAGCTTGGTGACAGTGATTGAAGAACTCTATCAATAACACTATCTTCGTCAACTTTGCAACCAAGTTGATTCATATGATTGTAGTACCCACACATTCTGAGCAAGTGTTCACTGATAGAACTGTTCTCCTCCATCTTGCAGCTATAGAACTTATTGGAGACTTCATATCTCTCAATCTGGGCATTTGCTTGAAATATTAACTTCAACTCCTGGAACATCTCATATGCTCCATGACGTTCAAAACGTCATTGAAGTCCCGGTTCTAAGCCGTAAAGAATGGCACACTGAACTATCGAGTAGTCATCAGACCGCGTCTGCCAGACGTTCAAAGCGTCTACATTAGCGGGAGGGGGCTCTTCACCTAGCGGTGATTCAAGGACATAATTCTTCTGTGCATCAATGAGGATAATCCTCAAGTTACAGGCCCAGTCCGTGTAATTGCTACCATCATCTTTCAACTTAGCTTTCTCTAGGAACGCATTAAAATTCAAGGGAACGGTAGCACGGACCATTGATCTACAACAACATAGATATGCAAAAACTATCAGGACTAAGTTCATGATAAATTAAAGTTCAATTAATCATATTACTAAAGAACTCCCACTTAGATAGACATCCCTCTAGTCATCTAAATGATCACGTGATCCAAATAAACTAAACCATGTCCGATCATCACGTGAGATGGAGTAGTTTTCAATGGTGAACATCTTATGTTGATCATATCTACTATATAATTCACGCTCGACCTTTCGGTCTCCAGTGTTCCGAGGCCATGTCTGTCAATGCTAGGCTCATCAAGTTTAACCCGAGTATTATGCATGTGCAAAACTGTCTTACACCCGTTGTATTTGAACGTAGAGCTTATCACACCCGATCATCACATGGTGTCTCGGCACGATGAACTTTTGCAACGGTGCATACTCAGGAAGAACACTTGTACCTTGAAGTTTTGTAAGGGATCATCTTATAATGCTACCATCATTCTAAGCAAAATAAGAAGCATAATAAGATAAACATCACATGCAATCAAAATATGTGACATGATATGGCCATCATCATCTTGTGCTTTTGATCTCCATCTCCAAAGCATCGTCATGATCTCCATCGTCACCGGCTTGACACCATAATCTTCATCGTAGCGTCGTGGTCGTCTCGCCAACTATTGCTACTACTACTATCACTAAATCATAGTGATAAAGTAAAGCAATTACATGGCTTTCACAATTCATACAATAAAGAGACAACCATAATTCTCGTGTCGGTTGCCGATAACTTTACAAAACATGATCATATCATACAATAACGTATAACTCATCACGTCTTGACCATATCACATCACAACATGCCCTGCAAAAACAAGTTAGACGTCCTCTACTTTGTTGTTGCAAGTTTTACGTGGCTGCTACGGGCTTAGCAAGAACCGTTCTTACCTACGCATACAAAACCACAACGATTTTTCATCAAGTATGTGCTGTTTTAACCTTCACAAGGACCGGGTGTAGCCACACTTGATTCAACTAAAGTGAGAGAGACAGACACCTGCCGGTCACCTTTAAGCAACGAGTGCTCGTAACGGTGAAACCAGTCTCGCGTAAGCGTACGCGTAATGTCGGTCCAGGCCGCTTCATCTCACAATACCGCCGAATCAAAGTATGACATGCTGTTAAGCAGTATGACTATTATCGCCCACAACTCATTATGTTCTATTCGTGCATATCATCTACGCATAGACCTGGCTCATGATGCCACTGTTGGGGAACGTAGTATTTTCAAAAAAAATCATACGATCACGCAAGATCTATATACTAGAAGCATAGCAACGAGTGGGGAGAGTGTGTCTACGTACCCTCGTAGACCGAAAGCAAAGAGTCTAGTGACGCGGTTGATGTAGTCGAACGTCTTCGCGATCCAACTGATCCAAGCACCGAACATACGACACCTCCGCGTTAAGCACACATTTAGCTCATTGACGTCCCACGAGCTCTTGATCCAGTTGAGCTTCACGGGGGAGTTTCGTCAGCACGATGGCGTGGTGATGGAGATGCTGAAGTTACCGACGCAGGGCTTTGCCTAAGCACTGCAATGATCTGACCGATGTGAGTTTCTGTAGAAGGGGGCACCGCACACGGCTAAAACAATGTTGCTTGTGTGTTCCAGGGTGCCCCCTGCCCCTGTATATAAAGGAGCAAGGGGGAGGCCGGGCGGCCCTAGGGGCACGCCATCGAAGGAGTTTTCCTACTCCTAGTAGGAGTAGGAATCCCCTTTCTTATTGGTTCCTAGTAGGAGTAGGAAGAAGAAGGGGAGAAGGAAGGAGAGGGGCGCCTCCCCCACACTCCTAGTCCAACTAGGATTCCCTTGTGTGGGGGGGGGGGGCGGCCAGCCCTAGTGGGCTGCCTCTCACTTTCCCTCATGGCCCACTATGGCCCAATACTCCCCCGGGGGTTCCGGTAACCCCTCCGGCACTCCGGTTTTCTACGAAATCACTCAGAACACTTCCGGTGTCCGAATATAGCCGTCCAATATATCAATCTTTATGTCTCGGACATTCTGAGACTCCTCGTCATGTCCGTGATCTCATTCAGGACTTCGAACTACATTCGGTACATCAAAACTCATAAACTCATAATACCGATCGTCATCGAACTTTAAGCGTGCGGACCCTACGGGTTCGAGAACTATGTAGATATGACCGAGACTCATCTCCGATCAGTAACCAATAGCGAAACCTGGATGCTCATATTGGTTCCTACATATTCTACGAAGATCTTTATCGGTCAAACCGCATAACAACATACGTTGTTCCCTTTGTCATCGGTATGTTACTTGCCCAAGGTCCAACCGTTGGTATCACCATACCTAGTTAATATCATTACCGGCAAGTCTCTTTACTTGTTCCGTAATACATCATCTTGTGACTAACTCATTAATCATTTGCTTGCAAGGCTTATTATGATGTGTATTACCGAGAGGGCCCAGAGATACCTCTCCGACAGTCGGAGTGACAAATCTTATTCTCGATCTATGCCAACACCACAAACACCTTCGGAGACACCTGTAGAGCATCTTTATAATCACCCAGTTACGTTGTGACATTTGATAGCACACAAGGTGTTCTTCCAGTATTCGGGAGTTGCATAATCTCATAGTCACAGGAACATGTATAAGTCATAAGAAGGTAATAGCAGTAAAACTAAATGATCAAGTTGCTAAGCTAACGGATGGGTCTTGTCCATCACATCATTCTCCTAATGATGTGATCCCGTTGATCAAATAACAACTCATGTCTATGGCTAGGAAACATAACCATCTTTGATCAATGAGCTAGTCTGAGGCATACTAGGGACACTCTGTTTTGTCTATGTATTCACACATGTACTAAGTTTCTGTAGGATCGAAGAAGTATGTCTAGAGGGGGGGTGATTAGACTACTTGACAATATAAAAATCTGCCTTTAGATCATGCAAAGTTTTTGGCAGTTTCACAACTAAGATCAAGTCAAGTAATACACTACACATGCAATTCTAGAGTATGGGCAGCGGAAAGTAAATTGCATATATAGTAGAGAGAGGTGGAGAAGATCAAACGCAGTTTGGTGACACGGAGATTTTTGTCGTGGTTCCGATAGGTGGTGCTATCGTACATCCACGTTGATGGAGACTTCAACCCACGGAGGGTAACGGCTGCGCGAGTCCACGGAGGGCTCCACCCACAAAGGGTCCACGAAGAAGCAACCTTGTCTATTCCATCACGGCCTACGCCCACGGAGGACTAGCCTTACTCGGGGTAGATCTTCACGAAGTAGGCGATCTCCTTGCCCTTACAAACTTCTTGGTTCAACTCCACATCTCGAAGACGGAGGCTCCCAAGCGACACCTAACCAATCTAGGAGGCACCACCCCCCAAAAGGTAATAGACGGTGTTGATGATGATGAACTCCTTGCTCTTGTGCTTCAAATGATAATCTCCCCAACACTCAACTCTTCTCACTGATATGGCTGTGGTGGAAGAAGGGTTTGAGTGGAAGGCAACTTGGGAAGGCTAGAAATCAAGTTTCATATGGTAGGAATGGAATGGCTTGATCTCAACACAAGGGTAGGTGGTTCACTTCTCAGAAAGTGTATGGTAGAAGTGGTGGTACTTTCTGATGGCTCTCCTCACGAATGAAGAGGGGGTGGAGGGGTATATATAGCCTCCACACAAAATCCAACCGTTACACACACATTTGACCAATCTCGGTGAGACCGAAGTTAAAACTCGGTCAGACCGAAAGTTCAAATATAGTGAACGTTGGGATTTTCGGTGGGACCGAAAATACCATCTCGGTGGGACCGAAAGTGTATCTGATATGAACGTTGGAGTTTTCGGTGAGACCGAGAAAGAAAACTCGGTTGGACCGATTTGAGAAAGAGCAGGAACATGCCAGAATCGGTGAGACCGATAATGCAATCTCGGTGAGACCGATTTGACCCAAGACAGAACCTGGCCATTTCGGTAAGACCGAAAATGCAAACTCGGATATTCCGATAGGATATGAAATGTTTACAGAAGGTTGGCAGTTCAGTTTCGGTGAGACCGATCTCAAACTCGGTAAGACCGATTTTTCTAGGGTTTGGGATATGGCTGAAGTGGTTCATCTCGGTGGGACTGAGTTGGAAGAATCGGTTTGTCCGAGATTACTTATGAGTGTGTTTGGTAGTGAAAGGTGCTGATAGTTGAAGGAGCTAAATCACCAAGCACTTGAGCAACCAGATCATCAACACAACCTCATCCCCTTTTAATAGTATTGGCTTTTCCTATGGACTCAATGTGATCTTGGATCACTAAACCAAAAATGAAGTCTTGAGCTTTTGCCAATGCTTGCCTTAGCATTTGAGGGGTCCACTTCTTCAGTCATCTTGTCATTCCAATGTGATTGGGTTTCCTGAAATATACTTGATAAAAGCATTAGTCCAACCACAAAGTATGTTGTCATTAATTACCAAAACCACCCAGGGAGCAAATGTGCTTTCAATCTCCCCCTTTTTGGTAATTGATGGCAACACACTGAAATTATATTAAACAAAACATCAAAGCTTATTGAAAGAAAGACAGAATTATCACGAAAGCTTTGACAAGCATGTAGTACACAGGCTCCCCCTACAAGTGTGCATGATTTTCATAGTTTATGGTTTTGGACTACCACAAGCACACAAGAGAAATAAGCAAGATGTGCTACATGCAGCTTGGCTATATGCATCAGAGCAGAAGAAAAGGAATTGAGTGATAATGCATATGTGCATGGTGATTTCTTGCAAACAAGTATTTACAAGCAAGTCACCATCATGCACACTCTGCAAGATGCATATACTTACCTTAAGGTTCCTTGGCACTTGTACCTGAAGGGATAAACTTGGGAAAACAAGGTTAGATAACACAAGAGTATTCCTTCAACCAATTGCAAGAACATCAAGAGTACCAAGCCAGGGAGGACATGTATAAAGAGTGTCTCATATTGAGCACATGCTTGAATCAGCAAACATGTCTCCGAAGCTAAAAGATTTTCAATGAATTCTGAGAGATTTTGCTTTTCATAGGATATCAATTGTGACGATTCCTCTAAGTCTTCTCCCCCTAAACTAAAAGATTTCATAAGATACCAATTGTGAGAACAAGGGGTGTGATGTAAAAAGCAAAATCAAAAGAAAGATGCCAATTGCAATGTCCGATGTAAAGCACGGCAAAGCTTCTCTTCTCCCCTACTCCCCCTACTCCCCCTAAGTCCTCTCCCCCTTTGACATCAAGTGCCGAAAAGGACAGCAAACTAGGTAGGGCAGGAAAGATGGAAAGAAAGAAAGAAAGGAAGAAAGAAGTGGGATCCTTAAGAATCACAACAGGGCAAATAAGAACATTCAGAGAAACAATTTGAGTATTTAAATTTGAGTCTTCTCCTCCTTAAGATTTACAAATTTGAGTGGAGCTGCAGAAGTAGATGTCCTGGAAGATAAATCGGTGACACCGAATTTTATGGATTGGTAGGTTCGAATCCTTTTCGGTTAGACCGAAAATTTCAAATCGGTGACGCCGAGTTTATTCCAAGGAAATACAGAGATAATTCAGCTCACTCTGCGAGGAGTACTTCAAAAGATTTGCAATGAATTTGTAAAAGATTTTCGGGGAATTGATCAGAGCCATAAAAAGATTTCCAGAAGGATATTCACAAAGAAATATAAGAAAAGAAATAAAAAGATTCCTAGATGAAGTTTTTTTTTTTTTTTGAAAAGAAAACTCAATGAGAGATCATAAGAGAAAAACAGAAATACTCCAAAAGCATATGTACTTCATCTAGATAAAGGTCGGCGACAAAGTCACCTATGTTTGAGTATATTGACTTAGGAGTCAAATGAGGACATTTGATCATAGGTCATACTCATCGTTTAAGCTCAAAATGGGGTTGCCATTTTTCGATTAAGCATTTGATGTGATCACATCTTATGAAGCTGCTTGTACTCATGACTTTGAGCAAAGCTCCTCGAAGATGTGAAGAACATACCTTGGGCTTGTTGTTGCTTTACTCATGTAGGTAAGCTTGATGTAGGTGCTCATTGAATGTGAAGTTGGAGCGCCATTTCTACTTGTGTAGTTCATCTTCCTACATGGGTTAGGCAGGCAAGGAAATACTCAAGAATATCCAAGATGACAAGAGTGAAATACTAGATGTATAAGATGTCAAAAAGGATATGTGGAATTTTGTTCCTTGAACTCAACATCCCAGAGGGCTAGATACTTGGTCAATGACAAGATTACTCATGATTTGAGTGTGTGGTAATCTTGTGGAATGTAGATCATCCAAGTACCTGCAAGGAGTTAGATGCAATACAAGGAGACAAATGTGTCCAAGACATATGATCATCATCATAAGAGAAATATCAAGGATTAGTCAAGAGGCTCATGCCTTGCATGCATCAAAGGAGTTATCACTCCAGGTTTGAAGCATCAATGATGTTCAACTCACTCCTTAAGCGACAAAACACCTTCTCATCAAGAGGTTTTGTAAAGATATCAGCAAGTTGTTTGTCAGTACGAACATTCTTAAGATTAATATCACCCTTGGCAATATGATCACGAATAAAATGGTGACGAACTTCAATATGCTTTGTTCGAGAGTGTTGCACAGGATTGTGTCCAATCTTGATTGCACTCTCATTGTCACAAAGCAAGGGAACACGTCTCACATGTATCACATAATCTTTAAGCGTTTGTGTCATCCATAGCAATTGAGCACAACACGAACCAGCAGCAATATATTCTGCTTCGGCAGTGGATAAAGATACCGAATTTTGTTTCTTGGAGGACCAAGATACAAGGGATCGACCAAGAAATTGACATGTACCCGAAGTTGACTTTCTATCAACCTTGTCACCGGCATAGTCCGAGTCGGAATAGCCAACAAGATCGAAAGAAGCTCTCTTAGGATACCAAATGCCAAAGTTTGGTGTGTGTATCAAGTATCTCACTATCCTTTTAACAGCTTTAAGATGACATTCTTTAGGGGCTGCTTGATATCGCGCACACATGCAAACACTCAACATTATGTCAGGACGAGAAGCACAAAGATATAGTAGAGAACCAATCATAGAACGGTAAACCCTTTGATCAACGGGTTCTCCATCTTTTGTCAAGTCATTATGTCCACTTGTAGGCATGGGGGTACTCATACCTTTGCTTTCTTGCATGTTGAACTTCTTGAAGA
Source organism: Secale cereale (assembly GCA_902687465.1). NCBI lineage: Eukaryota > Viridiplantae > Streptophyta > Magnoliopsida > Poales > Poaceae > Secale > Secale cereale. The sequence continues at coordinate 318,177,073 of LR738714.1, forward strand.
GATCCTTGGTGTACTTTGTTTGTGAGACAAAAGTACCCTCCTTAGATTGCTTGATTTGCAACCCAAGGAAGAATTTGAGTTCACACATCATAGACATCTCATACTTCTCCGACATAAGCTGTCCAAACTTCTTGCTAAAATGGGGGTTAGTTGAACCAAAGATAATATCATCAACATATATTTGGCACACAAATAGTTCACCATTAACCCTTTTTGTGAATAGTGTTGAGTCTATCTTTCCAATCTCAAAGCCTTTTTCAAGAAGAAAGCTAGTTAAGCATTTGTACCAAGCTCTAGGGGCTTGTTTAAGACCATAAAGAGCTTTATGCAACTTGTAAACATGATTAGGCTTTTTGGGATTCACAAATCCGGGAGGTTGTTTCACAAATACTTCCTCCTCAATTTCACCATTTAGGAAAGCACTTTTGATGTCCATTTGATAGAGAGTAATATCATGATGATTGGCATAAGCAAGAAGAATGCGAATGGACTCAAGTCTAGCAACGGGGGCATAGGTCTCACCATAGTCCATACCTTCGACTTGTGTGTAACCTTGAGCTACGAGACGAGCCTTGTTGCGGATGACTTGTCCATCTTCATCTTGCTTGTTCCGAAACACCCATTTGGTTCCAATGATGTTTTGATCATCGTTGGGCTTCTCTACCAATGTCCACACCTTGTTCCTCTCGAAGTTGTGTAGTTCTTCGTGCATGGCGTTCACCCAATCCGGGTCTTTAAGTGCTTCTTCTACCTTCATAGGTTCAATACTAGAGATAAATGAGTAATGCTCACAAAAGTTAGCTAAGCGAGTTTTAGAGCGAGTAATTCTCCCGGAGTTGATGTCGTTCATCATTTGTTCCACGGGATGATTCTTCTTGACTCTTGCTCGAACTCGGGATAGCTTTTGTTGATGTTGTGGCTCAGCTTCCTCATCATCTTCATCTTCCTCTTCTTCTTCTTCATTGTTGTTGGTGTTGTCTTGAGGCGGTGGAGAAGGAGGTTGTGGTGGATCTTCTTGTTGCATTTCCTCATCTTGGTGAGTTCCACTTGTGGAGGCCTCCATGTTGCCTTGAGGTTCATCTCTCTGTGAGGTAGGTGGCTCCACATATGTAGATGAGGTACTCTCCTTCACTTCCATGGGACGGATCTTCCCGATATATAAATCTTGGATTGCTTCCGATGGGTCCTTGTCTCCTACATCAATAGGCATTTGCTCTACTTGCGAGCCATTAGATTCATCAAACTTCACATCTACCGTCTCTTCAACCTTTCGGGTGAAATTATTGTAGACACGGTAGGTGTGGGAGTTTGATCCATAACCAAGAAGAAAGCCTTCATGAGATTTAGGAGCAAATTTAGACCGACGATGCTTATCAAGGATATAGCATTTTGAGCCAAAGACACGAAAGTATCCCACTTGGGGTTTGTTACCGGTGAGGAGCTCGTATGATGTCTTGCCGAGGAGCTTATGAAGATAAAGCCTGTTGATAGCATGACAAGCTGTCTCGACCGCTTCTCCCCAAAAATGTTTCGGTGTCTTGTATTCATCAAGCATCGTTCTTGCCATCTCAATGAGCGTTCGGTTCTTCCTCTCAACAACTCCATTTTGTTGAGGAGTGTACGTAGCCGAGAACTCATGTAGAATCCCTTCCTCATCGAGAAAAGAGTCTACATTGGCGTTCTTGAACTCCGTTCCATTGTCACTCCGAACTTTCTTGATCTTCACCTCAAATTGATTTTGGGCCTTTTTGGCAAAGGTCTTGAAGATCCTCTGAACCTGTGATTTATCATCAAGGAAAAATACCCACGTAAATCTGGAATAATCATCAACTATAACTAGACCAAAGGAGTTACCACCAAGGCTTTTGTAAGCATTGGGACCGAAGAGATCCATGTGAAGAAGCTCAAGAGGTCTCCTTGTGGTCATGATGTTTTTCACGGGATGACTTCCACCAACTTGTTTTCCTGCTTGACAAGCACTACAAAGTGTATCTTTGTCAAATAAAACATCTTTAACACCAAGAATATGATCACCTTTGATCAGCTTGTCTAGATTACGCATACCAACATGTCCTAGCCTTCTATGCCATAACCAACCTTTAGAGGATTTAGCAATGAAACAAGCTCTAGGTTGGGCTTTCTTAGTGAAATCAACAATATATAGATCACCTCTACGGATACCAGTAAAAGCCATGTTTTGATTATCACGACGAAAGACTTGGCAATCTACTTTGGTGAATAGCACATTGAATCCAAAGTCAGCTAATCTAGACACGGAAAGTAAATTGTATCCAAGAGATTCTACAAGCATGACATTTTGAATAGAGCTATCATGAGATATGGCCACCTTACCAAGGCCAAGTACCTTACCCTTGGAGTTGTCTCCAAAAGTCACATACTTGCGTGGACCATCATTCTTTGCAAGCTCTCGAAACATGTCTTTGTCTCCGGTCATGTGGTCGGTGCATCCACTATCAAGAATCCACTCTTTTCCACCGGACATGTAGTCTCTCATATTTGCCATGAGATTGAGACTCTTCATGACCTTGTCTAGCTCGGTGTCCGAATCGGAGTAATCATCGTCTTTCTCATGCTCATCATCATATTGACCCATAGATTGTTCATCATCAACACCTAGGTCAATTTGATAAGTACTTGCATTAGTTTGGTCAATGGAACAATAATCTTCGGAATGCAATGCAAGAGCATTTCTAATGATAATATTGATAAGACCGGGATCACCCTTCTTTTTCATAAGATCACGAAGCTCAAAGAAGCATTTATCAAAGTTGGGATCATTGGGGTGCAACTTATCAAATTCAATAGTCTTGTGTAGAATTTCATCAAGACTTCTCAAAGAGTAGTCCGGATAAAGTTCTTCCAAGAATTTCCACATAGCATAGGCACACTCAAAGTTTGTAACAAGATTAAGCAAGTCATCGGGTAACCCTCTAATGATAAGATTCACAGTTCTAAGGTTACGAAGCAAATCAAGCTCTTCATCCATGGTAGGGTGCAAGGGATCAAATGGAGGCACATATGGGGTCTCAATATATTTGCACAAATTGTACATTTTGAAGATACTAAGCATTTCAGACCTCCAAGAGTTATAGAACCTTCCATCAAGAACAGGCACTCTATGGCTAACACTCCCATCCATAGACACGTCCATCTTCCTCCAATGGTGTGTAAACCAAAGCAATGGAGACCAAAGCTCTGATACCAATTGTAGGATCGAAGAAGTATGTCTAGAGGGGGGGGGTGATTAGACTACTTGACAATATAAAAATCTGCCTTTAGATCATGCAAAGTTTTTGGCAGTTTCACAACTAAGATCAAGTCAAGTAATACACTACACATGCAATTCTAGAGTATGGGCAGCGGAAAGTAAATTGCATATATAGTAGAGAGAGGTGGAGAAGATCAAACGCAGTTTGGTGACACGGAGATTTTTGTCGTGGTTCCGATAGGTGGTGCTATCGTACATCCACGTTGATGGAGACTTCAACCCACGGAGGGTAACGGCTGCGCGAGTCCACGGAGGGCTCCACCCACAAAGGGTCCACGAAGAAGCAACCTTGTCTATTCCATCACGGCCTACGCCCACGGAGGACTAGCCTTACTCGGGGTAGATCTTCACGAAGTAGGCGATCTCCTTGCCTTTACAAACTTCTTGGTTCAACTCCACATCATCAAGACGGAGGCTCCCAAGCGACACCTAACCAATCTAGGAGGCACCACCCCCCAAAAGGTAATAGACGGTGTTGATGGTGATGAACTCCTTGCTCTTGTGCTTCAGATGATAAACTCCCCAACACTCAACTCTCCTCACTGATATGGCTGTGGTGGAAGAAAGATTTGAGTGGAAAGCAACTTGGGAAGGCTAGAGATCAAGTTTCATATGGTAGGAATGGAATGACTTGATCTCAACACAAGGGTAGGTGGTTCACTTCTCAGAAAGTGTATGGTAGAAGTGGTGGTACTTTCTGATGGCTCTCCTCACGAATGAAGAGGGGGTGGAGGGGTATATATAGCCTCCACACAAAATCCAACCGTTACACACACATTTGACCAATCTCGGTGAGACCGAAGTTAAAACTCGGTCAGACCGAAAGTTCAAATATAGTGAACGTTGGGATTTTCGGTGGGACCGAAAATACCATCTCGGTGGGACCGAAAGTGTATCTGATATGAACGTTGGAGTTTTCGGTGAGACCGAGAAAGAAAACTCGGTTGGACCGATTTGAGAAAGAGCAGGAACATGCCAGAATCGGTGAGACCGATAATGCAATCTCGGTGAGACCGATTTGACCCAAGACAGAACCTGGCCATTTCGGTAAGACCGAAAATGCAAACTCGGATATTCCGATAGGATATGAAATGTTTACAGAAGGTTGGCAGTTCAGTTTCGGTGAGACCGATCTCAAACTCGGTAAGACCGATTTTTCTAGGGTTTGGGATATGGCTGAAGTGGTTCATCTCGGTGGGACTGAGTTGGAAGAATCGGTTTGTCCGAGATTACTTATGAGTGTGTTTGGTAGTGAAAGGTGCTGATAGTTGAAGGAGCTAAATCACCAAGCACTTGAGCAACCAGATCATCAACACAACCTCATCCCCTTTTAATAGTATTGGCTTTTCCTATGGACTCAATGTGATCTTGGATCACTAAACCAAAAATGAAGTCTTGAGCTTTTGCCAATGCTTGCCTTAGCATTTGAGGGGTCCACTTCTTCAGTCATCTTGCCATTCCAATGTGATTGGGTTTCCTGAAACATACTTGATAAAAGCATTAGTCCAACCACAAAGTATGTTGTCATTAATTACCAAAACCACCCAGGGAGCAAATGTGCTTTCAGTTTCTGGTTAATACAATTCTAGCATGAATAATAAACATTTATCATGATATAAGGAAATACAAATAACAACTTTATTATTGCCTCTAGGGCATATTTCCTTTAGATTGAAGGATACGTGGAGGGATATTTTTACCCAACATGGGTGGCAGCATGATCTTAGGATTGGCCCACCTCCGCTTTAGGCGTTATACAGACTCTACATGTTTCTTTGTATTTTGCCTTATTAATTTTTGTTTATGTGAGAGGACTTGTTTGGCTGTGTGCATCATAGTTATGCAGAGGCTGGGTGTAATTTTTAAAATCTTTTAAGTAGTAAAGCGCCCCTTTTAAAAAATTAATGATATTTCCTCAGAGAAGCAACATGTTTAATACTTGCATGCATGCAATCATAATGACACTTGCTACTTCCTCCACTCAGTTTTCTTGCATGAATGTTGCATATTATTGATCCCAATAAGCACAAAGAAAAAATGGCATGTAAAGTATGCATTAAATTTTATCTTGGTACCTATAATTTGAGTTTGCGGCCTTGTATATAAAAATGAAGGGAGTAACAAGTATTGTGCATCAGTATCATCTATGATCTTGCATAGTGTATTTATTCTAATAGGTGGTATCATATACAACTTTGCGAGAAGGCTATGCAAAAGATGGATTGTGAGCTCGGGAGAAGATGGAGATGTCAATCTCGGCATAGAGTAATTTGATCTATGTGTTATGGCCAAGTTCCATGGCAATTTATAAAGGGAAGACAGAGTGACAGTGTGCGGACCGCTTATGTAACAATCTGAACCTGATAAGATTCGATGTATCTGTGCTAACTGTGCTAGTCCCTGGATTAATAGCTAGCACACATAGTACAAGCTTTAATATCAAGAATAAACCACGTGTCATAATATTACATCGTAGTTCCAAAATTTAATATAATCCATACATGCATAGCTCAAGCTAGCATACAAATAAAACACGGTGGAAAAGCAAATAAAATCTCCATGAAGTCCATCAATACCACAGGAAAATGTTGAGTATAGACATCGTAACCCTACATCGTATCACTCACTTGTCGTATAAAATCTGCAACATGAAATGTTGCAGCCACAAAGGGTCAATACTTTGAATTTATTGGCAAGTCACACAGGAATTATATAACAGACCTACATGTATATGAAAGGTATATCAAGAGGATAATGTAGTGGTTGTTTTGCATAAAACTAGTTTTTCCTTGATAACTACATAATATAATAGTCAAATTTTGATTATGTCTTGCTACAATTAAATACATATGGTTGAATTGCGCAATCCAATTCCAACCTTTCCCGATTATTAAGCTTCCCACTCAATTTTTATTTGAGTATCATCTATCAAGATCATCCAACAACTGTAATGGCATAGTCACTAAAATTTGTCCATAACCGGGGACACAACTAATCATGATCAGTTTTTACACTCTGACGAGGTCTGCACACTTTACCCACTAGACCTAACCCGAAAACTGAGACGAAGTCTTTCACGATTAGTCACCTCCACCCGTAGGTAGGTGGTACACCTACTCATATCTAGCTTTGCCTGGGCGAGGATCCCCCAACTTAATAAACTAAGCCAGAGCCCATTTAGCTAGTGGTTGTGCATGGAAGCTACTAGTCACTAAGTCCGTCTGATTTTTTTGAGCCTGGATGGCACCCACTTACATTCAGAGGGTATAAACCATGATGTTCTTGAAACCACCCAGCAATATCTTTCGGTCGCACTTAGCCATGGCCCGTGTCCTTAGAAAAAGGAACATGACACCCTTATGAAACTGTCGGGCCCAAGATGCAATTCTATCCCGATCACGTGACACTTACGTGATTGGGGCACAACCGCATTTCGGGCGCTTAGCAAGATGGATATCATTACATCGTACCATTACATACATACATGGGGGATACAAAAATACATACAAGTCACATGAATACAACATCAACGATACAAGGCATCCGACTACGGGTGCAAACATGAAAAGCACAACGACATCCATCTGCTATCCCAGGCTGCCTACCCGGAACCTAACCCAAGACTGACGAAGAAGAAGAAGAACTCCAACAAAAGAACACATCACTCTCACGTCAAGTCATCGGAAACCTGCACCTGCAACTGTTGTTGTAGTATATGTGAGCCATGAGGACTCAGCAATCCCATAACCATGGGTAACAAGACTAGCAAAGCTTAATGGGTAGGATGAGGTAAAGTGGTGAGGTTGCAGCAGCTGCTAAGCAATATATGGTGGCTAACTTACGAGTACAAGAATAAGATGATCATCTACGCAAACGGTCACAATCTAGTAATGATCGCTAAAGATTCTGAACTACCTACGAGTCAAACATAACCCCACCATGTTCTCTTCTCAAAGTGAAAAGAGGCAGTCACGGTTACTCACACAGTTGTGTGTTTTACTTCGGATCCTCTGTCAAGTTTTCTACAACCGGACATTAACAAATTCCAATCTGCCACATAACCGCGGGCATGGCTTACGAAAGATCATAACCCTGCAGGGGTGTCCCAACTTAGCCCATCACAAGCTCTCACGATCAGCAGAAGTAATAATAATATTATCACCCCTTATCTTAGGGACAATCCGATCAGGCTCGGATTGTCGGTGCACAAGACATTTCGACAATGGTAAAACAAGTTCAGCAAGACCTCCCGGTGTGTCGACACCCTGATAGTAGCCGCGCGTATCTCGTCTCAGGCAACGACCGGATGGGCGGAGCTACGAGTAAAACCAGCCCTCGGGTTTCCCCCAGGTGGCCCCGCAGGTTCCCCGTTTGGGACCAACACCATCAACACTGTCCCCCCTGCTATGTAGAAAGAATCCTCGGGTAGCGCTAACTCTCTATGCAATTTAATTAATTAATTAAGTTGTTATTATGAGCAAATTAAAACCAATGTTGGGCCTTGCTCGAGGAGTTTTATTCATAGACGAACTGTCAAGGGGTCCCCATATACCCAACCGTGTAAGGAACGCAAAATCAAGGAACATAATGCCGGTTTATTGGCTCCTAAGGTGGCATGAGTGGAACAAAACACCGAGCAAAAGGCCAAGCCTTCCACCCATGCCCAGTATATAGGTGTGTTAATAATAATAGATATTGTGATATTCCAACAACAAGTTCCAACATGGAACGATCTTCATCTTCACCTGCAACTAACAACGCTATAAGAGGGGCTGAGCAAGCGGGTAACATAGCCAAACAATGGTTTGCTAGGAAGGTGTCAAAGGTTAGAGGTTTCATGGCAACAAGGAGAGGGGCTGACAATAATGATGGGTAGCGCGACATATAACGATCGCATCGAGACAACTAAGCAAGGCAATGATAGGAAAGGTATCCAAGGTGATGGTCATCTTGCTTGAGATCCCGCAAGGAAGAAGAACGGGTCCATGAAGAAGACGAAGAAGAAGCCTTGAAGACGAACCACAAGAAGTTGAACGAATCCTCACGATCGCAACGGAAAAGAACTAGCGAGAAGAAAGCACACAACAAGGTAAACACACAACACAAGAACAAGACAAGGTGCTCAACCAAGTATGATGCAAGACAAGTCTATATGATGAAAACCATGGCAAGGGATGAAGCACACAAGAACAACACCAAACAACAAGTTTAAATGAAGCTGTAAACTACATATAACAACTCCGATAAGTCCTCATATGCATATTGTGAAATTAGTCTAGATCTGAACAAACCTTAAGTTAAAGTTGTTAAACAGCAGGTTAACATGCACCATGATGATCTACATGAAATTCTAGTGAAGTTTCATATAAAGTTTGTTTAATTCGGAGCTACGGCGTAGAAGATATGAGCAAAACAAGACAAGCAAGGCAACGGTGCAAGATGCACCCAAACATCAAGAAAACATACTCCAAACATGTAAACAACATGATATTATGATTCTACATGCAAAATCACACAAGTTTCATATAGGGCACACTCAAAACGGAGCAACGGTTCAACACATACACATGAAACAAGATACAAAGCAAAGCTGAAGTTAACAGCCACATAGCAACTTTGGAGCAAGATAAATATATGCTATAGCACTCAAACATGATAACAAGAAGCATGGATGTGAGGTAGACATGATACTTAACAAGCATGAACTTAGAACACACCCAAAAGCTTGCTGGAACATAGTTAACCAAGCATGGCAAGTTGCAATAAATTAATCCAGACTTAGTCAAAATCTGGGAAGGCAAGAACATCACCACGATGCTGCCTTCGGAGGCACAAAACAACAAGCATATCAACTCCACTAAGTATATAAAGAGCATGGACATGTATTAGACATAACATACATCAAACAACTCCATTGGAGCAACTCCATAGGAGGCATGGATCAATAACAACCAGCTTCACCAAATTGAACATGCTGATAAAAACCTGACAGGTAAATTTATAGCAACTTGAGAGCAAGAAATAAATAAGCTACAACAAGCCATATGTGCAAGTAAGGGCATGAATGGATATACAATAACATGGACAACAAGACATGATCATTGGCCACTCCAAAACAAGCATGGATTTGAGTGGGGCATCAAGCAAACATGGCATCAGGTTAAACAGATTCCAGACTTAGCAGTTTTTTCACTAAGTATAAAACATCAACAACAACATGGCATGTTTACAAGCTTGTTTAAGTCAACACAAGGCATATCATGGAAAATGGATTGCACCACAGCAAAGACCATATGATTGTGCTACTAAAACATATAAACATGTGGCATGAAGACAAACACATCAATAGCAATGAGCAAGTGAAATCAGCATCTCATAACAAGTTTCAGCACTTAACAGTCAAATACACTTTTGCAAGAGAGATTAACATGGCAATATGGCACCTAACATGAATGCTACAGCAACCATCATGTAGAGCACTTCACAATGACCATTTTGACATATCATATGCTCCATTTGGATAAACATGCACAAAGTTATCATATCTCAAACATGGCATAAAATTAACAAGTAACATCAGTTTATAACAAGTAGCACTCTTGCAACAGAGATTAGGGCATCAAGATGAAGTCAAACAAGCATGGCACAATGGAACAAAGTGTAGAGCATATCACCACGATCATTTTGATATATTACATGCATCATTTGGATCACCACACAGAAAGTTACAGGCATGCAAAGTATGCATCAGAATATGGAGTTTTGGGGACTTAGAGAGAAACACCACCTCAAAGGGGCGGACGTGTCCGGACTGGAGCGAAAGTGTCCGTCGGTGCTGGGACTTGGGCCCACCTGGAAGTGTCATTGGGAGGACGTGATCGTACATTGTCCAGGCGCCACCGGACATGTCCGGCGCGGCGCACAGAGAAGGCGGAGGAGGACCGGCCATGGCTGTGGCTCGGCTCCAGCGAGCACGAGGGACCTCCGGGGACGGCGCTGGAGGCCGGGGCGAGGCAGCTACGACGGAGATCGGCGCGGAGGAGGCGGATCTGGGCGGCTCCATGCCCGGATCTGGTAGGGGCGGTCGGCGACGAGCAACGAGTCGGGGGCCGCTGCCTCGGCGAGGTAAGCGGCGGCGGCGGCGAGCTTTATGGCGGCGGCGGCCTGCAGCGAGGGAAGCCAGAGTGAGAGAGGGAGGCGAGGAAAAAGGAGAGGAGGGCGGCGACCTGGCGAGGCGGCGCTGAGGCCCCGGCGGCGAGCTACTCCGGTAGCTCCTCCGGCGAGGCGGTCGCCGACGGGAGCCGCGGAGGCGCTAGGCGTCAAGAACGGCTGCGGGAACGGGCGCCTGCGGGAAGCCGGGCCCGCACGGGCTGCGACGGTCGGCTCGGGCCCGCTCCGGCCCGGGGGCGGGCCGCGGAAGGGTCTCCACGGCCCCGAGCGGCGGGTGCGTGGAGAGGGCGACGTGGCTCCGCCACTTGGCGGCACGGGATAGGCCGCAGGCGCTGACTGGACGGCGGCTGACCAGCCAAGAGGCACCAAGTGGCAGGCACGGGCTGGGCTACGCCAAATTTGGAGGAGTGGGGTTGGCTGCGCGGAAATTGAGGGAGAGAGGCTGGAGGTAGGTGGAGGGGCTAGGAATGCCCAAAATGGCAAGGTTTTTTTTATATAGACAAAACTAGGGTTAGGGGGTGTTTTTGGGGCCGTTTCGGACCATCGGATCACGATCCAACGGCAATGGGGCGGAGGAGGGAGTAGGCTGGGCCTAGTGGGCTGTGTAGATGGGCTAGGCAATGTGGAGAAAAGAGAGAGAGAGGCCCGCGGAGGTTTTCGGAGACCGAAAATGTCCGACGTTTTTTCCGGCGACTAGTGCCGCTATATTTAACGGTTGGGCTATCAAACGAGCTCCGAATGCGATGAAATTTGGCAGGCGGCCTGTCTACACTATAATAAGACCACACGCCAAGTTTCAACTCACTCTGAGAACATTTTCCGGCCACTCAAAAATAAATATTCGGAGGCGCCGCGGGCGCGTGTGAGTGTGTCTGGGCTCAGAACGGACAACGGAGAGGACGAGCGGACTCAGACGGATGCAAGTTTTGAAAACATGACGATGCAATGCACACGATGAGATGGCAAAATGCAGCACGCAGGCAGATGACATGCCAACGACGACGAATAACTGGCTGACACCTGGCGCACCAGTCTCGGGGTGTCACAACACTCCCCTACTAACAAGAGATCTCGTCCCGAGATCTTAGGAACGAGACGAAAGTTGAAAAGGAAGAACAAAGTTCTTCGAGGACAAAAGAGTGAAACCAAAGAACCTTGAGAGGTTGAACAATTTGAAGAAAGGATACAACGGAGATGAACGAGATTTGAGAAGCTCCGGTAAACTAAGCAACAAGGTATAAGAGGAGCACCAAAAGGATAAGGATATGAAGCACGAGTTGAAGGAACAAGAATTAATTCGAAACCACTCTGGTTAATAAGAGATAGAAAATGAATCTCCACGAAGGAATTCGGGCAGCACCCTGGCTGACACTGAAAGAAATAGCACACCGGTTGAACATGAATGGTATGGAACAAGAACTTGAAAAGATGAAATGATACTCGACGAGAGCAACAACACAATGCCTCTGGAAGAATTGAAATAAAAAAATGGAATGAGAGAAACGAGAAGAAGATGAAAACTTACACCACGAAAGCATTTGAAAGAGAATCTTGAAGAGAAAGGTTTGAATAGAGTTGTTGAGAAAATCAACAACAAAAGAATAAGCTTGTTGTGGACTTATTGACATCATCCCAAAACTTGAGGTGAATTACCGCCGCAACGAAAAGAAGGACTAGCTGAAAATGAAGAATTGCAAAACTCCACTTCAAAAGAATACGGAGAATTTATTTGCATCCTGAAGTGCAAAAGAATAACGCTTGAGCTGTTCCAGAATAATTAAATGAACGTTTGAAGAATGAATTATCTCATGACGAACCACCATGAGGAACTCTGGTAATTAAAAGGATGATGATATAGAAATGACGGACGAAAAGAATAAGATTAGAGCCTTGCGATGATTTAGACGAGAGTCCGACGAGAAGGCCGAGAAAACTTGAACTCCGGAAAAGAAAAGGATAAAGACACTTGGAACTAGAATTTATTCATAAAAAATAAACTCCGAAGGAAGGAATAAATCAACTTAATGAAAAGAATAAGAATTATGTTATGCTTATCCTCCACCAATTAAATTGATGAGAAACAATGGATTTGCATATCACTTATTATGGTTGAAATGATTAAAGAGGGATATATCGCAAACTTGCGAAAGTCTTCATGAAACGCCGATAGGTTTGAAAAGAGCGAATGAATTGGTATGATAACACCGGAAAAGAACTGTTGACCGAATCATCGTAAAGAATTAAAGCCGAGTGAAGAAAAGAACAAACCATCGGGAATAATTAAAATCGAGTGATGAAAGAGAATGACCACCGTAAGGAATAAAATTGAGTGAATACAAGAGAATGAATCTCCAGGAAGAATAAAGCACTTGAGGACAATCTGAATGACGAGAACGAAGAGATTGTGAACTGATTAAAGAATACTTGAACGAAGCATCGGATGAATGTGAGACGAACGAAGGGCATCAATGAAGAATATTTGGAGGACGACGTTGAAAACTGAGAACAAAGAAATCTTCTGAAATGATGGCCTTCGGAGGAACACAAAGAAAAGAATTCAAGAACTTCTCCGGATGAAGAAAGGTTGGACCAACGATGAAAAGAATTAAAAGTGATCTTGAAGAAGGCATATGACTGATGGAATCCATACTTACGTCACACTTGAAAAGAATTTCGGAATACTCCGGGAAATAAGAAGAGTCAGGTAAGATCCCGGAAAAGACATGTGGGTTATGAGCCCACTGAAACAAAACCATCGTTGACAATGATCGAAAAGGAGATGATGCACCGGAATTATTAAAAGACTCAAAGGAGGTGACAACCTCGAATTAATTGGAACACAAACAAATTTCCTGAGATGTCTTCGGAACTCCGAAACAATTAAATGGCGAGAGGTGAACGAGCAATTGGAAACAACTGAGCCGAGGAAAAAAAGAATATGACCAACACCAAAAACTTGAATTGAATCCAACTGAAAAGAAGAAGAGTTGAAGAATATGGAACGAGAGGAGAATTCATTGGAGAATAAAGGAGATGAATGATGACGAAGTAGACGAAATTCATCAGCTGAAATAATTGATGAAAGAAAGCAAAGACTTCACACGAGTAGGATGGATACTCTATTAAGGACTCCGGCTCCGAAAGCAAAAGGGTGGGCAGGTGGGAAAAAGAAAGTCCACTTTGGATGGGGAAAACACTCTCTGTTGAAAAGAACTAAGGTTTGAACTTGCAAAGAAGAAGAGGGTTGAATCCACTTGACGAGAGATGCACCAGATGACAAGAACTGACAACGCAACGAACGAAAACTAACCGCGTGATCCTAAAAAAAATTTGAAGGGGAAGAGGAGTAATTCAAAACACCTATGTCAAGATTCCTCACTAGAGCGACGAAGGGACTGAGGAGTAAAAAGAATTCCTACTCTTCGATATAACTAGACTCCGAAAAGGTTTTCTGCTAGACGCAACAACGGCCATTCTACGATCAATCAAGGGGGCTCCTATGGTCGGTCGAGGCTCTGATACCAACTTGTCGAGCCCAAGATGCAATTCTATTCCGATCACGTGACACTTACGTGATTGGGGCACAACCGCATTTCGGGCGCTTAGCAAGATGGATATCATTACATCGTATCATTACATACATACATGGGGGATACAACAATACGTACAAGTCACATGAATACAACATCAACGATACAAGGCATCCGACTAAGGATGCAAACATGAAAAGCACAACGACATCCATCTGCTATCCCAGGCTACCGACCTGGAACCTAACCCAAGACTAACGAAGAAGAAGAAGAAGTACTCCAACAAAAGAACACATCGCTCTCACGTCAAGTCATCGGAAACCTGCACCTGGAACTGTTGTTGTAGTATCTGTGAGCCATGAGGACTCGGCAATCCCATAACCATGGGTAACAAGACTAGCAAAGCTTAAGGGTAGGATGAGGTAAAGTGGTGAGGTTGCAGCAGCGGCTAAGCAATATATGGTGGCTAACTTACGAGTACAAGAATAAGATGAGCATCTACGCAAACGATCGCAATCTAGTAATGATCGCTAAAGATTCTGAACTACCTACGAGTCAAACATAACCCCACTGTGTTCTCTTCTCAAAGTGAAAAGAGACAGTCACGGTTACTCACACAGTTGTGTGTTTTACTTCGGATCCTCTGTCAAGTTTTCTACAACCGGACATTAACAAATTCCAATCTTCCACATAACCGCGGGCACGGCTTACGAAAGATCATAACCCTGCAGGGGTGTCCCAACTTAGCCCAGCACAAGCTCTCACGATCAGTAGAAGTAATAATAATATTATCACCCCTTATCTTAGGGACAATCCGATCAGGCTCGGAATCCCGGTGCACAAGACATTTCGACAATGGTAAAACAAGTCCAGCAAGACCTCCCGGTGTGTCGACACCCTGATAGTAGCCGCGCGTATCTCGTCTCAGGCCACGACCGGATGGGCGAAGCTACGAGTAAAACCAGCCCTCGGGTTTCCCCCAGGTGGCCCCGCAGGTTCCCCGTTTGGGACCAACACCATCAGCACTGTCCCCCCTGCTATGTAGAAAGAATCCTCGGGTAGAGTTAACTCCCTATGCAATTTAATTAATTAATTAAGTTGTTATTATGAGCAAATTAAAACCAATGATCGGCCTTGCTGGAGGAGTTTTATTCAAAGACGAACTATCAAGGGGTCCCCATATACCCAATCGTGTAAGGAACGCAAAATCAAGGAACATAATGCCGGTTTATCGGATCCTAAGGTGGCATGAGTGGAACAAAACACCGAGAAAAAGGCCAAGCCTTCCACCCATGCCTAGTATATAGGTGTGTTAATAATAATAGATATTGTGATATTCCAAAAACAAGTTCCAACATGGAACGATCTTCATCTTCACCTGCAACTAACAACGCTATAAGAGGGGCTGAGCAAGCGGGTAACATAGCCAAACAATGGTTTGCTAGGAAGGTGTCAAAGGTTAGAGGTTTCATGGCAACAAGGAGAGGGGCTGATAATAATGATGGGTAGCGCGACATATAAAGATAGCATCGAGACAACTAAGCAAGGCAATGATAGGAAAGGTATCCAAGGTGATGGTCATCTTGCTTGAGATCCCACAAGGAAGAATAACGGGTCCATGAAGAAGACGAAGAAGAAGCCTTGAAGACGAACCACAAGAAGTTGAACGAATCCTCACGATCGCAATAGAAAAGAACTAGCGAGAAGAAAGCACACAACAAGGTAAACACACAACACAAGAACAAGACAAGATGCTCAACCAAGTATGATGCAAGACAAGTCTATATGATGCAAATCATGGCAAGGGATGAAGCACACAAGAACAACACCAAACAACAAGTTTAAATGAAGCCGCAAACTACATATAACAACTCCGGTAAGTCCTCATATGCATATTGTGAAATTAGTCCAGATCAGAACAAACCTTAAGTTGAAGTTGTTAAACAACAGGTTAACATGCACCATGATGATCTACATGAAATTCTAGTCAAGTTTCATATAAAGTTTGTTTAATTCGAAGCTACGACGTAGAAGATATGAGCAAAACAAGACAAGCAAGGCAACGGTGCAAGATGCACCCAAACATCAAGCAAACATACTCCAAACATGTAAACAACATGATATTATGATTCTACATGCAAAATCACACAAGTTTCATATAGGGCACACTCAAAACGGAGCAACGGTTCAACACATACACATGAAACAAGATACAAAGCAAAGCTGAAGTTAACAGCCACATAGCAACTTTGGAGCAAGATAAATATATGCTATAGCACTCAAACATGATAACAAGAAGCATGGATGTGAAGTAGACATGATATTTAACAAGCATGAACTTAGAACACACCCAAAAGCTTGCTGGAACATAGTTAACCAAGCATAGCAAGTTGCAATAAATTAATCCAGACTTAGTCAAAATCCGAGAAGGCAAAAACATCATCACGATGTTGCCTTCAGAGGCACAAAACAACATGCATATCAACTCCACTAAGTATATAAAGAGCATGGACATGTAGTAGACATAACATACATCAAACAACTTCATTGGAGCAACTCCATAGGAGGCATGGATCAATAACAACCAGCTTCACCAAATTGAACATGCTGATAAAAACCTGACAGGTAAATTTATAGCAACTTGAGAGCAAGAAATAAATAAGCTACAACAAGCCATATGTGCAAGTAAGGGCATGAATGGATATACAATAACATGGACAACAAGACATGATCATTGGCCACTCCAAAACAAGCATGGATTTGAGTGGGGCATCAAGCAAACATAGCATCAGGTTAAACAGATTCCAGACTTAGCAGTTTTTTCACTAAGTATAAAACATCAACAACAACATGTCATGTTTACAAGCTTGTTTAAGTCAACACAAGGCATATCATGGAAAATGGATTGCACCACAGCAAAGACCATATGATTGTGCTACTAAAACATATAGACATGTGGCATGAAGACAAACACATCAATAGCAATGAGCAAGTGAAATCAGCATCTCATAACAAGTTTCAACACTTCACAGTCAAATACACTTTTGCAACAGAGATTAACATGGCAATATGGCACCTAACATGAATGCTACAGCAACCATCATGTAGAGCACTTCACAATGACCATTTTGACATATCATATGCTCCATTTGGATAAACATGCACAAAGTTATCATATCTCAAACATGGCATAAAATTAACAAGTAACAACAGTTTATAACAAGTAGCACTCTTGCAACAGAGATTAGGGCATCAAGATGAAGTCAAACAAGCATGGCACAATGGAAAAAAGTGTAGAGCATATCACCACGATCATTTTGATATATTACATGCATCATTTGGATCACCACACAGAAAGTTACAGGCATGCAAAGTATGCATCAGAATATGGAGTTTTGGGGACTTAGAGAGAAAAACCACCTCAAAGGGGCGGACGTGTCCGGACTGGAGCGAAAGTGTCCGTCGGTGCTCGCACTTGGGCCCACCTGGAAGTGTCATTGGGAGGACGTGATCAGACATTGTCCAGGCGCCACCGGACATGTCCGGCGCGGCGCACAGAGAAGGCGGAGGAGGTCCGGCCATGGCTGTGGCTCGGCTCCGGCGAGCACGAGGGACCTCCGGGGACGGCGCTGGAGGCCTGGGCGAGGCAGCAACGGCGGAGATCGGCGCGGAGGAGGCGGATCCGGGCGGCTTGTGGGGACCCCGACTCATAAGTCGTGATCACCGAATGCACCTGTACAGTGATCCCAGAGATCAATGCTCACTGAACACACAGAAGTTGAATAACAAGAGTCTTACATCCTTACATACCGTGTTACACAAATAGGACCATAATGGTCAAGTCTTGATTATATCATCGCAGCGGAAATCTTCAACGACAACATGGACCCATGCCATCTGCCTTAACCCTACAGGCATTCTGACTGGGAAGCGTCCTAGCTCGCATGCTCGTCACCAAGAAATCTTCATCATAACCTGTTCTCTCCTGCCTGGCCAATAAAATAACCAGTGGCAAGCCAATGAGTACATTGAATGTACTCGCAAGCAACCCAAGTGTGATAACGGAATAATTTATGCAAGGCTCTACTGCTAAATTGGTAATTTTGCGGAAAGCTAGTTTTTCATATGCAGGTATGATCAACATATAACATGGATATGCATGTGTCTGTAACAAGTATCAGGAAGTCACAGACATCAATATCGAGAAAGAGTTGTAACCAACTCATGTTCAAGCTCATTGAGACTTTCTCACAATCACATCAACAATATCTCTGAACCATGTTGTTCCCTCGCACACACACACCAGGTTTCGCAAACATTGGACGTAGCCCAAGAGCGGTTACCCAACTGTCCATGACCGTGGACACGGCTATTCGAATAGTTTTACACTCTGCAGAGGTTGCACACTTGTGACGCCCGAGACCGACGTCCCAGAAGATTCCAGAAGATTCCCGAAGATTCCAGATGTTCCGGGTTGCCCGTGTGTTTCTTTTCGCTTGTGTTATTTATTTTTTTGCATTGCATCATGTCATCATGCCTTCATGTCTTTTTTTTATTTTTGCATCTCAACCTAAATAATTCGTGTGGACCTTCGGTCCATTTAAATCGAGGGAAGATGTCTTCTCTTTATAACATATAAAAGCCTCCTAATAATTATGGAGCTATATTAATAATTATTCCGTTGTTTGGAATTACCGCAACACACTTGCAATATTTTCCCCATGCTTTCACTTCGAGCTTCTCCTTCCAAACCTTGCAAATAATTCTTTTCCGTTGTTTCGAGGTTCCTCCAAAAATTTGAACATTTTTGGACACTTCAATAATCTCGTCTTAGTTCAAACCTATTTGAATTAAATTCAAATATGTTTGAATTATTTCTCTCGTTTTTGCCTTTTCTATTTTTTTTTCTCGGACCGTGCTATTTTATGATGCCCGAGAAAAATACTTCCTTGTGTTATCTTTTCCCTAACCGTCCTCCTCATTCTCTTTTTCTCTCTGTTGTTTTTATCTGCTAAGAAATAAAAGAAGGAGCCCAGCAACCAGGCCTCCTTTCGGCCTGCTCTTCTTCCCCTCCAGCCTCCAAGCCCCCTGGCCATCCTTCCCTCCAGCTGGCCTCAGGCCTCATCCCAGCCTCAGGCCCAGCTAGGCCTAACCTAGCCCGACAGCCAGCGACCGACCCCTCCTCTCGCTCGGCTCCCTCTTTTCCCTTCGACCGCCGCCACCCCTCGCACCCATCAGCCCGATTCCCTTTCTCTCCCGCAACCCCCGCTTCCCCCCATCGCTTCTTCTCGCCCGCACCCCGATCCTTCCTCCTCGCGCTGGTGCTCCTCCCTCGCGCTGGTGCTCCTCCCTCGCCCCCAGCAGCAGGTCGCCGCCCCTCCTTCCTCCTCGGCGCCGGCCAGGCCCGTGGCCTCCATCCGCCGTCTCGCCCTCCCGTCTCCAGCAAGGCAGCCCCGTGCGGCCCCGTCCTTCAGCACCTTGGCGCCCGTGTCGCCCCGTCGGTCTCCAACAGAGCCGCGACCGCGCCACCGGCCCGCGGCCTCCTCTGCGTCCAGGCCGCTGCCCTTCCTCTCCGCCTCCGTCCAGTGGAGCCCCTACCTCGGCCTCTTCTTCGTCTGGCCCGAGCCAGCACGCCGTGGCCTCGTCTCCGTGCAGCCTTGTTTTGCTCCTGTAGTTTTGTTGTTTTTTTGTGTGTGCCCGTGCTGTAATTTTTTGGACAGATGACCCGTGTACGACTACCGGCGACCCGAACAAGTACCCCTTCGGAGAAGTACCTCTACGAACTCGTTGCGAGAACCGATTTTGGCAAGTACCTCTACGGCCCGAACGTCTACGAACCGTGTACGACACGATGACCCGAACCTCTACGGGAAAACGAGCTCCAAGTTCGACTACTTCACGGGACCCGTCAAGTCCGACTACTACATGAACGAGTACCACTACGAACGCCGACGCGACAAGTACCCCGACATCGACGACCCGAACGACTACCGTCGCTCGAGGACCGCGAGTACCACTACCGTCGCCCGAGTACAACTACCGCTACGAGAACGACTACCTTCGGTGAAGAGATGAGAACGACTACTTCCTCTCCGAACGGAACGCCTCCTTCCTCTACGTCTCGAACCGCCCCGAAACGCACGCTTCAAAGGTATAACGAGACGACCCCGTGGATGACCCGTGTGCATGCTTGTTGTGTTGTATGAAATGTCTCTCGCGTGTGCTTCGTGCCCGTTCCACCTTTTGTCATGTTCCTCGGTTGCCTCGTCACCGACTCGTGGGAACCCGGTAACGGGATCGCCCCACCTTTCATCTCGTTTGACTCACCCATGCCATCTTACCTTTTGCACCGGTCTCTCAACGAGTTACCGGAACCGATATGTTGCCGATGCATCATTTTCGGATCGTTGCCGTGGCACCCTTTTCTTCCACCACGGTGACAATGCTTCATATCTCTTTTAAGTCAACCTTTTAATAAAATTGCATAAACTTGATCATGTCATCCGCATCATGTTAACAACATTTTATATGGTTAATTGTTGTTTGCTTATAATTATTAAACATGCTCATGGGGATTTTCCGGATATGTTGTTGTTATTTCCGGCCTCATTTAAATTGCCTAAATAGTGTAGTTTTATTATGCTTCACCTCTTGCCATGTTAAAAACATTTAATCTTGTCTTGTTAATAACGAGAGTCAACTAAATAATTAAATGTGGTGTTTCGTCAATATGCAACTCGTTGCATATTGATCTCCACTTAACTTGTAGTGTTGTTTGTGCTTTTGCCATGCCATGCATATTTAAACCGGACATGCATCATACTTGTTTGTGCATCGTATGCCATGTTAATGATTGCGTGTTTACCGTGTTGTTTCTTTCTTTCCGGTTGTTTCTCTTGTTAGCTTTGGTTTCGTCCGGAGTTGTGAGGTTTCTCTCGTCTGTGTTGCTCCGTCTACTTCGTGGATCCGTTCTTCTCCCTTGTGGAATCCCAGGCAAGATGACCGAACCCGGATACCATTACTATCTTTGCCTATTGCTAGTAGTCTCGATCTTTAGTTTTGCCTCGATGCCCATGTCTTCTTGTCAGCCTCCTACTTGTAGCCTCTTGCCATGTTTAACCACCCTACCTACGCAAACCGTTGCTTGGCTAAGTACGCTTCGCTCAGCCTTCTTATAGCATTGTTAGTTGCAGGTGAAGATTGAAGATGCTTGCTTCATGTTGAAGTTTGGTTGGGTTATATCACACTATATAAATGCTTAAAATGAAATCATCTATATACTGGCAGGGTGGAAGGCTAAGCCTTTTGCTTGGTGTTTTGTTCCACTCATGTCGTTAGGAACCGTATAAACCGGTGTTATGTTCCTTGATTATGCGTTCCTAACACGGTTGGGGTGTATGGGACCCCCTTGATAAACCGCTAAGTGCTAAGTCTTTTCCAGCAAGTCCCAACATTTGGTACTATTTGCCTCATAATAACAACTTAATTAATTAATTAAATTTGCATAGGGGGTCGCTCCCTCGAGGATCCTTTATTTCTACATAGCAGGGGGGGCCAGTGCTGATGGTGTTGGTCCCAAACTAGAGTCACTTGCGGTACCACCCAGTTATCTGGGGTCTTTGGTACTGTACGTAGCGCTCATCCGGTCGTGGCCTGAGACGAGATACGCGCGGCTACTATCAGGGTGTCGGCACGCCGGGAGGATTTGCTGGATTAGCCTTACCTTAGTTCGGTTTAACTTGAGCACGGAATTCCGAGAATACTCGGGTCTTCCCACCTATGGAGTTGCGACTTCGCGGATCGTGGGCTTGTGATGGGCCAAGTTGGAACACCCCTGCAGGGTTTGAACTTTCGAAAGCCGTGCCCGCGGTTATGTGGCAGATGGGAGCTTGTTAATTCCGGTTGTAGATAACTTGACACAATGTTTCAATACACTACCAGCGTGTGTACCGTGACTGTCAATTTCCGAATAGGGATTCGGGAGTTGAACACGGTGGGGTTATGTTTGACCGGCTTTAGTTAGGATCACTTCGTGATCATCTTTCGACCGATGCTCTTCTCTTCTCGCTCTCTTTTACGTAAGTTAGTGCTAGTTGCTGCTGCAGACTCTCGTTTGTTTTCCTTCACCTCATATTCTTTCTTCTTCAGCCTTGTCCTCACCCAAAGCTTAAATAGTCTTGTTACCCGGGAACGGGATTGCTGAGTCCTCTGTGGCTCACAGTTACTTCACCACACCAGATGCAGGTTCAGCCGAGCTCGAAGCAGGAGCTGGTTCAGTTCTTCATCGGGAGCTCGATGAAGAGTTTGACTGTTTGTTTGAGACGCTTCGACGATCAGTAGTGGTTTCTACTAGGATTCGATCCTGACCTGTGGCTTTATGTTGTTTTGGTATCTTTCTTTGGTTCTTCACCCCTAGTCGGGTTGTGATGTTTTGAATGATGATTGCTTATGAAATGTATTGTGTGAAGTGGCGAGTGTAAGCCAACTATCCCCTTTTCCAATTTAATCCCTCTTTTACATGAGTCGTGCAAAGATACCAAACTTGAGATCATTCTAGGATGGGCTTATACCTTTAAGTCGTGCCTCGACACGTAGGAGGTATAGTCCCATCCTGGGCATTACAACACTTTACCCACTAGATCTGGGGAACTTCCGTGTCATCCACGACCCGCGGTACCTCAGGTACCCGGGGTAAGCACCCGATCACTACCTTTCCCTAGACGACACTAACATAGAGTCCACTCGATTGGTAGCAGCCCCGTGCCAAACATTTCACATCTCAAGGTTTGTGGAGACTCGCTCCGAATTCATCACATATCACAAGCACGGGGTACCAACGGTGTGTCCGGTGCCCTGTAAAGACAGTCATGGCCGCCTATCCAAGCGCGACCCCGTCCCAAGAGTGACCTCATGTCACTCCCGTCACTAGTAATGCGGGCACCATGCTAGTATCGACCTAGGTAATCAATAATGCCCTTTCCCATATAAGGGTAGAGTGGTTGCGCATGTAAGGTTGGAATAACGGTCGCAACTTAAACCAATCCGTTTTCAAAACAACACACACACACTTGCCTCGGTACACCACTTCGTCATCAAGTGGTTACCCATCTCACCATCTCCCTCGGGCATAAATGGCACCCGACGGGGTTTTCGAAAAGTCCTTTGAAAGTATCCTGCCTCCGTCACCATGCATATACCCGACCCATTTGCGTAGCCACTAGTAAAGCAACCTAACTACTCCCACCCACATAACCCTCATAGGAAGGTAGGGTCATGCTTGATGCAAGTTTCAACAGTAAAGTAACAAAGGTAGCAACCAAAGTGGTTTCCACCTCAACATGATTCCGATGCATTGAATAATAAGGTGTTATGAGACATGCATAAAAAGGTTTCTTGAACATGGTCAAAGGGCTGCTTGCCTTATTCTTCCGAGTCTTCAAACCTTCTGGTCCATCTCCGAATACTCCGTTTATTCCGTCAACTAACGATGGAAACAATCATAATAAGCAACACAATCAAAGCAACAATAAAAGTGCTCTAAAAATAGGAGTTGGACTTTTCTAGGATACCTCTAGTCATATTAGAAATGACCAAGGTGGTTTCATAGGTATTGGATCAATGGGTGATTTGGAACATTCCAATATGATGGAACCAAAGGGTTTATGGATTTGGAAGAAGTACACAGAAATATTTCCTTGAATGATGAGCAAAGGTACCCATCATCAAGTCATGATTTTAGAAGCATTTAGGAGTTGGTTTCACTGGATTTGGATTTGAAATGAATTTCCTAGGATTTTGCAAAGCTGATAAATATGAAGAAATGGCTCAATATTTGGTGGGGTACAGAAACTATTATTAAAAATGTTCCAAAACTAAGTTTGGACATGACAAGCATCTAGGAACTTGAATCACTGCATTTGGGTCAAAAATGAGCTCTCTGTGATTTTCTAAAGTTCATCACAGAAAATGAAATATGGGTATTTGATAAATATTTGTGAAGGAAAAGTTTCTGGAATAATGTGCATGTAGCACCAACAGATAGAGAATGATTTATGGAGCCATAGGAAATTTGAATCATGCAATTTGGAGTTCATTTGAATTATCTAGGCATTTTTGAAGTTGGCAGAATAAATAAAAGAAAAAGAATAAGGGTTCAACCTTATGCAGTGCTCTGGGCGCGGCTTAGTGCTTCTGTGCACCGGGCCGGCCCATCTGCTCAGCAGCGCGCAGGGATCCGGCCACGTCGAAGGCGCCCGCCAGGAAAGGCGCCACCGCGTGGGGGAGGCGGCCGAGGCCAGACCCGCCTCCACTTAAACGGAGGGCCCCAGCCTCCAGGTCGCTGACGCGCGGGCCCCCGTGGCAGGTTCATCCCCTTCCTCCCGCGCAACGCGGCGGGGAGGAACAGAGGCGATGCCCGCCGGCGGCTTGCCGGCGCTGCAGGGCTTCTCCGGCGACGCTCGGGCTATGGACGGATTCAGCGAAGAATGCCGCTCCCATTCATGTGCGCCACGGTTGCGAGGGGTGATCGAATCGACGGCAGCTTGGACACCGGCAGACGGTGGCGTCGGCAAGAGTTGGGCATGGAGCTGTGGTGCGTCGTTTGACGAGAGGAAGGTCGCGGGAGGTCCGCCTAGCTCAGGGGAGTCCGCTGGTGGGGGTAGGAGGGGGAGGAAGGCTCGGGCTGGCTCGAATCCGAGCGGAGGCCGGCGGCGGAACTCCGGCCGGATAGGTGGCTGCGAGGCCCGAGGAGAGCGACGAGTCGGCCTGTGAGGCGTGTGGGAGAAGGGGAATGCTAAAGGAGGTGCGAGGGGGGCTCGAGGTGCTTTATAAGTAGGGGGGCGCCGGTCCACCGAGGCGTCGTGCGCCGGCGAGCCTGTTGCTGTGGCTACGGGTCACGCAAGCCTACCGCAGCGTGTCCGGGGCGCTCCTGGAGCTGGTCCACGCCTAGAGGAAGAGAAAGGAGGAGCGGGGAGGCGTCAGAGGGCCGCGCGTGCGAAGTCGCTCACTGGTGCTCCGGGTCGGCCGGTGCGCGTGCGAGCAGGGGTGAGGGAGGAGGAGAGAGGAGGGGGCCGACCGCCCGGCGTGTTGCGGACGTCGAGGCCTCCTCGGGGGACACGAGGGGGAAGCCCAAGGCTGTCGGGTGCCCCTGATTGGAGGTGGCTGCAGTGCTCCAGAGCACTGTAGCGCGCTCCAGAGCGGGCTTTTGGCTGCCATTGGCGTGGCCTGGCGCCCAGGGCGTGTCCAACTGTGTCCAGAGGGTATAGGAAGTAGTAAAGAAGTGGCTTGTGGCTTTGGATGCTCCAGGGAACCACTGGGATGAGGAGGGAGGTGAGGAAGAGGGTGAAAACTGCTGTCCAGCAGTAGGAATTGGGGTTTTACCCCCCTCCAATAATTGAGATGAGGCCAGAGAGAGTTGCTGGAGGTAGAATAGGACTAGGGGAAGCTGTGGTAAGAATTTGGGGTAAAGGGAATTAGAGAAAGGGGTCCAAACACTTGTCTTGGCAAATGGACAGAAGGTGTTTGATCAGTGTTTGGTCAAGCAAATGACATCCACTTGACATGGGCCTTAACAGGATCAAATGTCACATATAATTAGGCCCCTACACCAAATTTGAGCTCATTTGGGCAAAGCGGCCAATGTAACTTTGGTGAACCCTGGAAATCAACAGAAATTGTTTCACCATGTTTGAGTCAAGCAATTCATCTCCCCTTGATGCACAACTTGGTGTAGTATCATCATTTGGGGTATTGATCATGCCCACAAAGTTTGAAGCTCCAGATAAAAAGTTGGTAATGTAAAGTTGTTCAAATTTGCATTTGAAAAGAAAGGGTTTTGAGGTGATCTGATCAAGTTGCTCTATTCCAAATCTTGTGCCATTTGGTCTAGATGCCTTATTAGGCCATTCTAGCATGTGCACCAAATTTGAGAGCATTTGGACAAGTTTGGCAATGTAGAGTTGCTCAAACTTCAAATATGGACAAAATGGTTTTGAGGGGATTAGAGGATGTTTCCTTGATCTCCAAGACATGAGGCTTTGCAAGATCATCAAATGTGTCATATATGACATGATAGAATTTCCCTGGAATTTTTGGAGAATATTTCCTTTGTAAATATTTCAAAAGCTTGAAATATCCAGAAAGGGTTTTGGAAGGATTTGTCCAATATTTTGAACATGACCATGTGTTGAAACTCTTATATATGGACAATGTATGTCCTATGAGTCTCCCTGAATTTTGGCAAATATTTTTGAAATGATTAAATAATTTTTCCCTATTAAAGACCATTTCTGGCCTTAAGAAAAAGCTTTTAAATAAAATATAAAAATAACTTTTAAAATTATATTTTTGTGGTTTCTGGGAGTCCTATACCTAATAGGATTCAAATAAACTTTTTGAAAGATTTTTCTCACCCTAAATAAGGTACTTGCAGTGCAAACCTTAATTCAGGGGTTTTTGGAAAACTAATTTTAGAAAATACCATTTGGCCAAAATATTTTTATAAGAAAATTCTATACTGGTCTATACACATGGCATGATCATTGGGAAAAGGTTTTGGATCAAGGAGATGAAGTATAAGAGTTGGAGGATTTATTTGATTTTTAGAGCACTAGCAAACAGCAGTCAAAAGTCAAATCAAGCAAAGTGAAAAACACTCAAAAGTTTTTTGCAAA
Organism: Secale cereale; assembly: GCA_902687465.1. Lineage (NCBI taxonomy): Eukaryota > Viridiplantae > Streptophyta > Magnoliopsida > Poales > Poaceae > Secale > Secale cereale. Next base: position 318,203,733 of record LR738714.1, read on the forward strand.
TCCACATTTTTAACATGAAAATAAGCTTAAGCAATGTGACATGAAAATCAGGGTGTGACAGACCTACCCCCCTTACAAGAATCTCGTCCCAGAGATTCCCAGACTAGGCGTGGAAAGAAAGGCGGAGTCTTGGATACGGGGTAGTCTTCACTTCTCCTTGTTGGTTCTGCTTCCGAGCGGTGCTCCTTGGAATCCTGAAGTGCTTGATGGTATGGCTTCTTTCTTGAGCCCTTCCTTGATGGAGGTTGCTGAGGGGTCTCTTGCATAGGTTAGGTTGGGTTAGCTGTCAAAGGCTCGGTGATCGATGTCCTTGCGGGCATTGGGCTAGCTAGGAGGTAAGTAGTACTTCCAGAGTGGGGGCTCATGGAAGATTTGGTGCACGGAGGGTATCTCAGGTGGTAGATCTAGCTGGGGAGCCGTCTACCACATGACTTGCAGTGATCTCAAAGGGTCCAATGAACCTTGATGCGAGCTTCCCCTTGACGTGGAAACGCTTGGTTCCCTTCGGAGGAGTTACCCGCAGGTACACGTGGTCCCCGATATGGAAACTCATGTTCCGACGGTGAGTGTCAGCATAGCTCTTTTGCCTTGACTTGGCTGCCTTCAAACGTTCTCTGACTAGTTGGACTTGCTCTACCGCTGCGCGGAGAATATCCGGTCCAAGGACTAGCCCTTCTCGAGCCTCTGACCAGTTGAGGGGTGTGCGACATCTGCGTCCGTACAACACCTCAAATGGTGCCATCAGAAGGCTCGACTGGTAACTGTTGTTATAGGAGAACTCGGCAAAAAGGGAGACAATCCTCCCACTTGGCTCCATACGCCAAGACACAGGCTCGGAGTATGTCTTCGAGAATCTGATTCACTCGTTCTGTCTGACCTCCGGTCTATGGGTGGAAAGCCGTGCTGAAAGATACTTGGTTCCCAAGGCTTCTCGGAACTTCTTCCAGAACCTTGAGGTGAACCGGGTTCCTCGATCTGACACAATCTCCTTGGGAAATGCCGTGAAGACTTACGATTCGGTCGATGTAGAGAGCTGCCAGCCGGTTGCCATCATAAGGGGTCTTGACAGGAATGAAATGGACTACCTTGGTCAAATGATCGACTATGACCCAGATAGAACCATGTCCTCTTATCCGACCTTGGTAATCCAGTGACGAAGTCCATTCCGACTTTATCCCACTTCCACTCAGGAACCTTGAGTGGTTGAAGCAATCCGGTGGGTCGCTGATATTCAGCCTTGACCTTTTGGCACACATCACACTTTGCAACATAGGTTGCAATCTCTCTTTTCATCTCGTGCCACCAGAATCGTGCCTTTAAGTCTTGATACATCTTGGTGTGAGCGTTCCTCGGAGAGGGGTGGTTTGCAGATACGCCGGGTCTTCAACGCGGAAGTTTTCTTCTTGACGACAGTGGTCGGTATAGATCTTCCTTCTTGACAGGGCGGTCTTCAAATGTCTTCCATCCAGCTGTCCGTCTCTTCTTTGTCCTCGGGTAGACAAGTAGGCCATCAATTAATGATGTTACCCACTTGTCCACTTACTCCATGAGGTCTAAGGGGGGTACGCAAGGTAAGCTGGGGTATTGGTGGTGGTCTCAGTTGAGTATTTGCAGAGGCCTTCCTGACTCTGAGTCAAGGCCCTGCGGTCAGAATCTGACCAGGTGGTGGCTCGGTGGGGCTTAAGGGTTTCAAGGATTCTAGTGAGTGAGTGAACTTATATCATCCTATCCTTAAGCACAGTTTCTCCAATAACTCTATCTAGTACTCCAAACGAAAAAGCATCTCTCGCATAGACCAACTTCAATCACCACTCATTGCCATACATATCCTCATGACTCTCAAGAGACGGTCTAACAAAATTATACTTGTCTAAGATCCCCAAATCCATATGTACGTCTACCACTAAAATCCAAAGGTAGATCATACATGCTGCTGAGCTTAAATTAAACTCCACAATCCAAGCACTCAACCTAATCGTGCAAGGCTCACGATAATGCATCTCTAATCTAAGGAAACACGTCATATGCCACTCCAAGATTTTGTTTCCTTCCTATAGGTCAACTCCAATAGCCCGGTAATTACCATCAATCACCACATAATCCAACAATCCTACAAATCCGGTGTCTACGGTGTTCCACAAGATCTCAAGTCCCTATGATATCCAAACACTGGGAAGGACTACGCATCACGATAGTATGTCCACCAAATCCCCATCATCCAGGTTAAGTAAACTCCAAGATCACGATTATATAGATCCCCAAATAAATTCCGACAAATAATCCAATCTCCTAGGTTATTGTCCATCGAGAAGCATGATATCATAATCAAGATCATCGGTCTAAATCCAATTTACTCCGAACCATGCAGACATATCCAACATCTATACCAACCAGAATCACCTACATAAATCCAAATCTCATGTCCATCGGGCACTCCTACATGCTTCCCCAAAGTGATGATCCCACCAACATGAAAACCTCACAATCCACCCAGGTCTCAGATAATTCCTTGAAGTCACTGATATAAAGCCACCAAGTCATCTGTCCAATATCCTCGAACTGTCTATCTATGGCATCGTCAGACCTCGCGCTATATTAGGACGAAAATGTGCTCACTCATCGTGTCCACTAGCTCCTTTACGAACCCAGTGTTGTGCAAGGTTATAAAGGCTTAACAGGTTCTCTCGCCTTACCATGGGTTAGGCACATGGTTAAGGATTCATGCTGGAGTGTCTCGGGAAGTCTCAAAGGGTCTAGGAATGGGGTTACTGGTCTGGAGGGTTAAACATAACTCTACGGGGTTGCAATTGATCGTGGAGGTTGTAGCAGAAGTCTTCAGTGCCAGTTGGCTGTCGAGGTAGAATCCTTGGTGCATCTTGTCTTGCGGGTCTTCAATTGGGAGGAGAGAGAATGGAGGGAAGAAGCAGCGTAGAGGAGGGAAATGCCTAAAGGGGGTTCTATAGTGCAGGTGCAACAAACAGGTGCAAAAAGGCCGAAACAAAAGAAACGAGGCAAGGAAGGTGATATAGCCATGCACTTGTTGCCTGGGCAAAAGTGCGACTTATATCAAAACACAAACGAATAAAAGCAAACAACACACAATCATGGTTCTATTCGAACCATCATATGGACTCGACTGCGCATAGGGGGTACACGACTCATCCTACCCTAGGGGTTCTCGGACTCTGTGTCGTGACTTGTGCCTCGTGCAGTCTTCTGAGCTTCCTCGGATGTTGCTATGCCCCTTGTAGTTGCTTGATGAATGATTCGGGTTGAGCCTGAAGAATCTTCAACATCTTCTCGCCTGATGAGGTGATGGGGTGAAGGTGCCTCCTTGTAGCTCGCGTTGACTTGGTCTTCTCTTGTCTCTTTAATCATGATGATCCCTTGTGCCTTCTGGGGCGTCGAGGGTACTAGGTAGGCAATCCATATGTAATGACAATAACAAGGCATAATAGAGGTCCAACACGTCAGTTTCGTTGATGAAAACATCGACACCAAGAGCGGGGGACGAAGAGAACCGTTTTCCTGCTCACTATAGTGAGGCGGACCAAATGGCAAGGTTCTCATCCACCGGTGGTTGTCGACACAACAACGGTAGTGACAGGATTACTCTATTAGCGATGCATATCATGATTTTGCATAACCTATACCCTGGTCATCATAGGCCAATGTTGCATCGTCTTGGGGGTTCTTGTCAAGGGTGTCCCCCATCTTCTGGGTCTTCATGTCCTCACTCATCGAGGGTGTAGTTTCTGTTGGTATCATCTTGTCGTGGTGTCACCAATCTTGCGTGCAAAAGTGGTGGGTGAGTGTTTGGCAAGGTGCACTCCACGAGGATTACAGAAAATCCGGTGGTCTGGGGCATAAGGGTTCTAGCGACCAAGGTTTTTGAAGGGGAAGAGATCAAGTATAGCCTAGTTTTCGAAAAACTAAGAAGGGAAGAGAAGTATAGATAGTTTTGAAATCTACTAATAGCTTTGGAAATAGTTTTACCCTAACTAACGACCATGCTAACTAAGGCTTCCTACAGTCAACCTGGCTCTGATACCAGCTCTGTGGCGACCCCGACTCATAAGTCGTGATCACCGAATGCACGTGTACAGTGATCCCAGAGATCAATGCTCACTGAACACACAGAAGCTGAATAACAAGAGTCTTACATCCTTACATACCGTGTTACACAAATAGGACCATAATGGTCAAGTCTTGATTATATCATCGCAGCGGAAATCTTCAACGACAACATGGACCCATGCCATCTGCCTTAACCCTACAGGCATTCTGACTGGGAAGCGTCCTAGCTCGCATGCTCGTCACCAAGAAATCTTCATCATAACCTGTTCTCTCCTGCCTGGCCAATAAAATAACCAGTGGCAAGCCAATGAGTACATTGAATGTACTCGCAAGCAACCCAAGTGTGATAACGGAATAATTTATGCAAGGCTCTACTGCTAAATTGGTAGTTTTGCGGAAAGCTAGTTTTTCATATGCAGGTATGATCAACATATAACATGGATATGCATGTGTCTGTAACAAGTATCAGGAAGTCACAGACATCAATATCGAGAAAGAGTTGTAACCAACTCATGTTCAAGCTCATTGAGACTTTCTCACAATCACATCAACAATATCTCTGAACCATGTTGTTCCCTCGCACACACACACCAGGTTTCGCAAACATTGGACGTAGCCCAAGAGCGGTTACCCAACTGTCCATGACAGTGGACACGGCTATTCGAATAGTTTTACACTCTGCAAAGGTTGCACACTTTACCCACTAGATCCGGGGAACTTCCGTGTCATCCACGACCCGCGGTACCTCAGGTACCCGGGGTAAGCACCCGATCACTACCTTTCCCTAGACGACACTAACATAGAGTCCACTCGATTGGTAGCAGCCCCGTGCCAAACATTTCACATCTCAAGGTTTGTGGAGACTCGCTCCGAATTCATCACATATCACAAGCACGGGGTACCAACGGTGTGTCCGGTGCCCTGTAAAGACAGTCATGGCCGCCTATCCAAGCGCGACCCCGTCCCAAGAGTGACCTCATGTCACTCCCGTCACTAGTAATGCGGGCACCATGCTAGTATCGACCTAGGTAATCAATAATGCCCTTTCCCATATAAGGGTAGAGTGGTTGCACATGTAAGGTTGGAATAACGGTCGCAACTTAAACCAATCCATTTTCAAAACAACACACACACTTGCCTCGGTACACCACTTCGTCATCAAGTGGTTACCCATCTCACCATCTCCCTCGGGCATAAATGGCACCCGACGGGGTTTTCGAAAAGTCCTTTGAAAGTATCCTGCCTCCGTCACCATGCATATACCCGACCCATTTGCGTAGCCACTAGTAAAGCAACCTAACTACTCCCACCCACATAACCCTCATAGGAAGGTAGGGTCATGCTTGATGCAAGTTTCAACAGTAAAGTAACAAAGGTAGCAACCAAAGTGGTTTCCACCTCAACATGATTCCGATGCATTGAATAATAAGGTGTTATGAGACATGCATAAAAAGGTTTCTTGAACATGGTCAAAGGGCTGCTTGCCTTATTCTTCCGAGTCTTCAAACCTTCTGGTCCATCTCCGAATACTCCGTTTATTACGTCAACTAACGATGGAAACAATCATAATAAGCAACACAATCAAAGCAACAATAAAAGTGCTCTAAAAATAGGAGTTCGACTTTTCTAGGATACCTCTGGTCATATTAGAAATGACCAAGGTGGTTTCATAGGTATTGGATCAATGGGTGATTTGGAACATTCCAATATGATGGAACCAAAGGGTTTATGGATTTGGAAGAAGTATACAGAAATATTTCCTTGAATGATGAGCAAAGGTACCCATCATCAAGTCATGATTTTAGAAGCATTTAGGAGTTGGTTTCACTGGATTTGGATTTGAAATGAATTTCCTAGGATTTTGCAAAGCTGATAAATATGAAGAAATGGCTCAATATTTGGTGGGGTACAGAAACTATTATTAAAAATGTTCCAAAACTAAGTCTGGACATGACAAGCATCTAGGAACTTGAATCACTGCATTTGGGTCAAAAATGAGCTCTCTGTGATTTTCTAAAGTTCATCACAGAAAATGAAATATGGGTATTTGATAAATATGTGTGAAGGAAAAGTTTCTGGAATAATGTGCATGTAGCACCAACAGATAGAGAATGATTTATGGAGCCATAGGAAATTTGAATCATGCAATTTGGAGTTCATTTGAATTATCTAGGCATTTTTGAAGTTGGCAGAATAATGAAAAGAAAAAGAATAAGGGTTCAACCTTATGCAGTGCTCTGGGCGCGGCTTAGTGCTTCTGTGCACCGGGCCGGCCCATCTGCTCAGCAGCGCGCAGGGATCCGGCCACGTCGAAGGCGCCCGCCAGGAAAGGCACCACCGCGCGGGGGAGGCGGCCGAGGCCAGACCCGCCTCCACTTAAACGGAGGGTCCCAGCCTCCAGGTCGCTGACGCGCGGGCCCCCGTGGCAGGTTCATCCCCTTCCTCCCACGCAACGCGGCGGGGAGGAACCGAGGCGATGCCCGCCGGCGGCTTGCCGGCGCTGCAGGGCTTCTCCGGCGACGCTCGAGCTATGGACGGATTCAGCGAAGAATGCCGCTCCCATTCATGTGCGCCACGGCTGCAAGGGGTGATCGAATCGACGGCAGCTTGGACACCGGCGGATGGTGGCGTCGGCAAGAGTTGGGCATGGAGCTGTGGTGCGCCGTTTGACGAGAGGAAGGTCGCGGGAGGTCCGCTTAGCTCAGGGGAGTCCGCTGGTGGGGGTAGGAGGGGGAGGAAGGCTCGGGCTGGCTCGAATCCGAGCGGAGGCCGGCGGCGGAACTCCGGCCGGATAGGTGGCTGCGAGGCCCGAGGAGAGCGACGAGTCGGCCTGTGAGGCGTGTGGGAGAAGGGGAATGCTAAAGGAGGTGCGAGGGGGCTCGAGGTGCTTTATAAGTAGGGGGGCGCCGGTCCACCGAGGCGCCGTGCGCCGGCGAGCCTGTTGCTGTTGCTACGGGCCACACGAGCCTACCGCAGCGTGTCCGGGGCGCTCCTGGAACTGGTCCACGCCTAGAGGAAGAGAAAGGAGGAGCGGGGAGGCGTCAGAGGGCCGCGCGTGCGAAGTCGCTCACTGGTGCTCCGGGTCGGCCGGTGCGCGTGCGAGCAGGGGTGAGGGAGGAGGAGAGAGGAGGGGGCCGACCGCCCGGTGTGGTGCGGACGTCGAGGCCTCCTCGGGGGACACGAGGGGGAAGCCCAAGGCTGTCGGGCGCCCCTGATTGGAGGTGGCTGCAGTGCTCCAGAGCACTGTAGCGCACTCCAGAGCGGGCTTTTGGCTGCCATTGGCGTGGCCTGGCGCCCAGGGCATGTCCAATTGTGTCCAGAGGGTATAGGAAGTAGTAAAGAAGTGGCCTGTGGCTTTGGATGCTCCAGGGAACCACTGGGATGAGGAGGGAGGTGAGGAAGAGGGTGAAAACTGCTGTCCAACAATAGGAATTGGGGTTTTACCCCCCTCCAATAATTGAGATGAGGCCAGAGAGAGTTGCTGGAGGTAGAATAGGACAAGGGGAAGCTGTGGTAAGAATTTGGGGTAAAGGGAATTAGAGAAAGGGGTCCAAACACTTGTCTTGGCAAATGGACAGAAGGTGTTTGATCAGTGTTTGGTCAAGCAAATGACATCCACTTGACATGGGGCTTAACAGGATCAAATGTCACATATAATTAGGCCCCTACACCAAATTTCAGCTCATTTGGGCAAAGTGGCCAATGTAACTTTGGTGAACCCTAGAAATCAACAGAAATGGTTTCACCATGTTTGAGTCAAGCAATTCATCTCCCCTTGATGCACCACTTGGTGTAGTATCATCATTTGGGGTGTTGATCATGCCCACAAAGTTTGAAGCTCCAGATAAAAAGTTGGTAATGTAAAGTTGTTCAAATTTGCATTTGAACAGAAAGGGTTTTGAGGTGATCTGATAAAGTTGCTCTATTCCAAATCTTGTGCCATTTGGTCTAGATGCCTTATTAGGCCATTCTAGCATGTGCACCAAATTTGGGAGCATTTGGACAAGTTTGGCAATGTAGAGTTGCTCAAACTTCAAATATGGACAGAATGGTTTTGAGGGGATTAGAGGATGTTTCCTTGATCTTCAAGACACGAGGCTTTGCAAGATCATCAAATGTGTCATATATGACATGATAGAATTTCCCTGGAATTTTTGGAGAATATTTCCTTTGTAAATATTTCAAAAGCTTGAAATATCCAGAAAGGGTTTTGGAAGGATTTGTCCAATATTTTGAACATGACCATGTGTTGAAACTCTTATATATGGACAATGTATGTCCTATGAGTCTCCCTGAATTTTGGCAAATATTTTTGAAATGATTAAATAATTTTTCCCTATTAAAGACCATTTCTGGCCTTAAGAAAAAGCTTTTAAATAAAATATAAAAATAACTTTTAAAATTATAATTTTGTGGTTTCTGGGAGTCCTATACCTAATAGGATTCAAATAAACTTTTTGAAAGATTTTTCTCACCCTAAATAAGGTACTTGCAGTGCAAACCTTAATTCAGGGGTTTTTGGAAAACTAATTTTAGAAAATACCATTTGGCCAAAATATTTTGATAAGAAAATTCTATACTGGTCTATACACATGGCATGATCATTGGGAAAAGGTTTTGGATCAAGGAGGTGAAGTATAAGAGTTGGAGGATTTATTTGATTTTTAGAGCACTAGCAAACAGCAGTCAAAAGTCAAATCAAGCAAAGTCAAAAACACTCAAAAGTTTTTTGCAAATCCACATTTTAAACATGAAAATAAGCTTAAGCAATGTGACATGAAAATCAGGGTGTGACACGGCTCCATGCTTGGATCTGGTATGGGCGGCCGGCGACGAGCAACGGGTCGGGGGCCGCTGCTCCGGCGAGGTAAGCGGCGACGGCGGCAAGCTCTATGGCGGCCGCGGCCTGCAGCGAGGGGAGCCAGAGTGAGAGAGGGAGGCGAGGAAAAAGGATAAGAGGACGACAACCTGGCGAGGCGGCGCTGAGGCCCCGGTGGCGAGCTACTCCGGTAGCTCCTCCGGCGAGGCGGTCGCCGACGGGAGCCGTGGAGGCGCTGGGCGTCGAGAACGGCTGCGGGAACGGGCGCCTGCGAGAAGCCGGGCCCGCGCGGGCTGCGGAGGTTGGCTCGGGGCCGCTCCGGCCCGGGGGCGGGCCGCGGAAGTGTCTCTAGGGCCCCGAGCGGCGGGCGCGTGGATAGGGCGACGTTGCTCCGCCACTTGGCGGCACGGGATAGGCCGCAGGCGCTGACTGGACAGCGGCCGACCAGCCAGGAGGCGCCAAGTGGCAGGCACGGGTTGGGGTGCGCCGAATTTGGTGGAGGAGGGGGTTGGCTGCGCGGAAATTGGGGGAGAGAGGCTGGAGGTAGGTGGAGGGGCTAGGAATGCCCAAAATGGCAAGGGGGGTGTTTATATAGACAAAACTAGGGTTAGGTGGTGTTTTTGGGGCCGTTTCGGACCATCGGATCACGATCCAACGGCAACGGAGTGGAGGGGGGAGTAGGTCGGGCCTAGTGGGCTGTGTAGATGGGCTAGGCAATGTGGAGAGAAGAGAGAGAGGGGCCCGTAGAGGTTTTCGGAGACCGAAAACGTCCGACGTTTTGTCCGACGACTAGTGCCGCTATATTTAATAGTTGGGCTATCAAACGAGCTCCGAATGCGAGGAAATTTGGCAGGCGGCCTGTCTACACTATAATAAGACCACACGCCAAGTTTCAACCCATTCCGAGAACATTTTTCGGCCACTCAAAAAGAAATATTCGGAGGCGCCGCGGGCGCGTGTGAGTGTGTCTGGGCTCAGAATGGACAACGGAGAGGACGAGCGGACTCAGACGGATGCAAGTTTTGAAAACATGATGATGCAATGCACACTATGACATGGCAAAATGCAACACGCAAGCAGATGACATGCCAACGACGACGAATAACTGGCTGACACCTGGCGCACCGGTCTCGGGGTGTCACAGCAACCCTCTCCATGCAGAGGTGAATTATATATTATGTTTTTACTCAAGTTATATTATATATAGTCCTCACATAATCTCGATGAATACATGAACCAATCCTCGTATACATAGCATAGCAAGAGTACAACTACCACGATCTACAATAAGGCCAAAATAATTGCATATCAATAGGAATAACATATACTACCATAATCTTCCTACGCATGCATAATATAGTAATGTGATATATATAAATACATGCATAGAAAAATAATAGGATGGAGGATGATCAAGGTGTAACTTGCCTGTACGTTTGATGAAGATCGCCGCACTCACAATTTCTGACAATTCTACTCGTCACGCTCTGAGCAATCTATCGCAAACGAAACAACCGAATTCACTAACCATGCCATATATAAGAACCAAAAAAAACTAATATGGCTATATATATATATATATATATATATATATATATATATATATATATATATATATATACAGCCGGTCTATTCTCATAACATTATGATAATAATATTCTCATAACACTTCCGAACTGCTTTGTTTTACTGCATTGGAAAGCTATGCGCACTGCAGAGATACTGCAACACAACCTCATGTTTAAAAAAACTGTACGTGTTGTTTTTTCGGTACCTTTTTTGCTCTAGTTTTTTAACCGTTTATCGGAATTATGCGTGTAATATACTGTTGAAAAGCTATGGAGTAGACGCAACTTCGCCATGTTGAACACTTTTGAAAATTCATCATAGTTTAAGAGCAGTTTCAAAATCGTGCGGCTCACAACGAATGGCAGCGAGCGTTTTTTTGTGTTTTTTCCTAAACCGCTGGTCGGAATGAAACGTATGATACACCATTGGAAAGGTATCGTCGGCACGCATCTTTTTCATATCTATTATTTTTCTAATTCTCTACGGTTTAAGAGCAGTTTTGAATTTACTAAATTGCGGGATTGTGTTTCTCGAATTTTTTCAAATTTTCGGTACTGTTTTCACTCCAGTTTTGTAACCGTTTGTCGAAACAATGCGTGTAATATACCGTTGGAAAGCTACGAACGAGGCGCAACTTTCATATGTTGAAATGTTTTTGAGATTCCTTACAGTTTTTAGTTAAATTTGAAAATCGTGTGGCTGACTACGAAGGGCAGTGGCCATTTTTCGTGAAATTTTTACAAAACGTTGGTCAAAATGATCCAAATGATACACCGCTGGAAAGATATCGTCGAGACACTACTTTTTCATGTAGAACACCCCCTCTAATTCATTACGGTTTAAGAGCAGTTTTGAAATTACAAAACCGCAGAAACTTTGTTTTTCGCGACACCCAAATCGACGCGTTTTTTTGCGCTTCCGAACTACATGTTATTGCAACACAGAGACCAGTGAACTGCATGTTTGAAAAAACTGTACGTGTTGTTTTTTCGGTACCTTTTTTGCTCTAGTTTTTTAACCGTTTATCGAAATTATGCGTGTAATATACCGTTGAAAAGCTATGGAGTATACGCAACTTCGCCATGTTGAACACTTTTCAAAATTCATCATAGTTTAAGAGCAGTTTCGAAAATCGTGCGGCTCACAACGAATGGCAGCGAGCGTTTTTTTGTGTTTTTTCCTAAACCGCTCGTCGGAATGAAACGTATGATACACCATTGGAAAGGTATCGTCGGCGCATCTTTTTCATATCTATTATTTTTCTAATTCTCTACGATTTAAGAGCAGTTTTGAATTTACTAAATTGCGGAATTGTGTTTTTCGAATTTTTTCAAATTTTCGGTACTGTTTTCACTCCAGTTTTGTAACCGTTTGTCGAAACAAGGCGTGTAATATACCGTTGGAAAGCTACGAACGAGGCGCAACATTCATATGTTGAAATGTTTTTGAGATTCCTTACTGTTTTTAGTTAAATTTGAAAATCGTGCGGCTGACTACGAAGGGCAGTGGCCATTTTTCGTGAAATTTTTACAAAACGTTGGTCGAAATGATCCAAATGATACACCGCTGGAAAGATATCGTGGAGACGCTACTTTTTCATGTAGAACACCCCCTCTAATTCATTACGTTTTAAGAGCAGTTTTGAAATTACAAAAACGCAGAAACTTTGTTTTTCGCGACGCCCAAATCGACGCATTTTTTTGCGCTTCCGAACTGCATGTTATTGCAACACAGAGACCAGTGAACTGCATGTTTGAAAAAATTGTACGTGTTGTTTTTTTAGTACCTTTTTTGCTCTAGTTTTTAACCGTTTATCGGAATTATGCGTGTAATATACCGTTGAAAAGCTATGGAGTAGACGCAACTTCTCCATGTTGAACACTTTTCAAAATTCATCACGGTTTAAGAGCAGTTTCAAAAATCGTGCGGCTCACAACGAATGGCAGCGAGCGTTTTTTTTCGTTTTTTTCTAAACCGCTCGTCAGAATAAAACGTATGATACACCGTTGGAAAGGTATCGTCAGCGCGCATCTTTTTCATATCTATTATTGTTTCTAATTCGCTACGGTTTAAGAGCAGTTTTGAATTTACTAAATCGCGGAATTGTGTTTTTCGAATTTTTTCAAATTTTCGGTACTGTTTTCACTCCAGTTTTCTAACCGTTTGTCGAAACAAGGCGTGTAATATACCGTTGGAAAGCTACAAACGAGGCGCAACTTTCTTATGTTGAAATGTTTTTGAGATTCCTTATGGTTTTTAGTTAAATTTGAAAATCATGCGGCTGACTACGAAGGGCAGTGGCCGTTTTTCGTGAAATTTTTACAAAACGTTGGTCGAAATGATCCAAATGATACACCGTTGGAAAGATATCGTCGAGACGTTACTTTTTCATGTAGAACACCCCCTTTAATTCATTACGGTTTAAGAGCAGTTTTGAAATTACAAAAATGCGAAAACTCTGTTTTTCGCGACACCCAAATCGACGCGTTTTTTTGCGCTTCCGAATTGCATGTTACTGCAACACAGAGACCAGTGAACTGCATGTTTGAAAAAACTATACGTGTTGTTTTTTGGTACCTTTTTTGCTCTAGTTTTTAACCATTTATCGAAATTATGCGTGTAATATACCATTGAAAAGCTATGGAGTAGACGCAACTTCGCCATGTTGAACACTTTTCGAGATTCCGCACGGTTTAAGAGCAGTGTTGAAAACAGTGAACTGCATGTTTGAAAAAACTATACGTGTTGTTTTTTCGGTACCTTTTTTGCTCTAGTTTTTTAACCGTTTATCGGAATTATGCGTGTAATATACCGTTGAAAATCTATGGAGTAGATGCAACTTCGCCATGTTGAACACTTTTCGAGATTCCGCACGGTTTAAGAGCAGTTTTGAAAACGGTGAACTGCATGTTTGAAAAAACTGTACGTGTTGTTTTTTCGGTACCTTTTTTGCTCTAGTTTTTTAACCATTTATCGGAATTATGCGTGTAATATACCGTTGAAAAGCTATGGAGTAGACGCAACTTCGCCATGTTGAACACTTTTCGAGATTCCGCACGGTTTAAGAGCAGTTTTGAAAACGATGCGACCGACGAATAATGGCAGCGAGCGTTTTTTTGCGCTTCCGAACTGCACAAGAAAACCGCACTGCATCAGGGTAGGAGCCGGCACGACGGTGCTGGGGGAAGGAGGCGGGGCGGCAGCGCGGGGGTAGAAGGCGGGGCAATGGTTGCTGTCCTCGAGGCGCTCCGTGCTAGAAACCTATTTAAGTGAGGGTGTTATGAGAATAAGGTTTTTGTTATGAGAATAAGGTCTTAAGGGGTGTTATGAGAATAGACCCACCCTATATATATATATATATATATATATATATATATATATATATATATATATATATATATATATATGCTTAATATTATAATATGGGCCTCAATGTGTGCTATAACGTGAAAGGTGGAAGGATCAACTCACAAGAGTTAATACAGAGAGATATATTGCTACAAAAGCTTATGTTTGAGATAATATATAACAAGGTAAACAATATTTGGAGAGCAACTTGCAAGTTGTTTGACATATTGCATATGACATAGGTGTCCATTTGCAAAAGGAATTAAATGAATAGGAGCACTACAACTCAAATTATAGTGAGATAAAGTTTGAATTGAATTTAAATTCAAACAAGTCAAAAATATTGGAAACTTTTAGTATACAGAAGATTATCAACAAGTATTTGATAGGAGTTTACAGGCGCAAAAATAATCAATTGAATAAAATATACGGTACTCCCGATATTATCAAATGAAGGTATGAGTTCAAATCTGAATTGGTCAAATTTGAAATGTTCAAAATTTGAAAACTATGGTGTCAATAGAAAGATGGTGTCACGAGGATCACTCTGCAAAAAGTTTTACCTCAATTGGAGTTATGGGCAAAGAGATATAATGAATTGAAGTTAGAGGGCCTATCTGAAAAATTACAAAAACAATTTGACTCAAAATAACTAATTTCAAAAAAATGGGGACACATGGCATGCTATGACTTGGCGATACTGGTTCGGTGTTGGGGCTTCTGTGAACCGTTGGATTAATTCACGATCGACGGTGCAAGTTCTATCAAGGTTAGCGTTTTGGGCGAGGGGAATTTCCTTGCTAGGATGAACTCCGACGACCATGGTGAAGGTGGAGGGCATCGGGAGGTGGATCATGGCATCGATGTGGTGATCCTAGGACGTCAAGGAGGAGTGAACGGTGCACGGGGCTTCACGGCGAGCTCGAGGATGGCCTCAAAGGTGTCGGGCATAGCCTCTAGCAACTACAGCAGGTGGCTGAAGATGGGTGGTCGTTGATAAGATTCAGGGTGAGGTCGAGGAGGTCGATCTGGTGCTTTTCTCAAGGGGAAAAGGGTAAAAGAGATACGATGCAGAGGGAGGGAGAGTTTGAGCAGGGCGAGAGGACTCGGTACCCTCGTTCGGTGATGAAATCAGTCGCCGGAGTGGCTTCTGCCGACGGATATTCTCAAGCTCCGCGGACTCGATTCTGGGGACGAACTCGGGCGGCGAGGGTGGGAATCAGACGAGGGATCTGAGTGGAGTCTCTTGGTGCCCACAAGTTGGAGCGAGGGATTCGGGATCGGCGAATCGCGCGAACTCCAATCTGGGCATGGTGGCGCTGTCGTGTAGGAATAGGAGACCGGGCGGAGGTGGGAGACGACTGCGGGCCAGGGGCATGAGCGGGTCTGGGGCGGTTGGCAGATGATGAGTGGGGCTGTCCGAGCGTCAGCACCAGAGAAGAGAGAGAGACGAAAAAAGCAAAGCGCGCGGGTTGGGCTGTGGTTACGTGGATATGGGCCGACCTACGCTGTTGCTGCCCGCGAGTGGGCATAGGTCGGAAATGGGCCGCGATTGTCTACTGGGTAAGATAGGTTTAGATTTTAGTCTGTTTTGCTGTTTTAGAAAAGGTTTTGGCTCCATAAATGATCCAAATCATTTTCTAAAAATACCAGAACCTCCACACAAACCATTATAGTTACATACAACATAGTGGACATTTTTCTAGTCCAAAATACTTATAATACATATAAAATTTTATAACTTTATTTGGGATTTATAAATATTACCTAAAATAGATGTATGGCTGATAGATAATTCCCAAAATGTTTTTGAAGATGCAAACAAATACTCAAACACCATTTGAAACATTTCCAACTCTTTAATATTGAAGGAGTCATATTACCTTCTCTCTTATGTTTTTTTGAGTTGGCGTTGTTTCAAAATTGAAAATCCAAATTAAAGAATATTCAATTGTCCTACTTTTTATTATTATTTGAGGAAGTCATGTCATCCTCTCTCCTATCCAAGTTAAAACAATTTTGAATTGGAAACATTATGAATATTATCAAACCCAAAATAAGAACCAAATGAATAATTGGGACAATCCTTTTATTCCTTCTCGTTTATTATTCAATTAAATATTCCAAAAGTTTTAAATCCTTACCAAATTTATCTACCAACAAGCAATATACACAAGTTTAAAAAATTCTTATTTATATAATTAACATTCCAAAATTGTAAATTTTGGGATGTTATAAATCAACCACCCTTAAAATGAATCTTGTCATCGAGATTCAAAGAGGCTAGAAATAAAAGGTTAGAGTCAGGGTTCTCCTTGAATATCCATTGATCATCCGAGAGTCTGTGGCACTACCACCCTTAAAATAAGAGTCATCAGTCTTCAAAATCTTACTCCTTCAATGAAATCCTTCACACATATGTCTTACACCCCTTTGAAATTTTGAATCCTGTATCAAAAGAGTGGTCTTCCAAATACTGAAACTTCACGGCGCACTAGTCTTGTGCCATTGGTAAAAAAATATCGATACTCTCATGCGGGTCAAGAAGAATAATTCCTTCGAGGTTCCTAAAGAAAACAGTCTTGGCTTGTCCTCACCGTATAACCTACTATTGGTAGCTGTTGCCTTTTACAAGGGCCAAACGTCATATCATTCTAAAGTTCTGGCTTAACAACGACGTCTCTCTATTATAGGTAAGTCACTCTAGATTTACCATCCCACATAACAAGAGCAAATAATAAGAGTAAGTCGGCATGGTGATCAATCCATTATGCACCAAAATCATTACCTTGTATATGGTTTAGGAAATCTCGCATTCTAACACTCCGGCATCCTCACAAGTATTGCAAAAACTTCTCTTGTTCATGAACTAGGTTTGGATAATTCCATTGGTTCTGCATGCCAACAACAAAATCTATCATTCCTTACAACTCTTGAGGTCGCGTCAACTACCATAAAAAGTCTACTGCTGAACTGTAGCTTCCTTCAAGTTTCTTCCTTCAGCAAGATTGTGCTTGCTTCTTGTGGATCCCGGCGTCTGTGGGTTTAGGTTGAACTCATCCCTAGTTTGCATCCATCTTCACTCCATTCTCGGGATTTCCAAGCAATGTAGTAACCCCTTTGGTGCAGGTCTTGGGTTTAGGGGAGATAGACTGGAGAAAGAGATACATATACCCATACAAACATCACTCTTGTTTTTAAAATAAGTTTTGACGTGCACTTCCAGTAAAACAAACACAATGACAGCTCACAAAACGGTCTATTCTGATAACACCCTTAAGACCTTATTCCGCTAACAGTCTCGCCTTATTATGATAACACCCTGAAATTACCACCCCACCCGTGCAGCCCACCTACCCATCTTCCCCACACCGCCCCACAACCCAACCCGCCTCACTCCCACTTCCTCCTCCTACCGGTCGCACCCCCACCACATCCCGCCAGCTAGCTGAGACATCCAACCCCGCCTCCCAAACTCCAGCCTCGCGCCACCCCGGCCTCCCACCGCCCCGGCCGCCCCAACCTCCCATCGCCCAGCCTCCTCCCCCGGCGACCTCTTGCAGCGCTGCTACGGCCGGATCCACCCACCACCGCCGGATATGGCCAGTCACCACAGCGGCCGAACTCGCGGCCCCGACCATGCCCCGCTATCGGATCCAGGTGGCCACAGTGCCACGGTCACCATCTCCCATCCCCCCTGGCCGTGGCACCATCTCAGTCCCCCCAAGCTTCCTCAGCATCGTTCTGCCCCACCGCCACATCGGGCAACCACAACATCACCAGAGCCAAGCTGCTCTCCTCTCTCTCCTTTCCTTCTTCCACCTCACCTATCCCTCTTCATCTAGCTCGTGTCGCAGGAGCCTGTCCACCGCTACCGTTCTGGATCCGGCTGTCGCCGGTCTTCTCATGTCAGATCCATTCGATGTCAGCTAGATCTGCAGCAGCGTGCTACCTGGACGCCTTCTGCAGCCTCCCCGCATCCTACCATGATTGGAGACGCCCCCGTCCTCCCATATTCCTCCCCTGTGCCATTAGTGGTGCTTGCGCACGGCCAACCTCCGTGCATCTCGGTTGCGGCCCCGGTATAGCTCGGTTGTGTACATCTCTCATTTCCCCTCACTCGTGCTGGTTGGGGGAGTGAGGAGCGGCAACGGAGGAGTGTGCTCATGGCAGGGCAAGGTGCGGGCGCGCGGGGCTCGTCCCACTTGGGGGAGAGTAGGACTTTCGTCTCCTCTCCCTCCGGTCGCCGCCATGGCCAAATTCCCCACCCCACCCGTACACGAGCTCCTCTCCGACGGAGCACACAATGGCAGTGCGGTTTCGCAGTGAGGGGCGTGCAGTTCGCCCGCAGCTGGAGTCTGCTGTTGCCTCCCTCTGTGCCCCTCCCGCACAACATTGCACTGCACTTGCTCACCGTCCACACTGCACGGGCTGAGGTAGTGCTCCTCCTATGTTTTTTCAATTGCCACTATACAGCCATGTCAGATTGTGAGGGAGGTGTTTCTCATTCTCGCCGATCCCTTGCTAGAGAGGAGGAGTGTTACTGGAGCCGAAGACAGCAGAAATGCACATGCACCAAAGATTGCGTGCACTGCTAAAGTTCTCTCCATGTGCGGGTGCAGCCAAAAAACCGCGCGTAGCCTGCTCACTAGCGATTTGCATGCAGTACATCTCCACTATGAGCAAAAAATTGAAGCAGCTTGGTGCAGATTTGGTCCAGCGTGCGTAGTGCGACGTGTAGGTGCGTGCGGTTCGCGAGGATGACCGTGGAATGCCAGACGGGAGCACCACCTCCCCGCCACTGTCGTCGATGGTCCGGAGTTGGAGGAACTCTCGCCACTCTCCTCTACTGGATGCATCTGCGAGTGGTCTCCAGAGCAGGTCACTACCCCCATCCCTCTGCAGTTACAACGCCAGGACGACAAGCACAATGACGAGGGTGTGCCCGTGCAATGGTCAACGCCACTCTGTGGCATGCGGTGCACTTGATTACATTTTTTTAGGGTTGTGCACTTCATCACATCAGCGGTTGTGGCCGAGAGCGGGTGTGCGTGCAGAGGAGGACATGTGCTTGCAGTTGAGAGCGTGTGTGCATGCAGTGCACACATATAGTGTCGGTACATAGTTTGTCTCATCGACATATTCGTTAGTGCAATTGGTTGCCGGTGTGTGCGTGTTTTCTCAAGGAAAAACTTATAATTGTAGAGTTTGGTTCACTTATTCATTTTTTTGATGTGGTTCACTTTGTAAAAACAGAGAGAAAAACAAACCCATCAGAAGTTCATTTACTTTTCATTAACTTCATCCCATCTGCAGTACTAATGTCTTGAATAAATTTGCTTGAAAAGACAAAAAAGTAGTTTACTCCAAATTGTGTAGCAGCTCATTACCCCTCTCTATGAAGTGCAATTTGTTTTCGTGTGTCTCAAAATGCAATCGACTATATCAACACTTGCAGTGCGTTTGGTCCTTGGATGTGGTTCACTTTTGAGAGTGATGGTGTTCACTTGTGCCCAACATGAAAGTGCGATTTTTTTAAACGAAACAACAAGATAACAATGAGGTTCACTTCAACATATGTTGCGGTTCATTTGCCATCGTCTGTGCGGTCCACTCTCGTTCATAAAAAATGTTGAAAAAAAGACAACAAAAACTCACAAAAAACTCGTTTGAGAAAATATAAGTCTGACAAAAGAAATGATGCAGTGCACTTTCCTGTCTATTGTAGTGCGGTTTTCTGCTGGATGAAGTTCACTCGTCGATTTGGGCGTCGCAAAAAAAAGAGTGTCCGCATTTCGGTCATTTCAAAACTGCTCTTGAACCGTAAGGAATTAGATAGAGTATTCTACATGAAAAAGTTGCGCCTCATCGATATCTTTCCGACGGTGTATCATTTGAATCATTCCAACGAGCGGTTTGAAAAAAATTCGCGAAATACATCCGCTGCCTCTCGTCGTCAGCCGCACAATTTTCAAAATTAGCTAAAAACCATAAGGATTCTCAAAAACATTTCAACATATGAAAGTTGCGCCTCATCCGTAGCTTTTCAACGACGTATTACACGCCTCGTTTTGATAAACGGTTCAAAAACTGGAGCCAAAACATTACGAAAATTGCAAAAAAAAAACAGAATTCCGCGATTTAGTAAATTTAAAACAGCTCTTAAACCGTAATGAATTAGAGAAAATTATAGATATGTAAAAGATGCGTCTCGACGATATCTTTCGAACGGTGTATCATTTGCTTCATTCCGACGAGCAGTTTAGAAAAAAAAACGCGAAAAAACGCTCGTTGCCACTATTCGTGGGTCGTATCGTTTTCTAAACTGCTCTTAAACCGTGAGGAACCTCGAAAAGTGTTCAACATGGCGAAGTAGCGCCTAATCCATAGCTTTTCAAGGGTATATTACACGCCTTGTTCCGACATACGGTTTAAAAACTAGAGCAAATACAGTACCAAAAAAACACTGCATGCAGTTTTTTGCGACGGGAAGTTCACTCGCATGAGTACTGCAGCACACTTGGTTCAAACAATGACGTGCACTTGCATTGAGCGTGCAGTTCGGAAGTGTTATCAGGATAGTTATTCTGCTAATATTAGCAGAATAACTATTCTGATAACACTTCCGTACTACACGCATAACGCGAGGGCACTGCATTCTGAGTAGCAGAGGTACTGCAACATAGTGACGAGTGAACTTCATGCTGAAAAAACTGTACGTGTTGTTTTTTCGGTACCTTTTTTGCTCTAGTTTTTTAACCGTTTGTCAGAACAATGTTTGTAATATACCTTTGAAAAGCTATGGATTATGCGCTACTTCGCCATGTTGAACACTTTTCAAGATTCCTCACGGTTTAAGAGCAGTTTTAAAAACGGTGCGACCCACGAATAATGGCAGCGAGCGTTTTTTCGTGTTTTTTTCTAAATCGCTCATCGGAATGAAACATGCGATACACCATTGGAAAGATATCGTCGAGGCGCATCTTTTTCATATATAATTTTTTGTCTAATTCGTTACGGTTTAAAAGCAGTTTTAAATTTACTAAATCGCGGAATTCTGTTTTTCGAATTTTTTCAAAATTTCGGTATTGTTTTCACTCCAGTTTTCTAACCATTTGTCGAAACAAGGCGTGTAATATACCGTTGAAAATCTATGGACGAGGCGCAACTTTCATATGTTGAAATGATTTTGAGATTCCTTCCGGTTTTTAGTTAATTTTGAAAATCGTGCGGCTTGCTATGAGGGGCAGCAGCAGTTTTTGGCGAAATTTTTACAAACGGCTTGTCGAAATGATTCAATATATACGCCGTTGGAAAGATATCGTCGAGATGCAAATTTTTCATGTAGAAAGGTCCCTCTAATTCCTTACGGTTGAAGAGCAGTTTTAAAATTACGAAAATGCGGATACTCTGTTTTTTGCGACACCCAAATCGGCAAGTGAACGTCATCCAACGAAAAACCGCACTGCATCGGGACGAAAACCGTACTGCATCAGACAGGCAAGTGAACTTCATGATTTCTTTTATCGGACCTAAATTTTCTCAGACGAGTTTTTGTTGTCTTTTTTTCAAAAAAAAAAATGAACAAGAGTGGACCGCAGAGACGAGGTAAAGTGACCCGTGACATAAATCGAAGTGAACCACATTACTATTCTATTGTTTCGAGTAACATTCTTGTCACACATTCATGTTGGGCGCAAGTGAACAATATCACTCTCGAAAATGAACCTCGTCTGAGGACCAAGCGCACTGCATGTGTTTTGACATAATCAACTGAGTTTTGAAACACACAAAGCACATTGTGCACTTCACAGAATTGACTGGGTTTTGAAGCACATGATCACATCATGCACTCCACGCACGAGCATGCAAACCGCTGTGCCAAAAACAGACCGTATCTATCTTTTACAAAAAATAAATACATTTGACTGAAGTGGACCACAATACTCCTCGAAGTGGTTTGCATCAACCTTTTTTTCATGAAAATGAACCTCAACACAATTTGAAAAGAACTTCTTTTGTAAACAATTTTCAAATGAGTCCACATAACTTTTATACATAAAATCAACAAAAACCGCATGCTGTCTTTGTCCTCTCACGCAAAAAATCCCAGCGAGGAGCACGGTTGGAGGCGCGGGGGCGTGGCTCCCTGACGCAGAACCAAACTGCATGCTTCTGAATCAAAACCGCATGCTGCCGCCGGCCATGAGCTGCACAAAAGCTATCAAGAACAAAGTGAACACCGAACACCCTTTCGTCATGCCCAGTATGCACTCATGCACTGCACGCGGAGTCTCAATGCACTGCACCACCCAACCCGTGTTGCTCCAGGGACGGACGAGGGGATGTGGAATGGTAGGGGAGATTGCATCGAACTGCATAAAGATTGCCATAGAACGGCACGGTTCAGCGTTGCCGCACTTCATCTGGAAGAAACCTCCATGTGGGGAGTAGGAAGCAGGAGGCGTCGGTGGGCGGTTGCCGACACAGCACACCTGCGCTCCGCACTGCACGGGCATACCCGGCAGATTGAACGGGGGCTGGGGATCCGGCAACTGTACGTGCTGGAGTTTAGGATCGGGCGGATCCGTAGAGGATGGGAGGTGGTAGGTCGTGCGGCCGCACGAGACGGAGGCGCTAGATCCGGTGCGGGGAAGGCCGGCCGCCAGCTACTCGAGCACCTCGATCCTCCTCTGGATGCCGCCGCACAGGAGCCTCCAAGGAGAACTGAGGTCGCCGGCGAGGGAGAAGGAGCACCGACGACGGAGGATCTCGGGCCGGGAAGGGGCTACCCGACGAGCCCTGATACGTCCAAACCGTATCTATAATTTTTGCTTGCTCCATGCTTCTTTTGTGTGATATTGCTATGATATTTATGCACTTCCATACACTTTTGATCATATTTGGACTAACCTATTAACTCAGTGCACCACAGTGCCAGTTCCTGTTTTCTGCTGTTTTTCTATTTCAGATTTCCCCCATATAAAAAGTGCTCCAAAAATTCCGGGAAAAATACAGAAAAAATCAGCGTACATGAAGCTTCGAGAAAAACCAAATTGGGGCCAGAGGGGAGCCAAGGGCAGCCCAGGTGGCCAGCCCAGGCGGCCCCACCCCTGGCCGCCTAGGGGGGGCGCCTGGGCCCCCCTCTCCGCTTCTGGTGACCCCCTTTGGCATATATACTCCTCGCGTCCCGAAACCCTCGAGGACGGAACCCTTTTTCGCGATCTCGTCTCTGTTACGCCGCCGCAACGCTTCCAAGATCGGGAGCATCAGGAGAACTCTTCCCGGCACCCTGCCGGAGGGGAGGACCACCACCGGGAGCTTCTCCACCACCATGGATGCTTCCTGGATGAGTTGTGAGTAGTCCCCCTTGGACCATGGGTCTATGACCAGTAGCTATGTGATGTTCTCCTCCCCTCTTTGTTCTTCATGGATTAGACCTCGTGAGCTGCCCTACATGATCGAGGCACATATGTAATCTTTATGCTGTTGCTCTGTTGAGTTTGCTGGGATCCGATGGATTATGAGATTATGTTCAGATTGTGTGTGAGTAATATATTTGATTCACCTCTTTTATATTTTAGTTCTTGAGTAATTCTTGCATGTTCTCCGTTGCTGTTTATTGCTTTGGCCGAGTAGTAGGTAGTAACTCCAAGAGGGAACGTTATGCTTGATTGTGGGTTCATGCCCCCTGATGACTAGCTTGAGTGACATAAACATGAGTCTAGGGGATGTGCTGTTGCCACAAGGGGGAAAACAACGGTGCTTGTACTTGCGGGTGCAAGGATTGTTTACTTTACGCAAAGTTCTTTTAATGCAGTTGTCTGTTGCTTTGAGTTTACACTTTGGGTGGGACTCGCAACTTAATACCAGCGAGATGTTCTGGATAGATATCTCAAGGTGGATGATTAGTAGTAGATGCAGATGGATTTCGGTCTACTTGCCTTGGCGTACCGCCTATGCTTAGAGCCTCTACCTTTCTTTACAGCATAGTTAGCATTGGTTTGCGCACATAATCCTGTCAATTGCCCAGCTGTAATTTGTTTACCTCGCTTAGCTGTTTTATCGTCTTTTGGGAGAGAGACATCACTAGTGAACATCATGGGACCCCAGTCCATATCACCACCACTGATCACACCTTATATTTACTTCTTGTTTCTGTTTCCTAGTTGCAGTCATACCTATCATTATTACCTCTTGCGTTTGATCCTTTGTAAACAGCAAGGCCGGAGGGATTGACAACCTCTCTGTACTCGTTGGGAGCAAAGTTATTTGTATCTGTGTGCAGGTCCTGTCAACCGCTAAGTATCTGGCGCCGTTAGCTGTTGACACCTTCTTGTCGACCCTCGGAGTCTCACGGGATTCGATCCTTGGTACCTTTGCCAAGGGAAACTCGCCGTTACGCTACATCTCAAACCTTCCACTTGGGGTAACCAACGAGGGGCGAGAAGCCATCAAGCAAAGTTTCTGGCGCCGTTGCCGGGGACTCCACTCTTCAAGATAGGGGAGTTGCACGCTATCTTTTATCTTTGCTTTTTAGTCTTGTTAGTTTACCTTTTAGTTTTTGCTTTAGTGTCCTTTATCAAAAATCACAAAAAAAAATTATTTGCTTTTCTGTTAGTAGTCCTTTCTGTTTAGTCAAGAATGTTAGGATTTGGTGCTTTGAGGGAATCAGAAGTTCTAGATTTCCATCAAAGGGATGGAGAAAATATGAAGAAGGCATGGGACAAAATTTCTGATGCACATAGGAGAATTATGCCTTGGATACCTATAAAAATTGTGCTTAGAAATTTTTACCATGGTCTTTTTAAATGGTGTAAACACTCTCTTGATATTATACCTGAAGGAGATTTCCTAGAGTGTGATGAAGCTAGAGCTCTTGAAATTATACATGGTCTATCTAGTTACTTTGTTTATGATCATAGTTTTGATACTGTCATAGATAGACTTGCTACTATTTAAAAGAGAATGGATGCTCTAGACTTGATGAAGGTAGAGAAACCCAAACCCAATAAGAGAGATATTTTGGAAATAGACAATGATTGGGAGCCTTTTGTTAGTATTAACATATCTAATCAAGACTTCCTTGCTTATTGTGATATTGGATCTATGGTTTCTACTATGCCAAAAATTGTTCATGATTCTTTAAAATTTAACATGGACAGATTATCATCCTATCATGAACATG
This sequence comes from Secale cereale, assembly GCA_902687465.1. NCBI lineage: Eukaryota > Viridiplantae > Streptophyta > Magnoliopsida > Poales > Poaceae > Secale > Secale cereale. The sequence goes on from LR738714.1 coordinate 318,228,734, forward strand.
CTAATGGAGACATTTCTGAGATCCAGGGAAGAATAAAAGACGTGCCAGTTACATTCCTTAAAGGGATTGCAATGGTTGATTTCTTCATCATGAAGCCAAACCAAGGAAATATAGTGCTTGGAAGGGACTTCCTCCGAGCCGTAAAAGGCTTCATCGATATAGGTAAGGGACAAATCCGCCTACGCGGGAAGGCAAAAGGTACGTACCCCTTTCCTAGAAGGAACAAGGGTGAACTTTTTGAGGAACCATTTGAAGCAATTTATAACTCCGATTATTATGATGATTTTTGATTCCTCTTTGCATTATGCCTAGCTTAAAGGCATAAAACAAAGCGCTTTTGGGAGGCAGCCCACAACGAATTAGGTTTTATTTTGCTTTTGTTGTGTCTTGATGTTGTTACTACAGTAGCATCATCATTGTATCTTTTCTTTTCAGCTTTGTGCCAAGTTTAGCCTCTGATTGCAAGAAAGTGCAAAAGTTGTGACGTGCTGCCCAGAAAACAGATTATGTCCTTGGACAGAAAAATTCGTATAAAATCACCAGATCATCTTTTTGATCTGAATTTCTTTGACAGCGTGCTCTATACAATTGGCTTTCGAGTGTCTGTTCTGAGTTTTTTGATTTGGGTTGCAGAAGTGCCCCGAAAAAATTATTTACTACCTGCTGGTCTGTTTTCACAGATTCTGTCCTGTTTTGCCTTTTCTTCGTTTTGCAAACCTTGAGCTTGCTTTTTCTTTGCAAAAACCTTTTGGCAATCTTGAGAAACAGTAGCTCTTCAAGATTATCCTTATTTCCAGTAGGGAAAAAATATTTTATTATGGGTACCAACCTCGCTAATCAGATTATGATGAGTTATGTATGAAGGGAGTTTTCAAGTGTGCGAGGGAAGATGATAAAAGAAAATTCAGGAGGGTCAAACGCTCAAGCTTGGGGATGCCCCCGTGCACCCCCAAGAAATATTCAAGAAGACTCAAGCGTCTAAGCTTGGGGATGCCCCCGTGCATCCCCTTCTCCATCAACAATTATCAGTTCGTCTTTCGTTCCACTATATTTTAATCACTTAATGCATTATGTGCTATGCTTGGAGCATCTTGCTCTTAGTTTCCTTTTTAGTTTTCTTTAGTTTTGCTTGCTGTTCATAACAAGTTAGAACCCAGCTTTCTTTGTGTGGGAGAGAAACACGCTCCACTTCAACCTAGAACACAACATAGGATTTTCATGCTTATCTTTGCTGTGTGTGTTCTTTGTCTTTCCATAGCTACTGTCATGTTTAGCTCTTAGTTTTCATGCTTTTATTTTTAAAGAGATTTTGTTTAGTTGGTTGTTGAACTCTCTTGAGTTTTCATGTTTATCTTGTTAAGAGGGTTTGCCTGTTGCACTGAGTTGTGTGTCTTGACTTAAAGTAGGTAATTGAGGTTGCTATTTAATTATGGTAGTAACTTGCAATAGTTTTGAGGTATTGCCATGAGTAATGTCTGAACTTTTGGTGTCAAGAGCTTTAGCCTATTAGTGATAGATGTCGTATTTTGGGCAATCCGTGTTAATTTTCGAAAACCTACAAAATAGTTGAGAACTTTAGCTACTAAATGGATCACTAATCTTTGGAGGGATCGAATATTAGAGTACACTCACGTACCATGGGTCGAGGATGCGCAAGGGTAACCAAACCCCCATACACACCTCCTCGGGGTAATTGTCTCTTTGTGAACCTCCTAACCGATAATAAGTGCATGAGTTCTTCGGACTAATGTGAGTATTCGAAAGTTGACACTTCCACCTATCCATATTTTTCTAGCCTCTTCGGTACCGTGCATTGCCCTTTCTCACCTTGAGAGTTGGCGCATACTTCGCCAGTGCATCCAAATCCTTGGCATGATATGCTCTGTCATCATAAGCCTCATTATATCCTTCCTCAAAACAGCCACCATACCTACCTATTAAGGCATTTCCATAGCCTTTCCGAGATACATTGCCATGCAACATCCATCTTCTCATGACTTGATCTTCATGTCATACATGCTTTTTGCTTGATCGATGAGCCGCATGCTAGTCGGGCCTTGCCCTAATCATTGCTACATGACGCACTAGTATCATTGCATATCCTGCTACACTGGCAGAGGCATACATTTGCATACATCATGATAGTTTCATTTTCTTTATGTTGAATACTTTTGTAAAGTGTGAAAGATCTTCTATACTTCTTGTAATATATAGAGTGTTGCCCCTAAAGTGAGGAAAAGATCCCAAAGAGGACAAATCAAAAGATCCCAAAGAGGACAAAATCAAAAGATCCCAAAGAGGACAAATGAGAGATAAATAGAAAGAGCCATTGAGGCCATAAAAAAAATAAAAAAAATAGAAAAAAGAGAAAAGGAAATAAAAAGAGAGAAGGGGGCACACTACTATTTCTTTTGAGAGATCCACACTCGTACTCCATCTTATACCTTGTACTCCATAGAGATTATCATTCATGCATATAGCTATGTGGGGACCTTCACACTATAGAACTTGGCTTGTATATTCCAATGATGAGCCTCCTCAAAAGAGCTCTAGGTCTTCTTGAGAAAGCAAGTTGGATGCACCCCCACTAGTTCCATTGGAGAGCTTACCTTAGCTCATATGTGCATCCGTTGCATGGCAATCCCTACTCCTCACATCATATCTATCATTTGGCTTTCTCTCGCCGATGATTGTCCTCATTGATGTGAGCCTTTCACACCTTTTTTTTGTCTTCCCCCTCCATCATTTTTCTCTTTGCCATCCTAAGTGTCGACTTTCTTGCTTACACTCATCCATTGCATGAGTGCTCAAAATATCGAAAGGGAGTGGATCATTTTGACTTGTACCTGGCTGACGGTCTGGGGATGAGTCAAGATAAGATTCCAAGGAAGACCAAGTGTGAAACTTTAGTAGATTAAGTTCTCAACAATACAAAAACTATGTTTTACTCTCTCATATATCCCTATCCCCTTTCTTGCACGCAAACACCATTTGGAGACATTCGAGTCACGGACAGCGAGAGCTCTTGCACCTTTATGTTCTTATGTTACTTGTTACAATGCTAATATAGACTCTTGCTTGTTATGACTTGAATTGAATTACATGCCTTGATTGCTTTACTTAAAAAGTTCTTATATGGTTGGTAGCATGTCACCACAGAAATTATGCTTGTTATCATTTACCTACTCGAGGACGAGCAGGAATTAAGCTTGGGGATGTTGATACGTCCAAAACGTATCTATAATTTCTGCTTGCTCCATGCTTCTTTTGTGTGATATTGCTATGATATTTATGCACTTCCATACACTTTTGATCATATCTTGACTAACCTATTAACTCAGTGCACCACAGTGCCAGTTCCTGTTTTCTGCTGTTTTTCTATTTCAGATTTCCCCCATATAAAAAGTGCTCCAAGAATTCCGGGAAAAATACAGAAAAAATCAGCGTACAGGAAGCTTCGAGAAAAACCAAATTGGGGCCAGAGGGGAGCCAGGGGCAGCCCAGGTGGCCAGCCCCACCCCTGGCCGCCTAGGGGGGCGCCTGGGCCCCCCTCTCCGCTTCTGGTGACCCCCTTTGGCATATATACTCCTCGCGTCCCGAAACCCTCGAGGACGGAACCCTTTTTCGCGATCTCGTCTCTGTTCCGCCGCCGCAACGCTTCCAAGATCGGGAGTATCAGGAGAACTCTTCCCGGCACCCTGCCGGAGGGGAGGACCACCATCGGGAGCTTCTCCACCACCATGGACGCTTCTCGGATGAGTTGTGAGTAGTCCCCCTTGGACCATGGGTCCATGACCAGTAGCTATGTGATGTTCTCCTCCCATCTTTGTTCTTCATGGATTAGACCTCGTGAGCTGCCCTACATGATCGAGGCACATATGTAATATTTATGCTGTTGCTCTATTGAGTTTGCTGGGATCCGATGGATTATGAGATTATGTTCAGATTGTGTGTGAGTAATATATTTGATTCACCTCTTTTATATTTTAGTTCTTGAGTAATTCTTGCATGTTCTCCGTTGCTGTTTATTGCTTTGGCCGAGTAGTAGGTAGTAACTCCAAGAGGGAACGTTATGCTTGATTGTGGGTTCATGCCCCCTGATGACTAGCTTGAGTGACATAAACATGAGTCTAGGGGATGTGCTGTTGCCACAAGGGGGAAAACAACGGTGCTTGTACTTGCGGGTGCAAGGATTGTTTACTTTACGCAAAGTTCATTTAATGCAGTTGTCTGTTGCTTTGAGTTTACACTTTGGGTGGGACTCGATACTTAATACCAGCGAGATGTTCTGGATAGATATCTCAAGGTGGATGATTAGTAGTAGATGCAGATGGATTTCGGTCTACTTGCCTTGGCGTACCGCCCATGCTTAGAGCCTCTACCTTTCTTTACAGCATAGTTAGCATTGGTTTGCGCACATAATCCTGTCAATTGCCCAGCTATAATTTGTTTACCTCGCTTAGCTGTTTTATCGTCTTTTGGGAGAGAGACATCACTAGTGAACATCATGGGACCCCGGTCCATATCACCACCATTGATCACACCTTATATTTACTTCCTGTTTCTATTTCCTAGTTGCAGTCATACCTATCATTATTACCTCTTGCGTTTGATCCTTTGTAAACAACAAGGCCGGAGGGATTGACAACCTCTCTGTACTCGTTGGGAGCAAAGTTATTTGTATCTGTGTGCAGGTCCTGTCAACCGCTAAGTATCTGGCGCCGTTAGCTGTTGACACCTTCTTGTCGACCCTCGGAGTCTCACGGGATTCGATCCTTGGTAGCTTTGCCAATTGAAACTTGCCGTTACGCTACATCTCAAACCTTCCACTTGGGGTAACCAACGAGGGGCGAGAAGCCATCAAGCCCCCGTCGTGCTTCGCGAGGGACATCGACGTGGGGTCGTCACCTGGCCCGTGCGACAGAGGTGTGCTAGTGGCGCATCGGGAGGTGGTTGTGGCGGCGCGGCGGGAGGTGGTGGCCAGGGGCGCGCTGGGAGGTGGTGGCCAGCGGCGCGCTGGGAGGTTGGGGACGGGCAGCGCGCTGGGCTGTGGCCGGTGGTGCGCTGGGAGGCGGTGCGGCTCCACTGGAAGGGAGGGGGTCCGGCGGCATGGGGGAGCGAGATGGTGCGGCGCCGCGGGGAGGGAGGGGGTCCGGCGGCGTGGTGGAGGGAGGTGGTGCGATGGAGTGGTGGGAGGTGGAGGTCGAGCGGTGATACGTCTCAAACGTATCTACTTTTCCAAACACTTTTGCTATTGTTTTGCCCTCATTCTTGCATGATTTGAACTAAACTAACCCGGACTGACGCTGTTTTCAGCAGAGCTGCCTGTATGGTTTTATTGTGTGCAGGAAAACGGATTTTGAGGTATCTCAGAAAATTCCAAGAAAAATCACAGAAAATCCACGCACCCTGAGGGCCCTTGTGCCAGAAGAGGGGCCAGAGGGCAGCCAGGGGGGCCCCAGGCGGCCCCACCCCTGGCCGCCTCGGGAGGCCGCCTGGGCGGGTCCTTCCCCCTCTGGTGCCCTACCTTGGCCGTATTATCCCCGTGACGAGAAAACCCCAGAACAGAAGTCGTTTTTCCAGTTTCCGTCGCGGAGCCGCCGCCACCCTCTGTTCTTCTCCGGGAGGGCTAATCTGGAGGCTGATTTGGCCTCCGGAGAGGGGAGATCGTCGCCATCGTCATCATCATCACCACTCCATCCTCCCTCCATGGCTTCTCCCTCCATGTGTGAGTAATTCCCTGCTGTAGGCAAAGGGGATGGTAGGGATTGGATGAGGTAGATCATGTAGTAGTTTATCAGATTGTTGGGGGCATGTTGCATATCATCTACTATGGTGTTTATCATCTTTGCTTCAACTTGTTGCTCTTAATGCTTGTCACTTAGGGCCCGAGTGCCATGATTTCAGATCTGAACCATATGTGTTTGCATGAATATATTTGTGTTCTTGATCCTATCTTGAGGATTCCATATCTTGAGGACACCAAAGGGGATGGGCCATAATTTGAGGATTCCATGTATCCATTGAGTTCATTGCTTTGTTCCGGTGCTCTTTGACAGGAGCACCTTAATCTCCGTAAGTTCCTTTTGGCCCCGTTCGTAGCGGGATGGTAGGACAAAAGATGTTGTGCAAGTTCTTATTGCAAGCACGTACAACTACCTGTGGGATACATGCCTAATGTTTGATATCTGCCTAGATGATCATTACTTTTCTGTGTGCCTTGCCCCAAGTTAGATTCATGATATATCTCACCCATGCAGCGCCCAACCATCCATCTCCCTAGCCTACATTGTTTCAATCCTGCTGGTTATTAGTTGTTACTTTTGCTGTTTACTTTTGCTGTTACCACCATCACTATCATATCACCGTTACCACTTATCTTTTGTTGCAAGTAAGTATATTTCAGGTGCGGTTGAATTGACAACTCAACTGTCAAAGCTTATAAATACTCTTTGGCTCCCCGTGTGTCGAATCTATAAATTGGGTTATTCTTACCCGCGAAGACTATCTCGATCCCTTACGGTTGAGGGTTATCAAGTACCGTTTTCTGGCGCCGTTGCCAGGGAGCATAGCAATATTTACAAGTCTACTTGAAGTATCCTACCTGCTGCACTTCATCCGCTATGGGTAAGAAAGGAGACCCCAAGGTTCCGATCTTACTATCCACTACAAGAAGAGGTACTATTCTGAACACTAGTGCTACACTTGATTCACCTTCTGTTATGAGTAAGTTTGCCTCACCACCACCACATGATGCTTCTACTGAATCTGTTACTATGTCCGATACTTTTGATGATGCTTCTACTACTCTTGATGATATTAGTTCACTTGGTTATGCTCTTGAGAAACAGATCGCTGCTGCTGCAAAAAAATCTGGAATTGAAATTCCTGTTACTCGCTACCCTATTGGTGGAACTTATGATTATCCTGATTTGAGTAAACTCAAGGAGAGACTCCTTGATGATGATTACATTATGCTTGATGATGATTTATGTAGGGAACTGACAGAGTTTGCCGACTCTGACTCTGAAGCTATTAAGAAGCTGCTTGAAAAACACTCCTTGAAGAACAAGACTGTTCCTGATCCTGAATTTGCTACATCTCCTATATGCATCAATGATCCTGATTATGATTTCCCTGTTGATCTTTCACTTATATCTATGGTTGAAGCTGACCCCTTTTATGGCAGAGAAAACGATGATGCTATTGCACACCTGACCAAACTCACTGAGTTGGGTGGCTTGTTTACCACGGATGAAAAGATACGAAACTTTTATGTGACTAAGCTTCTTCCTTTCTCTTTGAAGGAAGGTGCTAAAACATGGTATGATGCACTACCATGTGGTTCCATTAAGAGTCCTCAAGACTTAGCTCACTCTTTTGTTGATAAGTACTTTCCTGCTCATATGCAACATGCTGCTTTACAGAGAATTTATAACTTTAAACAGTTGCAGGATGAGCACCTCCCTAAAGCTTGGGGGAGGTACTATAGTCTGATCCAGACTAGACCAGGACATGGAGTCCCTAAGAATGAATTAATCGATATATTTTATGCTGGTCTAACTGATGAATCCAGGTCCTATTTGGATAGTTGTGCTGGTTGTGTTTTCAGGAAAAGAACACCGGACGATGCAGAAGAATTGATGGGCAGGATTGCCAAAAACCATGAAGATTGGTCCGTCCCCGAACCACCTCCACCACCAAAGAAGAGGGGCATGTTTGTTCTAAGCCCCGAAGATATGCAAGAAGCAAAGAAGTCTATTAAAGAGAAGGGTATTAAAACTGAAGACGTGAAGAATCTACCCCCTATTGAGAAGTTGTGTGAGCCTATTACTCATCCTCCTATGGTAGAGGTACACTCTCTTTTAGATTTCAACGCAAGTGACATCCCTCATGGTAAGCCTCCTGATCAATGTTTAGATGAGCTTGATAATTTCATTATGAAGCAAAGTCATTTTAATGAGAGGATACAAAGTCAATTGCATGATAATTCCCTTGCTATCAAAAGTTTGCTTGATGTTCTAGGTAGAACAGTTAATGATGTTAAATGTCTCATGAAGCATTTTCATATGGTTCAAACTCAGCTTGAACAAATTTCTAACGTGCAAAAAGATTTGCTTGCTAACAATGCCAAACAAGATGATTTACAGGCCTTCGGGATTAAGACCCGAGGAGGAACTAGCACTCAAGATCCTCTCTATCCAGAGGGGCATCCGAGGAGAATTGAGCAAGATTCTCAAATGCAGGAAGAAGAAATTGTTGGCTCTCCAAAGAAGAAGAAGAAGAAACACAAGGAGGCTGATAATTCCAACGATCCTATTACAAGTGAAGAGCCAGCTGTTGATCCCAACAGTATATCTACCTCCGATGCCGAGACTGAAGACGGTGCCGAACCTGAAGATAAGGATAAGGAGAAGAATGATCCGCCCGAGGTTCGAGAAGAAGAAGCACCTGACAAACGCAAAAAGTACACTAGAGAAGACTTCGTCGCAAGAAGACATGGGAAGGAAAGAGAACCATGGATACAGAAACCCATGCCCTTTCCATGTAAGTCTCTCAAATCTAAAGAAGAAGAGCATTACAATAAGTTTTGTGAGTGGATGAAACCTCTTTTTCTTCAAATCCCTTTGACTGATGCTATTAAGTTACCTCCCTATTCAAAATATATGAAAGATATTGTTACTAATAAAAGAAAAATTCCTAATGAGGCAATATCTACTATGCTTGCTAACTACTCTTTCAGTGGCAACATTCCTGAGAAGCTTGGTGATCCAGGTATACCCACCATTCCTTGCTCCATAAAGAATAATTATGTCAAAACTGCTTTATGTGATCTTGGAGCAGGAGTGAGTGTTATGCCTTTCTCTCTTTACAAGAGGCTTTGTTTAGAGAAACTAATTCCTACAGATCTCTCTCTTCAGATGGCTGACAAGTCAACCGCCGTCCCGATAGGTATTTGTGAGGATGTTCCCGTAGAAGTTGCTAATTGTTTGATCCTTACTGATTTTGTCGTGCTTGACATGCCCGAGGATGGGAGCATGTCCATTATCCTTGGTAGACCTTTTCTTAACACCGAAGGTGCTATTATTGATTGCAATAAAGGAAAGGTTACTTTCAATGTGAATGATAAAGAACACACGGTGTATTTTCCAAAGAAGACCGACAAGAGGCATGGCCTCAACTCTATAGAAAATATCGAGACCGTGAAGATTGGAGAATGGGACTGTCCATTACATGTGCACCAGAAATACAAAACTATTATGGTGGGGACAATGTCCATTAAAGTAAAGGTGCAATGATCACTTGTTAAAAAGTTGAGCTTGTTATGTTTTCATTTGTTTTAGCTTTTGTTCTCCTTGCTGTACCAAGTGTTTGTGTTTTTGAAGCTTCACAATACTAATCACTGCTTTAAGTTTTCAGAAAGTTTTGCAGCTTTTTGAACTTCGAAAAAATTTCAACAGTGAAGTTTTCAGAAAAATTCCAGAAAAATAAAAATAAAAATTTCCATGCCGGGAGTGACCCAGAGGCACCTGGGGCTGACCAGGGGGGCCACCAGTGGCCCAGGCGGCCAGCTGGCGCGGCCTGCCCCTGGCCGCGCCCATAGGGCGCCTGGGGCCCACAAGTCCCCCCTCCAGGTGAGTCTTCTTCCTCTCTCTCTCTTTCTCTCCGAAAACACGAGTTCTGCACCTGTTCTTGCGTTCTTGCTGTTCTTGGAGGCGATTTTCAATCTCTCTCTACAGCCTATCATTCGAGCTGAGATTTTGAACAAATACTCCCTGGTATGTAACTCCTCCACCCCTCCAATTAGATTTTTGGTTGGTGGCTTCATTTGTGAGTATTTAGTAGTTCTTGGTGCTGTGTAGATGAGCTTGCATGCATGTGTAAAAATTTATTTTCCAAGTTTTGATGCAAGTTTATGCCTTAGGTAAGTGAGTTGAGTAGTTTGCCTTAACCCACTTTGTTTAAATCCTTGTTTTTGTAATTTGTCAAAAATTTCAGAAATGAGTTTGTTAGGAAGGGCAAAGGGGTGGCTTGAGAAAAAGAAGCCCGCGCACTCCGATCGAGTTACTAGAGCCGCAACTTCACCCTCGACTGCTAGGGTGAGCTACAATGAAGATCATGTGCCCCTAGAGTTGTTGGAAGACACAAAGCCAGCATGTGCGATGATGTTCCCATGTGATGAATTCCTTGAAGCTGCAGGAATTAAGGATGAGTTTTATAATCTTTGTGCTAATGCAGGTCTGACACGGCTCGTCACGTGCCGTGTTGTTCAGTATCAAAAACTCACCTCCGGTTTCATTAATAGTTTTAGATATAATCTTGATACTGGTTCTATTGAGTTTAAAATTTACAATAATCCTTTGACCATGCCCTTGGAAAAGTTTTGTGAAATAATAGGTGTGCCAAACGTTGGGCGGACGGCGAAGATGACCTCTCAGCCCTCCGAGCTGAGAACCGTCCTCAACTCTCTCTGCAGCATGGGTACGAGGGATATACATCGGTCAAAAATCTCCAGCATCTTATTCCCTCACCTCAGGTATTTTGCGTATTATGTTGCTAGAGGGGTGTTAGCTCGTGACAACACGAGCAACATTTCTGCGCCGGATATTGCTATCCTGGCAGCCGCCCTCTCAGGGAGGTTTGATTATAATTTGGGTGCCCTAATTGCTCGACGCCTTGCTATGAACGGTAACAAGGGAGATTTATTTGGTGGCGTTTATGCCACACTTATATTAGAGTATCTTAAAGGCACCCCACACCCTGATGATAAGCCTTTTACTTATTTAAGTTTTGATCTTGCTGCTATGAAAAGGCATAAGTTTGTTACCATGACTTCTGAATTTGGTAACCTTGTTTATATCTTGCGTTTCGGAACTACCGCGGAACGCAAGATCCGTCTACCTGCACCTCTTTTGTTTGATTTTTCTCGCAGGAACGGATGGTCCTTTGATGTTATCCAGTTCGATGAGTTCATGGTCCAGCATCAGCTTCATAACCCCATGGAGGGGGTTGTGCCCGACGAGGAGGAGCACGGTGAGTTACCACCTTTTCAGGGGGAGACCGTCACCCAGTTTGGTGAAGGGTCTTCCTCTGCTTGGAGTGCGGACCCTTCTTCGTGGGAGGATCCAAGGACTTCGGTGTACGCGCCGGAATCCTTTTACGACCCTTGGACTCACCAGTACCACCCCGGAGCAGGAGGCTCCTGGGGGCAGTAGCTACTACCAACTTAGGCCAAAAGCCTAAGCTTGGGGGAGTACGTGCCCTTCTCACTTTTCCATTGTATTATCTGTTTTATTTTTGTTCGCTTTGATCTTTTTGAAGTTTTTGCCCGTTCTTATTTGTTCTTTCTTTGCAAAAACAACAAAAAGATTTCGCTTTTTCTTTCTTTTGCTTTTGTTTAACCTTTGAAAAAAAAACCCAAAAAGATTTCCTTTCTCTCTTTAGTTTGCTTTATTTTCAGAGTTCAGCTCGAGTCCGTGATGGCATTTAATTATATTTCCTACGTTCGATCGTGCAAGTGACAAGGCAGTAATGACGAAGATCGACGGAAGGGAAGCAACAAGGAAAACCGGTATGAACTCTTCTTGTTTCTACTTTTGTACATATGCCTGTACTTATGATCTAGAGACCAGCTTGTAGCGACATAGTGATATGCTTACAGTGCTTTCCCAGTGGTTGATGCTTTCCTTGTGGCTAATCTCAAATAGCTAGAGTATATAATGTGTTATTGGAATGGTTTACATGCATTGCATTGCTCATAGTTTGGTATACTAAGATGGTATTTCCCTTTGGAGAATTCTTGGATTGACTTGGCACATGTTTACACATGTTTAAGACTAAAAAGTCTGCTTTGCCTTGATGATCCTTGAGTTTCAGAATAGTTATATCACTTTCATGCCCGATTCAATGTTGCTTTGTCGCTCTGCATGATTATGACCGTTATCGCTCTCTAGTTGGTCGCTTCCCAGTCTCTTGCTAGCCTTCGCTCGCACTAAGCGGAATTCTGATTGTGCATCCAAATCCTATCAAACCAGTTATTCCATATGAGTCCACCATACCTTCCTATGTGGTATTTACCGGCCATCCTAACAAAGACTTTCTTGTACCATCTCAAAATTATTGAAATTTACTCATGTTTTGTGCCTCTGTTTTAGCTCATGAGGAAGTAGTAGTTAATTCATGATCTTTTTAAGTTGGACGAGTTTTATCCCGGGATTGCATGTCTAATCTGCAAACCCCTAATACGAGAAGGAACTGGCATGAGTGCGCCCGGCTCATAAAAGATAATACAACAAACAAATCCTCCTTCACGCTTTGTTCATGAGAGATCAGAAAACTTTTGGCAGTGATAAACAAAGGAGATTAAGGGGATGTGATCGTCCCCGTGCGGGAGCCGTTCCTCGAAACTTGTCCAGCTCGAGAAGTAATTGGGTTGTCTACTAACATTCGTTGACGAAATATGCACCTCCCAAAATCATTTTTACCTCTGTTTTCAAAACCAAGAGCTCTGGTACATGTTTTAGTCTTTGCTTCCAACCACGGGTTTTCAACCTCGCCATCAAATTCCACGGTTCGAGAGTCTCCACCTTCTTTCTTCAAAGCACCAACTCGGAGAGCATAATTGTCATTCTGAGTGTAATGTGCATTGTCCCAAAGTATTACATTGTCTTCTGCATGCTTGTGGTATTATTTATTCAGAAATTCTTAGTTCTAGTCTCCTTTAAAACTCTGGAGGAGTTTCTGCATTTATGTTTTGCTTCACTCATGGAGGCTAGCGAGATACCACTCTAGTATGTTCAAGCTATGTGCAATGTAATCTTGTCTTGATTTTCAGTAGCATATTATTTACTTTTGGTTATTTGTGATTGGTCACTTGAAAGAAGGATTGCTTCGTGCATTGTCCTCATAGCGTTGTTTCAATACTTGCTAGACTCTTTTCGTAGTACATGCTTATATACATCTAATGAAGCAAAAGAGTTTGTCAAAGTTTTCTTTGTCGCGTCCAGTTCGTTGAACTGAATTGCTTGAGGACAAGCAATATGCTAAGCTTGGGGGAGTTGATACGTCTCAAACGTATCTACTTTTCCAAACACTTTTGCTATTGTTTTGCACTCATTCTTGCATGATTTGAACTAAACTAACCCGGACAGACGCTGTTTTCAGCAGAGCTGCCTGTATGGTTTTATTGTGTACAGGAAAACGGATTTTTAGGTATCTCAGAAAATTCCAAGAAAAATCACAGAAAATCCACGTACCCGGAGGGCCCTTGTGCCAGAAGAGGGGCCAGAGGGCAGCCAGGGGGGCCCCAGGCGCCCTGCCCAGGCGGCCCCACCCCTGGCCGCCTCGGGAGGCCGCCTGGGCAGGTCCTTTTCCCCTCTGGTACCCTACCTTGGCCGTATTTATCCCCGTGACGAGAAAACCCCAGAACAGAAGTCATTTTTCCAGTTTCCGTCGCGGAGCCGCCGCCACCCTTTGTTCTTCTCCGGGAGGGCTAATCTGGAGGCTGATTTGGCCTCCGGAGAGGGGAGATCGTCGCCATCGTCATCATCATCACCACTCCATCCTCCCTCCATGGCTTCTCCCTCCATGTGTGAGTAATTCCCTGCTGTAGGCAAAGGGGATGGTAGGGATTGGATGAGTTAGATCATGTAATAGTTTATCAGATTGTTGGGGGCATGTTGCCTATCATCTACTATGGTGTTTATCATCTTTGCTTCAACTTGTTGCTCTTAATGCTTGTCACTTAGGGCCCGAGTGCCATGATTTCAGATCTGAACCATATGTGTTTGCATGAATATATTTGTGTTCTTGATCCTATCTATGAGTTGTTTGCACCTATTACGGTCCGGAACCGGCGATCCCAAAAGTGACAGCTTGGGACACCAAAGGGGATGGGCCATAATTTGAGGATTCCATGTATCCATTGATTTCATTGCTTTGTTCCGGTGCTCTTTGACAGGAGCACCTTAATCTCCATAAGTTCCTTTTGGCCCCGTTCGTAGCGGGATGGTAGGACAAAAGATGTTGTGCAAGTTCTTATTGCAAGCACGCACAACTACCTGTGGGATACATGCCTAATGTTTGATATCTGCCTAGATGATCATTACTTTTCTGTGTGCCTTGCCCAAAGTTAGATTCATGATATATCTCATCCATGCAGCGCCCAACCATCCATCTGCCTAGCCTACAGTGTTTCAATCCTGCTGGTTATTAGTTGTTACTTTTGCTGTTTACTTTTGTTGTTACCACCATCACTATCATATCACCGTTACCACTTATCTTTTGTTGCAAGTAAGTATATTTCAGGTGCGGTTGAATTGACAACTCAACTGTCAAAGCTTATAAATACTCTTTGGCTCCCCGTGTGTCGAATCTATAAATTGGGTTATTCTTACCCGCGAAGACTATCTCGATCCCTTACGGTTGAGGGTTATCAAGCGAAGTGGATGGAGGGGGACGAGGTGGGAGGTCGTGAGATGATAGGATACGGTGGGTGGCTTTTTTTCGTGCAGTTCGGTCGTGTGTTTTTTGTGTGGTTAGTTTGTAGCTACGGGACGGGCGGGAGGTGTTAGCAGAATAAGAAAATATTGTGCAGAATAAGACTATTAAGGGGTGTTATCATAATAGACCCACCCTATATATATACTCCTGCTCGTCATATACCACATAGATGAATCTTTCATACCTCATTATTATTTTTAATACACTTCATTGATAATTACTAGATACCCAAAATGAGTTTCATGAAAAAAATCATGTGAGTCTACATATTTTTGAAGGTTTACATATATACTAATTTGTTCGTACGTGAAAAAGGTATATTATAAAAAGTACATCACAAATGATAATTTTTCAACCAAACTCGTATTGGGGTATCTAAGAGTACTTAATGAAGTATATTAAGAATAACTGAGGGGTATAGTCCATGCGTACAAGAGGTATATTGACGATGGGAGTACATACTCCCAGTAGTACAGAAAATTAGTATGGTTGTGTACTCCTGGGAGTACGTACTCCCAGGAGTACACAACCATTTTCCTATATTCATGCCGTCTATTCTACAATCGATGATAGAATAATATTCTGCAATAATCTTGTACTTCCCTGTATACCTATATTGTACTTCTTTATGCTTTCCCATGTGTACTTCTTGTTTAAAGAACCTGTACTTCTTTTTATATAACATAACTTTACCATAGTAGTTTCCTTCTATAAATTTCTTTCACAGGTAGGTTAGCGTATTAGCTTGCTGCTATTTCCAGGGTAAATTGTTGTGTTGCATTGTTTCTAATTAATTGTTTTCATATTGTTTTTGGAATATGTGTACTTGTTTTCCTATAATTTTTTTAGGTATCATTTTTAATTTCATTATGTGTATATTGTTTTATCCCTATGTGTTTTCGAGATGCTATGGTTGTCTTTGTTTTTCAATATCGGAAACGAATCGTGTCGTGAGGACAACTTAACTGCTAGCCATAACTATAGAGAGCTGGCATTTACTCTGTTCGCCCGTCCGCTTGGCCTAAATCTCTCTCCCTTTCTCTTCTGTCACGCGCGGGCGCTCCTCCTCTCTCTCTCTCCAGTGCTCCTCGGCGACGAATCCGCTGCATGATCCGCCGCCCGCTGCAACCGCACGCACGACCCCCTCCCTCTTATCCAGGTCTGTTTCCTTTCTCTTTCTCCCCCACACTCATGTCTGCTGCGTTGCTGGGAACAGCGCTCTGCGAATCCGCCGCAGATGGCGTGAAGCGGAGTTCGGTATCGCCGCCGCAACAGCCGAAGTTCCGATTTGTTCCTCTTTTTCCGCCTCTCCCTTTGTCTCTAATGCTTTGCTCTGCCTTTGCCCACAGCTGTTTTCGTCCGCAGTAGAGGGGAAGCTTAGTGGTGGTCGATTTGGTAGGGTTTTGATACTTGGTGAAGCAAGGATTCTTCCTGTAGATTGATTTGGTTGGTGTATACACAGGCATGTTGTCTCCACCTAAGAGCCCGATGGCCGAATCGGCGCAAGGTTCGTCCCGCAGATGTTGTGCTTGGGATTGTGATGTTCTGTTCATGTAGTACATTTTTTAATTTTGTTCCTAGGATTGATTTGCTCATGTGTGTTTTTGGCATGGATTGGCAATGTTTTTATTTATTATATATTTGGTTGTGGATGTGAGATTATTTATTTCTCAGGTGTAGTAGATATGTTTGATGTTTCAACAAGTCTATTGTATGACATGCACTAATTTGATGCTTGTTTTTGTTGAAATGTTTTTCTATACTTCACTGAGTTGTAGTTTTGTATTGCTCCTCCATGTTGTTGTTGTTGTACTTCACTTGTGTAGTACATGTGTACTTCTTATTTTATTCACAATTTTTCCTTATGTTGTAGTGTGGTGAGTTTTATTGTATATTTTATAACTATTGTGATTTTAGGGTTTAGAATTGGCCACATGTATTTCTTTTACACATATGCTTCACACTGCTGATGATAATACATTGCTATTTACTTTTCCCATATTGCATTGTAGTGCTAGCAGAATTGTTGTATTGCTTTAGTAGTTTCTTTGTACTTCTTGTTCCAATTGTTCCAATCTTTTGTTTTCTGTATTGTTGTACTGCTTTCTAGCATTGGTGTAGTACTTCTGTTGTTGTTGTTGTGTTTATTATATCAATTATATTTATTTCCTTTTGCGCAACGGATACAGTTGACGGTGTTGCAGCGTCTGAAACTTATTCATTGTCTTCTTTGATTTTGTTTGTAGAAGATTCTGTTTCCCGATCAGAAAATGATATATTAGATGTTCTATCTGATTTTCGCTTAGAGTTTGATGGAGAAGATGGTAATAAGGTTGATGAGGCTGCGAATACGCCTGAGGACATCCTTGCTACGGTTACTCCTGAGGACATTCCTACTGTGAATACGTCTGAGGACATTCCTTCTCGCAGCCGGAGGTCTAAGGCATTGAATGACAGGCAAAGTCAGCCTGCAAGCAATCCTTCTAGCCCTGTTGGAAGGGGTGAGCATGATATTGGCTCTTTGGAACTTTCGGAGACGCAGTCATAGTCCGTTGATGGTACAGAGGCTGTGAATCAGCCTGAGGATGTCGCTGATCAGCTGGAGGCTAAGAAGTTAAGGGTGGCGGAGAAAATAGCAGCTGCTCGAAATTGCAGGTCGAAGGCATTGCACGATATTTCATCTCAATGCACGGATATAGTTGTTCATGATAGTGCTGGTGTTTCTGATGGCCCTCCGAGTCCTGTAAACCCTGTCCCTGTAAAAAAGATTAGGGCAACTTGTAGGAAGGTAAAGTCACCTCCTAATGCTCCAGTACGCAGAAGCCCGCGTGTTCTGCCTAGACAATCACCTGATGTCGATGGTAAAGGGCAAAGTCCTAAAGTTATTCAGAGAGGCAGCTCTGCAAATCTTAATCCTGTTGCTGCAAAAAAGGTGAAGGCAGCTAACCAGGCTGTGTCCAAGGCTAAGGCACCTGTTGATAAGAAGAAGAATGATGTTCTTAAGCGTAAGGAGAAGGTTTTGTCCAAGGGCCATCAAACTAGAGGTAGCACAAAGAAGTTACCTCATGCTACTCGCAAATCTGTGCGTTTTGCAAATGATGATGATTTTGAGTCCGATGAGGGTGATGATGGTGATGAAGAAGGCGACGATGATGAACCTTATGTTTCTGAAGAGGTTTCTGATTCTGGATATGATATCGGGAAGGTGAATTTTTATTTCATTATTTCTTGTCAAGTGTTTCTTGCATAATATATTCTATACTTCCCTTTGATGTTATGATTGAACTGCCAATTGTGTAGTTACTGTACTTCTTATACTCTCCATTGAAATTTCTCAGTCTAGTTTTATTTTGTAATTTCATTTTTTGTGTATAGTTATTTTTCATCTTTATTAATTTGTGTTATTAATGTTTTTGAGTATGAGTTTGCGAAGAGGCCTTTCAGGAGGAAGAGAGGCGAGGAAGGTGAGCCTAGCAACAAAGTTGAAAAGGTGGCGAAAAAGCGCTTCAACACCACGATTAGGTGCTCTTTGAAGGAGGTCGCTCTTTGTGTTGCGTTGTTGAAGGAATGTCACCTGAATGTTCTTCATACTGCTGATCTTGGTCATATCAAAGACTTCAAGATCAAATCCAACATTAATCGCCGTCTTGCTTGTTTTCTGATGTATAATATTGATCCTAGGACCATGATCCTTGATCTTGGTGGAAACAAAGTTCTGGAGATCAATGCAGATGTCATTGAGAAGCTTTTTGCACTGCCTAATGGTGACGACTCTCCTCCAAGGCCTTCAGAGGATTATGGTGCTGCTTTGGTGAAGTTAAAGGATGAGCTTAGGATTCCAAGGAATAAAGATATAAAAATTGATGAGCTTCAGAATATTCTCTTGCAGCTTGTCGATGATCCTCTTAGGGATGGCCTTGCTCTGAAGGTGTTTGGTCTGATTTTGTACAACAAGTTTTTCTGCCCAGGGTATTCTTTGCGTGTGAAGGAGGCGACAATGGTTGAAGACTTTGACATTGTCAAGTTGAAAAACATGCAGATTTGTCAGCTGATTGTTGATGAGCTGAGACTTGCTATTGAAGCCTGGCAGAAAGCAGGTGCAGACTAGAGAGCTCTTCCTGGTTGTGTTATTGCGCCTCTTCTAGCTTATTTAGACTGTCTGGCACCACTCCATTGACCGTAAAGATAAGAGGCACCCCCATGCCATCTACATGGATCCTAGGAAGCTTATGAAACTTGCCAATTTGGATATCTTGAAGAAAGGTGGCCCGGACCCTAGATCTTGGATCTTTGGCAAGTTGCTGGTGAGTTCTTTAGGACCATCCTTTGTAGTGCAATTCTTTTAGTTGTAAGTAATATACTTTTTGGTGATGTCCTATTTTCTTAATTAGTAATTAATCTTATGTGAAGTTTGGAGGTAGGTGTTGGGGTAAGAGGTTAGGGGGTGTTTGGGGGGGGCACCCCCCATATTTGGTTAACAAAAATAGAATATATAAATACTGTCACCACATCCCACTCACACAAATTATTATGTATGCATCTATTTGTAGTGCTTTGCGTGTATTGTTTGTACTGCTTTAGTGTTCATCTCAGCACACTCACACAAAGTTATTATGTTTGCATCTGTTTGTACTGCTTTGCATATATTGTTTGTACTTCTTTAGTGCTCATCTCAGCACATATTGTTCATTTAGTACTGCTTTGTACTTCTTTTTTATATTTGTTAGGTTATTATACTTTTTATATTATTTAACTTTTGTCTATTAGTGTATTATTTTGTTGTATAACATTTTTGTACTCTCTTTTTGCAGTGGAAGGGGCGCAACGACATTATCTATTTTGATGAAAGCGCTGAAGTGTCTGGTACCAATTATTGTGTGTATCCCAAGAAGAGGAAGTTTGAACCATCCTCAAGAATTGTTCACGCTAGTAGGCGTAAGTTCGCATGAAGCAGTAGTGCTGCAGGCAAGGTTGTCAGAATCGTGATTTTGAATCGGATCGAAACTTCGATGGTAGGATCACAAATCGTAGAATCTTCACTATCAGGGTCGTAGAAACATAGATTCTAAGCACTAAAATCATAGAATCATAGGGGTAATCTTGGATCATAAAGTCGTAGAATCGTATAATAGAATCGTGATTTTGACAACCTTGGTTGCAGGTGTTTCATCTGAAGGAGTGGGTACTTTGTTTGATTCCACTTTCCAAGAGCTTGATGCCGCAATAGCAAAGGTAGTTCGGTTGTCACTTCAGCTGCCTACCACCAGCACCCGTCTGAGCAGCACTGTTGGAGTTTTGCCCCCTGAGCTTGCATTTAATGAAGATGCTCACATGATTGTGTTGGATGCTGAGGCTGTCAATCTTGATCATTTGCAGAAATCTTTATCCCAGATCCAGGATGGTTTTGTAATGTACAAGACCATGGAAGATGGTCGTTGCAAGCCTTCCGAAGAGCACGCACAAAAGTATCTCACGGTGATTGCTAAGGGATATGGTCCTACTTCCAGCGGAGATGCTGGTGCTGCTGCTGCCGGAGTGCATACATGTGCTGGTGGGGAAGGGGAACACAATGATTCTACTGTTCCTCATGTAGATAAGGTGATATATCTTTTGTACAAGTATGTTTCTGCTTTGCTATGATTTCTTAATTCTGTGTGTTTTTGTTAGGTGAGTACTGATGGCCAACATTATCTCAATTTTGTGCCCCTGAGCATCATGTGGCATCCAGTGTTTCGACGCCAGAAGATCATCATGAAGAGGCAGATGTACAACTTACTAGTGATGTTGGAGTTGCGAAGAAACCAAAAGCTGGTGTTGCTGAAGCTGCTCATGAAGATCCAGTTGAAGTTGCCGCCGGTCATAGTGATTCTACTACAATCACAGTTGCTCTTGAGAAGACATCCGATGCTGTTGATGCTGGCATTGAGCGCGAAGCTGTTCCTATATCGGATGCACACGATATCCCATCTATTGTTGTGCCGAATCTTGTAGCTAAAGCTGCGCCATCTTCTGCAGGCAAAGACATAGGCAAGAACAAATAATGTCCACACCCATCTCTAAGCTTTAAACCGTTTGCTATTGCGATGATCTTTGAGTGTGTAATGTATGTTTATGGGAAGTGGGTTGCTTTTGTGAAAACAATGTACAATATGTGTTTCGGGAAACATTTGTGATACTTGTAATATGTTTATATCGGTGTAATCGATGCTGTGCTTTTGTGTCCTGATGCCTTTGTGCTTTACACTGTGTATGTATGTTGTACTGCCTTTCCCCTTGTTGAAGGTATATGTGTACTGCTTTTAGTGTTGTACTTCTTGTTAGCTACAGTAGCTCAACGGACTAGCACATCTTGATTTCAGAACTGCATTTGCAGTTGTTTCTGTACTGTTTTAGTTCCGCACTGCTTTATATCTATACTTCTTGTGTATCTACAGTAGCTACACTTTTTATTATGTGATGAGGTTCTGTACTTGTCCTAAAGTTGTTTATGTACTTCCTCTATCTATATATTTTGTACTTCTTTTAATGAACTTCTTTTTTACAGGTGCTGATTATTTTGATGATTTGATACAAGATGAGGTTAACATTCCAAATTCTGTTGAAAGGTTTTACAATGCAGTTACTTCTTGATGACCCAGAACCGTAAGGGATCTATTGCAGCGTTTTCGATAAGTAAGAGTGTCGAACCCAACGAGGAGCAGAAGGTATTGATAAGTGATTCTGAGCAAGGAATAACTGCAAGCACTGAAAGATAACTTTTTAGGGGTTTTCTTGATATAAGCAACAGGAAAGTAAAAGCGAGCAAAGTAAAAGGCACTGGAGAGTAACAAGTGGCCCAATCCTTTCTGAGCAAAGGAGAGGCCTAGCAACTGAACTTATAAAGGCTAAAGTGTTCTTGAGGACACACGGGAGAGGTAGTCATGTGCTTTCGCCATATTCCGTATCGGTACCATGTGATGTGTTGATAAGTGTTGAGTGGGTGGATCTATGCTAGTACACCCTCTAGACTAAGATGACTGCACTCTTATGATTAAACACCTTGCAAGCATCCGCAAATACAAGATAGTATTTAAGGCAAAAGCCTAACCATAGCAATACGATCGATGATCCATTGTTCCCTTGTGCAAAAGCGTGCGAACTGGGGTTCAGGTTTTTGTCACTCCGGCAACCCACCGTAAGCATTCTTTGTACACAATGTATTCCCCTAGGTCCTTAATAAGGCGAAGTGTTGAGTGTTCGACTCACACAACACCACTAGGAAAATAACAACACAACTTAAGTATCAAACAACACATATTACTTCAACATCATATGACTACTAACAACAAGACTTCTCCCATGTCCTCAAGAACTAAAGTAACTACTCACAAGACATAAAAGAGATCATGATCAGTGGAGATAGATGGATGATAAACAATCTGGACACAATGATATTTCTCCAACAAAACTCAATAGCATTCACCACAAAGTAGTAATCAACACCGATAGGGTAGAGAGGATAGATAGTACGGATTACAACACAAGTTGCAATTGTGAGATGAGATTGGATGAAGATGGAGATGGTGCTGATGTTGGGGATGATGTTGATGATGATCTCGATGATGCCCGTGACGATGGTGATGACGATGGTGATGATCTCCCCTTCCGGGAGGTGATCTCCCCGGCGGAATCTGCCCGCCGGAGATGGCTTTTCTTCTCTGTAGGTTTCCGCCACGGAGCGGCAGCGGAACTCCGTAAACTCTCTCCTTTTTAGGGTTTCTGGATGACGAGGAGTATATAGGCTACAGGGGAGAGTCTGGAGTGGGACAGGGGTTCCAGGCGCCCTCCCGGCGCGGCCAGGGTGGGGGCCGCGCCAGGTGGCCGCCTGGGCACCCTGTGGCCCCCCTCTGGTTACTCTTTTGCGTATCTTCGTGATCCTTCTGGAAAATACCCTCCGTCAATTTTCAGGTAATTTGGAGGTATTCTTCTTCAGTAACTCAGCGTCTACTTTTTACCGCTGAATCCTGCGTCTGCTGCTTCGGCACCGGAAAGTTGCAAACTGTGTAAAATAGGCCAAAACAACATAAGAACATCATCATAATGTGAAATATAGCAATGAATAAGGATGAATTGCGATATAAAATAGTGATGCATTTTGGACGTATCAACACCCCCAAGCTTAGACCTCGCTTGTCCTCAAGCGAATACCGAGCTCGGTAAACCTGTCCACAAGTTTAGAGAGTGAAGTGTCGATAAATAGAATACGGACAAGAAGCATCACAGTTTCTTCACCAAACTCAAATATCCTCAACAGTAATCTTTAACTCATAAGGCCCTTATAAAAGAGTGGTAACACTTATAATCGAAAGTAGGGCTAAGGAAACTCATCAAATCATGGAAAACATGTCCTTTGGTCAAAGAACAATTAATAGCTTTTACTTTTGCTCTTTCTCTTTATGTTTTGATGTGATTAATTGAAGCTTTTGAAAGAACATGTTATTAGGCAAGAAGTGAAAGTGTTAACACAAAGGAAGATGTTTGCTTTAGCTGGGCTTGACAAACAACTTACTTATCAAATGATAATGTCAACAAGGATATGATATGACAAATCTTAATGCAACTTTATATGAATGAATCCTCGTCAACATCAAATGTCTGCTCTCTTTAAGAATAGAAGGAAGTAGGAATAACTGACTCAACCTAAAACTAAGAGATAGGCCCTGCTCTAGGGAAGCAGGGAAAACTCATGTGCTATCCTTAAATCAAACAGAATGAAAACAAGTTTTGAGAGGTGCATGATTTGTCAACGAATGCTAATAGATAACTCAATTACTTCTCAAACTGGACAAGTTTCGAGGAACAGCTCCCGCACGGGGACGATCACATCCCCTTAATCTCCTTTGTTTATCACTGCCAAAGTTTTCTGATTTCTCATGAAGAAAGCATGAAGGAGGGTTTGTTTGTTGTATTATCTTTTATGAGCCGGGCGCACTCATGCCAGTTCCTCCTCGTATTAGGGGTTTGCAGATTGGACATGCAATCCCGGGGTAAAACTTGTCCAACTTAAAAAGATCATGAATTAACTACTACTTCCTCATGAGCTAAAACAGGGGCACAAAATAGAAGATTTTGAACATTTAAGGATAACACATAAATTCTATACTTTAGGAGGTGGTAGTGGAATACCACGAATAGGAAGGTATGGTGGACTCATATGGAAGGTATTGGTTTAAGGGTATGGATGCACAAGCAGAATTCCGCTTAGTACAGAGTTTAGGCTAGCAAAGGCTTTGAGAGAACAGACAATTGATGATGACTAAGATGCAAAGCAATATAAAGCATAAACATTAAAATAAGCATAACACATCAAGTTGTCTTCCTTGTCAGCATAACACTTCAAGCATAATAACATAAAGGTTTTGGCTATGTCGCTACTTTAAGAAAATCATGCTTGTTGTTATGACCAAAGCTATGTTTGCCAAGATTAAATAAAGTTTTCAAAGCCATACCTGATATAAGGTCAATACTCCCCATAAGAATCATCATATAAGGTCGATTGCGTGAAGAGAATACCGAGTGCAGCAAAGGAACCAATAGACTTCTCATTAATATTCCATCATAGACGACTCCACACTCACGGATACAATCTCTCCACAGAAGGAGTGATAGACCTCAATGCACACACCCATTTCATATAATAACCTCCCTAGACATGATACGACTCTACTTGACTCTAAAAGACAAAAGATAAAGATAAAGATACCGGGCACTCCCCCAAGCTTGGAACAGGCTAAGGGGATGCCATTACCCAAGGAGATTTCACTCCTCATTCTTGTTGACGTTGATCACGTAGTCCTCGGCGAAGCGCTTCTATGGAAGGGGTTCTCCAGTCTCATATGAGAAGTTTGTCTCCTGAATCCGGCATGATGTCCTCCATATATTGCTTTCCACATAGGACTTCAACGTCTCTCACAATTCTGATAGGTGAGATAGTTGCTCTGTTTGCAAGATGAATGGTAACATCAACTTCTTCAAGTTCACAAGGTGAAATCTCACCGATGATCTCTTGATAAAGTGAATAGGGGATAGCACTAGCACTCGATCCCAAATCGCATAGCCCATAATAATTGTGATCTCCTATTTTAACAGATACTACTGGAGTACCTGAAATTGGGCCTTTATTCTTGGCTGTGACAAGGTTAGTGGAAACAGCACAAAAATTTGCATTGGAATCCAAAACATCATTAGTAACAAGGTCTTTAACCAATGCAACGTGAGGATCGACCTTGATCTGGTCCTCAGGCTCATCAATTCTTCACTCACTTTTATTTATTATGCCTGTCACAAGAGAGTGCTCCCTTATCCTTTCGGGACAAGGAGGCTTTTCATATATAACTGCAGGCAAAATAGGGTCAGCAACATGAATATCAACAGGTAACTCTTTGAAAGGTTCATGATGCTGATCTCTCTTCTTTTTAAAAGAATCAACGTGAGAGGCAAAATCCTTACAGAAATCAATCATTAGATGGGAATCAAGACCAATCTTAGAGCAAAAGGTATTGAAGTAATCAGTTTTCACATAGCTCTCAATATAATCATGCTCATAATTTATAGCGGGTTCAATACCTTTATCGATTTCCCAATCTTCGGTATTCCTCTGGATCCTTTCAATGAGATCCCACCTTTCTTCAACGCTCTTTGTCTGAAATACCCCACTAGAGGAGGCATCCAGCATCTCCTTATCCTGACGAGAAAGCCTGGCATAAAAATTTGTAAGTATAATTTTCTTGGGGAGCTCATGAATAGGACATTTGAGCATTAGGGACTTCAATCTCCCCCAAGCTTGAGCAATGCTTTCTCCGTCACGAGACCTAAAGTTATAGATATAGTTCCTGTCTGGATGAATTTCATGAAGAGGATAAAACTTGGTATAAAAGAGAGACATAAGCTCTTGCCAATCAAGCAAGTGTGAGTTATCGAGAAGCTTATACCAATCTGAAGCTTTATCTATAAGCGATACGGAGAACAATTTCCTCATGACAAACTCCATTGATACACCTGCAAGCTTAAATAATGAACATAGTTGTGACAGATATAGCAAGTGTTCACCGGGATGTCTGTCTCCTGCATAACGATTAGCCAAAACATAATCGATAATACCAGCTGGTATTTTATAGGGCACAATTTCAGTAGGGGGAGGAGCAACCACCACAGATGTGGGGCATCTTCCCACAAGCAACGATCCAATAGCAAGGTTGTCCATAAGGACAAAGAGCAGCAACAGCAAAATAAAAACAGAAATATAAAAACTTCCTTACCAGCTTCACTTACCAATAGCGCTACACTCCCCGGAAACGGCGCCAGAAAACGGTACTTGATGACCCACAACCGTAAGGGATCTATTGCAGCATTTTCGATAAGTAAGAGTGTCGAACCCAACGAGGAGCAGAAGGTATTGATAAGTGATTCCGAGCAAGGAATAACTGCAAGCACTGAAAGATAACTTTTTAGGGGTTTTCTTGATATAAGCAACAGGAAAGTAAAAGCGAGCAAAGTAAAAGGCACTGGAGAGTAACAAGTGGCCCAATCCTTTCTGAGTAAAGGAGAGGCCTAGCAACTGAACTTATAAAGGCTAAAGTGTTCTTGAGGACATACGGGAGAGGTAGTCATGTGCTTTCGCCATATTCCGTATCGGTACTATGTGATGTGTTG
Source organism: Secale cereale (assembly GCA_902687465.1). Lineage (NCBI taxonomy): Eukaryota > Viridiplantae > Streptophyta > Magnoliopsida > Poales > Poaceae > Secale > Secale cereale. The sequence continues at coordinate 318,254,927 of LR738714.1, forward strand.
ATAAGTGTTGAGTGGGTGGATCTATGCTAGTACACCCTCTAGACTAAGATGAGTGCACTCTTATGATTAAACACCTTGCAAGCATCCGCAAATACAAGATAGTATTTAAGGCAAAAGCCTAACCATAGCAATACGATCGATGATCCATTGTTCCCTTGTGCAAAAGCGTGCGAACTGGGGTTCAGGTTTCTGTCACTCCGGCAACCCACCGTAAGCATTCTTTGTACACAATGTATTCCCCTAGGTCCTTAATAAGGCGAAGTGTTGAGTGTTCGACTCACACAACACCACTAGGAAAATAACAACACAACTTAAGTATCAAACAACACATATTACTTCAACATCATATGACTACCAACAACAAGACTTCTCCCATGTCCTCAAGAACTAAAGTAACTACTCACAAGACATAAAAGAGATCATGATCAGTGGAGATAGATGGATGATAAACAATCTGGACACAATGATATTTCTCCAACAAAACTCAATAGCATTCACCACAAAGTAGTAATCAACACCGATAGGGTAGAGAGGATAGATAGTACGGATTACAACACAAGTTGCAATTGTGAGATGAGATTGGATGAAGATGGAGATGGTGCTGATGTTGGGGATGATGTTGATGATGATCTCGATGATGCCCGTGACGATGGTGATGACGATGGCGATGATCTCCCCTTCCGGGAGGTGATCTCCCCTGCGGAATCTGCCCGCCGGAGATGGCTTTTCTTGTCTGTAGGTTTCCGCCACGGAGTGGCGGCGGAACTCCGTAAACTCTCTCCTTTTTAGGGTTTCTGGATGACGAGGAGTATATAGGCCGGAGGGGAGAGCCTGGAGTGGGCCAGGGGCTCCAGGCGCCCTCCCGGCGCGGCCAGGGTGGGGGCCGCGCCAGGTGGCCGCCTGGGCACCCTGTGCCCCCCCCTCTGGTTGCTCTTTTGCGTATCTTCATGATCCTTTTGGAAAATACCCTCCGTCGATTTTCAGGTAATTTGGAGGTATTCTTCTTCAGTAACTCAGCGTCCAATTTTTACCGCTGAATCCTGCGTCTGCTGCTTCGACACCGGAAAGTTGCAAACCGTGTAAAATAGGTCAAAACAACATAAGAACATCATCGTAATGTGAAATATAGCAATGAATAAGGATGAATTACGATATAAAATAGTGATGCATTTTGGACGTATCACTTCTATTGAAGAAAAGGACAAGATTGCGTATGTTTTGTATTCTTATTTCCTTTGTTCTATTTTTTCATGCTTTTATAATTTTGTTATTTCACCTGTGTCCTTCTGATTATTATGCGGTGCATAATAATTTTCAGTGGAGAAGTTATGTTTGAGAATAAGTATTGCAAAGCTACCGTATTGGATATTGCTAAAGCGTTTCGCCCTGATGGAATGCTTGGCACAGAAGTAGAGTCTATTGGGATCTACATTTTATCAGAGAGGTATAAAGAATATGAAAAGTTGGTTGTGCCCTACTGGATCACTGTAAGTTTGTTTCTTATATTTTAATCTTTTGGCTATCTTTTTTTGCTTGCTACTTCATTTTTGTGAGCGTACCTTTTGTTTATGCTTTCTTTATTTAATATTTTTGTGCAGTCTAAGTTGTATCGTGGAGATATATCTGCTCCCGTGATTAAATGGTTTTCAAAGAGAGCCAGAGACGAGCGTATTAACAAGAAGGATATTGTGAGTAAATTATAATTCTGGTTATCTTGTGTGTGTGGTTTTGTTTTTGTGCTCTTTTACTGACTTTTTGTTATTTTGCTTGTGCTTTATCTTGTTTCGCAGATTGTGTTCCCAACGTTAGATCCTCCTCCTCCCAAAAGGCATCCAGCTGAGTCAGCTGGTATTGGTCACTGGGTGACCATCATCATAGACATGAAAAGATGGTGTTTCTAGTATATTGATTCTCTGTACGACAAGGATGACCAGGATGGGTGGACCATTTTCCTTAAAATGGTGAAGAATGTTAAGATTCTCTGGAGGGTTGTTAGCTATAAAATGGATATCCATCTAAAACCTAATAATATCAACAGTTTTGAGACCAGATATATGAGCACAGAGAAACAAGAAGATGGGTGAGACATGCGCACATTGTTTCTTATCACACACTTCTTTTTGCTAGATGGATAACACTTTTTTTCAGTTCATTCACATTAGTGTTTTTTCCTTTAGTTGTGTATGAAGGTGTTCTTGTGGGTTTTTCATGCTGCCGACTGTTCAGTCGTGGGATGGTAAAGAACTTATGAACTTTGCACATGCTGACATTGCCAACATGAAGAAGACCATGCTTTTTAGTTGGGCTATGTCTGGTCATTTCAATATTGATTTTAACAAGATGTTCGGCTATCATCCAGGTTAGTATTTACTAGTTTTGTGTTTTGTATAGATCATCCTGTTATATAAAATTCTTACCTGCACTTCCAGTTGCATCATTATTGTACTTCTTGTAGCTGTGATATAGCCATCATAGGAGCAATGTTATCTGTACATCTTTTTGCTACTTTTGTTATGCAAGTTTTGTGCTAGATCACTCTCTTTTATGGTTTCACACGCCTCTCATGATATTTTGTACTTCATTTTTTTATTTTAAATTTCTGTCTTTGTCAATTTAATATAGGTGAATGTATGAACGTTGGGGATGAAAGTTTTTCACTGTTTGAGACCCAAATGGTTAAGCCTTCTCATGAAGTTATTACTATTCATAGCCAAGAAGATGTCGAGGTTCTGAAAGAGAAGCCCGTCGTTACGAAAACGCCGTCCAGCAAGAAGAAGCCGACTATAGAGTCAGATTCAGTTTTCAGAAAATTGTTGTTGGACATGAATCTACTGACACCGATGACTTTGTCAGGCCAATAATAACCACAAGGTCTGGCAAGCTGGCTTGTGGTAAGCAGGGGACAATTTTTCCTGCAAAGAAGATTAAGAAAGCTCCCAGGATCGACTCTGCGAATTTATTGTCCAATGAGCGTGCGCCAAAGAAAGCAAAGAAGTGGAGTCAGCCGGTTGAGCAGCTAAGGCCCGTCGAGTACAGTAATATCCAAAATGCTAGGCCTTTGAAGGATTTCATGCTAAGCAAGCATGCAATTCAGAAGTATAAAGTGTGCGTACTTCTTGATCTTACTAGTTTTGCTAATATTTTAGACGTTTAGTTAATCTTGTGCTTCACAATAGTATATTCTTATTCTTTCTATTTTTTCTTATTTTTCTTGACGCCACATTTTTATGCTTTAAAAGCAAGTACCCTGCTTTTGGTTAAACAAGTTTGTACTGATTTCTGATAGTGATTCTAGTACTTCTCAAAGTTTTATTATTGAACTTCTTGGTTTTGTATTTTTGTACTTCCCTAATTTCAACCTTTGTACTGCCATGTATTGCTTAAACATGTACTGCCTTCATTAGCTTTTTCAAAATTTTAGATGTAATCATTTTAATAACTTATGATAATTTAGTTCGTTTTATCTTCATTTTTGCCAATTGCAGAACAACTTTTGCTAGGTTCATTCACGGTGTTGATGACACTGGTTTTGAGGTTGAGACAACTTTCACCGCTGAAGATTTCGTAAGGAATTTTGCTCAATATGGGCAGATCAAAGGCGAGATGATGGACTTTGTCATTTCTAGCTTTAATTTAGATGCAACCATGAGTCATGTTTTTGTTTCTCGGAAGCGTGTACTTTTGAGCTCGTACTTCGTTGTGGTAATGTTTTTGATTCTATTAGCAAGTTTCTCTTATTTCATGTGTATGTAATTTTTCTTTTTGTATTTTGATGTGTACCCTATATTTTTTGATCTTAAAGCACTTTTTCTTTGATGTGAAGTATGTTCTTGGATTGGATAATTTGACGAACACCAGGAAATTTGATCTCGAGGAAGCAGTTAGGTCGTTCCACAATTTGGTGAAGCCTTCACAATCTTTTGTTGGCAGACTTGGTTAGTATAGTTTGTTAAATAAATCATTTAGGTGTTAGCATGTTCTTATTTCTGCTTGTTTTTGCAGTGTACACAGTTGTTTGATTTGTATATGTAACTACTTCTTACACATCTGGTTGTTATTTTAAAAAACAGATCTTGCTCCCCAACTGTAAACCTGTTGGTACTTCAAATACTTTCTACCATTCGCTGTATGTTCTGAACAAATACCGTAAGACATTTGATGTCATGGAGGCATTAAATTGGCCGACAAGAAGCATCACTCAAATAACAAAGAGCGAGTTCCACAAACGTGATGTAAACGAAATTGTGAGTTTATGCTACTTTACTTTTATGTTTATAATATTTTCTTGTTCCATTTTGATATTTTAGTAAATAGTTTCTTACACTTCAAGGATTGAGTTCACCTCAGTTTTTACAGGGCAAAAGGTTTGATGCTGTTATGCAAGCTGTTTATGGCAAAGAAGCATGCAAGAAGAACAATGTATAGTGCTGGAGCGAGGTTGCAGATAAACCCCACTACTTGATGCCTGCTCAACAAGGAGTTAATGAGTGTGCTATCCATTGCCTCAAGTTTGTGTGGACGTTTGATGGGGATCGATGCATCGAGCATATCAAGAACTACGATGTTTGTCCCTCCAGACTACCCAATTTTTGTTTTATGAAGCGAAAAATATTTTCTTCATATTTGTTTTTTTGCCGCTCATTGTGCTGACATTTTTATTTTTTGTCGCAGGACCGTTCTGAGGACTGGAAGGCTGAGTACATGTTCAGAGTTCTATTCCATGAGGATAACAAGGTGCCTCTTGAGGACCTTCCGAAGGAAATCCAGTGCCTCTCCCCTACTTCTACGTTGTCAACACAGGGTGAAGAACTGTTGCTGATGTTAACTCGGCTCCCAACTGAATGATTTGATGACGCACAATATGTAGTGCGACTAGGATATGTGTTAGACAATGTGACCTTTTTGTAATCTAGATGTTCTGTCGTGTGAATAACTACTTTATTTGTGGGAATATTGTCGCCTTATCAGTATGCAAAACATCTTTGCTGGATGATGTGTATTTAGTGTGAATTATGCTGAAACATTTGGCATCAATTTTTAAATTTATTGAAAATATATTTTTGTACTTCCACCATTTCTTATTGTACTTCCTACAGTTGTAGTCACTGTACTTCTATTTTTACATAGATATTTTACTCAAAATATATTCTTTATAGCATCATTTTTGTCCTGCAAGCATTTTTTACTGAATAATTCATTTTGTTAAATATAATAGAATATTTTTACTTGTTATGGAAGGGGGGGGGGTCGGGTAGGGGGGAGACCCCCCTTACACTATCTTGTATCGAGTGAACTTGTACCCACATCTGTGTTAGTGCGAGTATGTTAACATACATTGACACTGTCTTTATCTAGGTATGTATGTATGTATTTACAATGTCAATGTATTTGTGTATATATACTTGCAAAGTTTGTTAAATCTATGGGTTTTATAGAATCGGATCAATTTTCAATGTCAATGTATTTGTTTATATATCAGTCATGACTCACATTAGCACATTACCATATAACTTTTTACAACAATATAACAAGTAAATTGTACTCATCCTTCCAAATCAGCATATTTTTAAGTCTGAAATTGGTTGGCACAATAGCTGTAGCACAGTAGTTGTAGTATATATCATCTATGTTCTGAGAGTAAGATACAACCCATGCAACAGTATGACAAGTTAATAAATTATACAAGCTAATCAACATTTCTTTAATCTAGAGCTACTCCTTGTTGGTGTTTGTTTTGGTGCTTGATTATTGTTGTTGTATCTTGCTTTTTTTAGGTGGGGTGGTGGTGTTCGTTCTTCCTCTTCTTCGGTGTCCTCTTCATCAATATCATTGTCTTCATCATCATCCTCTTCTTCTCCTTTCTGTTCATTGTCTTCACATTCTTCTTTTTCTTCATCATCATCATCATCATCATCATCATCTTCTGCAGTGGACATATTATTGTTCTTCTTAGATTTCTGATTTATTTTCTTTGCTATCTCCAAAGCAGCTTTGATCACTGGACAACTTAGAATGTTGTGCCATCACCCAATTTGCTTGCATCCCTGGCATATCCTTTTACTTTTTTATTTAGTTGTTTCTTTTCATCTTTGGGAAATTTTGTTGGACATGACCTAGCATTGTGCCCTGACCCAATCTCGCCGCACATACCACATTTCCTCTTCCCTATTTCAGTTTTCTCATCTGTTTTAGGACTGCTTCTTCCAGCTTCATTTTCTTTCCAGCCACTGATGGTCTCGATTCAGCTGTGTTCTTATACCTGCTGCCCTTAGTTTTTGATATTGGTGGAGGTAAGATAGCCTTAGTTACAGATTGAGCATTGCATCCAGTACTAGGCATGTCATCATCGTCATGCGATGTTCTCGACATCTCTGTTGATAAGTCAGGCTCAAACTGGTTTATATCTGGTGGAGTGCATGCATAACCATCATCATCATCAGCTGCTGTTGATGAACCCACTGCTTCAACCATGTTTAACACTTCTAGCAGGCTAGCTTTTGCTATTACGTGCTGGTCGTGTGACTTGCCTCCTGTTCTCACAACTTTCAAAGCTATTTGGAGAAGTTCACTTTGTTGATGCAGGAACGAAGACCCGTCAAATGATTCAGTCTTGTAGTCTCTCCTGTCAAATGTTTCCCTTGCCTTCGCTCTCGTAGTGTACCTCTTTAGGATGTAGATATCTGGCACACTCTTCACTCTGAGGTGCTCGAGCATTGCAATTATGGGCACGCAGAACAGACCTAGGAGCAGATAGTTTTTGTGCATGAAAAAACAATTAGTTTTCATCATGAAAAAAACCATAAATAGTCAATTGACTTTTTATATATTTTAGAATTGGACGTGTAAAAATTATTTGTGTTCTCTATCTATATTTACCTGTATGCTCAAACAGCATGCACTCGCAGCTGTATTCCTCGGTCTCAGTGTTCGCAACAACTTTGAACTCATGGTTTGACCATGAGAACGTATCCGTTGGCTCATGGTAGGTCACAAGATAATTATGTTCATCAACTGTAGGATCCTGGCTTGTTTTTATGCGGAAGAGTGTGCTATTTTTAAGTTTCCTCCTGAACTCGGTGAATACGGCTTTTGTATAGTGCTCACTGAACTGCTTCTCAAAACCGTTATGAGTTCTTGTGTTTGGTTCTGTCTGCAGAATGTTTAAGCAAGTGTGTTAGTATGGTTGTATTGAAATATCAAGTGCAAGAAGTTGTTGTACTTATGTAAACTGTAACAACTATACTTCTCCCCTGTATTATTTCTGTACCTCCCCGAAAACTGTAATCTACCACTTCTTTTTACAAAGACAAAAGACATTTGAATTGATAGCTTACCATTGATGCCAATGTTTGTGCATTTTCAACTTGTCACCTTGAAAATATGCAATTGTTTACTTGCTCAGCAAATCGGTGCAGGTTTTGGTCCTGTTTGACAAATCCTTTCTTGAGTATGTAGTTCATACTTTCTCTTCGTTGAGTCGAAGTCATCCTTGCAGAGAAAACCTCTTTGAAGTAAGCCGATATCCATTCCTTCCTGTCTGCCCACATGTGCAGAATCATGTGATCATCATGAAGCTTGCATTTATCAACTAGCTGGTGCCAAGCTGTCTCAAATTCAGTTGGCATCAGGGGCCAATTTATGATTGCCTCAAACTCAGCCTTGAAAGTGTTGTGCAACTTGTACAAGTATGAAATATGCGAGGCGTACTTGTTTGTTATATGCCATCGGCAAAACCTGTGTAGGGACCTGGTGAAAACTTGTTTTATCGCAGGGGTCATCAAAGGGCACTGGTCTGATTACAAAATGGATGGGCATGGTTAGGGTTATAAATTTTAGAACTTCTGATAATATAATGTTTGTATTGCTTGTATAGTAAAATTAGAACTTCTTTTTGCATAATGTCCCTGAACTTTTGGTATTTCAAATTAAAAACTTCTGAATTACTTGCATAGTTATTTCATATAAAAAACTGCTTCTAGGTAAACTAACTACAATGTCAGTCTATATGTCCACGATCTATATAAATTAGAACGTGTTATACCTGTTTAGATTATTGTAGGTTGCTTCCCATTGTTGCATGCCAAGAAGGTTCTGAATAGCCAAGCAAAAGATTCTTCACATTCATCCCTTACAAGGGCACACACGAATAGTGATGACTGGAGATGATTGTTTACTCCTACAAATACTCCCAAAGGCATAAGGTACTGATTTGTCTTATAAGTGGTGTCAAATGTCATCGCATCACCAAAATCTTGGTACGCGCCCCTGCAGCTTGCATTAGCCCAGAAGATGTTCTTTATGCGACCAAACTCATCAATCTGGAAGTCGAAGAAGAATTCATTATTTACTGCTTTCATCTCAGCAAAGAATCCCAACAGCTTCTTGACATCATCGATGCTATCTTCCTTAGAGTTAAGAAGCTTCCTGCATATTTCAATAACACAAAAGTTTGTACACTGTTCAGTAGCATGTTCTTTCCAAAGCTTTTTTAATGGTCATGAAATCACAAGCTGAAAATATAGTGTATATCATTTTTGTTGTTACCTGTTGATTAAATTGCGGCCGTGCAACACCAAGAACTGACCGCCACCGAGGGATCCATATAGGATAGACATATTGGTATGGTGTTGAACATTCTGGAACTGGAGGAAATCAACATAATCCAATATAGTGGGTGTAACATCCCAAATTTTTAATTTGGAATGTTATACATAGATCATACTGCATTGCATGCTCTTTGCATTTTTGTTTGTGGCGTTCCTCGAAATTCTAAGCAACTCAGGGACCTACGGAGAGAGGTGGGAATTTTACCGTTTTCGTATTTGAGTTCGCTCGAATACCGGTACGAGGACAGTGTGATTCTAATTATTTTTCTCTCCTAAAAATATATTTCTAAATACAATACATGAGCGGAGATAATATGACTTCTCCAAAACAACATAAATATTGGAGGAAAAATGTTAAAATCACTTTTGGTATTTTTCTGGTTTTATTTGCTATTTTATTTGCATAGGAAAAATGCGCGTTTTTCAAAATTGCATTTAGGTCCGGGAAAAATGTTCACTTTCTCCTAAATATTATTAGAGGACGGCGAAAATTTATTTCGGGAGTTTTGGAGTGCGTTTAGTATTTCTTTCGATAGTTTTTCTGCGCCAGGACTCTATTAAAAAAACGCAACTGACTTAGAGTCGTTTAGGACCGGGACTCTGGGCTTTATAAGCCGACCACCCGGCCCGCCAGCCCAGCCGTCCCGCCTCCCTGCCCTAGCCGCCCGCAGCGCCCCGCCGCCCCAAGCCGCGCCGCCGCCGCCCGTTGCGCCGCCGCCGCCGCTCGCCTGCCCCACCGCCCCGTAGCGCGCCGCCACTCGCCTGCCACGCCGCGCAGCCGAGCCGCCGCCCGCCTCGCCCGCCGGGCCGCCGCCGCCGGACACCGTCTCGCCGGAGTTCGCCGTTGAGGTAGTCATCGTTTTTTTAAGAATCGATCGGTTTTCGTAAACCGAAGATATGTTTTTTTATTAGATTAGATCGGTTTGGTTTTTCGTCGGTTTAGTTATTTAGCGGACGTTCGTCCGTACGTTCGTTTTAACGAACGGTTTACATCCGTTAGCCGCAGACAGCGAACGTTCGTTCGTTAGCCTGTTCTTCAGTTTTCATTTTCGGGGTATTTATCCACGATTATTCTGATCGCGATTTCTGCCCTCATCTTGTTTTTCGTTTTTCTTTTCGCTCGAGAGTCGGAATCAGGTGATTCAAAATCCCAGATCTTCGTCTCGATGCCCTCTTTACGTTTAACTAACTTGAACAAAGTTTTGGCTACTGTAAAATTTGACTTTATGCCAATTAGTAAACCGGAGCTCGTTTCTTTTGCAGTTTGAGTTTCGTTACTTCTTTCGAGTTGATTCTTTTTTGCAAACCAGAGTTCTTAAGTTGAACTTTCTGGTTAGATCTGATCTTTTGGAGTTTGTTTGTGCATCATTGCTTGTTTACTTATGTATGCTATTGTTTGCTTGCGATAGAATACCCGGACTATGAAGCGTGCTACTACGAGTCTCTAGGTTTTGCGAATCGTCAACAAGGCAAGTAACACTTTGATCATACTTTTATTACCCAGTTTTTATGCATTAGATCAAACCCTCACACATTGCATGAGTAGGATCTCTTAACTTGTGGGACTGGGAAGTAGATTGTGGTAGAACCTATTACCTGCATTATTTTCAAACCCTTGGGAGTTACTTCTACGTTTACTTAGGTTGCTATGCTATGCTCGTAGACGTGGTTTGGGTTTGAGTGAAATCCATGACAGATGTGAGTTGTTAATTAAGGATTCAACTTAAGGTGGCTATTTGAATACACATCTGGGTGGGTTGGTTGCAGGGCACCTGGGGAACCCAGTGTTGTCCTAGGAAATCCAGGGGTTTCGTGTGATTCTTCCTATGGAATGCCACCCAGGCTCAAAGGGATCATAAAACTATTCATGCTAGAAACTTCTGTGTGCAGCCAAATGCCAATATGGGCTCTAGCATAGTTGAGTAAGTTGTGGGAAACCTTTCCGTGATGGGCTAGCAGATGTAGAGGGATTGTAGGTATACCGACCTATCTATCCGGTTAAGGGTACCTCTTCGGAAAGACTGTGTCTCGGTCATCCATTTCTCAAACACCATGCAGTGCGAGAAACCAAACGGAGGCGATCGAGTCTTGTGGGAAAAGTGCACAAACCTCTGCAGAGTGTACAAACTGATCATGATTAGCCGTGTCCCCGGTTATGGACATCTTGAGTATCTGGTACTTGAATTATTGATTGATCTCATCACTCTATAATTTAATTTGTTGGGTTAATGATGAACTTTTAATTTGGGATTGAGTTGGGGTTACCTTCTCAATGATTTTCAACCAACATGGTAGTTAAAATAAAATTTATTCCTTTGTTGTAGGGAAAAATTGGCTTTACGCAAAAACTTTAACCTTAGAGCCTCCACCAGCCAAATATGCATATAGTATAGCCTTTATTCTGTTACTTGCATCTTTTGTGTTATCTTGCCAGCATATTTCATGTGCTGACCCGTTTTTCGGGCTGCAACATATCACGTTGCAGACTTTTCAGACGAGGAATAAGACGTTCTAGGTCGTTTGTCATGCACTCAGCTATGCCGTTGGAGTTGATGGACTCACTTATCTTCCAAGCCTTCCGCTGTTATTTTGTTAGATGGCCTTAAGCCATAGATTTTGTAATAAGTTCTCTTTGGAGACATTCGATGTAATAAGTGTGTGATTGCCACTCTGTTCTAAATCCTTCAAGTACTATGTGTGTCAGCATTACCGATCCAGGGATGACACAGAACACAAAGAGTTCGGTCCATTCGGATCATGGTCACTACAAAGATGGTATCAGAGCACACGCTTAATGTAGGACACGACCACTAAGACAGACCCTAGATCACTCTTCTCTACTCATTTTTGACTTCTCTCCATTTTCTACTTCTTTAGGATGGTGGACCCAAGGAACAAGTTCACTCAACCGGATGAAGACACACCCTTTGGACGACACTTGAAGGAAGTCACTAGGTACTTGAACATAGGAATACCAAGCTTTACCGGGATCTACACCGCCACTTTACCAGAAGAGGAGCGATGGATCATTCAAGTTCAAATTCCCAGAAGAACCTTCACACCATCCACTGAGCCAATAGAGTTTTCTTTTGATGCGCCAACTTGGAGTCTAGGCAGGAGCATGGCCGCCCACATCACAATGGGAAGGATCGGAGAAGTCTACAAGAAGGAGCTGAAGGACACCATCTACCAGATTTGTGGACGCCGAGATGAGAATTGGGATATGATCAACACCCGGAAGGATAGGTCCATTGCAGCATTCATCCAGGAGTTGAACCAGCACATTCGACGACAGGAGCACCAAATGTGCACTGGGATGATAGAATTGAAGAAGGCACTAAACATGAATTTGGATCTAGAAGAAGAACTTAAGTCTACTCGTGACGGATACGAGGAGGAGATGTTAATACTAGTGGAAAAGAATGATGATTTGACAAGGAAGCTAGGAGTATTCATGGAAGATCCAGCACCAGGAGGTGAAGAAGAGGAAGAAGAGCCTAAGGAAATTCCTCCCGAAGATTACATTATCATCGACGACACGGATTCAGAACCCGATGATAGTAAAGACGAGGACTATGAAGATGAAGCTGGAGCAGATATCATGGAATCGTCCGCCGATCAATATTTTTAGATGACCACCCTGTGACTAGTAGTTTACCCCCCATATATTAGTTTTAGAGCACTTTTGTAATGGTAGTTAGATTTGTAAGATCTTGCTTGAAATTGATTGGTGTGATATGATTGTGCTTGTCTCATGTGCATATGGGTAGTGATTTTCCCTTAGACCTCAATTCTATTCTAATCTCTTCCCTCTACACCCATCAGATGCCTCCAAGATGTGAGCCCGGATTTGAGTTTCCCCCTGAGCTCACTCAATTGATCCAGCAGCAGAACACCCTGATGCAACTTCTTGTCCAGAACACTCAGAACAACCAGAACAACAACAACCCTCCACCACCACCACCCGTGGACAACCTAACACGTTTCTTAAGGTTGCAACCACCCGTGTTTGCTAGCAGCATCGAACCAATAGTGGCTGATGACTGGCTACGCAAGATTGGAAGGGATCTGACCACCGCCAATTGCTCTGACGCTGAGAAGGTGCGATTTGCCGCACACCAGTTATCTGGACCAGCCGCAGCATGGTGGGAGAATTACACAGCCACTTTCCCCATAGCCAATGTCACTTGGGAGCAGTTTCAGCAAGCTTTCCGTACTGCCCATGTCTCAACTGGAGCTATGAGCATGAAGAAGCGGGAGTTTCGCAACTTGCGCCAAGGAAACCGTACTGTAGCTCAGTACGTGGATGAGTTTAGTACCCTGTCTCGTTATGCCCCACATGATGTGGCCACAGATGCTGCTAAGCAAGAGAGATTTATGGAAGGGCTGAATGATGAGATGAGCGTACAGTTGATGGTGGCAACTTTCAACAACTACCAGGAGTTGGTAGATAAAGCTCTTATGATTGAAGGGAAGCACCAGCAGATTGAAAGCCGAAAAAGGAAGTATGGACAAGGAAGGAATAATTCTGGAGCCCAGCAGAAGCCCTGATTCACTCCGAATTCGGGAGGGCATACCCATAACCATGGAATCCCCCACAACCACAATGGCCCTAAGAATGGAAATGGGAATGGAGCAAGTAGTAACCAGAGCCACCCTACCCCGTCCAGACCCACCAAGAAGGATTTTAGTCATGTCACTTGTTTCAAGTGCGGGAAGAATGGACATTATGCCAATGACTGCCCAGAAGCTAAGAATGGGAACGGCAATGGAAGCGCCGCAAAGAAACCCAACCCGTTCAACAAAGGACAAGTGAACCACGTGACCGTGGAGGAGGTAGAAGAGCAACCAGATGCTGTTGTCGGTAAGTTTTTGGTTAAGACATTTACCGCAATAGTTCTTTTCGATACTAGTGCATCACATTCATACATTTCAAGGGGATTCGTGAATAGACATAGGATGTCCACCCGAGTTCTTAAGACCCCCATGTTAGTAAGTTCACCAGGAGCAGAGTATATGGCGCACCAAGGATGTTTTCAGACACCATTGACCATAGGACGCCACACTTTCCCCTCTGACCTAATAGTCCTGGAGTCACAAGGATTGGATGTGATACTAGGTATGGATTGGCTATCGAAGTATGGAGGTAACATTAATTGTGCTAGTAAGTCTATTTTGCTCACCACCCCGGAGGAAAAAGGGATTAAGTATGTATCTAGGCATTCGCCTATATGGACTCAAGTACATTCTCTCACGGGAGTTGTTCAGGAGGAAGTGCCAGTAGTTAAGGATTATCCGGATGTGTTTCCAGAGGAGTTACCTAGCATGCCACCGGATAGAGATATTGAGATTTTGATAGAGTTGTTGCCTGGCACCGGACCAATATCTAAGAGACCGTATCGGATGCCAGCGAATGATCTGGAGGAGATCAAGAAGCAGATTAAGGAGTTGTTGGAGAAAGGTTTTATTCGCCGAAGTTCATCACCTTGGGGAGCCCCAGTGATTTTGGTCGAGAAGAAGGATGGAACTTTAAGAATGGTCGTTGATTATCGAGCACTAAATGAAGTGACCATTAAGAATAAGTACCCGCTGCCGATGATCAATGATCTGTTCGACCAACTCCAGGGAGCGAAAGTATTCTCCAAAATAGATCTACGATCTGGATACCACCAATTGAAGATCCGAGAGAACGATATACCTAAGACAGCCTTCACCACCCAGTACGGGCTATATGAGTATACGGTTATGTCATTTGGATTGACTAACGTGCCTGCCTATTTCATGAGTATGATGAATAAGGTGTTCATGGAGTTCTTGGATAAGTTTGTCGTGGTATTCATAGATGATATCCTGAAATACTCAAAGGATGAAGAAGAACATGCAGAGCATTTGCGTTTGGTATTCGAGAAGCTCAGAGAACATCAGTTATATGCTAAGTTTAGCAAATGCGAGTTTTGGTTGAACGAAGTTGGATTCCTAGGGCATGTTATATCAGGAGAGGGTATATCAGTGGATCCCGTCAAAGTGCAGGCAGTCACGGAGTGGTTGGCACCCACTTCAGTTGGAGAGATCCGCAGTTTTCTTGGACTCGCGGGATACTACCGGAGATTCATAGAAAATTTCTCCAAGATTGCAAAGCCAATGACGACATTGTTGAAGAAGGAGACAAAGTTTGTGTAATGCCCCGGATGTAATACTTTCCCTTTTGGGTATATAATATATCTCCGGCTTCATCTATTTCCATTCCGGGTTCTTTGTCTTTCGGGTTTTCGTCGTTTTGTTTGTGAGTGTGTGGCATTCATTCATATCATGTAGACATGTGCATCGCATTGCATTTGTGTTGTCGGTTGCATCCGGTCCCACGCGTTTCTTCCCGTTGTCCGTTTCGCATTCCGGAGCTCCCTCACGTGTCCGTGGCGTCCCGTAGGCCTACTTTGGTGTTTGGGCGTGTAACATTACCGGTGTGCCGTGAGGTTGTTGTGTGTGTTGTTGTTTTGTTGTGTGCAACCCGCTTCTCAAATCTCGTCGCGTTTGGACTCCGTGTGCTATCCCATCAGTTATTCGTGTGGGTCCAAAGTGCCTTCACTTTGTGTCCGAGAAACACCCCTACTGCAGTCTACTACCTTCTCCTAGGCCCTTCTAAACTCCCCCGCGATCGGATCCGTCGGATCGCGATCGGAGGGCTCCTAACACCCCCAGATCCCTCAACCCTAAAAATCTGCTATTTATAGACCCTAGTCTATTTTGGCATCCATAGCTTCTTCTCCACCCTCTTCCCCTCATTTTTTTCTCAGATCTAGCCCCCTTCCTCTCCATCTGGCCAGTTCCCGAGGGAACCAGCCAGATCCATCGATCCAACCGGCCGCCGACCAGGCAGGCGCCCGAGGTCAACGGCCTCGAGGCCTCTGCCTTCGCTCGCAGCGCCTGGCGCCTCCTCTTCGACCGAGCCAGCTGGGCTTCGATCGCCGATGCCTGGGCCCAGCCTCCTTCGATCGCCACCGCAGCGAGGGACCACTTCATCGCCGATCCGCCGGCCCGTTCCTCACTTCACCGCCCCGCGAGGCCCGGTCCCCACTTCGCCGTCGCCTGCGCCTGGGCCGCACCAGCCGCCCGACGGCCCAGCCTCGCCAGGCGCCAGCCCCCCCCAGCCAGGCCGCCTCCTTCCCGCCGAGCCAGGCTCGCCGCACCGCGCCGTGCCGCTGGGCCCGAGCCACCCGCTGGGCCGCCGTCGTCCCGCCTCGGCCCAAGGCCGGCTTCCTCCCGTCGCCAGGGAGTCGGCCAGGCTCCAGCGCAGCGCCTCCGCAGCTCCCTTCGCCCGAGTGGGCCGGTGCCAGGCCCGACTCGCCGCAGATCGCCTCTCCACCGGCCCGTCTTCACCTCCCCCGGCCCGAAATTCTCCAGATCTAGGTTGACTCCTTTTTCTCCCTCTAAGTCCCTGTTTTAATTTAGTTGCTGATGCATTATTCAAACTGCTATATCTTTTAGTGTGTTTGTCCGATTCGCGCAAATAGCATGTCCAGACGTTCGTGGGATCGTGCACTACGTTTTATCTTTTGGTGTCATGCATGTTAGAGATCATCTAGGTGCTTGTTTTGCTGTTGCAAGAGTGCATCGTGAGATAAACTACTGTTATGTGATGTTTTTATGCCATCTTTGCCATGTGATATCTTTTAGCTCGTTTGTCCGAATGATGCAAATGACATGTCCACGTGTTCGTCTTGCCATGCTCTACATGTTGTATGTGCTAGGTAGCATGATAGATTTATTCTTGCCATGCTTATCATCGTTGGAAAGTGCCATGTGGCTGTGATGTTGTTTCACTTGTTATGAAATGCCATCTTGTTGAGCTCGTTGCTATCGTTGTGTTTATATCCATGAAGCATGCTTGTGTGTTTCGGAATCACCATCAGGTGCACTTTGATGAGGTGCTTACCACTTGCCATGTTTAGTTTCGAGGTGACTTAAACATGCTCTTTTATATGCCATGATGAACTGCTGTTTTAGGACTTAGTAGTCCACTAAGTCTGAAATCTGTAACGTTCCGATGCCATGTTCGTGTGATGTTCTAGGACAAACCATGTTAGTTTTGGAGTGGATCTTGATTGTTCCTTGTAGTATATATTGTTGGCTTTCCATTCATGTCCTCACATGTCTAATTAAGTGGCTGTAGCATGTTTATCTTTTGCTCCAAAGTTTCAATAAAATTCTGCTGCCAGAATTTTATTGTCAAGTTCAATATGTCCAAAGTCATTGCTATTGATCCGTGGCTCCTTTGGGGGTACACCTTTGGACTTAATTGCTGTAGTATATGTCTAGTTTGTGTTCTAGGTCTTTGCCATGTAGTTTGAGTGCTGTAGCTTAATTATTTTATGCTCCGAAGTTGCTATGTTGCTGTAATTTTCAGCTTTCGCTCATTTCTTGTTTCGGGCATAACTTTTTGCCCGTAACTCCGATTTCAGCGAGTCTTATATGAAACTTGATTGATTTTCTGTGTAGATTCATAATATGATATTGTTATCATGTTTTGAGGTGTTTTGCTTGAGTGCTATTTTCCGTGCTCCGTGTGCATCCTTAGTGCATCCATCATGCATCCATCATTTTCGAGTGCGCATTGCATCTTGTTGATTTGTGCTTGGTGTGATTGTTTTGTTTAGAGCCGGAAGCTGAGACCGAGTTCGAGTACGAGCACGAGGTTTCCAACGAGGTTGAGCACGAGGACCCTTCTTACGATCCGAACGACTTCTCTTCAGGCAAGATGACCGAACCCCGATAACATTACTATCTTTGCCTATTGCTAATAGTTCCGCTCTATAGTTTTGCCTCGATGCCCATGATCTTCTTGTCAGCCTCCTACTTCTAACCATTGCCCTGATTAACCAACCTACCTATGCAAACCGTTGCTTGGCTAAGTACGCTTTGCTCAGCCCTTCTTATAGCATTGCTAGTTGCAGGTGAAGATCGAAGATGCTTGCTTCATGTTGAAGTTTGGTTGGGTTATATCACACTATATAAATGCTTAAAATGAAATCATCTATATATTGGCAAGGGTGGAAGGCTAAGCCTTTTGCTTGGTGATTTGTTCCACTCATGCCGTTAGGAACCGTATAAACCGGTGTTATGTTCTTTGATTATGCGTTCCTAACACGGTTGGGGTGTATGGGACCCCCTCGATAAACCGCTAAGTGCTAAACCTTTTCCAGCAAGTCCCAACATTGGTACTATTTGCCTAATAACAAACTAGACTTGCATAGGGAGTAATTAACCCTCTTTCTTAATTCTACAACCCCGGGCCAGTGCTCCACATGAGTGTTGGTACGAAACGGGGGTTCTGCGGGGCCACCTCAAGGAAACTCGAGGTTTGGTAAAAACCTGTAGAATCGCCCATCCGGTCGTGTCCTGAGACTTAGATACGCGCGGCTACTATCAGGGTGTCGACACGCCGGGAGGATTTGCTGGATTAGCCTTACCTTAGTTCGGTATATCTTGAGCACGGGATTCCGAGAATACTCGGGTCTTCCCACTTTGGAGTTGCGACTCCGCGGATCGTGGGCTTGTAATGGGTCAAGTTGGAACACCCCTGCAGGGTTATGAACTTTCGAAAGCCGTGCCCGCGGTTATGTGGCAGATGGGAGCTTGTTAATATCCGGTTGTAGATAACTTGACACAATGTTGCTAATACACTACCAGCGTGTGTTCCGTGACCGTCAATTTCCGAATAGGGATTCGGGAGTTGAACATGGAGGGGTTATGTTTGTGGAGCTTGTAGTTAGGATCACTTCGTGATCACTTCTCGTCCGAGGCTTCTATTCTCGCTCTCACTCACGTAAGCTAGTTGCTAGTTGCTGCTGCAGACACTTATTCTTTTCTTCAGCCTTATCCTCTCCCAAGGCTTAAATAGTCTTGTTACCCGGGAACGGGATTGCTGAGTCCTCTGTGGCTCACAGTACTTCACCACACCAGATGCAGGTCCAGCTGTGAGCTATCCAGGTGATGGCACCGAGCTGGATTGGGAGTACGACGAGGAGCGTAGTCGGTACTATGTTCCATATCCGGATGATCAGTAGTGGAGACTTCTACTAGGATTCGATCCGCCTGTGGTTTATTTATCTAAGTTTGGTATCTTGACATTTGGATTTTGCCCTTAGAGGGTTGTGATATTCTTAATGTATGATGATTGATACATGTTATGTAATTGTGTGACGTGGCAAGTGTAAGCCAACTATTTATGTTTACAATCCACTCTTTTACATGAGATGTGCAAAGATTACCAAACTTGAGATCATTCTAGGATGGACTTATGCCTTTAAGTCGTGCCTCGACACGCAGGAGGTATAACTCCATCCTGGGCATTACAAGTTGGTATCAGAGCCTTCTCCGACCTAGGAGCCCCCACTGTTTGATCGAATCATTGATGGTCGAGTCTAGGCACACACTGAAAACTTTTGGAGTCCTATATTATATCGGAGAGTAGGATTTCTTTGCTTCTCATCCCCTTTCTCTCTGGTGAGGACTCCTGATGACTACTCTTGTCTCTCCTATCTTCAAAAATTGCACAATTTTTTTTAGGAATCCCGCGAGTATTCTGGGATTGTTTCGATGTTCTTGTGACGAGGATATTGTTCTCGATGCCTCCTGACATTAGGGGTTGTGGCAGTGTCCCGGGGAGTTGAGCTTCAGGGTATTGTTGTCACAAGCATATCGCGGCAGTACTAAATACTTAAGACAGCCGACATCGAATATCTCTCCTATACGGCCAGTGGCAAGATAACCCCGACATCACCCAGTACTGGGGAGGTAGTTCGGGAGTATTGCCATAGCTTGTTATAGTGGATGCTTTTCGAAGGTCCGAGGTACACAGTTTCCAAGAAAGACTGGTTATGTGTTGAAGGATGGATACACCTGGATGTAGGTTTAGAGTTGATTGCGCGGTGCTTCCCGTGTATCCCCAACACCTGATTGCATAACTGGAATCTTTCGGAAATCTATAGGTGGGTTTATCCAGTAGATCGTAGGCATTCTTCCAACGAATGCAGGTTAGTGAGTTCGGGGTTCTACATTGAGTGAAGTGGTTTATGACCGATGTTACTATCAGGAGTTGCATCTTAAAGGATCCTTGGCTATGCTGATCCGGGGATTGCAAAACCTTTTCGTAACGCGTTCATATGGTTTCAACACAAAGATGTTAGAACGAAGCTCCTATCTGGTGTTTGTTCCCGTCTGTACCTTGTTGTTTTCTTATTTACCTTTTGTCCCCTATGTGTCTTCTCGTGAAGATTGATGTTATCATTTAACTGAGAATTTCATTTGTTCCTCTTGTTCGAATGATTTCATTCGTTCTTATTGTTCGAATGATTATTGTGAATACTTGTTGCAATTCATTCCATTGATTCAGCTTATGCCTTCTGTCAATCAATTGCTGATTCGTGGTCATCTCTTACAGGATGGCTCCGAAAAAGGTTCCCAACGCTAACCCAGAGGTGGAAGAGGTCCCAGATCGTCCTCCTTCGCCTCCTCCTCCGCCTGAGGCTTGGAGAGCAATTATGCAGACTACAGCTCAGAACACCCAGTTGTTGATGCAGATGATGTAGCAGATGCAAGCTAATCAAGCTAATCAGGGTGTTCCAGGGAATCAAGGCAACTTCTTCAACCAGCAGCACCATGCTACTCTCAACCAGTTCTTGGCCAACAATCCTAAAGCTTTCAGTTACTGTGTCGACCCTCTTGATGCTGAAGATTGGTTAACCGATATAAAGAAGCATTTTGAGTGCAGTAACGTGAAGGAAGATGATTATGTGAAGTTCGCAGCTTTCCAACTCAAAGATCAAGCAGCTGATTGGTGGCAGCAGTACAAAGACTCCAGGCCAGGTCAAGTGATCTCTTGGGAGAATTTCTGCAAGGATTTTCGCTCTCACCACATTCCTACAAGTGTCATCGAGGGTATGCGTGAGCAATTCCGCAACCTGAAGCAGGGCTCCATGACAGTCTATCAGTATAATGTCAAGTTCCAAAACCTCGCTCGTTATGCTAAGCAAGACATTCCTGATGCCAAGAGTAAAATTTACCAGTTCCGTGGAGGTCTCAAAGATGAACTTCAGTTTGCTCTCACTTTGTTCGAGCCCGATGAATTCGACAAGTTCTATAACATGGCTTTGAAACAAGAAGCAGCTCAGCTTAAGATGGAGGCTTCTAAGAAGAGAATTTGAGATGCCGTTCACTCTTCCTCATCGTCTCAGTTGGTCTCGAAGCATCAGAAATTCTGGCTTCCTCCTCCTCCAGTGATTCGAGCTCCATACAACAACTCCAACAACTCCAACAACTACAAGAACTCTAGTGGACGTGGTTTCTCCCACCCACCCAACCCGAGCATCAAGTCGAAGAACCAGTTTCAGTCTCAAGGCTCCAAGTCAAGTGGTTCTCATTTCCGTCCTCTCTCAGAAGTGACTTGCAACAAATGCACTCAGAAAGGTCACTATGCCAACAGATGTCCGAATCCGAAGCGTCTTCCACCTCCTCCACCTGTGAGTTCAGCTATTGTCAGGCATGATCCAAAGGCAGCAAGGGTCAATCTAATGAATGCAGCACAAGCGGAGAATTCTTCTGATGTCATTTTGGGTAACCTTCCAGTTAACTCTTTTCCAGCTAAAGTGTTATTTGATTCGGGTGCTTCACATTCTTTCATGTCATACCCATTTGCATCCAAGCATAGTGTGACCACATCAGCTTTACCGAGGCAGTTGGCAGTTTCTTCTCCGGGAAAGCAGATGCATTCCAGTATATATGCTCCAAATGTTTCTATTCGCATGGGTGACTATCGCTTTTTGGCTTCACCGGTGATTCTCGGCAATTCTGATATCGACCTCATCCTCGGAATGGATTGGCTTTCTCAGCACGATGCTCATATTGATTGTGCACAGAAGGAAGTCAAGATGACTCATTCTGATGAAGATGTGATTATCTTTGCCTCAAGGGATAACACTATCAGGCTTTTCTCTCTCAATGATAAGGGAGAAATTAATGCCATATCTCAAATTCCGGTGGTGAACGAATATCAAGACGTCTTTCCTGAAGAACTTCCAGGCATGCCTCCACACCGTCAGGTGGAATTTGTCATTGAACTCGAGCCGGGTACTGAGCCAGCATGCCGGCGTCCGTACAAGCTCTCTCCGGATGAATTGAAGGAATTGAAGAAGCAGCTTGATAAACAGGAGAGTATGGGTCTCATCAGGCCTAGTACGTCTCCGTGGGGCTGTGGTGTCTTATTTGTCAAGAAGAAAGATGGCACGAAGCGTCTCTGTGTTGATTACCGGCCATTGAACAAGAAGACAATAAAGAACAAGTATCTGCTCCCCAACATCAACGAACTCTTCGAGCAGCTCAAAGGAGCTAAAGTGTTCTCTAAGCTTGACCTCCGAATGGGCTATCATCAAATTCGCATTCGCGAGGACGACATTCCCAAGACGGCCTTCAGAACGAGCTACGGTTCATACGAGTATACCGTCATGTCCTTTGGTCTCGCCAATGCTCCTCCTACCTTTTCAAGGATGATGCATTACATCTTCAACCCCTATACTGGCGAGTTTGTGCTTGTGTATCTGGATGATATTCTGGTGTTTTCCAAGAATGAAGAAGATCACGAAAAGCACTTACGTCTGGTTCTTGATTGACTCCGAGAGCATCCAGTTGCTATTCTCGAAGAAACCGAACGCAAGACCCGCAATAAGTCCATCAAATTTCTGAAAGTCAAGTGGTCACATCACACCAACCGAGAAGCTACCTGGGAACGAGAAGATCATCTTCGTTCCGAGTACCCTTCCTTTTTCCAGTCCTAGATCTCGGGACGAGATCTTTTTGTAGTAGAGGAGAATTTGTAATGCCCCGGATGTAATACTTTCCCTTTTGGGTATATAATATATCTCCGGCTTCATCTATTTCCATTCCGGGTTCTTTGTCTTTCGGGTTTTCGTCATTTTGTTTGTGAGTGTGTGGCATTCATTCATATCATGTAGACATGTGCATCGCATTGCATTTGTGTTGTCAGTTGCATCCGGTCCCACGCGTTTCTTCCCGTTGTTCGTTTCGCGTTCCGGAGCTCCCTCACGTGTCCGTGGCGTCCCGTAGGCCTACTTT
This sequence comes from Secale cereale, assembly GCA_902687465.1. Taxonomy (NCBI): domain Eukaryota; kingdom Viridiplantae; phylum Streptophyta; class Magnoliopsida; order Poales; family Poaceae; genus Secale; species Secale cereale. The sequence goes on from LR738714.1 coordinate 318,277,660, forward strand.
GGTGTTTGGGCGTGTAACGTTACCGGTGTGCCGCGAGGTTGTTGTGTGTGTGTTGTTGTTTTGTTGTGTGCAACCCGCCTCTCAAATCTCGTCGCGTTTGGACTCCGTGTGCTATCCCATCAGTTATTCGTGTGGGTCCAAAGTGCCTTCACTTTGTGTCCCAGAAACACCCCTACTGCAGTCTACCTTCTCCTAGGCCCTTCTAAACTCCCCCCGCGATCGGATCCGTCGGATCGCGATCGGAGGACTCCTAACACCCCCAGATCCCTCAACCCTAAAAATCTGCTATTTATACACCCTAGTCTATTTTGGCATCCCTAGCTTCTTCTCCACCCTCTCCCCCTCATTTTTTTCTCAGATCTAGCCCCCTTCCTCTCCATCTGGCCAGTTCCGAGGGAACCAACCAGATCCATCGATCCAACCGGCCGCCGACTAGGCAGGCGCCCGAGGTCAACAGCCTCGAGGCCTCTGCCTTCGCTCGCAGCGCCTGGCGCCTCCTCTTCGACCGAGCCAGCTGGGCTTCGATCGCCGACGCCTGGGCCCAGCCTCCTTCGATCGCCACCGCAGCGAGGGACCACTTCATCGCCGATCCGCCGGCCCGTTCCTCACTTCACCGCCCCGCGAGGCCCGGTCCCCACTTCGCCGTCGCCTCCGCCTGGGCCGCACCAGCCGCCCGACGGCCCAGCCTCGCCAGGCGCCAGCCCCCCGCCAGCCAGGCCGCCTCCTTCCCGCCGAGCCAGGCTCGCCGCACCGCGCCGTGCCGCTGGGCCCGAGCCACCCGCTGGGCCGCCGCCGTCCCGCCTCGGCCCAAGGCCGGCTTCCTCCCGTCGCCAGGGAGTCGGCCAGGCTCCAGCGCAGCGCCTCCGCAGCTCCCTTCGCCCGTGTGGGCCTGCGCCAGGCCCGACTCGCCGCAGATCGCCTCTCCACCGGCCCGTCTTCACCTCCCCCGACCCGAAATTCTCCAGATCTAGGTTGACTCCTTTTTTTCCCTCTAAGTCCCTGTTTTAATTTAGTTGCTGATGCATTATTCAAACTGCTATATCTTTTAGTGTGTTTGTCCGATTCGCGCAAATATCATGTCCAGACGTTCGTGGGATCGTGCACTACGTTTTATCTTTTGGTGTCATGCATGTTAGAGATCATCTAGGTGCTTGTTTTGCTGTTGCAAGAGTGCATCGTGAGATAAACTGCTGTTATGTGATGTTTTTATGCCATCTTTGCCATGTGATATCTTTTAGCTCGTTTGTCCGAATGATGCAAATGACATGTCCACGTGTTCGTCTTGCCATGCTCTACATGTTGTATGTGCTAGGTAGCATGATATATTTATTCTTGCCATGCTTATCATCGTTGCAAAGTGCCATGTGGCTGTGATGTTGTTTCACTTGTTATGAAATGCCATCTTGTTGAGCTCGTTGCTATAGTTGTGTTTATATCCATGAAGCATGCTTGTGTGTTTCGGAATCACCATCAGGTGCACTTTGATGAGGTGCTTACCACTTGCCATGTTTAGTTTCGAGGTGACTTAAACATGCTCTTTTATATGCCATGATGAACTGCTGTTTTAGGACTTAGTGGTTTTCACTAAGTCTGCAATCTGTAACGTTCCGATGCCATGTTCGTGTGATGTTCTAGGACAAACCATGTTAGTTTTGGAGTGGATATTGATTGTTCCTTGTAGTATATATTGTTGGCTTTCCATTCATGTCCTCACATGTCTAATTAAGTGGCTGAAGCATGTTTATCTTTTGCTCCAAAGTTTCAATAAAATTCTGCTGCCAGAATTTTATTGTCAAGTTCAATATGTCCAAAGTCATTGCTATTGATCCGTGGCTCCTTTGGGGGTGCACCTTTGGACTTAATTGCTGTAGTATATGTCTAGTTTGTGTTCTAGGTCTTTGCCATGTTGTTTGAGTGCTGTAGCTTAATTATTTTGTGCTCCGAAGTTGCTATGTTGCTGTAATTTTCAGCTTTCGCTCATTTCTTGTTTCGGGCATAACTTTTAGCCCGTAACTCCGATTTCAGCGAGTCTTATATGAAACTTGATTGATTTTCTGTGTAGATTCATAATATGATATTGTTATCATGTATTGAGGTGTTTTGCTTGAGTGCTATTTTCCGTGCTCCGTGTGCATCCTTAGTGCATCCATCATGCATCCATCATTTTCGAGTGCGCATTGCATCTTGTTGATTTGTGCTTGGTGTGATTGTTTTGTTTAGAGCCGGAAGATGAGACCGAGTTCGAGTACGAGCACGAGGTTTCCAACGAGGTTGAGCACGAGGACCCTTCTTACGATCCGAACGACTTCTTTTCAGGCAAGATGACCGAACCCCGATAACATTACTATCTTTGCCTATTGCTAGTAGTTCCGCTCTATAGTTTTGCCTCGATGCCCATGATCTTCTTGTCAGCCTCCTACTTGTAACCATTGCCCTGATTAACCAACCTACCTATGCAAACCGTTGCTTGGCTAAGTACGCTTCGCTCAGCCCTTCTTATAGCATTGCTAGTTGCAGGTGAAGATCGAAGATGCTTGCTTCATGTTGAAGTTTGGTTGGGTTATATCACACTATATAAATGCTTAAAATGAAATCATCTATATATTGGCAAGGGTGGAAGGCTAAGCCTTTTGCTTGGTGATTTGTTCCACTCATGCCGTTAGGAACCGTATAAACCGGTGTTATGTTCCTTGATTATGCGTTCCTAACACGGTTGGGGTGTATGGGACCCCCTCGATAAACCGCTAAGTGCTAAGCCTTTTCCAACAAGTTCCAACATTGGTACTATTTGCCTAATAACAAACTAAACTTGCATAGGGAGTAATTAACCCTCTTTCTTAATTCTACAACCCCGGGCCAGTGCTCCACATGAGTGTTGGTCCGAAACGGGGGTTCTGCGGGGCCACCTCAAGGAAACTCGGGGTTTGGTAAAAACCTGTAGAATCGCTCATCCGGTCGTGTCCTGAGACTTAGATACGCGCGGCTACTATCAGGGTGTCGACATGCCGGGAGGATTTGCTGGATTAGCCTTACCTTAGTTCGGTATATCTTGAGCACGGGATTCCGAGAATACTCGGGACTTCCCACTTTGGAGTTGCGACTCCGCGGATCGTGGGCTTGTAATGGGTCAAGTTGGAACACCCCTGCAGGGTTATGAACTTTCGAAAGCCGTGCCCGCGGTTATGTGGTAGATGGGAGCTTGTTAATATCCGTTTGTAGATAACTTGACACAATGTTGCTAATACACTACCAGCGTGTGTTCCGTGACCGTCAATTTCCAAATAGGGATTCGGGAGTTGAACACGGAGGGGTTATGTTTGTGGAGCTTGTAGTTAGGATCACTTCGTGATCACTTCTCGTCCGAGGCTTCTATTCTCGCTCTCACTCACGTAAGCTAGTTGCTAGTTGCTGCTGCAGACACTTATTCTTTTCTTCAGCCTTATCCTCTCCCAAGGCTTAAATAGTCTTGTTACCCGGGAACGGGATTGCTGAGTCCTCTGTGGCTCACAGTACTTCACCACACCAGATGCAGGTCCAGCTGTGAGCTATCCAGGTGATGGCACCGAGCTGGATTGGTAGTACGACGAGGAGCGTAGTCGATACTATGTTCGATATCCGGATGATCAGTAGTGGAGACTTCTACTAGGATTCGATCCGCCTGTGGTTTATTTATCTAAGTTTGGTATCTTGACATTTGGATTTTGCCCTTAGAGGGTTGTGATATTCTTAATGTATGATGATTGAGACATGTTATGTAATTGTGTGACGTGGCGAGTGTAAGCCAACTATTTATGTTTACAATCCACTCTTTTACATGAGATGTGCAAAGATTACCAAACTTGAGATCATTCTAGGATGGACTTATGCCTTTAAGTCGTGCCTCGACACGTAGGAGGTATAACTCCATCCTGGGCATTACAGTTTGATTGGACTGAAAAGTGTGAAGAAAGTTTACAGGAGTTGAAGAAACGGTTGACGACAGCCCCAGTGCTGATATTGCCAGATATACACAAGGATTTCCAAGTGTACTGCGACGCTTCACGCTTAGGACTTGGAGGAGTACTTATGCAGGATTGAAGAGTTGTTTCCTATGCATCCCGTCAACTGCGACCACACGAGTTGAATTACGCGACGCACGATCTGGAGTTAGCAGCAGTAGTGCACGCACTGAAATCCTGGAGACATTACCTTATTGGAAATCGTTGTGATGTGTACACGGACCACAAGAGTTTGAAGTACATTTTCACACAGAAGGAGTTGAACCTCAGACAGAGGAGATGGTTGGAGCTTATAAATGATTATGATATGAAGCTGCACTATCACCCAGGAAAGGCCAACGTCGTGGCAGACGCTTTGAGCCGGAAGAGTTATGCAAATACCCTAGTAAAAGGGGGATTGCCACAGGAGTTAGCAGAGGATCTCAGGGAGCTTCGTTTGGAGATAGTTCCTAGAGGTTTCGTTGCAACATTGGAGGTTCAGTCGACATTACTGGGAAAGATACGTGAAGCCCAGAAGGATGATAAGGAGATTTCCGAGATAAGGAAAATGATGAGTGAAGGAAAAGCCAGGGGATTTCGTGAGGACGAACACGACACCTGGTGGTTTGAGGATCGAATCTATGTGCCCAACGACCCGGAGATAAGGAAGTTGATACTGCAGGAAGCACATGATTCGCCATACTCGATACACCCCGGTAACACCAAGATGTATTTGGATTTAAAGGAACGTTTCTGGTGGACGGGAATGAAGAAGGATATTGCCGAGTATGTAGCCGTATGTGATGTATGCCAAAGAGTAAAGGCAGAACATCAGAAGCCAGCAGGATTGCTACAGCCTATGCCGATACCCGAATGGAAGTGGGAGAAGCTTGGCATGGATTTTATCACCGGATTGCCCAGGACCAAGGCAGGATATGACTCAATCTGGGTAGTAGTGCATCGATTGACGAAAGTAGCCCACTTTATCCCCGTGAAAACCACATATACCAGTGCGAAGTTGGCCAAGATATACATGACTAGGATAGTATGTCTGCACGGAGTTCCGAGGAGCATTGTAACAGATAGAGGAACACAGTTCACCTAAAAGTTTTGGCATCAGCTACACCAAACTTTGGGAACGAGGCTAGAATTCAGCACAACTTTTCATCCGCAGACCGATGGACAGACCGAGAGAGTCAACCAGATCCTGGAGGACATGTTGAGAGCCTGTGCGTTAGATTATGGATCTAGTTGGGATGATAATTTGCCCTACACAGAGTTCTCGTACAACAATAATTACCAGGCCAGTTTGAAGATGTCACCGTTCGAGGAATTGTATGGAAGAAGATGCCGAACACCGTTAATGTGGGATGAAGTTGGAGACCGACAGTTGTTTGGACCAGACTTGATCAAAGAGTCTGAGGAGAAGGTGAGGTTGATTCGAGATAGATTGAAGGTAGCCAATCCAGGCAGAAGAGTTATGCAGACTCGAAGCGCAAGGAGATAGCCTATGAAATCGGAGACAGAGCATACTTGAGAGTATCGCCTCTCCGAGGGGTTAAATGTTTCGGAGTTAAAGGAAAACTAGCCACAAGATTTGTGGGACCTTACCGTGTTTTGGAACGCATGGGAGAGGTTGCCTATAAGTTGGAATTGCCCAAGGATTATCGGGAGTGCACGACGTGTTTCACGTTTCGCAGCTTAAGAAGTGCCATGCGGAGATGGCCGAAATCCCGCTTAGAGACACAATAACCCTGGAAGCAATTCAGTTAGACAGTGATCTGACCTACGAGGAGAAGCCTATTAAGATTCTCGAACTTTCGAGCAGAGTCACCCGCAGTAAGGTTATCAAGTTTTGCAAAGTTCAGTGGAGTCACCACACCGAGGAAGGAGCCACCTGGGAATGAGAAGATGATCTACGCAAGGACCACCCACACCTGTTCTCTAGCCAAGTCGAATCTCGAGGGCGAGATTCATTCTAAGGGGGGTAGGTTTGTAACATCCCAAATTTTTAATTTGGAATGTTATACATAGATCATACTGCATTGCATGCTCTTTGCATTTTTGTTTGTGGCGTTCCTCAAAATTCTAAGCAACTCAAGGACCTACGGAGAGAGTTGGGAATTTTACCGTTTTCGTATTTGAGTTCGCTCGAATACCGATACGAGGACAGTGTGATTCTAATTATTTTTCTCTCCTAAAAATATATTTATAAATAAAATACATGAGCAGAGATAATATGACTTCTCCAAAATAACAGAAATATTGGAGGAAAAATGTTAAAATCACTTTTGGTATTTTTCTGGTTTTATTTGCGATTTTATTTGCATAGGAAAAATGCGCGTTTTTCAAAATTGCATTTAGGTCCGGGAAAAATGTTCACTTTGTCCTAAATATTATTAGCGGACGGTGAAAATTTATTTCTGGAGTTTTGGAGTCCGTTTAGTATTTCTTTCGATAGTTTTTCTGCGCCAGGACTCTATTTAAAAAAAAACGCAACTGACTTAGAGTCGTTTAGGACCGGGACTCTAGGCTTTATAAGCCGACCGCCCAGCCCGCCAGCCCAGCCGCCCCGCCTCCTTTCCCTAGCCGCCCACAGCGCCCCGCCGCCCCAAGCCGCGCCGCCGCCGCTCGCCTGCGCCGCCGCCGCCGCCGCTGGCCTGCCCCGCCGCCCCGCAGCGCGCCGCCACTTGCCTGCCCCGCCGCGCAGCCTCGCCCACCGGACCGCGCGCCGCCACTTGCCTGCCCCGCCACGCAGTCTCGTCGGAGTTCGTCGTTGAGGTAGTCATCGTTTTTTTAAGAACCGATCGGTTTTCGTAAACCGTAGATCTGTTTGTTTATTAGATTAGATCGGTTCGGTTTTTCGATGGGTTTAGTTATTTAGCGGACGTTCGTCCGTACGTTCGTTTTAACGAACGGTTTTCGTCTGTTAGCCGCAGACAGCGAACGTTCGTTCATTAGCCTGTTCTTCAGTTTTCTTTTCCGGGGTATTTATCCGCGATTATTCCGATCGTGATTTCTGCCCTGATCTTGTTTTTCGTTTTTCTTTTCGCTCGAGAGTCGGAATCAGGTGATTCAAAATCCCAGATCTTCGTCTCGATGCCCTCTTTACGTTTAACTAACTTGAACAAAGTTTTGGCTACTGTAAAATTTGACTTTAGGCCAATTAGTAAGCCGGAGCTCGTTTCTTTCGCAGTTTTAGTTTCGTTGCTTCTTTCGAGTTGATTCTTTTTGCAAACCGGAGTTCTTATGTTGAACTTTCTGGTTAGATCTGATCTTTTGGAGTTTTGTCTGTGCATCATTGCTTGTTTGCTTATGTATGCTATTGTTTGCTTGCGATAGAATACCCGGACTGTGAAGCGTTCTACTATGAGTCTCTAGGTTTTGCGAATCGTCAGCAAGGCATGTAACACTTTGATCATACTTTTATTACCCAGTTTTTATGCATTAGATCAAACCCTAACACATTGCATGAGTAGGATCTTTTAACTTGTGGGACAGGGAAGTAGATTGTGGTAGAACCTATTACCTGTATTATTTTCAAACCCTTGGGAGTTACTTCTACGTTTACTTAGGTTGCTATGCTATGCTCGTAGACGTGGTTTGGGTTTGAGTGAAATCCATGACAGATGTGAGTTGTTAATTAAGGATTCAACTTAAGGTGGCTACTTGAATACATATCTGGGTGGGTTGGTTGCAGGGCACCTGGGGAACCCAGTGTTGTCCTAGGAAATCCCGGGGTTTCGTGTGATTTTTTCTATGGAATGCCACCTAGGCTCAAAGGGATCATAAAACTATTCATGCTAGAAACTTCCGTGTGCAGCCACATGCCAATATGGGCTCTGGCATAGTTGAGTAAGTTGTGGGAAACCTTTCCGTGATGGGCTAGCAGATGTAGAGGGATTGTAGGTGTACCGGCCTATCTATCCGGTTAAGGGGACCTCTTCGGAAAGACTGTGTCTCGGTCATCCGTTTCTCAAACACCATGCAGTGCGAGAAACCAAACGGAGGCGATCGAGTCTTGTGGGAAAAGTGCACAAACCTCTGCAGAGTGTACAAACTGATCATGATTAGCCGTGTCCCCGGTTATGGACATCTTGAGTATATAGTACTTGAATTATTGGGTGATCTCATCACTCTATAATTTAATTGGTTGGGTTAATGATGAACTTTTAATTTGGGATTGAGTTGGGGTTACCTTCTCAATGATTTTCAACCAACATGGTAGTTAAAATAAAATTTATTCCTTTGTTGTAGGGAAAAATTGGCTTTACACAAAAACTTTAACCTTAGAGCCTTCACCAGCCAAATATGCATATAGTATAGCCTTTATTCTGTTACTTGCATCTTTTGTGTTATCTTGCCAGCATATTCCATGTGCTGACCCGTTTTTCGGGCTGCAACATATCACGTTGCAGACTTTTCAGACGAGGAATAAGACGTGCTCGGTCGTTTGTCATGCACTCAGCTATGCCGTTGGAGTTGATGGACTCACTTATCTTCCAAGCCTTCCGCTGTTATTTTGTTAGATGGCCTTAAGCCATAGATTTTGTAATAAGTTCTATTTGGAGACATTCGATGTAATAAGTGTGTGATTGCCACTCTGTTCTAAATCCTTCTAGTACTGTGTGTGTCAGCATTACCGATCCAGGGATGACACAGAACACAGAGACTTCGGTCCATTCGGATTGTGGTCGCTACAGTGGGGTCAAATGACTTGTGGGAATGAAGAAACACAAGCATGGTAGGGCTCTGTATTAGTTGGTGGTTGTGCTCAAAATTGATGTCGACAATGACTAATGTATCATCATTCTCATTCCCCTTTAATCGCAGCTTCGCCTTGCATCCACATCGGTTTGTCGTCTTGTCCCGCTGACGCTCAGATTCAGAAACAGAGCTCACGTGCTTCCCTTCACATGTGCAGTACATGTATCTATTGAAACTACTCTTCTGTCCAATTCTTGTTCCAAAGCTAGCGTGCCTGGCGTATCTATTGTAGAACACTTTGCCTGCATCAAAGTCCTTGAACACCATTCCCATCTTTGGTATAAGGTAATCTGGGAGGTCAGATTTCTGCAAAATAAATCCAAAATGTACATAAAGATGCCTAAGAAGTGAATTCCATACAAAACAAACACACATACTTGTACTTCTATGAAAGGACTTTGTTGTACTGCCATGTAACAATATTCTTGTACTGCTTTATGACACCTTCATGTGAAGAAAACCAGCACAAAAAATGTTTTTTTGTTCTAATCAACTGCACTGTGCCGGCGTGACAAATGTGCCGATCGTGTGCCAATACAACACTGAGCAGATAGTTGGAACAACCATTCGGGTGTGTTCCCGCACTATGTGTGGTTTTAATGATCCTTATTAGACAAAGAAAAACTATACATATGCAATCATTTATTACTTGTTCATAGTACTACTTTTCATGTTATATGAGTTACTACATATACAAGTAAAAAGGTACTGCTATCCAACTACATTTGTACTGCTTTGTAAACAAGAGGTAGTTTGACTATGAAAATGTAGTAATAACATCTCTTTATTATACTCACATGGATATACTTTCGATTCTCCTCTGGAGTTATGCAGTCGTTAGGTCATATCGGACAAGGAGGCATAACCACTGATTTGTGCAGCAGCGGGTCACGTTTCGGGTGCACCGGCAATTTCTTTGACGTATTGCTGCGCATTGGTTGTTGCTTTGAAGTCGATGAAGTTGGGCGTGGAGGTAGCGTATGGTCACCCACACCTGGCTGCTTACGACTCGGAGGATGCAAACCTGCTACTCCAGGAACAATTTTAGGGCGGCGATTTGTGGTGTTTCCAGCTGTGTGGCAAGCCGCAGGTACTTTATGCATGTTGAGCGTACTTGTATCAGCATGCGCAGAATCCACATCCACATATGGTGGATGTAAAGCCCCAATCTCAGGAATTTTTGTTCGGCTACTCTACATGCCTGAAACCTCACGCACAATACGCTCAATACGTGGTGGCACATGTGGCCCAACACATTTACTTGTATGGCCAGCTTTCGACAATATTGATGATCCAGAGAAAATGAAACTACTCGGAGGTTGCGGCGACGGCTCCATGCTGCTAGGATCAGGTGAATATCCAGTGACATAAAAATTTGGCGGATCTTCCATTATGCACCGCAGAGGCACTGCATTCGTGACAAGTGGAGTAGCATCCAATGGCAAACCATAATCATCAGCATGAAAGTGGTCAAAAAAATGATGATGAATTGTGAGATTTTCTCATGGCTGTACTGCTTCTGTACCTTACATGCACTTCTTTGAAATCAAAACCTATACTTCTTTTTTGATAACTATGAGCATGAATATAGTGACACAAAACAAGATTCATAAATGTGTACTTCTTCTCACAGATATTGTTGTACTGCTTTAAAAAATGTAATAGGTATTCAGAATCCAAAATCCAAATGTATTAAATGTAGTATTGTAGTACAATTATTTTAATAGAATCACAATTAGTAACGATATATAGCAATGAGTTGTAAACATTTTTCTTTTGATTGAGGACCTCACCTCAGTTCCAGCATACGGATCGACGTTTTCATGTGTAACAACATGTGCAATTGCAGTTGAGTCAGCTGCTTGATTTGGCAAATGAGTCAAACTTTACTTAAATCTTGGAGACGTTCTCGTATTCTTCATTTCATTGGCAATTTTTCTTGACCAAGTAGGCACTTTTGCTGCACGGGGTGGCATGATGTCTCACACTAAACGACAAAACGACAAACTAATTGTCAAAGCTCATCTAAATTGACACAAGGAAGTTTCTCGAAATTGATATTTATAGTTTTCACCTATAGTGATTTTCTATGTTGCTCTGCACTGCTGCTTCAAGATATTCTGTACTGCTCCTCTTCACTACAGAGAACCTTTCTGCACTTCCCTAAGCTTGCTAATTGCACAGCTCCAAGTAGCAGCTGCAAAAGATGAGTACCAAATTAGCATAAAGGACACCCTGTACTTCTACTTCAAACTACTCGGTACTTCTCTTAGTGTAACTATGGTACTGCCTCCCTAGCAGGAATAATTCTCAGCAGGTATTTCCTCGCTCGCATGTTGTACTACTATGTACTTCTACCTAAATATTGTATGTACTTCCCATTACTGCTGCCTTTGTACTTCCCGTAATTGTCCACTCAGCAGGTCAAAATTTCATTCAATCTCCTCACCGCCCGCCGGAGTAAAAAGAATGCCACAGAATGCCACAATGAAGAGAAGTACATTTTTACCTTGGACCTCTCGCTGGAGAAGGAGCTCGTGCTTGTGCTCGACGTCGGAACCCATAATAACCCACACCCGTAGAAGGTGGTTAACTGGGGAGTCGCCGCCGGTTGATATCTCGTCGATCTCGCATGCTCGCTGCTCTATCCTCGCCGTCGGAGGGGAACCAGGGGCAGCCTCACCGGGGGAAGAAGGTGGTTAACCGGGGAGGGAGGTGCGCGCAGCGGGGTGGGATGGCTCGCCGGGGGAGGGAGAGGTGCGCGGCGGGGCACTACAAAAAAAGACACATCCGTGACATTTTGGGCCGAACGAAACTTTTTTCTGTCATACTTATGACACTTCTATGACGATAATTATGACAAAACCCGGTATCATCATAGATGTGGTGGGGTCCTACTTCTATGACAAAAAATCATGACAAAAAATGGGCTTTTTGTCCTGGGCGGGCCGGAGACGCAACTGCATGACATTCTTTGGGCCGTACATGACGGAAAAAACCATGGTAGAAGCGAGGGCGAGGAAAATATCGGGGTGTTCCCGGTTACGTTGGGTGGTCGGGGCCGAGCGATGCACGTTTCTCTCATACACGCACACGTGTGGGTGTGAGGCGTTGGGCTCTAGCTGAACCCGAGCGATTGCACTGCAGGCTACGCGTTACTAAACCCGAGCGATCGATCGATGGCTGTTAACTGAACCGATCGAGCGATTCCTTCACTACTGCTGCTAACTGAATCCGACCGATGCTGCCTCTGCATGAACAATGAGCGTTGCTGGGGGGGGGGGTTGGATGAACAGTTCCCGGTGGGGGTGGCTGAACAGGACCCCGTGGTGTTGCCTCTACATGAACAGGACCCCATTTGATCGAGCCAGTTGGGGCTGCATGAACATGACCTCGTGGAGGGCTGCATGAACAGGAGACAGTGGAGGGCTGGATGAACAGTAGCCCGTGGAGGGGTGGTTGAACATGAGCCCGTGGAGAGAGCTAGTTGAATAGGAGCCGGTGGAGTAGCGCGCGGTGGAGGCTGAACAGTGGCAGGTGGAGGCTGGAGGAGGTCGACGGTGGTGATGAACAGTATCCCGTGGAGTCCCGTTTTGCGGTACGCCGTACCCCTCCCGATGAACAGGACCCTCGTTTCGACCGTAGCGCTCCAACACAAGTCCGTTTCCTCCGTTTTGCGGTACGCCACACCCCTCCTGATGAACAGGACCCCTGTTTTGACCGTAGCGCTCCAACACAAGTCTGTTTCCTCCGTTTTGCGGTACGCCACACCCCTCCCGATCAACATGACCCCCGTTTCGACCGTAGGAGGTCCGTTTCCTCCGTTTTGCGGTACGCCAGACCCCTCCCGATGAACATGATCCCGTTTCGAACGTGGCCGGTCAAACTCAATGCCGTTTCCTCCGTTCTGCGGTACGCCAGGCCTCGTTTCCATCGGCTGTTCCTTCCAAGCCCTCCCGATGAACACGACGATGCATTCCGTTCCGACCCAGTCGGTTGGCTCCCCATGAACACGACGACGAAGATGTTTCTCTGTTCTAACCCAGCCATGTACACGAGCCCTGGCCGTACGTATGCGCGAGTAGGCGTTCGAGACCCTGCCCGTATGTACGTACGTGGCCATATTTTCTTTCTTGCACACAGGCCGTTGTACGTACGTGTACATGCTACGTGCACGCCTCTACTACGACACGTGCGCGCCTCTACATCGACCAGTATGTACGTACACGTTCACGACCAGAATGACAATGCTACGTACGCTTCGACAAGGTGGGTCCCGACTATCAGGCACTTCCTTGCGTGCGAAGATGTAGCTGGTGGGTCCCAGCAGTCAGGGGAGCGAATCGTTTTTTTCGGACGCACTTCCTTGCGTGCAAAGATGTAGCTGGTGGGTCCCAACAGTCAGGGGGAAACATTTTTATCGCGAAATACGGTGGCCCGTCCGGTGGGTCCCCACTGTCAGGTGGAGGAATAATTATTTTGCGCGTAATAAGGAGGCACTTCCTTGCTGCAGCCGTGGACCCAGCTGTTAGCCTCTCCATGTACAGTCCACGTCTGATGGAAGCCGTTCCTTGACCATGTTGACCATGCCGTGCCAAGAGCACTAGGGCGGTGGACGACGACGAGGCCTAGGAAGGGGACGACACGGAGCCGGGGAAGACGCGACAGTGGATGCCCACGCATAGAGGAGTACGAGGGTTCACTGGTTCGCTGCGGTGTGAGGCTGCCGTCGCCACAGAATAACAGGGGGTGTGGGTGAGTAGAGGGATGGCCTGGCCAGCAGTGGGAATAGTAGGGGGCAGTGAGGTCTTCGCGGCAGCACAGACGGCCACGGGAGGCAGGAGCATGCGGCACGACCAGCGCTTCTTTGGGCGGCTGGAGCAATAAGACCAGAGGTTGAAGAAGCACTACGGCCGTTGGATGGACATCGTACGGTCACTGGAGCTAGAATCGTTCATATTGACTAAGTTGACAAAGCACTCCGTCCCCATCAACTTAGTAGGCCCACAAGTTAGCCACCCACCACGGTGGGTCCCAACTAGCAGGGGGAGTATTCTTTTTTTGTGCATAATAAGGAGGCACTTCCGGTGGGTCCGAGCTGACAGCGGGGGAACATTTTTTTGTTGTGAAATACGGTGGCCCATCCGGTCGGTCCCAACAGTCAGGGGGGACGTTTTTTTGGCAAATACGGTGGCCCGTCCGATGGGTTTCTGCTGTCAGGTGGAGGAATAATTATTTTCCGCGTAATAAGGAGGCACTTCCTTGCGGCTGCCATGGACCCAGCTGTCAGCCTCTCCACGTACAGTACTCTTTCGATGGAAGTTGTTCCTTGACCACGTTAACCACGCCGCCGAGAGCAAGGGCGGTGGATGACGGCGAGGCCTAGGAAGGGAACGACACGGAGGCAGGGAAGAATCGGCAGTTGTTTCCCACGTGGAGGGTAGTATGACTGTATGAGGGTTTACTGGTTCGTCTGCCGTTGTCGGAGAATAACAACAGGTGTGGGTGAGTAGAGGGATGGCTAGGCCAGCGATGGGAGTACGGTGGGGCGGTGAGGCCTGTGCGGGAACACAGCCGGCCGCGGGGAGGAGGGAGCAGGCAGTCCCGCCGGCGCTTGTTTGAGCGGCTGGAGCATGAAGAGCAGAGATTGAAGAAGCACGACGGTCGTTGGATGGACATCCAACAGTCACTGCTTGTGTGTCAACCTTTTTTTTAGGAAAGCCTCAAATCTGTGGAAAACATCATACAACCCATCTGCCATTATTTCTAATAATTTACAGCCCATTTGCTAATTCTTAAGGTTTTTTTGGAGCCCATATTCTTTTTGTTAGCATTACAGCCCATATTGTGGCCACGGTTAAAAAATTACACGAAATTTCGCATATTTTGGTGCGGTCCGAACTGTTTTTAATCCCGAAATTTTGAGTCACATTCAATCTGATTTTAAAAATAAATGTATATCAATATAAAATCCAACAAATTGTCCACACATAAAAATCAATGCAATTTAAAATCTCGAAATGAAAAATAAATAAATTTGAAACTAATTGCCGGTTTGATGTGTTTTAAAAATGTACAGCCCATTTCTCATTACTGATAGGCCATTTTCTCAGCCAGCCGAATGAAGTTCTCCTCGTCTTGACAGATTTGCAGCCCAACAGGCCTGACAAAGCGACTTGGCAAATCACAAAAAAACTAGGCTGTGGCCGTGGACCCAGCTGCGGCCGTGGACCCAGCTGTTAGCCTCTCCACGTATAGTACTCTTCCGATGGAAGTCGGTCGTTGACCACATTGACCACGCCGCGCCGAGAGTACCAAGGTGGTGGATGACGGCGAGGCCTAGGAAGGGGACAACACGGAGCCGGGGAAGATGCGGCAGTGGATGCCCACGCGGAGAGGAGTACGAGGGTTCACTGGTTCGGCTGCGGTGTGTGGCTGCCATCATCGCAGAATAACAGGGGGTGTGGGTGAGTACAGAGATGGCCTGACCAGCGGTGGGAGTAGTAGGGGGGCGATGAGGTCTCCGCGGCATCACAGCCAGCCATGCGAGGCAGGAGCACGCGGCACGACCGGCGCTAGTTTGGGCGGCTGGAGCAAGAAGACCAGAGGTTGAAGAAGCACTACGGCCGTTGGATGGACATCGTACGGTCACTGGAGCTAGAATATTTCATATTGACTAAATTGACAAAGGCCTCCGTCCCCGTCAACTTAGTAGGCCCACAAGTCAGCCTCCCACCAAGGTGGGTCCCAACTAGCAGGGGGAGTATTCATTTTTTCTGCGTAATAAGGAGGCACTTCCGGTGGGTCCGAGGTGACACCGGGGAGAACTATTTTTTTGCAAAATACGGTGACCCGTCTGGTGGGTCCCAGCAGTCAGGGGGGAAAAGTTTTTTCCGCAAAATACGGTGGCCCGTCCGGTGGGTCCCTGTTGTTAGGTGGAGGAATCATTATTTTCCATATAATAAGGAGGCACTTTCTTGCTGCGGCTGTGGACCCAGCTGTCAGCCTCTCCACGTACAGTACACTTCCGATGGAAGTCGTTCCTTCACCACGTTGACCACGCCGTGTTCCGTTGCATGCATGCGTCCATGGGCATGATGCGTCCCCACTACCAGCCTCTCACGTACAGTCATCTTCCAATGACTCTCGGTTGTTGACCACGTTGACCACACCGTGCCGAGCGCACCAAAGGCCGGTGGACGATGGCGAGGCCCCAGACTGTAACTACCCGGATATGTGGAAGACGGGGCAGTGGAGTCGCAGATGGAGAGTAGTGGGAAACTTGACTGGTTCGGGTGCGCGGCAGCACAGCCGCGGTGCCGCCCACGGGAGGCAGGAGCAAGAACAGAGCTTGAAGAAGGAGCACGGCTGTTGGATTAACATCCAACGGTCCAGCTGCTAGAATCGTTTGTTGATTAAGTTGACAAAGCCTTGTGTACACGTCCACTTAGTAGGCCCACAAGTCAGCCACCAAATCTGACGGGTCCCAGCTGTCAACGGGAGGAATAATTTTTTTCGCATAACAAGGAGGCACTTCCTTTCATGCGAAGATACAGCCGGTGGGTCCCAGCTGTCAGGTGGAGGAAACATTTTTTCAGCTTAATAAGGAGGAACTTTCCTTGCGTGCGACCATGGACCTCGTGGTCCCAGCCGTCAGGCTCTCCACGTATAGTCCTCTTCCCATGACTCTCGTTTGTTGACCACGCCGCACCGAGCGCAGGGAGGCGGTGGACGACGGCGAGGCCCCGGATGGGAACGACTCGAAGATGGGAAGACGCGGCAGTGGAGTCGCAGATTGAGTGGAGGAGAAGGGTTATAACTGGTTCTGGTGCGGTGTGGGGCTGTAGTCGGTGGAGAATAACAGGAGGTGTGGAGGGGTGGAGGGATAGCCTGGCCGGCGGTGGGGTAGTGCTTCACAGCGATGCATGCTAACCAGAGCCGCTAGCCGCCAGAGGCCGGACCAGGCGGTCTCGGCGACACTGGAGGAAGAAGACGAGAGATTGAAGGTGCATGCCGACCAAGTTGACAACACCCTGCGTAGGCTTCGACTTATTGGCCCACATGTCAGCCTGCAAAAATGTGGCATGTATTTAACCCATGTTTTCTAGAATGTATAGTCCATTTGCTGGGCTGGGTGAACAAATAATTTCGCATCAATGCGGCCCATTTATATTATCTAAGAAATCCCAACCCATTTGCACTTCCTTCAAGTACACGAATTAGCTGGGCTCGTTATATATATAATGTTATGTTAGAAGGAGCAATTAATATCAAAAATAAACCGCAGAGGCACATTTTTTATATACATAATTAACAAATTAGCGAGTTATTGCTCAAAAAAAAATGAGCGCGTTATTATTACATTGGTCCTTAAAATCTCCGCAAGCTTTTGTACGTAATCACCAGGATTTTCCTTGCCGGTGAGTCGAAAACAACCAGGATTTTCCTTGCTAACTTCTGTTAAACATTTACTTTTATAAGTTAATAACATGTGGGATGTTTTTATAATGTATATATAAGTCTCTATAAAATATACGATAATAGTAATAATATAAATATATATAATGTGGTTAAAAAATACATTGGGTTGCCGATCTTTAAGAAAAAGCCCATAGGCTGGTATGAGCCTCAAAAAATAAGTTGAAACAATTGTCACCGTATGTCCTGGGCTACGCATGTTAAAATACAAAACCTAGGCCTAGCTGATACTTGTTCGCCCTCTGGAAAAAATGATACCAGATCCCCGAGCGAACTGGATTATAGAGGGGCCCGGCGGCACGATTAAAGAAGCACATCAGGAGCGATTTTTTTCAGTGGATGGCTCTCGATGGCGTTTTTTTTAATTGCCTATGCACCATACAACTTGTATTTTTAGTCTCCCAGTCCGTGGTGGACCAGCAGCCCATTTGCTGGGCGGGCCAACCTACAGAAACCAGCACTCAATTTTTCATCAAGCCCCAAAAAATAACGCAGTACTATGTTTGTTTTGAGGCCGAAAACATTACGGCAGGGGTTGAGTGGGGGAGGGGGCAAGACAGAGAAAAAAAGATTAAAAAGAGCTGATGCGTCGTTGCTACCCTAACAAAGCAGGTGCAATTCTTCTCGGGAAGAAGGTGTGCTGTTGACACCCACACGTCACATACCCCATAGTAGGCATACTAACAAGTTCACACACAAGCACAACAGAAAAGGTAACCATTCGTATCAAACTCAGGTTCACAGGACACGTTCATATTCATAGCCAACATTCACTATCAACAACTCAAAAGATTCATATATACACAAGTTCAACATTTCTATGGATCCAAATGATTGATAGATCACACAACAATATTCATAGATAATTCACAAAAATATTCAGATATACACATGTTCAATATGTTTATGCATCCAAATGATTGAGATCACAGCCAATATGATCCATGGACGAACTTTAATTACCTAGGGTACAGACTGGTAAATGGTGTTCAGTCAGAGGTACTTCTTGCTAAAATTAATGCTTGTACGAGTAACTTTCGACTACATAAGAGGCAGCACAGAAAATTTGAACTTTGCTTGTACGTTTATCCTCCAATAGTGGCCTCATGCCGAGGCAGGTTTGAGAAACTTGGCCACTACTTTCATCCAACTAGTTTACTGGCTCATCCTGGTCCTATAGCTCGCCAAAATTCTACATTGTAGACTGGTAAATGGTGTTCAGTCGGAGGTACTTCTTGCTAAAATTAATGCTTGTACGAGTAAACTTTCAAGTACATAAGAGGCAGCACAGACAATCTGAACTTTGCTTGTAGGTTTATTCTCAAATAGTCACCTCGTGCCGAGGGAGGTTTGAGCAACTTGGCCACTACTTTCATCCAACTAGTTTACTGGCTATCTTGGTCCTGTAGCTCGCCAAAATTCTACATTACAGACGAGAAAGGAGGCGGTTGAGAAAATGAACCACCCAATTTTTTTGTGCAGTTCAACTGAAATGGAGCATCCCTGGCGTGCAGACTAATTAAGTGCCAGATGAATATACACGTCAACCAACTTGTCTGGAATTTTTAGACTCCATGCCATATAGTTCACTACCATATGTGCCGATAACCAAAATGCACAATTTGGGACCAAAGACTGGACTGCGTTTTTCTGGGCAATGCGCCAAGCAATATTTTTGGCGTTCACTCTCCTAATAGTTGGAGTTTGACAATTGGTTGACGCCGGCTGATACTCGAATGAAGACATCGATGCTTATCTGAGTGAACTTTGCAATACATAGCAGCAACATAAGTACCTGTCCATCTGATCTTTTTGTGCAGTTCTACTGAAATCACCCGATGTAATGATAAGCCAAGCGACTGATAGCAAAGGCAGAATGCAAGCCGAGATTAGCGAATAACAGGAAAGGAAGGAAGCCGTCGAGGCAATGAAGCAGCCAAAGGTTTTGTGCAGTTCCACCAAAATCGAGCATCCCTGTTGGCACATATATTGAGAGAGTGAGATTACTGTAATAGTGGGACTAGTTGATGAAACATACACTAACAAATAGAAGCACCCTCATTATCTTAATGGGTAAAGTTAGCATTCCCTCCCTGCTCCACCACATGATTCACCTCCATAGACAAACATACACACGTACATGATTCAACATAGGGTGCTACTAAAAAATTGTTTAACTCCGACAGGAAAATTAGGCAGCAATAAATTAGTGGTACTTAAGTACTCCTAATTAATTAAGTGAGACAGTAGAAGTGGAAGGGCTCCCTGGAGTATCGTCTCACATGTAAGGTAGACATTGCCGGAGCCCTTGAATGGCCTCGACTGAGGCCTCTGGCTTTAGCAAGATCGCCTTGGCATTATTTATTCTTCTTCCTCTTTCTCTTCATGCTCTGTTTCTCATTCTCCTCACCAGTTGGTAACACCAAGTACATGATTGGCCTTCTATTTCAGAATTGGTTTTGTCAGTGAGGGAGTACAAGTGTACTAGTAAAAAATAGCATTATTTTCTCATGGCAGTCGCAAAATAGAGATGAACACATGCATTAAATATCATTCTTAAATAAAGGAAGGTTATGGTGCCAATATGGATGATGAGGATTGGAACACAAATCTCCCTTTGTGCAGTTCCACCGAAATGAACCAACTGTTCCATTCTGACATTTCAGTTAAACAGCACAAAAGTCACTTCTTTTAAGAAGAGTTTTGTGCAGTGCACCAAAAGGTCACAACAGCAACTAGGTGAAATGGATATCCCTGTTTACACAAAAAGCTACAGAGGAAACAGTCAGAGTCTCAAACAACTATAGCAAAAACATTTGGCTAAACTTGTCATGGCTTATAACAGTGGCATGGCTTCATTTTTACAAGGGGCATTAGATTAAGAGCAGCTAAATATTTGGTATAAGGGCATGGCACAGTGGGTGCACCAGCAGTGGAGCACCATGTGGCAAATTTTCGTGTTTTGATCCTTTTGCGATACAAATTCAGGATCTGACCCCAGTTCAGAAAAAAATCGAGATCTGACCCTTTCGCTACCGCCACGGGTTCTGGCGGTAGGGTTACACAAACAATGATATAGACCCGAAAATATGAGCTCACATATTGTTTTAGTGATTGTTTCTTTTGTAAAGTTTTATCACATAGTTTCACAAAGAAAGCGAAATCTGAGCTCACAAAGAAAGCCATCAAACGATACAACAAGTTCTTAAGACAAGTTTATAGGGTGGGTCATGTGGGTTTAGATTTTTACAAATTTTATTGGTTGTTTGTTTTGTCACAAGTTTCACATAGTTTCACAAATAGCAACATATGAGCTCACGTATTAATAAAGGTTCCACATAGCAAATATCAAATAGTTCACACATAGATTCATAAGTAGGAAATATCAAATAGCAAACTTGTCCACATAGTTTGACAACCCCTACTAAAACATAGATGCATATGCAATAGACATGTTCATAGGGCGGGTAAACCTCCCCCCTCGTATGTTATGCTTGGCCATGGAGACAGATACGACAGCGAATCCACCGGTTCAGGCGGAGGCTGAACGCTGGTCGGCATCCGACCGTTCAAGCACCCCCACCTTGCCTTGCCCGCTGGAGTTTTCACCTCCGCCCTTCCCCAACTGATGATATCGAACGTCGATGCACATGGGGGCGGCATCCTGGCTCTCTCCTCCGCATTGCTCTTGAAGTAGATCCTCCGACCCAAATTGCGCAGCTCCAAGTTGGTGTGCTGCTTGGCAACTTCAATGGTCCCTTCCCGGCGTTCACGGGAGATAGTTGGATCTCCCTCCATCTCTACAGTAACTCTCTTGAACTCCTTCACACTCTGCGACCAACACTTCACATCGTCGGTGATCTGTTCTGCCCTTTCGTGCCATCGCACTGTCCTCGCCTCCTGTAGGAACTCGTCTGAAAAAGCTCCCACCGGCTGTAGAAGCTTGGGGAAGGACTCGTACAGGTATGGAAGTGGCAAGGCAGAAGGGTCGTGTTGGAGATGAATGGGCGATGGTTGTGCCACTATTGCAGACCTAAACATATGGATCAAATAAATAAAATACACATATCAAGTTGGTAGAAACTCGTCTAACCAAGTGCTGACGTGTATAAGTACCCTACCCGCCAGGGGCCCTGGCGGTAGCCTGTCTAATCCTACCGCCAGAGCCGGTGGTGGTAAGAAAAAGGGTCAAATCTCGAAAAAAAATCAAACCGGGGTCACATCCTGAATTTCTATCCAAAAAGGTCAAAACACAAAAAATTGCCGCGCCATGTACCTAAACAGGGGCATGAAGTGGTGATTCATAGTTTGTTGCCCCGAGAAACAAACATCCAAGAAACATATCTGGGTTGGTCCCATTTTTATTCACTCTAGCCACCTACTCCTATGTGTGGATAGCAAAACTAGCCCTGGTCATACCACTGTGTTCAGCGTTACCCCTATATTTCCCTTTTCGACCAAGAGACCGGTTGGATGACCAGTCTGTACTACTTTCACCCCCTTTCCTTCCTGTTTGTACCATGTCCGATGTACTACATACTATATTCTCCCACCCCCACTTTATTTCTTGTTTGAACCAAGTACAAGATTCGACTCCATGTAGTAGCTTTACCTCTAACAATAGAAGAAAAAAAGGTGACGTTGGACCATACGATCGAGAGGGGCTGAGAGGTAGAAAATGATGCACATGCAGCGACGTAGCGAGCTGGGGAAGTAGAGCTAAGGCGGTTTCGAAGGAAGATATACCTGAAGGTCGTCCGGATGTTGATAGGTGGGCGGCGGGAGGCCGGATCCGCCCACACTAGGGCAACGACAAAGGGATCGGAGGACCTCCCACGCCGGCGGTCGACCAGAGATAACGGTGCGGCTGGCAGTGGGTCTCCTCCCTCGCTGTCGACGACGGCCTAAACGCTGCCCCTCCTCCCCTTCACCGGCGGAGGGGGAGACGTCCGGATCTGTAACCAGCGGTGAGTATAGAAAGACACTATTTTTTGAAGGGAGAAAGACAGTGTTACCACCCCTATCTTGTTTAGATCTGGAGAGGATGAGAGTGTGTAGAGCAACCCTAACAAGCAAGCGAAGAGGCTCTGGCCTATATATACGTAGTGGGGTAGTTTTCCTTTTTCACTCCATCAAAACAATCGTTTAAAATTGCGTACTACGTGCCAGGTCGCCATTTTTTAGTTGTTGATTGTTTTTTGAGATAGTTACCCGCTTGTTCCAAGTGGTGTTACGGTGTGCCAGGTCGCACTTTGTATCGTTCAAGCCTTGTACAAGTCCCTTAGGCAAGCCAAAGTGTGTCTAACAATTCGAGCAACTCAAGTTAGGCAAGTGTGGCAAGTGTAGGAAAAATAATGTGGCAACATAAGACAAACATAGTCACAATCCAAACAGCCCCGTAATTTTTTGTGACATCCATGAAAATTTGGTTAGTTAAATTTATAGTCAAAATTTGGCAAGGTGCATCAAATTAACACATGCAAGTATCAATAGGGAAGTCACGGCATGCATGCATGCGTTGTACTCCCTCCGTTTCCAAATATAAGTCTTTTTAGAGATTGCAACAAGTGACTACATACGAAGCAAAATATGGCTACATACATCCGTATGTAGTAGTCCATTTGAAATGTGTAAAAAGACTAATTTCGAGTGCAGTGCGTTGATGTGTCGCGTCAACTCGTACATGACCGAGAAGTTTGATTACTACAACACCCTCTCCCTCGTGGACTGAGCTCCGGTGCCTTAACTGCACCGGCCTTTGGCTGCATGACAGGTGGGCCAACCACCTGTTGGGCCCACCTGTCATAGACGCAACGGAAGGAGGAGTAAGTCAATGAAGCTGTGTCCCTCCCTCGCGCATGAGCGTGGTGGCTGGCAGGACTAGTAGGAGTTTTCGCTACACACTTCTTGACGGTGGCGAACTTGCAGATGGAGTTGACCATCATGTCGTCCATGCGGGAGGCGAAGCCGGCGGTCGCCAACACCGCCTGGAAACGCTGCATGGTGCAGGGCCGCAGGACGGTGCCTTGGATGATTTGGCACAGCTGACTGCCGCTCACGGCCATCGCCTCCATAGGTGCTTCTGGCTTCTGGTCACTTGGTCTTGGATTGGAGTGAGCAGTGTTCCGCAGTGATTGAGAAAGAACATTTATTGTCAATCTAACCTTGCCATCCATACACCTCTTTGGTTTAGAGTTAGTTCAGGGTTAGAATCTAACTCTAACCTCTAACTGAGTTAGTAGAGTTCTCCTAGTCTCGGTTCATCGCCATCATACTTTCCCCATTTATGTGTTTTCAGTATCCTGCGAATCAAAGAGGCCCTTAGTCTGGTTTAGGTCCGGTAGTTTTTTATAAATGTGTTATGTCAAAAATTTAATGAACGTGCTCCGGTTTCTACGAAAATAATCCGGTTTCATGTAGTAACTCATTTATTTATTTATTCTTCTGCGGGGGGTTTGCATGTAATTCGTGAGGTCTAAAATGTAAAGTACTGCTCCGAGTCGTGCATGCACTATGACCCAGATGTTCTATGTCCCACATGTCGGCGAAAGGGAGCACGTGGAAATAGCCTAGGAATAAAAATGCCATATACTCCTATACTAATAAAACATTAAGGCCACGAGGCGATGCAGTGCTGGTTACAAGAGGCAAGAAGAAGAGATGCATCCATCGACGATGTCCACCTCCTTGACTCAGGGCGCCGGCACACCGAACAACGACTAAGTAGCAGCGGCTTTCGTGTCCAGGTCGACGTGCCTCTGAACAATGGCGTCCAAAGATTCCAGCCGCTGGAAGAAGGCCAACGTCTTTCTGTCCTCACTGGCCTTGTAGTGGCCTATGTAGACGATTCGCTCATAGACGTGGATGTGCAGGTCAACGGTTTCTTGCAAGGCGAGGTGCTGCATGACGAGCACAACCTCGATGTTCACATTCTTCGTCACGACCTCCGGCAACTGCAGGGCCACCAGGGCTTGGAAGAGTTCGTCACCATGGAGGCCGATGAGGGTGGCAGGCAATGAGGAGCCTGCGCGCGCGGGCTGGAGCAGTACGGCAAGGTCGTCCGCGCGCTTCTTGACGACGGCGAACTTGCTGATGGAGTTGACCATCATGTCGTCCATGCAAGAGGCGAAGCCGGCATAGGCGAGGGCTACGACGCCGGCGGTCGCCAGCACCGTCTGGAAACGCTGCGCGGTGCTGGGCCGCAGGCCGGTGCCTTGGATGATTTGGCGCAACCGACTGCCACTCGTGTCCATCGCCTCCATAGGTGCTTCTGGCTTCTGGTCACTTGGTCTTGGATTGGAGTGAGCAGTGTTGCGCAGAGACTAAGGAGTAGATGGATTGGAGTGGTGGGGCGCCTTTATATGAGAATCCAAACTCTATTGCATTCACATCGTGCTGGCTCTATTCTGCTTCTCCAATTAATTCCCTCTGCATGTAGAGTAATTTGAGGATGCATCATTCACCGTTCAACGTCTCGGGAACCACTACCCTCTCCCTCCTTGGCATTCAAGCACCTATGGAGGTGACTGCCTCTCGCGTCTATCGCGTGTCAGGAGATGTTCCCGTCGTCGACGAGGTGCCTATGGTGACTTCGTAAATTTCAAGATGATACTAGTATACTCAATATTGTGCACCGCGACCAAGGCCGAGAGGAAAACGAGAGAACTACGTTTTTATTTACTGTGTAGATTAACTAATTTTGCTCCATATGTACTCCGTCTCGGTGTAGTCTAGTCACTTGTTGAAATCTCTAGAAAGGAAAATACTCCTTTCTGGTTTACAGGGCTATACTAGCAAGTAGTACTACAATAGTGGGCTCACATAGCAATTTTGTCTCATGCAAGAGCCTGGCTATATGCATGCTCCATGGTTCGCAATTGCCATGTTCAGGTTGCAGTACTGCTTCTACAGTATCGAATCCACTGCTGCATGTCCGTCCACCGCGAGCGGGAGGGATAAGCAAAAGCCTGTCCTCGTCTGCGAGCCACCGCGCGCATGGGCGAGGGAGAAGGCGTGTAGTAGTAAAATCAAGCTTCTCCTCGTTGTACGAGTTGACGCGACACATCATAGCACTGGCCCCACATGGTTGCCTCTAAACTTGGCTGAAAGACCCGTAGTGTACAATACTCCATTTGCTGCAACCTCTAACATTTACCCCACCACAAATTGAAATATATATTCCTGTCTTGACCAGATGAGCGTGCAAACTAGAATCACCAGGATGACAGGTAGGGCCAGAAGATTATTTTAATCAATTTTTTTAGCATGGAGTCGAGTAGCCGACCCCAACGATTTTAAGCTTATAGGCACGGTACACGCTATCCTAGACTACTCTACACATGAAACAGCCACACGAGCGTCCGAGCTGTGCTTGGCTCTTCGCCTCTTCGGGAGTACTACTGCAGTGGAGGAGTACTATAGTATACTTCTGGCCATCTAACACCGATTGAACTGCTGCATGTCCACCGCGTACGGGAGGGAGAGTGTGTAGTGAACGAAAGCTTCTCCTAGTCCTGCCAGCCACCACGCTCATGGGCGAGGGAGGGACGCAGCTTCATTGACCTACTGCTCCCGCCTTTGTGTCCATGACAGGTGGGCCCAACAGGTCAGTGGCCCACCTGTCATGCAGCCAAAGGTAGGTGCGGTTAAGGCGAGAGGGCGTTGTAGTAATCAAACTTCTCAGTCTTGTACGAGTTGACGCGACACATCAAAGCACTGCACTCGATATATTTCAATAATTTGTGTTTACCGATGCATTAATTGCAATGCATGCATGCATGCCGTGACTCTCCTTTTGATACTTGCATGTTTTGATTTAATGCACCTTGAAGTAGTGTCAGGACCCCGATCCTAAGTCACACCGATCTAGCTGTAACACGTCATATCACTTTGCGGCCTCACACACGGTAACCCCATGGGTGCCACCTTACCTGGCCCGGGACCGTTTGCGCATTTTGGCACACGTATATGACAGTGTCGCTAGCATCCATATGACAGAGAACCCGGGCCGACATGGCTAGTTATAAACCAAAAGTGGCACTAAATTACAGAGACATGCATCCATGACCCAGCAACGAACGTGTCGGTCATCAACGTATGAACCCAAGTCGTAGCAAGTGGTACGTCCAAAACGTATCTATAATTTCTGCTTGCTCCATGCCACTTTTGGGTGATATTGCTATGATATTCATACACTTCCATACACTTTTGATCATATTTGGACTAACTTACTAATCCAGTGCACCCCAGTGCCAGTTTCTGTTTTCGGCTGTTTTTGTATTTCAGGTTTTCACGTTTCGAGAACTGCCCAGAAAAATCCAGAAAAATTATATAAAAAATCAGCGAACCGGAAACAACACTGCGTCTGAAGGGCAGCCTGGGGGGGGCACAGGGGCTCCAGGCGCCCTGTGGGCGCGCCCCCCCTGGGCCGCGCCGGGGGGCGCCTGGGCCCCCCGGGACTCCCCCGGTGCCATACTTTGGCATATATTTAAAGGGTCCTCCGTAACCCTCAGAACAAGACTTCTTTTCGCGATCCCATCTCTGTTCCGCCGCCGCCGCCGCTTCCAAGATCGGGAGCACCAGGAGAACTCTTCCCGGCACCCTGCCGGAGGGGAGGATCACCACCGGGAGCTTCTCCACCACCATGGACGCCTCCCGGATGACTCGTGAGTAGTCTCCCTTGGACCATGAGTCCATGACCAGTAGCTATGTGATGTTCTCCTCCCATTCTTGTGCTTCACTAATTAGTCCTCGTGAGCTGCCCTACATGATCGAGGCACCTATGTAATCCTTATGCTGTTGCTATGTTGAGTTTGCTGGGATCCGATGGATTATGAGATTATGTTCAGATTGATCTTGAGTAATATATTTGATTCACCTCTTTTATATTTTAGTTCATAAGTAATTCTTGCATGTTCTCCGTTGTTATTTATTGCTTTGGCCGAGTAGTAAGTAGTGACTCCAAGAGGGAACGTTATGCTCGATTGTGGGTTCATGCCCCTCGATGACTAGCTTGAGTGACAGAAACATGAGTCTAGGGGATGTGCTGTTACCACAAGGGGGAAAACAACGGTGCTTGTGCCCGCGGGTGCAAGGATTGTTTACTTTACGCAAAGTTCTTTTAATGCAGTTGTCTGTTGCATTGAGTTTACACTATGGGTGGGACTCGCAACTTAATACCAGCGAGATGTTCTGGATAGATATCTCAAGGTGGATGATTAGTAGTAGATATTGATGGATTTCAGTCTACTTACTTTGGCGTACCGCCCATGCTTTGAACCTCAACCTTTCTTGCAATGTAATCAGCATTGGTTTGCGTTCGTGGTCATGTCAATTGCCCAGCTGTAATTTGTTTACCTCACATAGCTGTTTTATCGTCTTTTGGGAGAGAGACATCACTAGTGAACATCATGAGACTCCGGTCCATATTACCATCATTGATCACATCCACTATTTACTTTTCGCTATTTACTATTGCAAAACACTATCTATCACTACTATCATATTGCTTTTAACCCTTTGTGAACTACAAGGCCGGAGGGATTGACAACCTCTCTGTACTCGTTGGGAGCAAAGTTATTTGTATCTGTGTGCAGGTCCACGTTGATTGCTACTAATCTGGCGCCGTAGCAATTGACACCTACTTGTTGAACCTAGGAGTCTCTGGGGATTCGATCCTTGGTATCTTTGCTAAGGGAAAACACTTCTACAATACTGTATCTTACACCTTCCACTTGGGGTAACCAATGAGGGGTTCGAGGCCCATCAAGGAGTATTTTCTGGCGCCGTTGCTGGGGACTCCACTCTTCAGGATAGGGGAGTTGCATGCTATCTTTTACCTTTGCTTTTTAGTCTTGTTAGTTTACCTTTCATTTTTGCTTTAGTTCCTTTTTATCAAAAATCACAAAAATAGTTGTCTTGCTTGCTTGCTAGTATGGGTTCTACCAAAAACACTAAATGGGAGGAGTACACCCCTACTTCCATTGCCCCACTTATCTCTGACGGGATTTACATAAAAAATAAACCTTGTGATTACACTAGTTATGACGGAGAGTTATGCCCATGGCATGGTCTTCCAGGAAAAAAGTATGAGCCTCAGTTTAAAATTGCTCCTAAGCTTCCCGAAACTTGGGAAGATGTTCAAACTCTTATAATAGAGAGCGAATTAAACAAAGAGGATGACACTACAATTCTTCCCACTAATGATAAAATTTATTTTGATAATTGTAGTATTTCAGAAGTTGTCGCCTTTCTACAAGGAATGGCTAAGGATCCCAACACTAGCACGCTTAATCTTGCCTTCACAGAGCATATCACTAATGCTCTTATCAAAGCTAGGGAGGAGAAACTTAGAGTAGAAGCCTCCATACCAAGAAAGCTAGGGGATGGTTGGGATTCTATGATTAAAGTTAAGATAAACAACTTCTCATGCTTTGCTTTATGTGATATTGTAGCTAGTACTTCCATTATGCCCAAAAGACTATATGATATGCTTAAATTAAAATATTTTGATTCTTGTTATTTTGGTGATGCTCTCGTTGATTCTTCCATAAAGAAACCTTTGGGGAGGATCGACGATGTTCTTATTATTGTCAATGATAATTATGTGCCCGTTGATTTTACTATTATGGATATTGAATGTGATCCTTCATGTCCAATTATTTTGGGACGTCCCTTTTTGCGCACCGTTGGTGCTGTCATTGACATGAAAGAGGGTAATATAAAATTTCAGTTTCCTCTCAAGAAAGGGATGGAACACTTCCCTCGTAAGAAGGTCAAGTTACCTTTTGAGTCCATTGTACGGGCTAGTTATTCTTTTACTCTTGATAAAACTTGATCTATGCATTATGCCTAGCTTAAAGGCATAAAAGAAAGCGCTTTTGGGAGGCAGCCCACATGAATTAATTTTTGCTTTTGTTGTGTCTTGATGTTGTTTACTTCTGTAGCATCATCATTGTATCTTTGCTTTTCATATTTGTGCCAAGTATAGCCTCCGATTGCTAGAAAGTTCAAAAGTTGTGAGGTGCTGTCCAGGAAACAGATTCTGTCCTTGGATAGAAAAATTCGTATAAAATCACCAGATCATCTTTTTGGTCTGAATTTTTTCTACAGCGTTCTCTATATAATTGTATTTCGTGCGTCAGTTCTGAGTTTTTTTATTTGAGTTGCAGAAGTATCCCGAACAGGTCAATTACTGCCTGCTGTTCTGTTTTTCACAGATTCTGTCCTGTTTTGCCTTACCTTCACTTTGCAAATTAAGAACTTGCTTTTTCTTTGCAAAAACCTTTTGGAAATCTTGAGAAACAGTAGAACTTCAAGAATATCCTTATTTCCAGCAAGGTATAATTATTTTATTAAGGGTACTAACCTCGCTAATCAGATTATGATGAGTTGTGTATGAAGGGAGTTTTCAAGTGTGCGAGGGAAGATGATAAAAAGATTCAGGAGTGTCAAGCGCTCAAGCTTGGGGATGCCCCCGTGCACCCCCAAGAAATATTCAAGGAGACTCAAGCGTCTAAGCTTGGGGATGCCCCCGTGCATCCCCTTCTCCATCAACATTATCAGTTCGTCTTTCGTTTCGCTATATTTTTATCACTTCATGTGTTATGTGCTATGCTTGGAGCGTCTTGCTTTTAGTTTTCTTTTTAGTTTTTCATAACGAGTCGGAACCCAGCATTCCTTTATGTGGGAGAGAAACACGCTCCACCTCTACCTAGAACATTACATAGAATTTTCATGTCTATCTATGCTGTGTGTGTTCTTTGTCTTTTAATAGCTACTATCGTGCTCTGCTCTTAGTATTCATGCTTATCTTTTCAAGAGCTTTTATTTAGTTGGTTGCTTGAAATCTTTTTAATTACCATGCTCACCTTATTAAGAGAGTTTGCTTCCGTTGCATGGGTTAATGTGTCTATGATAAAGATGCTACTTTCATGATGGTGCTTAGTAGTTCAGGTTTTCTTTTGGTTAATCTCAAATAGCTGGGGGGTTCCCAATGTGTTATTGGAATACCAACTTGGTTTGTTTGCCTATGATGTGGTATGGTTTAGTAATATCTTCCTTCGAGAATTTATTTTGATTGACTTGGCGTATGCTCATGCATATTCAAGACTGTAAAGAAAGTCTGTCAAGCCTTGATGATCTTTTGTTTCTAAGTAGCGATATAACTACCATGCCTGATTCAATATTGCTTTGTCGCTCTGCATGATTATGACCGTCATTGCTCTCTTAGTTGGTCGCTCCCAGTCTTTTGCTAACCTCCACCTGCACTAAGCAAACTAACCATGC
The DNA here is from genome assembly GCA_902687465.1 of Secale cereale. Taxonomy (NCBI): domain Eukaryota; kingdom Viridiplantae; phylum Streptophyta; class Magnoliopsida; order Poales; family Poaceae; genus Secale; species Secale cereale. The sequence continues at coordinate 318,308,169 of LR738714.1, forward strand.
AATACATAGCTCATGGGAAAGTAGCCTAAAAACTATTGTGCTAAAGAATATGTTGCCTATGTATCTTATTTCTTATGAGTTGCTTGCTGAGCGGTAACCATGTTTCTGGGGACGCCATCAACTGTCACACTTTTGTTGAATATCATGTGAGTTGCTATGCATGTTCGTCTTGTCTGAAGTAAGGGTGATTTACCGTGGGTTGAATTAATATGCATATTGTTAGAGAAGAACATTGGGCCGCCAACCAAAGCCATGCATCATGGTGGAAGTTTTAGCTTGGACCTTAATCCTCAATCTCTCATGAGAATATGCTTATGCATTAAAGAGGAGTCCATCCTCTATTTTGTATGTTGTCCCGGTATGGATGTCCTCAAGTTGAGATTTATCAAAAACGAGAAATCAAATGCGATCTATCTCCTTGGACCTTTGTACAGGTGGCATAGAGGTACCCCTTTGTGACACTTGGTTAAAACATATGCGATGCAATGATAACCCATGGGGATCCGAGCTAATTAGGACAAGGAGCGAGCACTATTGGTATTCGATGCATGAGGCTTGCAACTTATAAGATGTTTTATACATGACACATATGAAGTACAACTACCGTTGACACAATTGCTTCCATGTTTTCAAAATAAAAAGCTCTAGCACTTAACCTTTCTTTTACCTTTATGTTGAAGCACCAACTACTGAGAGCATGATTGTCATTCTGAGTGTAATGTGCATTGTCCCAAAGTAGCATTGTCTTCTGCATGATTGTGATATCGTTTATTCTGAAATGATTGTATCTAGTCATCACTTAAGCCTTGAAGGTGCCCTTGCATTTATGTTTTGCATCACTAAAGGGGGCAAGCTAGATATCACTTTATCATATTTGCACGTCATGTTCATTGCAAATCTTTTTGATGTTTCAGTTTCATATTGTAAAACTTTCAGTCATTTGTGATTTTCTCTTGAGACAACTTAATTACTATAGAATCATTGTCTCAGTAAGCTTTTGTCATATGACTATGAGAAAGTCCTATATGGTTAGTAGCATGTCACCACAGAAATTATTCTTGTTATCATTTACCTACTCGAGGACGAGCAGGAAATAAGCTTGGGGATGTTGAAACGTCCAAAACGTATCTATAATTTCTGCTTGCTCCATGCCACTTCTGGGTGATATTGCTATGATATTCATACACTTCCATACACTTTTGATCATATTTGGACTAACTTACTAATCCAGTGCACCCCAGTGCCAGTTTCTGTTTTCGGCTGTTTTTGTATTTCAGGTTTTCACGTTTCGAGAACTACCCAGAAAAATCCAGAAAAATTATATAAAAAATCAGCGAACCGGAAACAACACTGCGTCCGAAGGGCAGCCTGGGTGGGGGGGCACAGGGGCTCCAGGCGCCCTGTGGGCGCGCCCCCCCTGGGCCGCGCCGAGGGGGCGCCTGGGCCCCCCGGGACTCCCCCGGTGCCCTACTTTGGCATATATTTAAAGGGTCCTCCGTAACCCTCAGAACAGGACTTCTTTTCACGATCCCATCTCTGTTCCGCCGCCGCCGCCGCTTCCAAGATCGGGAGCACCAGGAGAACTCTTCCCGGCACCCTGTCGGAGGGGAGGATCACCACCGGGAGCTTCTCCACCACCATGGACGCCTCCCGGATGACTCGTGAGTAGTCTCCCTTGGACCATGAGTCCATGACCAGTAGCTATGTGATGTTCTCCTCCCATTCTTGTGCTTCACTAATTAGTCCTCGTGAGCTGCCCTACATGATCGAGGCACCTATGTAATCCTTATGCTGTTGCTATGTTGAGTTTGCTGGGATCCGATGGATTATGAGATTATGTTCAGATTGATCTTGAGTAATATATTTGATTCACCTCTTTTATATTTTAGTTCATAAGTAATTCTTGCATGTTCTCCGTTGTTATTTATTGCTTTGGCCGAGTAGTAAGTAGTGACTCCAAGAGGGAACGTTATGCTCGATTGTGGGTTCATGCCCCTCGATGGCTAGCTTGAGTGACAGAAACATGAGTCTAGGGGATGTGCTATTGCCACAAGGGGGAAAACAACGGTGCTTGTGCCCGCGGGTGCAAGGATTGTTTACTTTACGCAAAGTTCTTTTAATGCAGTTGTCTGTTGCATTGAGTTTACACTATGGGTGGGACTCGCAACTTAATACCAGCGAGATGTTCTGGATAGATATCTCAAGGTGGATGATTAGTAGTAGATATTGATGGATTTCGGTCTACTTACTTTGGCGTACCGCCCATGCTTTGAACCTCAACCTTTCTTGCAATGTAATCAGCATTGGTTTGCGTTCGTGGTCATGTCAATTGCCCAGCTGTAATTTGTTTACCTCACATAGCTGTTTTATCGTCTTTTGGGAGAGAGACATCACTAGTGAACATCATGAGACTCCGGTCCATATTACCATCATTGATCACATCCACTATTTACTTTTCGCTATTTACTATTGCAAAACACTATCTATCACTACTATCATATTGCTTTTAACCCTTTGTGAACTACAAGGCCGGAGGGATTGACAACCTCTCTGTACTCGTTGGGAGCAAAGTTATTTGTATCTGTGTGCAGGTCCACGTTGATTGCTACTAATCTGGCGCCGTAGCAATTGACACCTACTTGTTGAACCTAGGAGTCTCTGGGGATTCGATCCTTGGTACCTTTGCTAAGGGAAAACACTTCTACAATACTGCATCTTACACCTTCCACTTGGGGTAACCAACGAGGGGTTCGAGGCCCATCAGCAAGCTACATGGACTTAAAGGAACAACGCGTGACATTTCCCCCAAGGGACAGACACAGGAACGAAGAAGGACACATGCCGGCCAGCCTACGTGTTCCGAGCAGTAGCAAGCTACCAAGGCTCATTGGAATCACTAGGAGGCATTTCCCTGTAAGGTAGGCTACCAAAGGAAAACAACTAGGTGTCGGATCCCACACATACCAAGCATTTCAACCATACACACAATATGCTCAATATGTGCAAATACAACATTGCATCACAACAGAACTCTATGACTCAAAGAACTTTATTTAAGAGGCTTCAAGAGCCATACATAACATATCCATACAGGTAGGGGTCACATGACCCAACACTCAAGTCATACAGTCATAAAAGCACAAGCGGAAGCTACCTTTCTGAGTACAGACAACTTAGAAAATAAAACAGGCTTGGTGTAGCCTGACTATCTACAAGGCCCTTCACAAGCTCCAGATCTCCGTCTGGGTGTCAAGCTACTCGTCGACGTCAACGCCTATGTAGAACCCATCAGCAGGGGCAGGGTTCTCCTCTGCAACAGTTATTAAGCAAACATGAGTACAAAGGTACTCAGCAAGTCTTACCACAGAACCTATCATACATGCAACATTATCAAGGGGGTAGTGGAGTTCATAGCAGAAAGCCAGCTTTGACTCTTGGCTAACCTATACTACAACTCTCAACGGATTGCAAGATGTTATTACGAACACGAGTCCTCTACTCACCACAATAATACAGTACCGAGGATCCACTTCCGTCATCCTACGGAAGGGCCATCCACGACACTAACACTTATCTTGAGGCTTTTAGTAGTAACCATCAACTTGTCTATGAACTGTAAGAGTAACCAAGTAGTCCGTACCACGAACAACGGCTATTTGAATAGATTGATAACCCTGCAGGGGTGTACTTCTTCACACACGCTTCCACCACTTATCGACGTTTACTCGACATGTACTCGGCAACCTTCAAGCGGAAGCCCAGCGAGGGTGTCGGCCACGACCTGACTAACTACTCAAGTCTCTCGTCCAGGTTTATCGCCTATTTGGGTTCCATCCATGGGGAGATCCGGCCAGGGTGTCGCTCACGGCCCCAAATGATGTGTACAGGGTTCCCGAGTCACCAAACGGGCAACCGGTACACCGTGCCACGTACCTGTCGCATCACAACCCACCCCGAGGGTCAGCGCTGTGCACGACCTCCAGTAAACTATAAACACCAGAAACTAGTTGCAACTCCTGGACAGAGATCGAGGGTAATTAATAAGCCGAGAGGGTCCATTGGTTTCGGGCCCAATGCATGGTAGTAACTGGAACTTGAACCACACATACATATCTCGGGTCCTATGTACGGTTCCAATGAAACAACCCACCACGTACTCCTACATGGCCTTTCATCGATACCTTTACCAAGCGTATTCCACACTTCCTTCTCTTTATCGAAAGATTGTTTCACTCTGATCCATCACCCAGATGAACCAGACCAGACACAACTCTAAGCATAGCAGGCAACATAAGAAAATTGAATGGTGGATCACACATCACATGGCTCAATCAACTCCTACACATGCTAGTGGGTTTCAACTATTTACTGTGGCAATGACAGGTCATGGAAGGGAATAGGGTTCAACTACCGCAGCAAGTAGCAGTTCACACGCTGTTGCCTTAATGCAGTAAAAGAGAGCAGGAGCAAGAAGATTGGGTTTGTATCGGAATGATCAATGATTGCTTGCCTGACAAAGTGGTTGTCGGGTACTGCTCTTCAACTGGATACGCAGCAGTATCCTCGGGAGCAGGACCTAACACAGAGAATACCGGCGATACAATCATTAAACAAACAAATGCAACAATATGATGCATGCTCATGACATGGCAAGATGCATGTGTGTTGGGCTAATGCAACTATAACCAGAAGGGTTTGAGCCTATTTGAATCAAAGATTCAAATTGGCACTATAGCTATTATTTAATTAAGTGCATTATCATGTTTTAATGTATACAGCAAGGTTAACTTGCTCAGACATGCATGAAACCAGTGCCATTGGAAAGATTGGATTTTTCTGATCATTTTTCATATATAAATCTTTTCCATCCGAGCTACTGTTGAATTTATATGATTTTTTGAAGTTTAGGCATTTTCTGGAATTTCCTGAATTATTTTTAAATCTAAAAATCCCAGAAAAACCTTTACTGCGTCAGCATGACATCATGCTGACGTCAGTCAGTCAATAGGGCGGCCCAGGTCAAACCTGACCAGTGGGACCCACTGGTCAGTGTCACAGTTAACTAATTAACTAATTAGAATTAAATTAACACCTAAACTAGGTTTGACTTGCAGGCAGGGCCCACATGTCAGTGACCCAGGGGGGTCAAACCCGTCGTCAAACAGGCCCAACTCGCTGGCGTTTAGCCGCCGGCGAGGCCAAACACGGCGGTGAGGTGCGGGTTTCGTGCTCCGGCTGCCAAAACGACGGCGGAGCACACCTACGGGTAGCTGGAGGCAAACCGCATCGAGTGGAGGTGGTGGCTGGCCTCGGGGTCGTCGGAGATGACACCGGCGACGAGTCCAGCGGCTGTCGGAGTTTGGCTAAGTCGAAAACGACGGTGCGGTGCTCGTGGAGGAGCGTGGAGTGGTCCTACAACACTTACGCGTGACGGTGAAGCTGATAGGCACGGCGGCCGGACCATTGGATGGTCGGAGCCTCGTCGGCGACGAGCTCCGCGGCGGTGCGTGCAGGTGAGCTTCGTGCGGTGTGTTCCAGGTTAGTAGAGAGCCAACGGAGAGGGGGAGGACAAAGCTGGGCTCACAGGGGTTGCAGCAGACGCCGGAGCGAGCTTGGGGGTGGTCGGAGCTGAGCGGGACGGCGAGGGGGATCTCCGCGGCCGGAGTTGGGGAAGAAGAGGTCGGGGGCGTCTCCAGGGCGGGCGAGCGCTCGGGGCTCGGCCTGTTCGAAGTAGTCGAGGACGGCGGAGACGACGGACACGGCGACGGGGCTCAGGGACGACGGTGGGCGCGGCTACTACGACGGTGCGAGCACGGCGGCGTCGGCCATGGTGAGGGGAGGGCGAAGGAGAGGAGCTGGGGAGAGTGGGGTGTGTCTGCGAGGTCGGGGGCGAGGTGGACGACCGATCCAAGCCTCCAGGGCGGCGAGGGGAGGAAGCAGGGCGGCGGGCAGCTGCGTGGCGCGCGCTGCGGCCGCCGTCGAGCACCTGCCTGCCTGCCTGGCCGAGCCAAGCAGCTCGCTGGAGCGGCAGCTGGGCTGGGCCGACAGGTGGGCCGGGTGGGGCGCCAGGTAACTCCTTTTCTCTCTCCTTTTTCCTATTTCCTTTTCTATTTCATTTCTTTTGCAACTTTGTTTCATTAATAAAAATGCCAGAACATTTTTATAACTCATAAAACTTGTCATGCCCACTGTATATAATATGAACAGCATGGAACATTATAGTTTATGATTATTTGAGCATTTAAAATATTTTATAGCATTTAAATGCCCAAACTCAAATAACATATGATTTAATCCAAAGACCTTGGTTGTCCTAGAAAATTGTGCACCATTTTTGGCAGAGGTTTAAGACCAAGGCAGAAATGATGGAAATTTTTGAAGGGCATTTTGGGTACATTGGAAAAGATTTTATCAAACCCTAGTTGTTAGGAGAGGGGTGCTGGGGTTTCTGTCATTCCCATTTCAAGTTTCTTTGATAAGTAAACATGATGCACACTCTAGCTAGTCCTAATGCAAATGCTAACTGGGGATGTGACAACTCACCCCCACTTAAAAGAATCGCGTCCCGAGATTCGGGTTCCTCCGGAAAGAGGGTGGGGTACTCAAGTCGAAGACGATCCTCCCTTTCCCAAGTAGCTTCACTCTCGGAATGATGTGACCATTGAACCTTGAGAAACTTGATATTGTGGCGTCGAGTGGTGCGCTCGGTTTGATCAAGAATACGAACGGGGTATTCTCGATATGTGAGATTGTCCTGGAGATCAAGCGTTTCGTGGTCCACTCCGCGGATAGGATCCGAGAAGCAACGCCTGAGTTGAGAAACGTGGAACACATCATGAACTCTGGATAGGTGCGGAGGTAGTTCCAATTGGTAGGCAACTTCTCCTCGTTTGGCAAGAATGCGAAAAGGACCGATGTAACGAGGGGCCAATTTGCCTTTGATACCGAAACGATGGGTTCCCTTAAGAGGGGTAACCCGAAGGTAAGCCTTATCGCCGACTTCAAAAGTCACAGCCTTATGATGACTATCATATTGGCTCTTCTGGCGAGACTGGGCTGTTTTCAATCTCTCACGAACGATGCGAACTTGCTCTTCTGCTTCCTGGATCATATCCGAGCCAAAGAATTGTCTTTCCCCGGTTTCTGACCAGTTAAGAGGTGTTCGACACCTTCGTCCATATAGAACTTCGAAGGGGGCTTTACCCAGGCTGGCTTGATAACTATTGTTATAAGCAAATTCGGCAAATGGAAGACACTTTTCCCATTCCATACCGAAAGAGATGACAGAGGCTCGAAGCATGTCTTCCAGAATTTGATTGACTCGTTCCACTTGACCACTTGACTAGGGATGGAAGGCGGTACTGAAAGAGAGATGAGTTCCCATTGCATTCTGGAAACTTTCCCAAAATCGTGAAGTGAAAAGACTTCCACGGTCTGAGTTAATCTCCAACGGCACACCATGAAGTGATACTTTCCGAGAGACATACAAGTCTGCTAGCTGGCTAGCGGTAATACTCTCTCGAACAGGCAGGAAATGAGCTACTTTAGAGAGGTGGTCGATAATGACGAAGATATCATTATTCCCTTTCCTGGTCCTGGGAAACCCGGTAATGAAGTCCATACCGACTTTGTCCCATTTCCATTCAGGAATAGCTAAAGGTTGAAGGGTGCCAGCAGGCCGTTGATGCTCTGCTTTGACTCGACGACAAACGTTGCAGTTAGCAATGAATTGAGCGATTTCTCTCTTCATCCTAGTCCACCAGAATCTCTGACGTAGGTCCTGATACATTTTGGTACTACCGGGATGAATTGTGAGAGGAGATTTATGAGCCTCCTTAAGGATCAAACGTCTCAGGTTTCGTACTTTAGGAACCACTAAACGGTTGCCAAAGAGTACGGCTCCTTGATCATCAATTGAGAAACATCCCGCAACTCCTTTCTTGATGTTCCTCTTGATACGGGAAATTCCCGGATCAACCTTCTGTGCTTTGATGACCTGATCCGTAAGGTTAGGTTCCGCCACCAAGGTGGAAAGGAATCCTCGAGGAACAATGTGAAGGTTAAGCTTACGAAATTCCTCGTGGAGAAGTGGTTGACCTTGTTGTAACATTAAGTTGTTACAATAAGACTTACGACTTAGCGCATCAGCCATGACATTGGCCTTTCCAGGGGTGTAAGTGATTCCTAAGTCGTAGTCTGTGAGCAACTCAACCCAACGTCTTTGCCTGAGATTCAGATCCGGTTGGGTGAAGATATACTTCAAACTTTGATGATCAGTGAAAATTTCACAGCGATTACCAAGGAGGTAATGTCGCCATGTTTTGAGTGCATGGACTACAGCTGCAAGCTCTAGATCATGTGTAGGATATTTATCCTCATGTGGACGCAACTGTCGAGATGCGTATGCAATCACTTGACGATCTTGCATGAGTATGCAACCTAGTCCTTGTCGCGAGGCGTCGCAATAGATTATAAAATCCTTGGAAAAGTCTGGTGGTACCAGTACAGGTGCAGATGTCAGGCGTCTTTTCAGTTCCTGAAAACTGGACTCGCACTGTGAGGTCCACTCAAACTTTTTATCTTTCTTGAGGAGCTCAGTTAGAGGTTTAGCAACCTTGGAGAAATTCTCGACGAAGCGTCGGCAATAGCTCGCTAAGCCAAGAAAACTCCTAACTTGCTTAACCGATTCAGGGGGAGTCCAATCAAGGAGGGCTTGAACTCGCTCGAGATTGACAGCAATAGCCTTGCCAGAGATCACATGACCTAGATAGGTTACTTCCGGCAACCAAAATTCACATTTAGAGAATTTGGCATAAAGGCGGTGCTCTCGAAGTTTCGTCAATACCAGCCTTAAATGCTCGGCATGATCTTCCTTGTTCTTGGAATAGATGAGTATATCATCGAGGTATACTACGACGAATTTATCCAAGTACTCCATGAATATAGAATTCATTAGCCGGGAGAAGGTGGCTGGGGCATTGGTTAATCCGAATGACATGACGGTGTACTCATATTGGCCATAACGAGTAACAAAAGCCGTTTTAGGAATGTCCCCGTTCTTGATTTTGATTTGATGGTAACCCAACCTCAAATCCATCTTAGAGAAGACTGAGGATCCAGCGAGCTGATCATACAGGTCGTTGATCCTGGGAAGCGGATACTTGTTCTTTATGGTGACCAGATTGATAGGTCGGTAATCCACAACCATCCGCTCTGTTCCATCCTTCTTCTTGACGAAGAGGACGGGGCAAGCCCAAGGGGAAGAACTAGGACGGATGAAACCCTTTTGCAAGGACTCATCGAGTTGTTTCTTAAGCTCAGCTAATTCTAGGGGTGCCATCTTATAGGGTCTCCTAGAGATTGGGACAGTTCCAGGGATAAGATCTATCACGAACTCGACATCTCTGTCAGGTGGAATTCCTGGCAGTTCTTCTGGAAAAACATCCGGAAAGTCACGGACTACCGGGATATCTTCGAGTTCGGGTAGAGGGCTGGCATTAAGAGAGTAGAGCTGACGCTCAGCCATTCGGGTCAAGACATTGACTATCTTTCCGGATGGGTGTGTTAGTTGAACGGTCCTAGTATAGCAATCAATCTTGGCGTAATGAGTTGTCATCCAATCCATACCCAAAATGATGTTTATGTCCGAGGACTTGAGAGCGATTAGAGATGCAAGGAAAACAAGTCTATCGACAAGGATTTCATTTCCATGGCTTACCCTAGAGGTTTGCCACTTTGAACCAGGAGTTTGAATAACCATGGAAGTAGGCATGTCACAAAAAGTCATGTTGTGCATTCGAGCATAGCTCTCAGATATGAACGAATGGGATGCTCCAGTATCGAAAAGAACAGATGCCGGATGGCAGTTAATGAGAAGCGTACCAAGGACGACGTTAGGATCCTCGTAAGCTTCCTCGGTAGAGACATAGTTGACATGACCACATGCAGTGGGGATTGGCTTGACATAATTCACCTTGCCGGTTGGCTTACCACGGCCAACGGGTTTTCCTGGTTGGTTCTGAGGACACTCACACATGTAGTGCCCTGGTTCTCCACACTTGAAGCATGTCACAGTGCTAGTGCGTGGAGCAAAGTTGGAAGGTGGTCCTCCATAGGTCTTAGCAGGTGCAAACTGTTGAGTTGGGCGAGGCGCCTCATAGGATGGCCTCGGTGTGTACTTGGGTGGCAGAGCAGTGTTAGGAACCCACACACGGCGCTTGTGAGAGCCAGAGCCGGATGAGGAACCAAAGTCTCGAGTATGCTTGCGTGTGGCCTCGAAGTCGGTCTGGCCCATTTCAGCACTGATAGCCTTGTTTACCAACTTCTGGAAGGAAGTGCACTCGTGCAGACGTAGATCTCGGCGGAGTTCAGGACTGAGTCCCTTGCGGAACCTCGCCTGCTCCTTGGCATCGGTGGATACTTCCTCAGGTGCATAGCGTGCCAAGCTGCCAAACTCGCGACTATAGCCATCCACAGTTAACCGGCCCTGGGTGAAATTGCAGAATTCCTCCCGCTTGCGATCCATGAGACCTTCCGGAATGTGATGTTCACGGAATGCCTCACTGAACTCAACCCAAGTAGTGATTTGGCTAGCAGTACGCATAGCTTCAAAGCTTTCCCACCAAAGACTGGCAGGGCCCTCAAGATGGTAGGCGGTGTAGGTAACCTTGTCAGCTTCGGCCACACGGGCAGAGTGTAGCTTGTGGGTGATACTACGTAGCCAGTCATCCGCATCCAGAGGTTCAGTGGAGTGATGGAACTTCGGTGGGCACATCTTGATAAAGTCATTGATTGACACCACGTCATTCCTCTGGCGGAACCCAGTGTTCTTCTCTATGCGTTCCAGCAGACGGTTGGTCTCTCTCTTGTTCTGTTCTGCCTCGAGCATAACTTCCGCCAAGGAGGGTGGCTGGGGCAGATTCCCATCTCTAGCCCCACTAGCCTCACCTTGCTCCTGGGCAGCAGGAGTGTTGCGAGTGTTGACCATCCTAGGAAAACAAAACAACGGTTTAGACAAGGATGGCAAAAATTTGACATAGAAGTGCAGAATGTAATGGATGACACGGAATGCAGAGATGTTCATCCGTACGACATGGTAATATAGAAACTGCTATATATACACCAGTGGTCATACACACCATACATAGTTTAGTACAAGCCAAGGCTAAAGTACAACTGCGGTGAAAGACGATACATCCCATCAGAGGCATTCCAAGCTCCTATACGTTATTTAACTACACCTCCGGAACTCAGTACACACTAAGTCATATTCCACAAGACGCGCAGGACTGTGGGAATACAACTACTACAAAACTACTACTACCACGTTCTAGCTCAGACATTTCCGTAGTAATCTTCGTAAAGATTACCACCATAGCCTGAAAGTGGGACAGACGGATCTTGAAACTCGCGAGCACTCGAAGGCTTTGGACCATAGGGACATGGATGTGGCCTCGGTCCCGATGCTGGTGGTAACCGACGCCCACGTGGAGGTGTAATACCCCCAACGTCACGCCAATCCATGCGATCAGGCAGACGAGTCCGCACGGGGTACAAATCCCGCATGTCCAAATATCCGGCGTGCACAACAGGTGCAAGCCGTGTCAAAGTAGTCCAGTGGGCGGCTCGAGTGTTATACAGCTCCATTCGGAGGGCACGGACCTCACGGTCCCTATCCTCCAGCATCTGAACAGTAGTCTGAAGTAGTGGCTCTTCATGAGCAGCATCAGTATACAGACCAGTGTAGTAGCCTTCCTCTCCGGGAAGTGAGGCTGGCATGTAACAGAACTCAGTGTTCAGCAACAGGGCATGCCTAGCCCGGAGAATGGTCATCATCGAATAGGCGGCATCCTGCACTGCCATCTCGATGGTAACCCCGAGTCCATAAGACCAATGGATGGGGTCGTTAGCTCCGGGATATGAGGGGTATATCCGGACTGTGCAGAAATACTGACTTTGATTGAAATCCCGGTACTGTTCCTCCACGGTGTACTCAGGATACCAGCGATAACCGGTCTCAGTCAGCACACGGACTAGCATGGCCGTGTGACCGGGCACATTAATGCACCGAGTCAGACGAACCACTTGGTGAGGGGTGCGGCCAGACATCCGAAACACGAAGTAATGCAAAGGCATTAGTGTTTCTGGAAGAAATCGGGCAGTATAACAACTGTAAATGCTCAAACAAAGATTTGAGACATCATACAAATGATAGCATAGCCACTCAACAATTCCATATCAAGGTTCCGGGTCCAACAATCATCATACTAAAAGGATAGAAACAGAACTGAGGCTTGAAACCAACAATCCTAAGAGTCTACGGATTAGTAACACGTGAACCTAGTAAGGATAAGAGGCCTAGTCCTAAATCCCCGTAGAAAGAATAGACTGACTCAGATCAGAAGGGCATAAGGTAAAGGAGTAAAAAGAGCCTTACGTTCCCTTCCACAATCAATTCCCCTACATATAACTAAGAATTTTTCTAGACTCAACATCGACCAGTTTGGCTTGAGAATCCTACAGGCAGTCCAGCTCTGATGCCAACGCTGTCAGGACCCCGATCCTAAGTCACACCGATCTAGCTGTAACACGTCATACACTTTGCGGCCTCACGCACGGTAACCCCACGGGTGCCACCTTACCTGGCCCGGGACCGTTTGCGCATTTTGGCACACGTATATGACAGTGTCGCTAGCATCCATATGACAGAGAACCCGGGCCGACATGGCTAGTTATAAACCAAAAGTGGCACTAAATTACAGAGACATGCATCCATGACCCAGCAACGAACGTGTCGGTCATCAACGTATAAACCCAATTTGTAGCAAGCTACATGGACTTAAAGGAACAACGCGTGACATTTCCCCTAAGGGACAGACACAGGAACGAAGAAGGACACATGCCGGCCAGCCTACGTGTTCCGAGCAGTAGCAAGCTACCAAGGCTCATTGGAATCACTAGGAGGCATTTCCCTGTAAGGTAGGCTACCAAAGGAAAACAACTAGGTGTCGGATCCCACACATACCAAGCATTTCAACCATACACACAATATGCTCAATATGTGCAAATACAACATTGCATCACAACAGAACTCTATGACTCAAAGTACTTTATTTAAGAGGCTCCAAGAGCCATACATAACATATCCATACAGGTAGGGGTCACATGACCCAACACTCAAGTCATACAGTCATACAAGCACAAGCGGAAGCTACATGTCTGAGTACAGACAACTTAGAAAATAAAACAGGCTTGGTGTAGCCTGACTATCTACAAGGCCCTTCACAAGCTCCAGATCTCCGTCTGGGTGTCAAGCTACTCGTTGACGTCAACGTCTATGTAGAACCCATCAGCAGGGGCAGGGTTCTCCTCTGCAACAGTTATTAAGCAAACATGAGTACAAAGGTACTCAGCAAGTCTTACCACAGAACCTATCATACATGCAACATTATCAAGGGGGTAGTGGAGTTCATTGCAGAAAGCCAGCTTTGACTCTTGGCTAACCTATACTACAACTCTCAACGGATTGCAAGATGTTATTACGAACACGAGTCCTCTACTCACCACAACAATACACTACCGAGGATCCACTTCCGTCATCCTACGGAAGGGCCATCCACGGCACTCACACTTATCTTGAGGCTTTTAGTAGTAACCATCAACTTGTCTATGAACTGTAAGAGTAACCAAGTAGTCCGTACCGCGAACAACGACTATTCGAATAGATTGATAACCCTGCAGGGGTGTACTTCTTCACACATGCTTCCACCACTTATCGCCGTTTACTCGACATGTACTCGGCAACCTTCAAGTGGAAGCCCAGCGAGGGTGTCAGCCACGACCTGACTAACTACTCAAGTCTCTCGTCCAGGTTTATCGCCTATTTGGGTTCCATCCGTGGGGAGATCCGGCCGGGGTGTCGCTCACGGCCCCAAACGATGTGTACAGGGTTCCCGAGTCACCAAACGGGCAACCGGTACACCGTGCCACGTACCTGTCGCATCACAACCCACCCCGAGGGTCAGCGCTGTGCACGACCTCCAGTAAACTATAAACACCAGAAACTAGTTGCAACTCCTGGACAGAGATCGAGGGTAATTAATAAGCCGAGAGGGTCCATTGGTTTCGGGCCCAATGCATGGTAGTAACTGGAACTTGAACCACACATACAGATCTCGGGTCCTATGTACGGTTCCAATGAAACAACCCACCACGTACTCCTACATGGCCTTTCATCGATACCTTTACCAAGCGTATTCCACACTTCCTTCTCTTTATCGAAAGATTGTTTCACTCTGATCCATCACCCAGATGAACCAGACCAGACACAACTCTAAGCATAGCAGGCAACATAAGCAAATAGCATGGTGGATCACACATCACATGTCTCAATCAACTCCTACACATGCTAGTGGGTTTCAACTATTTACTGTGGCAATGACAGGTCATGCAAGGGAATAGGGTTCAACTACCGCAGCAAGTAGCAGTTCACACGCTGTTGCCTTAATGCAGTAAAAGAGAGCAGGAGCGAGAAGATTGGGTTTGTATCGGAATGATCAATGACTGCTTGCCTGACAAAGTGGTTGTCGGGTACTGCTCTTCAACTGGATACGCAGCAGTATCCTCGGGAGCAGGACCTAACACAGAGAATACCGACGATACAATCATTAAACAAACAAATGCAACAATATGATGCATGCTCATGACATGGCAAGATGCATGTGTGTTGGGCTAATGCAACTATAACCAGAAGGGTTTGAGCCTATTTGAATCAAAGATTCAAATTGGCACTATAGCTATTATTTAATTAAGTGCATTATCATGTTTTAATGTATACAGCAAGGTTAACTTGCTCAAACATGCATGAAACCAGTGCCATTGGAAAGATTGGATTTTTCTGATCATTTTTCATATATAAATCTTTTCCATCTGAGCTACTGTTGAATTTATATGATTTTTTGAAGTTTAGGCATTTTCTGGAATTTCCTGAATTATTTTTAAATCTAAAAATCCCAGAAAAACTTTTACTGCGTCAGCATGACATCATGCTGACGTCAGTCAGTCAACAGGGCGGCCCAGGTCAAACCTGACCAGTGGGACCCACTGGTCAGTGTCACAGTTAACTAATTAACTAATTAGAATTAAATTAACACTTAAACTAGGTTTGACTTGCAGGTAGGGCCCACATGTCAGTGACCCAGGGGGGTCAAACCCGTGGTCAAACAGGCCCAACTCGCCGGCGTTTAGCCGCCGGCGAGGCCAAACACGGCGGTGAGGTGCAGGTTTCGTGCTCCGGCTGCCAAAACGACGGCGGAGCACACCTACGGGTAGCTGGAGGCAAACCGCATCGAGTGGAGGTGGTGGCTGGCCTCGGGGTCGCCGGAGATGAAGCCGGCGACGAGTCCAGCGGCTGCCGGAGTTCGGCGAAGTCGAAAACGACGGTGCGGTGCTCGTGGAGGAGCGTGGAGTGGTCCTACAGCACCTACGCGTGACGGTGAAGCTGATAGGCACGGTGGCCGGACCATTGGATGGCCGGAGCTTCGTCGGCGACGAGCTCCACGGCGGTGCATGCAGGTGAGGTTCGTGCGGTGCGTTCCAGGTTAGTAGAGAGCCAACAGAGAGGGGGAGGACGAAGCTAGGCTCACAGGGGTTGCAGCAGACGCCGGAGCGAGCTTGGGGGTGGTCGGAGCTGAGCGGGACGGCGAGGGGGATCTCCGCGGCCGGAGTTGGGGAAGAAGAGGTCGGGGGCGTCTCTAGGGCGGGCGAGCGCTCGGGGCCCGGCCTGTTCGAAGTAGTCGAGGACGGCGGAGAAGACGGACACGGCGACGGGGCTCAGGGACGACGGTGGGCGCGGCTACTACGACGGTGCGAGCACGGCGGCGTCGGCCATGGTGCGGGGAGGGCGAAGGAGAGGAGCTGGGGAGAGTGGGGTGTGTCTGCGAGGTCGGGGGCGAGGTGGACGACCGATCCAAGCCTCCAGGGCGGCGAGGGGAGGAAGCAGGGCGGCGGGCAGCTGCGTGGCGCGCGCTGCGGCCGCCGTCGAGCACCTGCCTGCCTGCCTGGCCGAGCCAAGCAGCTCGCTGGAGCGGCAGCTAGGCTGGGCCGGCAGGTGGGCCGGGTGGGGCGCCAGGTAACTCCTTTTCTCTCTCCTTTTTCCTATTTCCTTTTCTGTTTCATTTCTTTTGCAACTTTGTTTAATTAATAAAAATGCCAGAACATTTTTATAACTCATAAAACTTGTCATGCCCACTGTATATAATATGAACAGCATGGAACATTGTAGTTTATGATTATTTGAGCATTTAAAATATTTTATAGCATTTAAATGCCCAAACTCAAATAACATATGATTTAATCCAAAGACCTTGGTTGTCCTAGAAAATTGTGCACCATTTTTTGCAGAGGTTTAAGACCAAGGCAGAAATGATGGACATTTTTGAAGGGCATTTTGGGTACATTGGAAAAGATTTTATCAAACCCTAGTTGTTAGGAGAGGGGTGCTAGGGTTTCTGTCATTCCCATTTCAAGTTTCTTTGATAAGTAAACATGATGCACACTCTAGCTAGGCCTAATGCAAATGCTAACTGGGGATGTGACAAGTAGTATGAATATGTGACGGTAAAGCTTTTTAATGCCCCGACCCTAATAAAGCGAGAGATGGTTGTGCACGAGGAGGGCGAGATCATGCAGACGGAACAAGACCCGACGATGGAGCTCTCTATGGTCTCGATGGACCTCACCTTGCTCCACTGCCCCTTGTGCCTCCACCCCTTGAAGCCTCCAGTGTATGAGGTTCGAATACACCTCGTCCGTTCGGCTGATCGAGCAAGGTGCATGTTTCTTGATTGATGTGTTGTTCGATTGATTTGTGCAGTGCAAGGGAGGGCACCTGGCTTGCACGGACTGCCGCGTCGAGCGCCCCGGGAACCAGCGGCAGTGCCAGAAGTGCGAGCGTGGCGGTGGCTTCAACGTGCAGAACACGGCGGTGGACGCCGTCCTCTCCTCGGTGAGGGTGGAGTGCCGACATGAAGGCTGTGGGCTCTACGTCACTTACCACAAGCACGCCGATCACCAGAGCGTGTGTACGCTCGCGCCCTGCAAATGCCCCGTGCCCATGTGGCTACGAAGGCCCGTCGCCGGTGCTCTCCCGGCACATCAGCACCGTGCATCCCATGCTCATGCACATGATCCAGTACGGCACGGCGCTCCAGCTGCAGGTGCCACTGTCGGAGGCACGACTCTAGCTGTTCGCGGCTGAGGATGGCCGCGCATTTTTCTTGGTCGACGGCGTGCTCGACATCGGCGCGCCTATCGCCGTGTCGGTCGTCTACATCAGAGCGAGGGCGTCCCCACTGCCGCACTACGTGGCCAAGCTGTGGGCGAACGGCCCGCCGGGGGAGCCCAAAGGCAGGACCGACGCCATCAAGGTGGAAATGGAGGTGACAAGTAGCAGGGATCCCGACGACGTCGCCGTGCAGGAGTTGACCTTCTTCACAGTTCCGCCCAAGCTGCTGGCCGGGGCTAAGCTGGTGTCCCTCCACATCCAGATTGACAAGCTCAGGTCCTAAATGATTCTACAATGCCTTATGTTTATCTTAGTAATATGCTAATATAGGGTTAGCTCGGTCTACTTTAGCTTAAGAGATGGTGGGTTTTGGTGGCGATGCAGCAATTACCTCGACATCAGATCAACAGTGAAAGTAATTTGAACAGTCGATTGGATATTTTGTGTCTGTTGGATAATTTTGTGTCTGTTGGATATAAAGATCCTTTGGGTAAGAAGTAACAACTTTTATGCTTTTTTCCGAAACGGAACTACGATACTAGTACTCCCTCCGTCTAGGTGTGTAAGTCATCTTACCTTGTGCACTGCGACCAAGGTGGAGAGGAAAACGAGAAAAGTTAATGTCTTTTTGCTAATTAATAGCATTGCATGCAATCAACTAACCACTGCATGTCATGTTTATTAGTCTCAAGTCATTGAAAGCATGCACGACCCATGTCTCTTATTGGTTGATATGTCACAAAACAAGAAACGGGGAGGGAGTTAATGTACCGTGCCTAAGTGTTTTGGGATTATATGGTTTTCGTAAGGTGACTTACACACCTAGATAGAGGTTTATAATTTTTGTTGACATGCACTAATATTTTCAAAACGGACGTCGGGCTGTAGCTAGAATGGCGATTGGGACGCGGCATCGGCCCATACCGCGGTGACCTCCGATTGGGACGCACCAACTGTGGATTTTCTCCCTCGCCGATGTCGACCGCGTCTACGTAGAACATTGTTCCCTTCCCCCAACTGTGGGATCAGGCCGGATATGTGACCAGCGGTGTGGCCACCGTCGTTCTATGCTTGTGAAGAGAGCAACCCAAGCAAGCATGCTTGTAGCTTAGGATCCTGCTAGTGTATATATAGTGGTTTTCTTTTTCTCTCCGTATCAACCATTTTATATTGTGTACGTGTCATTAAAGAGTGAAATGATGGTTGCTTCTTCCGACTAACTTACTGTGTGATTTGACTGCTCCTTTAGTGGCCCCTACACGTACTCCCCCTACGTGTATGCAACAGTCACACATACACATGGACACAAAAACGCGCGCGACGCCCTAATGCATGCATGTCCGAGCACACGACGGAACACACACGGTCACCCTCAAGTGCTCAACCTACACGTGCAAGCACGCACATACTCAGCCAGGGTGAGCTAGTGACCGTATAATCACCGGAAATGTATATATTGAGCGCATTGAGCGTATTATGAAGTCCACTGGCCGTATTTTTACAAATATACAGTGACAGACAGTGTATTTATCTCATTTGAAATTAAGCCATATTAATCGTAGAGGAGGCAGTATGGACTAGCATTACTTTTCTGTGTCCCGTCAACTTGCCGAACGAGGAGAAGCTTGCAGGACGGGTGAAGCTTGCGCGCGGTGGCTCGCAGGACAAGGAGGAACTTTTGACTAATGCAAGCTATCCTTTGCTCAGGCGGTGGACGTGCAACAGTTAACTCGGTGTTAGATTGCTAGAAGCATACACTATACTAGTAGTACTATTATTGTTGCACTTCCCGAAGAGGCAAACAGCCAAGCGCAAAGTTTACTAGTACTAGTACTAGTACTACTACTATAGTAGTCTATAGAGGTACACTAGGAACCGGATGGAGGAGCGTCTGCACTCTTATTATATTTTTAAAATGTGATAAAGCAATCTTCAACACATTTGGTTCTCTTCGAGGGTTCTCGCATGTGATAATGGAAGTTGATTGCATGGAACACTCGCCACAATTCTCGCTTAATTCTGGCTCATATCATGTTACAAATAGGAGCACTCGATAATATTTCCTCTTCTTTTGTTATTCAACATGTAAACAGGTCAGCAAACCTTGCGGCGCATCTTTGCGCGAACCGTGCTTGCTGCACTTTGAATGTGGCCGAGAGCTGGCTTGATGAAACACCTCGCTTCCTACTTCTTTTTTTGCGGGGTACCTCGCTTCCTAGTGACCAGTGTCTTGGCTGATTGTCCTAAGAATGCTTATATATGAATAAAGCTCTCTCATTTACCCGCAAAAAAGGTTAAGCCATATTAACCGGAAAGGAGGGAGTATGGACTAGCACTACTTGTTGGTGTGTCCCTTCAACTCGCAGAACGAGGAGAAGCTTGCAGGACAAGGTGAATCTCGCTTACGCCTTTTGACTAATGCAACGTACACTTGCCCAGGCGGTGGACATGCATCAGTTCATTCGGTGTCAGATTGCCAGAGGCATACACTGTAGTACCGAACATGCGGAGTACCTTCATTGTTCAACTTCACGAAGAGGCGAAGAGCCAAGTGCAAGGTTTAGTAGTACGAGTAGTACTACTACTAGAACTGCATGGTGGAGCCTCTGTACTCTTATTTTTCTTTAATCACTGATAAAGTACACATTTATTCTGGAGAAGGGCGGAAAACGACAGCCCAACATGTAATGATGATATCGATCAACCATGCTTGAATATATCTTGGCCTCCGTGTGAGCCCGTCTGTGTGTTCTCGCTCCTCGTCTCTCTCAAGGAACGACGGGTTGGCCATTTTGCCGTCAATTGAGATCGGTTTGCTCATACTCCGGTCCCACATGTCAGTGATATGCCAAGAGGAGGTGCGTTGACCGACTGGCCGTACGCGTACTTGATTTTGCACCTTCATACTACTCCTCCCTCCGTCACAGTTTACAGGACGCGCTTCATTATGATGCGTTTCTCTCAATGCATTTCCACCACCAGAGAGACTTTAGACGCGTTTGGTTTAATGCTCAATTAATTAGGGCGTGGTAACCGCAATTGTCTCTCGGTGTAGTACTACGGAGTGGAGTAAGTGCATGCATGTGTGTACCCGGGGTGGAAGCACTGCATGCATGTGTGTACGCATTATTTCCTCTAGTAATAGACGTCGTGCTATAACTACCAATGCTATTTTTCAGACCGATCGCTAGTCGCCTGGGTCCTAGAGATTTTCTCTTTTTCTGAAGCGCGCTCTATAAACTGTGACATATGGAGTAGTATGAGCGGATTCAAAGAAGAACGTATTGATGGTTGCTTCTTCCGAGCAACTTACATTGGGAAAGGTGAGGCTTATGATTTTACTGCTTATTACTCACTATTAATGCGGCGCAACGACCAGTCTGAGTCTCCCATGCGGCTGTGCACTACCCCCTCGGTTCTTAAATATACTCCGGAGTATTTGTCTTTCTAGAGATTTCAACGAGTGACTACTCCAATATTTTTCTTTTTAGAGATTCAAATAGAATACTACATACAGATGTATATAGACATATTTTAGAGTGTAGATTCACTCATTTTGCTCCGTATGTAGTCACTTGTTTAAATCTCTAGAAATACAAATATTTAGGAATGGAGGGAGTACACATACGAAGCAAAATGAGTGAATCTACACTATAAAATATGCCCATTTGAAATTTGTAAAAATACAAATATTTAGGAATGAAGGAGTATAATTTTCTGCATGGCACATGGACCCGGATGCCGAAGAGGCTTCTGGCAATGCTATCAAGCTTCCAGCATTTGTTTACATAATTGACGTACTATACAAATAATTTTCTAGCGACATGAAATTGTACAATGGTGTATGCTTTCAACTTTTGTTTCGTGTGTCTTGCCATCGATGCTCTTTCGGAAACAATAAAAAACTAACTTGCTTGCTAATCAGAGCTAATATTTACATCACAACTAAAGACAAAGTTGTGAGAAGGTGTTAAATTAAAATTGATCCATGCTTTCATTGGCAGCAACGTCCCCCCAGCTCTGTCTAAATCAACAAGGCATGTTGGAAAAAAAGTAGCTGTCTGGAACATGCAACATTCCGATCATTTTGCGCAGTTACACTAAAATAGAGCTGAGCATCCATGTTCCAAAGATATTAAGTGTGATTACGATAATAGAGGATTGCTGATGAAACAATAAACACACAAATAGAAGCCGGTCACCTTTGCAGTCTCTCTTAAGACTAACTAGTTGCAGAAGATTAGGCTCGGAGTTGGATGAGGGGGTTAGAGCAAAACCAATCTCCCTTTGTGCAGTCGCACTGAAATGTAGAGACATTGCCCGTGTGACATTTTGGTAGAACTGCACAAAACACTCTTAAGAAAAAGCTGATTTGTGCAGTTCACCAAAAGGTCGCAATAGCAACGAGGTGAAATGGATAGCCCTATTTGCAAAAAAGAGGTAGAAAGGAAACAATTATTGGCCAATAACAGTTGATGACACATGCGACGACAAAAAATAATCATATTCCTTGTCCTAAGGGAAGATAACAACACGGTTGTGTTTGTCTAAAACGGTGTGAGGACGAGATTGCAATATGGAAAGTACGCCGGACGAGCTACGTTTTGGGCAAAGAACTATGGAAGATCCACATGCAGCAACGTGGGAAGATGGGCAGTGGAGCAAGGCCGGAAGGGATACCTGGAGGTCGTCGGGACGTAACTAGGTGAGCGGTGGCGGGCGGAATCTGCCCATACTGCGGCAGCGACCAAGTAGCGTAGGCCCTACCACGCCGGAGCTTGGTCAAAGAGAACGGCGTGTACCGCAGATCGGGACGTGTTGCCCTGGCGCCGTCAAACGGAGAAACGATGCACGTCCTCCCTTTCCGCCGGCGGACGAAATGCGGCCGGATCAGTGACCAACGGTGAGAGAGAGAGAGAGAGGCCACCACAGCCTTGTGTGAGATACTCTGAAGAGAGACAAACCAGGCAGGGAGGCACCATTGTATATAGTGGAGCGGACTACCTTTTTCTCCATAAAAATTGTTTTATATTCCGTGTACGTGCCATTGAGCGATATAAATTTATTTAAAAATAACGCGCCAACGCATCAAGTCGAACTTTGTTTCGTGCGCACGTGGTACACGACCTCCGTAGGTAAACAACTGCTACACGCGTTCAAATTAGCACGTGGGCAGCCATTTCATACAGAAATGAGCTCCACCGTGTACCCGTGCGGGTGTGGCTGGGCACGAAGCGTGAGTACGTGCACGGTGCACCTATTCTTTTTGTGTATACGTACACCACCTACGTGGGGTTGTGTGAGAGAGATACAAACATAGAGAGATATAGTGTGTGGGTTCGTGAGAGTTTTTTTTGGGGGG